>OX465588.1:37972764-38696228 GCA_950022655.1 Alentia gelatinosa | reverse complement strand
TAGTGGCGTCGGTGAGGGACTAATCAAGTATTACAATGCATTTTGTAGGATGTGTAGAACACAGTGTGTCAAATTGTACAAAACTATATCGCTTGAAACAGAAGCCAATGTGTACATAGATTGTGAGCGGTTTCGTACTCTGGTGAAACAGATCCCATTCTTGAATTTAGTTAAGTAAATATGCCAGTCAAATTCCGAATACAGATCGAAAATGTAATAAGATAAATCTTGAAAACTACACGCTGAAATTTACCTTCCTATGGAAAAACAACTTCTGATGAAAGATATAGTTAGGCAAAAATTTTAAGTTAAGTGTTATTATTTCCATTGACCGGTACTCTGTTTACTGGTAACTTCTTTTTAAAACCCTAAAGATATTTCAATACAATGTTTCTGACAAAAATTTCTATCATTTCCATAAGCCACAATGCTTGATGATTTGTGATTTGCCACGAATGATTGTATTTTGCTTATGATTTGTTTTACACTGCCAGTATCCTATACCGCGTGGTGTTTTGCAGCATAAACAAAAGAAAATGATCAACTCTATGATTATTACGACATTAACTGATGAATTGAAGGTTAAATGTGCAGTATATGCTGCCAGTGTGTCTGTGTGTCTGCGCGTGGAAATAGTCTGAGGTGGTATGAGATGAGGATGAATAGAAGGACTGATCGGACAATGCGTGTTTGATTAGGTTGGCTGTGAAATGGGGTTACACCAGGATAGTGACAGAGTAGGACGTTACCATGGGGTGTGTTGCATAAGTTTATGCATAAACAAAGCACCAGTAACACCGCACGGTGGCCTGGGCCTACTTTAATTGAGGCAAATCATTAAAAAATATCTTAGCCTTCTTGTGTTGTTCAGCGCCTAGGGATATAAAGTTAGTGTACAGTCCAAGGTCATCTAAATCTTCATACATGACTATTTCGACAGAAACAAAATGAAACGCCGTTGAAATAGTTCGCCGATATTATCATGGCTGAACACAGATCTGTCTTGAGGAACATTATATTAGAACATGGTATGGTCTGAAAAGTCCAGTTCTCTTTAACCCAGACGATAGGATTACTTACCTTAAGGCAATTGTATTTCTATCTTATGTTATTGGCTCTGAGAGTGGTTTTTACTACCACCCAGTTTTGCCCAAGAAACGTAGTTTGTGGCGCACAAAGTTGTGCCCGCAATTTTTAGATTTTGATTTGTCAATGTTTGTCGATAACGACTTACTTGTGCAACGCAATCCTTGGTGACTGAGATTATGAAAAGAGATCGGGGGCAGACATCCCTTCAAGCCTGTGATGGGCAAGCAAGCTAGACTGCAGAAGAGAGAGTATGTAAGTCTGCCCGTATGAGATATAAATGTGTTGAGTGTACATTGAATTATAAATACTGCAGCGAATGCAGGAGAGTGATAGAAGGATCCTGTCCGCGCATGCGCGAAGCTTACGTGTGATAGTGGCGACATGATGAGTGGTGAAAGCTGAGAGTGTGATAAACTGTGACGTTCTGCTGATCTAACAATCAACGTTAGATTCTGATAACTGTGTTAACACAGCAAGCATCGATATTATCCTAACCATGTATATTAATACCGAATAGACAACCCACATGTACTGAGTGTACCGTATCTAGGTCTTTTTTTCACGCAGGGGGAGCGGAGTCAACAGGTAAACGCAGTCGGTTCTCTATACATACGAGATAGCCCTTGTGGTGGTCGTTCTTAAACTAGCAAAGGATGATAATTGTTATGTTACCTTATAATCCATGTATATGATGTGCAGAGACTGATAGAAGTCTTTACCAAGCCGTAGCCATAGAAGAGTATACACATGTATGTATCTATACTTAACCCCTGGTGTTTCTATTGGCATGGGGAGCTCCATGCAATCCAGCGCTCGTGACAGTTTCGTATGACAATGGTTAATAATATTGACTGGGTTGATTAAGTAGTGGATGTTGCCAGCCATTACTACACGTTTCTAACATTTTATACACTCTCCGAGAGGTGAAACATGATGGAGGAGGTTTCTTCCTGAGTCCGGCAGGTGGCGTGCCACTAGGAGTTTTGCCAGCCTGGGGCATGCGCACTTCGCCGCGCGATCCTCGCTACTAGTAGGTGTGTCGTGGCGCCTGAAGATGAGAACCTGTCATAACTCTCTGCCCTCATAGGGCAGGCTGCATGCGACGACAACAAGAAATACTAAAACTAGTACCAGACCACCAAATCTCATTCCACCTCCCCATCCTAAATATCCTGGATTCTCTGCCAGGAATGTGTGTTCGTTACATCAGGGCACCTTTCAGGGGAGATATATTCATTTCATAAATTCTGTTTCTCCAATTGGGGTATTACTTTCTTACGGGTGTTCTTGGGGGTGGGCTGTCTTGGATGTCATCGCATGCCCTCGAAAGGTTCTCAGCTCTTCAGAAGCCGCCTCGCGCCGTATGTGCCTAGAGACCGCAGCTTAGACTACAACCTAGTTTGTGACCCCAGTTTTTTGTATCTAGCGCCGTGCGTGGTGTAAAACCAAGGAAACCTACCCTACCCAACGGCTGATCACGTGATCTGGCCCGTACGGTGTTCCGAAGCAGAGCGTTGTTTTGCATTTTGATAATATTAGAAGTATGTGAGTTAGCGTACCTCCACCGTATTCTGAGGGTGTAATGACAGGTTTATACAGCGTGGGAGAAGAACGGAAGCAAGTGTAATTTACACTTCCGGTTTGCTAGGTTTTTCTCGCCTCCTATCTGGAGAAGTCTATCCTGTGCATGCGGAGGCCCTACGAGCTGATACTTTGACCTTGACCTTGATCTTGCACGACCTTGGTGTGACCCATCTAAGTTTCAAAATGTATGGTTTCAGAGAAAAAAAAGGACAGCAAAAACCACGCATGGTTTTAAAGGTGAAAGAGCCATTTCCTGAGAGTGATGTTTTGTTTACTCTGAGAACTGAAAGACAAAACTTGAAATGATTTTTATCAAAACTTTGAATGTTCTGGGGGGAAACTCCTGCACATCTATATGCATTACGATAGCTGAATAACAAGAATAATTCATAATCCTGAGATAATTGAAACGAGAAGTGAAAACATGACTGTGCTTCCAAACGAATTTAATATTGACATTAATATTTCGTCGTCATTGTACGTCCATTTCGATGTATCTTTCCAATGAAGAACATGATGCCATTTACGAGATTTAGATGGCATGTTCTTTTCTTAGTATTTAAACAAGTGTCGGTAACGATGTTTGTATATTCTGATGCCCACTGCTGCTGTGTTGTCTCACACGTCGTGGCTTTGGCAGTGAAATGTTTACAATATTAAAGTCCTTTAAATGAATCTATGAAGATACACAGTACTCTTACAATCAACCTGATAAAGGTTATACTACCGACTACGGTAATTGTTGATCAATCACGGAAGTGACATGCTGTAATGCGGAGATTTGTCATCTTTTACGACATCCAGTGCCAACATTCGGTCCATGAATGTCTTAACTATCTACATTCGGTTCAAATGCTGCAAAGAGTGTCGTGAATTCAATGTAGCTCCTGTGTTTGTAACTAATCGAAGCAAACGAACTATAGTGCCGTTGAATTTGATACAAGACCAAGATTCTAACAAACGCCATCCGAATATGTTGTTTCTAAACAAGATGAATATGCAAAATGTAATCGGTTTTAGTTTTTTACGTACCTCAGAATGGGTAACAGTGTATATATACAGATTATTTGGTAACTTTAAAAAAAGATTGCAAAATATTCACTTTTACCGAAGGTAAAATATGCTGAGGACGTCCACAGGGAGTGATAATGTCAACTAATGTGTTCAAAGCGAGAGATAAAACACATGGCGGCTTTTCAGTCGTGTGTTCAGGTAACGCTATCACGTGATAAAAACAAAATGTCGACTGTCTTATGAAATACACACATAAGTGGTTCTGATCGTGTGAAACCCATACTGTTTTGTACAAGACCATGGAGTCAGGGATGGCAAGGTTATCGGTGCTGGCATGGATAGTAGGAAGACCACGTGCTGCCATGTCAACATCAAACAGCTCAATGGACAACGTACTGAGACAAAGGCGTTTTGTAACTCAAGGGAACCGAATAAAGGAGAGGAATGACCCCTCTTTACAACAGCAGTTTCTGATCTTGTGCTTCATATTTTTAAGATTTTTTTCTCGGACCAATTTGTCCTCAATTATCGATTGTCTTTTTTAGGTTCTGGACATCACAGACAAATTTCAATTCCTTTTCCGGGGATTTTTTTGCTGTTATTGGTCTCTACAAGATGGCAACTATGTCATTTATCATTGGCTATGATACCAATGCCACTAAGATAATTGACGTTCAACTTGAAGGAAATCCTTTCGCTTCGACAGATATGTCCGTCTTTGCTTTTATAGAATTAGTTTTTAAATGGCGTGTTTGGAAAGAACCCTCTTCTTTATTGTCATATCAAGTGAAATCTACACATTTGTTTTGCTATGACGTTAATATCCGCTCGCGACTAAAATTGAACTAGCGCCAATATGGCTTCTTCATCGAAGTGGAAATGGGGATATGTAGTTTTGGATGGTCATGCGTTATCATATGGAGACGTAGTGAGGATGGCTGAATGAAATATGCTCCATGTTGATTTGTATCGGAAATACAAAGCCGAGTTGCGTATTTTATTACTGCTATCAAAAACACTATTATCATCAGCTTTCCCGTTCGAAAAAATATATATTCTCCCTAAAAACACCCCACAAGGTGTGAATGGAGATAATACCTATAATCGATAGGGTAAGAATTTTTTAGAAACTATTATCATATCTCACTCAACAAGTCAAGTGGTACTGATAATAGAATTACTTTAGTTCTTCACACGGTGATGAACAGAACCCACACAGCTGGCCAGTAATTGTATAACATTCACCCTCAAGTTATATGATGATATACTTAACTGATACACACCCGATTACTTGAGTAAGACCTATACAGGTTTTGTACCTGTTGGATATCAAAAGTTACAATTCAGCTCTCAGCTCTGCTCTCAAGCATATTCCTGCCAGATAGTTGGCAGACAGGAATGGTCTGAATCAATTTGATGTAAAATATGGAGAATTGTCATTAAGTTGAAGAAATTTAAGTGGGTCGGATTTTAAATTGGATTACGTAGAACTATCAATTAATCCTACGATCAATGGCATTGTGTTCTATAATAGGAACATTGTCATTAAGATATTTTTTGCATCTCTCGACCAGAACGCGGTGTTCTGGATGTCGTTAATGCTCATTCAAGCGATTCAATTCAAATGTTCCTCAGACCAAAATGAGCAACTCTGAGTCACTCAACCTAATGAGATTTTCTCGTTGATGCATCAACTCAAAAGTCATATTAACCCAGATTTAACCAGATTTAAATTTAGCCACTGACCTGATTAGAACCACCACGAAATTACTAGCGATAATACTTTTTGGAGATATTGATTTGCTGTCTGAAACAAGGAAATGTGGAAGCAGATATGTGGCGCCCAAATTTATTAACTGCTTATGTGGAGGCCGAAGCATACTCTTTGGGCAGTGACTGGTTAAAATAGAGGACAGTATATTATCTCACCGAGGTATTTTCTCCATAAAAGCTTAACGTTAGGAACTCATACTCCACGACCATGAAGGTCCTGTACCCAATACTGAATAGCTAATTCGGTGATTTATTGGATTAACCTTTAATGTTATGCAGGGTGAGATAAAATCTGAAACCCACTCGTCGAAGATAACTTTTTATCCTACCCCTAATATAAAATCCCATAGGCTTAACATTGAGATTCCGTATGCCACGCTGACTGGCATACGGACGTTTGTATGCTACGAGGGGCATACAGAATTTTGATGATTTTCATTCATGATTTTGATATTAAAATATTGTAGAGAGGGGTAGGATAAAATCAAAACCTTATTCGTTTTAATCTTGGCTCCCGTATGCCACGACTGGCGTTTGGCGTAGTGATATCACGCGGCGGAGCCGAGTGGTATCCGGAACCAAACGCCAGGAGTGGCATACGGGAGCCAAGATTAAAACTCATCCGGTTTTACGATAGTCCGCACTCCATCTCGTTTGACCGCTACATAATTCTCTCAGCTTCGATTCTCGAATTACTCCACGGTCAAACTCGGTGGAGTACAGACCAAGCTATTCCATCTCGTGGGTTCCCTTCTAATGCACTGATGACCAATCATTGTTTATCCGAATTCAAAAGTTTCCCTCTCAAGTTTCCCAGCCTAAATACCCCAGATGCATGAAAAGGATACCTGGCAAAATATAAGCCTCTCAGAGAACAGGAAAACTAAATCTAATGGCTTTGGAATCACTGACTAAGTAGAAACTCTATGAGAACCAATTATCTCAATACATGTAATGCCAGGGGGCTTCAAACCTTTCACCCTACCGCCCCCTGTCTCATCCCCAAATTGTTATATCAAGTATAACCCAAGGTTTATACGTATATAATCATGCCACCTATAATATATTTGGAGTCACCACGTTGTCACCGTTTGTTGTTACCATGGTGGTGACATAATCGTTCGTTGACGTTATCAGAGAATCGCCAGTCTGCTCTGGTTTGCCGATTGATACGCTTGTGAACAATTTTTAAATTCTAAATTATATGACTATATAATGTTATATTAACCTACGGATGAATAGACACGATGTATAGACAACACTTGGCTTTATTCGATCTAAGTTATAATATATCCTAGATATCGGGATCAAGAGATCACTAAACGGTCTAAGACTATAACGTCCAGTGTTTTAAGTTGTAGCCGTAGTCTCCCACCAATGACTGGGAGATTTTCAAAGCACAAGACATTACCCAAATTCACATGTCACATGCGTTATCAGAATCATTCACAATGTCTATCCACAGCTTCTATACATAGTCCCAATGAATCATCATCTTTGTTTACAATGTAGATAAGAATCTCAAACCTTCTTGATTAATATACTGCATCTAGTTACACACAGCATAACATCACATTATCACCTTATTTCATCTCCCGGTGCATTCTATTATCTATATTTCATCTATAAAAAACGGACTAAACGATCATTTAAACGGTGTAAACAATCCAAATATACAGTTTCTCGGAATAATAAGACAAAAGAAGTTGTTTTCACATGATCCTTAAATTGAAAATCCTTCAAATAGTGCCATCCAAGGAGCCAATATGCTCTCCAGTATCCTTTCACAGGGCTACTCTCAACCCCAGACACACACGCGCAACACCCCCTGCAGCACCCCTGCTGCTGTCGCCCTCGCAGCAATCCCTGCCCTGCAGTCACTATACGGACATGTAGCCTGCTTTACCATCGGGACACACGCAGGGGTCATCAGGTGCATTTTCGCATTTCAAAGCGAGGCTGGGTGACTGGCCTGGAGGAGAAGCGTTCTGGGTTGTTCGATCGGCCTCACGTGGGCTGTCAAGGTTGTTAACACGGGTCAGCCACGCGTAGAGGGCGCTGCCGTGCCGCAAGCCGCTAGGTGCCAAAGCTGATGAAGCACGCATGCGCAGCCGACAAACGCCCGAAGGACGCTGCGTTCGTGTGTGTGCGGCTTCCGATGCTGGTGCCGGCACGCGTTTACCCGGGTTCAAAGTGTGTCCGTGCGCACTGGGAATCTTAACGAAACACAAGCAGCGAAGAAATTGACTGAGCAGCGTGCTGGGAAGAACAGGGATCACCACGTGCATGCGCGTAAATAGCACAGTCTGGTACATTGAAAGGACAACTCCATGCTCGGGATTTACAAGACAGCAACAGCGGCGGTTTGATTGGAAGAAAATTCTATTAATGTTCATTTGTCACATACTGTTTATACAAAACACTTCTGGCATGAAAAGTGTAGTTGCACTCACTAACTGACATCACATACTGATGTATGGTCTAAGGTATTAATGAAAGAGGATGAGAGAGTGAACCAAAATTATATACAAAAACATCTCACTCATCATTATGAAATAGGTTCCTAATAATCCTGCGGCACCCGATGATAGATGCAACATCTTTACCTATGGATTCCTATTGTATAATGTATGATAATCATGTGTTGAAAGTTTTACAGAATACACTGGGTGGGCGGTCCCAAAGAAGTAGTGACTAGTGGATGTGTGAGGAAGGGGCATTAGTTAGGCAGAATTGTCATACATACTCAATAAGGTGTCTCCTCCACTATGGGCACTCGACGTGGAGGTCAACGACCAGAGGAATACAAACAAATTTAAAGTAAATAAAGGTTCACTCTTCCAAAACCAAAAGGTTTTCAAAAATAAGGAAAATTCAAGACCAAACTCCATTGGCGGTCGAGGACCCCAGCCCACAGTTGTGCAACTACAATTAGGAAGGACTGAGGCTCATTGAATTACAATCTCACCATAGCAGGTGAACACTTCACTATAGTCTATTCTTAATCACGGCTGCACAAATTAAGAATATCATATAGTGAAATGGTGGTGATATTTATTTTGCATAAATCCAACTATGGATCAGTCATGTTTATTCGACGCGCATGCACTTGGTTTACGGAATGGCGTCTTTCCTAAAACTACCCTGGATAGGACAGATATTTTCCATAATTTTTCTTTTTGATATGCTGTGTTGTTGTCATGTTTGTATTTCTTGTCCTGTTAACACATGTGTCGTCCTTGATCCACCATCTGTAAGAACACTGTTCGATTGGGCTACATTTTAAAACGCTTAACCAAGTGAACTGTATGACTTGTTTATTGAATAATCAACAAGAAAAAATATATAGAATATATGCTAGAGAAATAACACAGATATGTATTTCAGCTGACCACCTAATCTGTCACGGAATGTTAAGTCTGTCCAATCCTCCCTTCATTAGGTTCTATTTGAATACGTATACAGTGTTCATGTACGGAGCTATTGAGTTAATCAGTAAGACCGCCATACAGAATAAGAAATACAAGCTAGTCACAGCATTGTCATGAAATGAAATACGCACTCATATGGATGGGATTATTGCATTCTGTTTAAATGAATCTGCCTTTTTTCCCTTTGGAATCATTAAAGATTCAGTCGTCGTCTTGATTGGTTGTCGTGAGGCCCTAGGCACATTCCCTTTAACACATCCAGCAAAAACATTCCCACACTGAAAAACTCGTACTTAGAGGACGTTTTGGCACCAGAAAAAGGGTTCAATACTTTTATAACACTGGTAGAAAAATGGGGGGTTCATGGGACATTCGCCGTCACCCAACAAGAAATCTTTTTTAATCATTCTGTTAATAAGTTAAAATTACCCTGGCCTCGCTCCTAGTTACAGACAGTGAGATATGGAATAAAGCTTTTTGCATGTCAGTGTTAAGTCTCTGTTTTTTGCCTTTATTACACTCCAGGAAAAGAAAATGGCGATAACTAAATGGCCGCCCACTGCGACGCCATTTGAAAGTCTGAGCATGCGCAGAGACTGCCTTGTGTTCGCTGCTGATGACTCTTTGATGACCAGAGTGTGCCGGCCGCTACTTTAATGTCATTTTCACTTGACATCTGTGCCAGCCCCCCTCTCCTCCTTCCACTCCCCCTCCGATACAGACACAACCATATCCTCTACCTCATCATCTAGCCTCCTTAGGGCCCGCTATTTCTCTTTCACCTGCAAAGCAGCTTCCTTTCCACCGTCATACTCCTTATATTGAGTCGCACCCCAAAATTATACTACAACGTAGCACACGTAATAAAAAGGGGAATGGGGAATCGGTAAGTGAATGAATATACTCTTTATTTAGGTATATGTATGTATGTATGTATGTATGTATGTATGTATGTATGTATGTATGTATGTATGTATGTATGTATGTATGTATAAAGTTGATGGAAATAAAATGGATGAATGAGATGTAATGAGTTTGAATATAGGTGTGGGTGGGTGGGAAATTTGATAGATGAAGAGAGAGTGTGTGTATAGTGTGAGTGCAGGGTGCGGAGTTAGGGGTGACGAGGTGGTGCGGTGTTTAGTGAGTGTTGTAGTGTAGGTGGTGTGACCACTGAGGAGATTGATTTCCCACCAGAGGCCAAAGCATCTGGGCCCTTTAAAAGGTTTCAGTCCTAGTGGAAGAATCCTCCTAGGATCATACCAGCAATACAAGACATATCTTAGGACGAAAGACATTTCCTGTTTAATAAATGGTGTCCCCTGTAGGGAGGCAAATCCTGCATAATAGGTCTCTCAGGACTGATTTCGGTCTTGGGCTAGGACAGAACAGACTGTAAGACAGCTGGGGGATCCCTGTGGAGGAGAGTTCCTAAGAACTGCAGGTAGTGTCACATAGTGGGGGTTGTGGTAAATAATTTCATCATTTTTAATTATCAAAGAATCTAACTAAATAATTAAGATATTTCTCCTCTAACCCTGCCGTTTTGTGTTTCATACCATAATAAACATATTTCCTCTAGTTTAATTGATAAATAAGGTTGTCCTTTGTGAATTTGAATCATCTAAGCCACCTATATAGGTGTCCCCTGTCCAGAACCCTTACGGGTATGTGGAGGACAGTTTGTAAGATGTGCGTCAAACTTGTTAAAAACTTATGTACAATATAGTTAAGACCTGGGAACTCTTCTACAGGCATAACTTTCCTAGGACCACGTATTTAAACTCCACCCAGGTGAACTATATCAAACTGTTTTGATATGTTCTTTACCTTTCCTTCTCTCCTGTTCCTCCTACTAATCTTTCCTTCTTAAATCCCTCACTTTTTTATTTTCCCATTTAATCTCTTCCCACATTTAATCTGCTATCTGCTACTTGACCATTATTGTCTTCTTTACCTCCTATTTCATCGCGCTCACTTTCCTTTGCACATTTCTTCTTCTTGTAACTTTTTTGTTTGTTTGTTTTATTAAACAAAGACATCTCTCATAGAAGTGAGTTTTTCAGATACCGTATGATACATAATAGAGTAGCGACCATAGGACTTGACATTATATCACGTCATAATAAAACACAAAAGGAAAAAACAAAAAGAACAAACCGAAAAGGGATGCTATGAAATGATTGATCATCATCACGTCATCAACAGATCTACATAATCACAAGTAAACATCTAGATATTCTTTGAACTTATCTTTCATTTTAGAACACCGACCTTCTCTCGATATCTCGTTCCATAATTGTGCACCTCTCCAAAACGGACTATTATGGACCAAATTATTTGCCGTATGGTCAATTCAAAAAATTGTTTATCAGCTAGATGGGTCATTTTCGTGTTTTTGTCAGCTAACAATTCATGTCTATACCTATTTTAAGGGATTAGACATAGTAGCTGCTTTGTGCATCTTACTTTTAATGATTTTACAACTACCTTCCTAACGTTTAATGTTTCCTCTCCTCATACTCCTACATCCGTGTCTACTTCACCCTCTCTGAAACCTCCTGACACGGCTTCGTAATCTCCCTTTGCCTCACAGTTTCTTCCCCTCACTCATTCTGATCGTCCTCTATTAATGGATCTTACGTCTTCCCCTTTCGTCGACGCACTTTTCTCATCGGTCCTCTCCCCTAGGAGCAATTAACAACAATTAGGAACTCACTTAGGCATCCACGAAGATCTCTACCTAATGGAGTGACCTCATGGAAACTGAAAAATTCACTGTTGACCTTTAAGTTGGCTGCGTCAGCCTGCTTCCATGTCCCAAAGATCCGGGCCTCCAGGCGCGGCCCCCTTCCCAACACCCCGTATACCCCCTCCAGCTCCCCGCATGCCTCCAGTGGCTCTTAATGAGATAGACATTATTCACTTTTTCATGACCCGCTTCTTCTATTTTTAATGGCCAATGCCGAGAGGCAGCGGTTCTGTTCATCCGGTGATTTTCTCGCTGCAGCCGACCCGGTCCCGTCCTGAACGGCAACTGCCTCAAAACTGGCGGGCATTACGGGTATATTTAGGAAGAGATCCATTTGGGAGGGAATCTTTTAGTTATTTTTGTGGGGATTTTTTTCCGGATTTCTTCTTCGTCGAAGAGAGAGATATTTACCATACCCTCGGGACACCAACGTTACTGCAGGCACTGTGCAAGCGCAGTGGAAGCAGCTGTAGGAAGGGGCGCTGAGCGAGACCTCTGAACCCGCCGCCGAATCTCGCGAGGTTTGACGAGAACACGCGCGACAAACGAGCGGACATGTGACGCGGCCGCTGGTCCCCCACGGGCACTGGGCAGTGCCGCTAATTGTGCTGTCGGGTGCCAGCGAGTCCCTCCCGCTGGCCTGCTTAAACCACGGCTCTGGCAGGACTTCAGGGGTCAAAGGTCAAAGGTTAGACTTTGTTAGTGAAGCTTGGAGAGTGTAGCGGGCATGAAGGGGGTTATAGAATAGAGGATCTCTATTTTTTAAAAGAAAGACACTCAGATTCCATACTTTGACATTTCATGATTCTAATCAAATAGTTTCTAATAGAAGAAAAGCGTATACATGTGGTATTGTTATACTGCTGGGTTTCGGTATATATATATACCTATTTATTTTGTAGGACCAGTACTTTCCGGTTTCCTTCAGATACCATTTGATCTTTGGGAAAGGATCCAGTGATAGAAGGAATTCTAGCTCCCTTTTCCTGCGAGATATCTATTATCAAGAGAAATTCCACTCTTCAAACATGATCAACGATCTCACAGAATTTCCAGATTTTATTATTTTCAACAAGTCACACAACTGCGCCATACATATTTTCACAGAACACAAGACCAGATCGACCAATATCATAAAATAAGGCCACACAAGTTCATGAATATGTAAGTCCAGTGTGTGAAGTTGTATTCACTAGTCCATAGGTGTTCATTATTTATGTCTGTTTTTTGAGCTCAGTGAGTTCCTATAATTCACAATTATTCATTTACATATCATTCAAATGATGTTTCTATCACAACAGGTCTCACAAGAATTGTTGCGCTGTTCTCAGAGAGTGCTCTGTGATCTGCAGTATCTACAGTTGTGGGGTAATCACCACTGTCTTTGTGTAGTGTTGCTTATGCTCAATATTTTCATGTATATTGATGATGTCATAGTTAATTTGCATATCTGTAATAATGATGCATAGACTTTGCAAAAAGCACTCAAATGATACTCCTCTCTAATCTAGATCATCTCATATAAGGCAGATATGCAAATTAACTATGACATCATCAATACACATGAAAATAAATATCTCCATTGGATTCAGCATGTTAAAATACCCCAGTAGGCTAAATTACATGTCTCTATCATTGATATTAAGAGAGTTATTCTAATAATTCTGTTCATCTGTGGTAATCCTATGTAACAAGCCCAGCCAATAGCCCAAAACAGTATTCTGTAGCTACGAGAATGGATTTCATATCTGTAATTAAAATAATATATGCAAAAGATAACTGGGAAGGGGAAGATTACAAAATATTTGGATCTTTAAAATTGGTCAAGTAGTTCAAGAATTGTGGAGGAAAGTCTAGTCAGATTAGTTGAATTTGAGGATCTGAAGTATATAGAAAACAGTAGAAAGCATGGCACCACATAATGATTAGCAGATTTATTTCTGTCTTTCATCTATTAGCATAAATGCAATGTGAATATTTTCAAATGAAGAAGCAAAATCAGAAGTGAAATATGTCGACAAATTTGTGTTTTATATGAATTCTCAAATGAAATTAAATGCATGGGCAAGGTGGTGCACTAGGTACACAGTGGCTTTTTGCATGACGTATCTCATTATCTCGTGTTTAGTGCCTTTTGGTAACCATGGAAATGTGTAATATACTGACGTGTATACTATGGGTAAATACTATGTTTTTAAGACCTGGAATTATACCAACTGCCATGGCACCTGACCCTCTGACCAGCGATCCTCTCGGGCGTATAGTATGTTCCGGCAGGAGAGTGCTTGGTGGGATTAAAAAGGATGCCAGGTTTTGTGGTGTTTGGCATGAAGGAAGGACCTGGGAGACTGAGGGCGAGCGCTGGTCGATGGTGGTGAGAGATTGAGTAGCTCCTCAGTTCTCACAGAGCAGCTCGTAACCTGGTCACCAGTTCTGACCTGCTCCCTGTGTGTCAATCTGTCTTAGTCACAAACTCCACCCGTACACTACCAGTCCCCACGCCCCGATGGCCCTACATGGTGTAGTATGCCCGGTCCCTACACACCTATACAGCCGCTATACACTAGCATTTAGAACCCCAATACACCATATGGACCCGGTTCACATTAACACACAGCCACCATACTCAAACACTTACATCTCTACTCCATCATATGGAACTAGTTCACACATCGACACAGCCCCACACATAAACACCTGACACCTTACCTCATGATATAAACCTGGGGCCCGTTGAATAATTTAGGATCATGCTCTACGACTCTGTCCTCTACCTCGTACAAGGGTTATCGTTTGATAATATTTAAGTTCGTTCGCTCAGACAGTCTTAGCCCTCCATACGGTCGTCCATAAGTGTTAAATCTTTTTTATTCAAGTAAAGGAGTACAGTTCTCCCCGGGCGTTTTTCGTCGATGTCGAAATAACAAAGCAATAACAATAAATGATTAAAAGGAGGTTACATGGACATGTTCTCCCTAAAGGAGAGAATAAATTAAGCTCAAAAGTGCTGAACATCACCTTCACTCATCTAAGTAGTTGGATTTTCTGTCAAGGTAGTTTTCATGATAATCTTACATCTTAAGACGACACACATCGTCCCTGGGCCTGTTTGGCCTTCAGAAAAGGGCATCCATGTACGATTTCAGATAATTCAACAGGCCCCTGCTTCACCCGTTTATATTCAGCACCGCCCCCCCCCCCCCCCCAAACTCATCTAGCCCTAGACCCACAAACATATAGAGCCCACACATAGTATGCCCATTGCAGGGCATGGAGTATAAATAATGTTCCGGCCAATAGGTAAGTTACTTCACTTCTTTCGAGTGTCACTACAGCCATGCGCCTATGATTTCGGGCCGCAGTTAGAGACGAAAGACCTCAAAGGCCTATAACTAATGGCTGAATAACTACATTTCCTTATAGAACTTCCCCTCCCCTGGTTCATATTCATATATGCCCATAAAGTCTACGCCTCTCCCATTCCTCTCTAAGATGAATTACAATACGTTCAGTCAGATCGCCCCATCTGGTGACTGGACCTAAACAGCTCCGCCCACGTGACCACGGACAAGAGCGACGTCTGGTGAGCCCGATAGGTGACCAGAGACGCATGGAAAGGGGGTAAGGCGGGTGGGTGGGTGGATGGGGGTCAACTGATGAGAGTAGGATGTTTGGTCTTTTTAGCGCCCGCTGACTCGACCATTCCACTCAGACCTAGCCTGCCATATAGCAGGGGTTCCGTTTGAAATATGACCGTTAGTGACGTCACACCTGCCTTCCAATCAGCAAACGCTGCCTGCACCAATCGATGGACAATCAGAGGGTGAGTGGTCTATAAATAACAGCGCGAGGAGTAAACGAGACAGAGATGTGCGACTTAAACTCCAGCTCATCATTTTATCCCAATTCGTAGTGGTCATTTATGACGTGATTTGTTTCCTTCAAATGGAATTTTAATTTGTACATATATGAGCATGTTTGTTTTTTATACTTTTTATAATTTCACTTTGTAATGTTTATTTTTTTTATTCAAAACCTCGCAAATGCAAAAGATATTGCCATTGACAACATAGTCAGTAATTTGGATATACGTAGAGTATAGTTAAGGGTCCTGTGGATAGACGTCAAGGCCATGGGTAAACGTTCAACAAACTCACGTGGTTGACTTTTACGAAGTTTTCTTAAATAATCTCTCTTTATTTTTTCCAAATTGTTTATATTACATTTTCCTAGGCATATGACTTTGTACACCGAAAATATCACAAATAATAGTCACAATAGAAACGTTGCGATTGGTTTATCAACATGCATCTTCCTACACGGCTTCCTACTTGTCGAAGATTCCATGGAGAATCTGCCATCAAGTATGTGTTCCAGGCAAAGAATTTTATTTTCGCACTGCTGAATTGATTGCGAATCAAGCATGTCAAAGGTTTATACAGGTTTTTAACGCATTCCGGATTTCCAAAGGATATCTTAATGTATTATTTGTCACAATAAGCTCTTTTATAGATAATAAAATTACGAAATACATATGTGCCTATATATATAAATATTAAGGACCTAGTACTTGATGTATATAAATTATAACATATTCATATTAAGCCACCTAGCATACCCCTTCCAGATTATATTTTCCTGGTTTACCCTTCTATAGAAACATAAGTTAAATTTTGTGTACTGCATATTGAACTCTCGTACCTGCACTTTACCCCTAGGGCTCAACTATTTCTAGACCACCACACACCCCACCGTCTCATACCCAGTTCTATTAAACTCCCAACATGCTCCCGGCAGAATTTACTTTACCAGCTTCCCTATCACTTCAGGGAAACATTGACCAAGAAAATCGAGAAAGTAATTTGGTAACTCATATGCACACACCATCAAACTTGTAATGAGATACCTACTGTAAATCACAAAAAAAAACATAAGGTCACCTAAGGGGTTTTTTGGTAAAAGAAAAATAGACCATATATTCTCACAGAACAGAACAGAAAAGAAAAGAAAGGTCAATGATACGATGCTATTTCTACTCTACAGAAACATATCCCTTATCCTCTACAATTTTAAAATGTATTGAAAATGGTATAATTACAGACATACATAATAAACTACCGTTCATAACCGTAAGAGGGAGTCTCACAGATAAGCCACAGTTTGTGTTTAATGTTAGGACGTTTTCTTGTACGGAACATATACTTTTCTTTTAAGGTTTGTGCCGTATAGTGCTTGTCCTTACCCTTTGGTTGCACGGTATATACAGCCCTAATAGAATACAAGCCAATACGGCACAGCTGGCGTCTTCCCAGCATCCTCCGCGCTGATAGGCAAGAGTTGTCGTCTTCCTCCACACCAAGGGTCAACAAAATGTCCGCCTCTATCCAAGTACCGCAGCCCAAATTGTATACACCCATCCTATCAAGTTTCCAATACCTTCCCTTTGTGAAGAGAGGATGTAAATTTCGGCTCGCAATAAGCGATGCAACACGAGACGCGATTGGTTTGTTAACGGGCGTCCTTCTGGATTATCGACGGTGGGTTTTAATTGGTTGTGGGCTGAAGTAAAGTTTGTGGACACATTGGCGCCAACCTGTCTGTTGACATGAGTACGCCAGGAACGTTCGCCACCGGAACTACAATGGCCGCCATCTTGCTTCACAATATATAATGTAGAGAACGTGTTGGAATAGATCAAAGCTATGCCAACCTTCGATGGGTCCGGACGTTTTTCGCTTTTCATACACGACCTTCCGTCCACTCCCATCGGATCAATTTAACGCTGATCGTATTCAAGGTCGAAGTGAGAGACAAACTTCGGAAATAAGAAATTCCCTCTGGCTATGGTTTCGAGTTTTCCTTTACCCATGTTTCATGTACGAATGAAGATTTTTTTAACATCAAGGCCTCCATATAAAATTATACAGTTTATAAGCTCAACAATGGTAAAACTGATACGTGCAAACATGTGTAGGCTGTGGTTACTGGACTCCCTCGTTCCTGTCCAGATAATATCAATTTCAGAGGAATAAAGCTTTCCTGACTACATAGTTCATACTCCTTAATTGCTAAATCCACCAGAATATCTTAATTAACTGGCAGAGATGAGACAAATCGGGGATTTCCTGGCTAAATCCCAAAATATCTTACCAGAAATGATGCACCATATTGGCAACAATTCGATCCCAATTTAACCTGATTTAACCTGTTTAAATGACAAAATATGGCGTACTCTTTGATTTATAAGGAGAACTAGATTTGAATCGGCACTCATTATCGTTCATTTTCGCATATGAGTCAGCTCTCATTTTACATCGATATTACCATAAATTCATTTTACCCATAACTTATTTTATGAAAAATGATCATTTAAATCAAATAATTACGTAATTTCAGCCTACAGTGATGAAAATTAGCCACACTGCCACACTCGATTGCAAGACTAAGCATTACAGTAGGGTAGGTTTTTACCTAGTCTGTGTTTTTAGAGTGTTCAAATCGACTGTTTGTTTCAAAATATATGAATTTACATACAGGATGTCTACTAAAATTCGGCGAGAAATTTAGAATATTTAACTTTTGATTGAAGAAAATGCAAGGAATAGTGCCATAGACATATACATTCAATCAAAAATAGGAATAAACCTATTTCGGCTGGTGGAAGAGGGGTTTATGGGTTCTTAATTCATTCCGACATGGCCAGTTGACTTTTGAGAGCACGCACGTTCGGCACCCATCTAATCAATCACAATATTAGGTGCTCCTCCACCAGAAAAATGCGTTTATCCACCGTAATACAAGAATCATACATATGAACAAAATGTATTCAAAATGAATAGAGAACAACTGCCTTATCTTATCGTGTGTTTCTTCTCCCGACATTTCTGTTCCAAAGTGAGCCAATATCAACACTTCATAATAAGGTCACAGTGGTAAGGGTTCAGGAGAAGTAAACATGGTCTATAGTTTTGGTCCATAATCCAACTAAATCGTACCAGAGTATGATACCGCCGTGGAATAAGAGCCTGCGGCATATTGTATGCTAGTATAACAGGCTTTTCAGTTTGTCACGCCTGATTGTCTCATTATCTCCCACAGGATGTATGCTAACGTTCTCAGAAACCTGTGAAAAAATCTAGTATAGATATTGGAACTATTAAGTGATATAATGGGTGAATCTAGATAAAGGCTTAGTTATCATACCATTGGTCTTACCGACGTGCCATAATCTACACTTAATCCTTCCTAGTATCCAGGACAGACAGTGATTATCCTGACCAAATTATCCCCGAAATGCAATAATCGTCCATGGTGCATTGATTGTACCAGGCACACAGTAATTATCGTTAACGCATTGTTCCAGACACGCAGTGATTGTCCCAAGTCTCATTTAGACTCCTGCAGATGTGGGGGTGATTATCTACAAGGGCCGCTCTCTCCGGAGAGGCTCGGGGTGTATGTGGGCCTGTTCACGTCCCCGTCGCCGTGGTGTGGGCCGGGGGAAGGAGAGCTTTGTCGGTAAACAGTCGGTGTCCCCGCGGTCTGAGGTGGCGGGTCCCCATACGCCCAGCGTACGGGGGCCATTACCCCTGCCTGCCGGCTGCCGAAACTCAACACCTGCCGTTTCACTCTAGCCTGTACTCCCAGTCGCATACCAGGAGGATCGGGCGTAGGGCACGTACCTTCTATAGTGTCTTGGCATTCTCTCTGTAATCAGTGTTCTTCAATGTAGCTTCACATCAACATATAAACTATACAGAAAACGCAATTAAGTAATAACGCATCTGATATACACAATATATAAGGTCTGATACAGAACAATACAAGGACATACAACATTAATGCGATAGAGATGATTATGCTTTTGTTATATTATTACTTTTTCTATATTTGTAGAATAGTTTCTCACACCTGGTCTATACTAAGCCTCCATATAGCATTTGGTTAATCATGAAAATGCCAACAGATAATATCAATGTGCAACGGTGTGAGATTCTCGAAATCTATATGCCATTCGATTAGGATTTATTAGGAGTAACTTCGTGGTCAAGAATCCGTTTATGTACTCATAGATACATCTATAAATACTTCAGGCATATGACTTATCCGTTGTAATTAGTATCTATACATGTTTTAATTTCTGATGTGATGTTGTTTTTATTTGTTGTAATTCATTTGGTACTAGGTTCCATAGATTCATTCCCACATGTAGGGGCGTTTTCGTATAATGTTCTGTTCTTGGTATTTTTTTACTTTAAGTGTTATTTTGCTGGCTTTTCTAGTCCTTATATCCGTTTCATCTACCTTATGCTTTTCCTTACTCTTATTGTACAGTCTGCTTACCATATGGCCCATCGGCGTTGGATTTTCTCTATAATGCTATTTACAGTGTTTCAGTCATTTGATTCTAGCGGGCTGTCATATTGGCGTATACCTGACACTCATTTTGTATATTATATTCATAAGTATGCCAGGGATTCAGAAAACTATTCCAAAATTCTGTATGCGTGTATAAATTATCATTCACTGGACCGAAGACATCGTTCAACAAGAATAAAGAGCCATACTCCAGGTGACGATTCCATATACTACTCACATTCAATGCTACTTTTCTCTGTGTTGTCCAAACGTGTCGAAGTCAGATAGGTCAAGTTGAATCAAAATGAAATCTTAAACTAAATATTGAAAATTAGTTTTCAAGGAAGCATGTTGATAATTGTCAGCTTTTGAGTGAACAGAGAAAATTTTGTCATGCTTATTTTAAATACATGTATTCTATAAAAGGCCTGCGATTAAGTAAAATGAGATATTGAATTTTGATATTTACGTGCATAACAATCGACCCATATAATGGTTCACATATTTGTTTGTGAGAATGTCTTGAGAAACATATAGTGCCGTTCCATAAGAGCGGTGCTGACTGACTTAAACTCACCACTGGCCCCTTATGAGTCTGAAATTACTTCATTTAACAATCCGTATACCTTTTTTTATAAAGGAACAGAATCTTACACAGGGGGATTCACGTATTACCTTACTTTCTATTAGCAATATAACGATAGACTTTCCAGAACGTTTGGTGTTGTAGTGCTTAATACCTAATATATATCCTTGATAAATCCCAGAGTAGTGCGTACGGACGGGTGGTCAGTCACGTGATATATGCAGGTCACGTGCGTAGCAGGGCGGGTGTCTAACACTTTGCGGAGAGTCCTTCTCAGCTCGTTAATCTACCACCAAGGTGAACCTCCTTACCGCAGGAGATGTCCACCCTACCGTGAGAACCTACCCCGTCTCCAAACTCACCAAGTGCCGCTCCATTCCAAGCACACCACGACCACCAGCCCCTGAGAAAGGAAAACCAGACGATGCCTCGATACCACGGTAAAGGGAGGGCGGGGTACAACGTGTTGGCGGGAAAGGAGGGAAAGAGGAGCTTTCCAAGTACGTGTTAATTTACATCCACCACAATGACTAACAAAAAAGGCCCTTTTTGGAATCTGCTGCCCGTCGAGGAGTCCCCCAAGGTCGCCATCTTGTAAGTATACATGCATGCAGATTTGAGTCCCAGGTTTTCAGCCTCCCAACTCAGTGTTGACGTCTTCAGACGTGACGTCATTACCAAGACGTAGCCAGCGTCCGCGGCACCGTCTTCCCCTCCTTCTGCTCCCCAATGACTTGCCCCCTGGTGCTGCCCCCTAGTGAGAACGACGATTATGGCCGAGTTGATTCACTTTGGACATAACGAGCAGCGCGCATGCGCCGACCTGACGTCACTGACATCACGTGACGAGGTGGCAGACGGAGTTAATCTCGTTAGTCGCGGTAGTTGTTGAACCCGGCCTGAAGGACGTCCTGTTGGCCTGTTTAATCTCGATTCACGGGCAGACGACTTTTGTGTTCATCTGCGTTTGCTTTTGTTTGGAGACAATCGTCTCGTTAGATCTACCGTTTCGAGTGGACACACTAGAACCTGCCGACCTCAGAAAGACATTTCAACATCGCCCGCCAACACTTTTCACGACAATGGTCTGATCTGGTACAATGTATATTCATTGCATCATCTACAGAATTATTATTGAGCAGTATTTGATGTACATCAATATTTCCATAGGACTCTGCATACGAGGTGCTGGATCTCATGAAGGTGGTAATCAGTTTGCTTTCATGAATATCTTTGCTGATGAAATTTATTATTTCGGTAAATTCAGATACCAAAATATCACATTTCCTATATTGATCGTCAAGAATCAAGCTTATGTTATCTTCATGAATAAGTGCCCCTAACGCTCTCAGGATATTCCCTCCTCAATATCTCCTCCATGGGTTACCCCAGGAAGTCTGCCCCTTACACACTGAGATAACCCTCAGAGTTTAAGTCAAAATCACTTTCAAGTTTAAGGAAAATGGAATAACATCGAGAATGATATTACTTATTGTAGATGTGGGGTGAGGAAAAGGTTCCTGGTGAGAATCTGGATTTAGTGGCCAGAGAAGACGACGTTGTTATCTTTTTTTGTATTTAGGTTTATTGCTAGGAGAAATATATCCCAGAAGGGGAGGGGCCTACGGGAAAAAATACCCATGTGAGCTGCCCAAGAGAAAATACCCAGAGGGAATTGGGCTGGAAGAAACTTTAACATGAGAATGTCTAAGGCAATGTGACACGGCGTATTTCCCAGGGAGTGAAGAGTTGAATTACGTCCGACTGTTTCCCATCACACACTTCTTACAAGTGGAGGTCATCCCCGGGAGAAACACCTCTCCAGGGCAGGAATGAGGGATGGAATACAGATCGCAGCTCCCTCCATACTGCAGCGAGGTGATGCAAATCAAATCGGAATCTACAATAAAAGACGTCCCCGTCACCTCCCCAACAGGTGGCAGGCGTGTTCCTCCCTGGGTGACCTTTGTAATTGCTCTTAAGACACCAGAGTGAGTTCTACGGGCTCTATAGCAGCGATGAACGCCGGAAATACCCTCCTTTTCTAAGATGTACCCCATGCACTCTTTAGAAGGAAACCCACGAGATGAGAATAACTTGGACCGTACTCCACCGAGTTTGATAGCGGAGTAATTCATGAAGCGAAACAGAGTGAATTACGTAGCGGTCAAACGAGGATTGCATGTTATTTAGCTATGACCGAATACTTCTTAGTTGCATACTACCACTAAGAATGTAGCAGCAATATGTTTAGTTTTGAGGGTGCTTGTTTCGTTATCATGTGACAAAATGTAGACCAATCAGATCTTTGACGAGCATGAAGAAAACCGTCAGGTTAGATTTATTCGAGAAGGGTGGACATGGCTTCCACTCGTAACTGTGGAATTCTTTCACCCGGAGACAGTTACCCTCTAGTACAACACACCTCAAACTGAATCCAATGTTCAGTAATGTGTACGCTATATGCTTCATCGAAGTGGCAGTCAGATGCCCTTTGGAAGATCCTAGAGAACACTTAAATAATCAACATAAGGAAATTCGCAAACTTCTCTTACCCTGAAAGAACACTGACCTTTCAGTATTAGCCACACTCATCACATCAAATATGTCTGCCACCCTGACTCCCGATGTGGCAGTGTGCTGCAGTGGACCTCTGGTCATTCTGCTGTGCAAAATTGCTTTCCTGTTGCCGTCATTACATACACTCGATTTTGCCATAATACGGCTGGCTGCTTCTAGTGTCTAAAAAAACAACGTCATCAACTAACTTCCCTCTATCAAAAACACTATCGTCTCAACAGGTCCAATACTAGTGACCTTTAACCCCACTCCCATGAGTGCCCCTTCAGCGACTCGGCAGCCTGTGATCGACCTTGTCATTTAGCCCCAAAATGGGGAAAATTCACTCTCCTAAAATACCCTCAAAGACTTGCATCACACATGGGGCTGGCCACCCGCCAGCGTCCTTCAAATCAAGCCAGTTCCGATGCGATGAGAGGGAGCCTTTGCCCAGATAATTAGATTCATCGCCCAACCACCCACCCTTCCCTCCCGCCCAGCTCCGACCAAGACATGTCTACAGTGCCTGGCTACACCCTCCCCTCCCCTGCCCTCAGATGGCGCCACCACAAACAGCGGCTCCTAAAGGCCGGAAGCTGCGCGCGCAGCCCTGTCGCAATCCGCCATTGTCGTCTGCTGGTTGCCGACAGGAGGATTGGCAGCCCGAGACATGCGCAATTAAAACTTCCGGCGTGTAGACCGACTTCCTAATCAGGGGGGGGTTGATTGGTTTACCCAGGCTTCTAATGCGCGTCCATATAAACCCCGTTTGCGGAGTAAGTGTGTGGGGGACGGGGGTGTAGGAGTAAAGTGGGGAGGGGGAAGATTTGCTCAGACAGGTGACGGGGAGTGGACAGTCCACACTCCGACGCCTAGCTAGCCAGGCGGAAAGCGATGAGGGGCGGGGAGGCAATTGGAGAAGAACGAGAGGTTAGAAAGTATCCTCTCTAATGACATCACAGTCTCAATTGGGAGTATTGATTGGGATATGAATATAGATAAGTATGAAGCGCAGTTAAAAAGAAATGTTGCCCATTGAAAACTATCACTTGTTACTAATTAATATGGAATTTAATTCGGCATCTCGGAGCTCTATACGTATGTATGCGCAGATGGTTGGAGAAGGTAGGGACACGTTAAACCTCTCTAAAATCATGAGAGACATTTTATCTGAGTAATAAAAAGAAGTGGTCCGACGATTGAGGACTGTGGAACTCTAAGGTGGACAACATTTTGACTAGATACTATCATTGAATTTCGTAATTTGTTTTCTGCCTTATGGATCTAGATACTAAATTTTATGTAATCTATTCAACCCTTTCCCTGCAGCATCCTTTTCCCCTGCTTAGCATTACACGGCAGGCATTGCCTGCTAAAACGACCCTGCTATGGCAGGCACTTTTTTTTGGAAATAGCAATGTCATGTGATGTGTCATGTGATTTAAGTAATTTACTTGGGTGACTGATCATATTTTGTTATAGCAAATCAAAGGTCAATATTGCTCTTATACATTGTCAACATTTATTTTAAATTAAACAATCATCTTTTTATCTATTGAATTTTGTATATAAGTAGCCATGATGACTCTAAGATGCCTGAAGGCATCTTCCTGCCGTAGCCAGGGGAATGCAGGGGAGGCATCTTCCTGCTGTTAAAGGGTTAAGGGAATATGTTGATACGAGGCGAACAGCTTTCGTGATTGCCAAAAGAATTTCCGCTGTAAGAAATTCACAGGCCCCATCAGGCCAACGAAAGAACACACAGCAGAATCAATTTTACCACACGTTTATGAATGTTGGATTATATTATCAAACTTCTTTGACAGGATGGTATAAATGCACAATTGTTGAATGTAGTTCATCAATTTCCATGTGCCACAAAGAGTGATCCACAATGAAGTATATACAGTATTGATAGGAGAGACTAGAAGGGTATTCTTATATTGTTACACACTGGGTACATGCTTCAGCACTGAATTCCCCAGCAAACAGGAAGCAGATCTACCCGCTCCAACCCCCGAGGGAGTTCCTGGCGTGTAGGTATGAGCTGCTCACTGAGAAAAAAAACAAATATATGCTTATAAATCTGTCCAATTGCTGCGGGGATAGACGGCCTATAATAACCCGAGGAAGTAATATAAAAAACCTTTTAAAAACATCAGCCTGAGGCGTAAAGAGAGACCCCCACCAATGCATCTACTCGTGACTTCCACCGAGCAGCTCCTCTGTAGGCACGTGATAAAGTCTGCTCACTGACGTACGAGCTGCTCAATTGTAACTCCAGCTCTGTACAAATGGAATTGAATTGAATTATTATTTCTTGTTGTCTCTCTTACTGAGTGCAGGAGAGTAGAGGGTCAATGGAGGGGTTGAGACCTCCCCCCATCCCTCCCTGCTCCCGGCTCCTGCCACCCTTGGTGTAATTGGTGAGAGCTAATGGGCTCGTCTTACATCTTGTAATGAAGTTATATCGATCAATGTCCTTGTCAGAGTTGTCTCAGGGTCGATGGCAGTGTGTGGTGTAGGCTCCCGCTTTTGGGAGTTCTACAAAAAGTTAACGTCCTCGGAGTCACCTTGTTTCTTGTTTCCAAAACCATCACAAAAATGTCTGCATTTGGGTTAAAACCTTTAACCTTTGATTTAAAAATCAAAGATGGTATTCCTTCCTATTGCCATTCTTTTCCGAGCCCAATATAAAAATTCTTAGAAATGAAATCTTTTAATGAAAGCGCTCTTACATCATTTGACCAATATTCAATAAAGTGAAAAGAAAAGTCCAGCCAATGAAAATAAGTCAGCACCAGTAAGAGCAAACTTTTTTGAACAGGACAAGTAATTGCAGAAACAATATTCAATAATATCAAAAGACGTTACAAGTTTGAGTTTGATTTTATTTATGTCACACATTTTGCTGGCTCCTTCATCTCACAAGTCGAAGATGAGTTGACGGAGCCAATAAAATGCGTGACATATAAAATAAACTCAAACGAGTAGCGTCTAGATTTTATCCTGCCTCGTTTCCACGATTTTTGAATATTAGAAAGTAGTAAACAACACATTATGTCACATCCGTGACATAAACAAATCCCATGTAATGCCTATGGCGTTTTTTATTAGGGTAGGATTAAAGAAGAAACCAACAAATTTTGGTCAAAGTCGTCATTCTCCTCGAGTTTGATGCGGTGTGATATGAACGAAGCGACAGCCAAGTGAATATCACATAGCATTCAAATTAGTTGGAGAATGGCTTCTTTGATAAAAACGAGTTGCTTTCTGTATTTATCTCACCCCTGTCCTCACTAAAAGAATGGATGACACACAGGATATAGACCATATGGAGAACGGACTGCAATACTCGTTGGGGCATGGAGAACGAGTTCCCAATGTCAAGCCTATGGACATTTATTCCAGGGGTAAGATAAAAAAAAAGTGTAATGTTAAGTTCGCCTGTCTCTGATATTTGACGAAAAATATGAGTGGCATGAGTGGTATGTCATAAAAAGCGAATGTGAGTACTGCAAGTAATGTCTCACTTTTAATATCTGATGTTATCGTTTTCCTTTTTAGCACCCGGATTAAACTGAACTATGCTTGACAATATTAATAATGAAACGAGTAGTATACATAGCTGTATAGACCACAGAATCAATTGTTTAAAATCAGTCATGCGTGGTGCTCCGCAGATTGTTCTTTCGTTTGTTTATTGCCCAATCTATTGTCTTTTGGTCGAGGTTGTTTGTATTATGAGCATACCGTGCCGGGAAGTCTGCGCCGGGTCACCTTAAGGGATTATCTCGGGTATTGTTCGCGTTCAGCGGAGCGTGGTGCTCCGCAGGGGCAAACATTGTGCTCCGCAGGGGTAAACACGGCCGAGCACACATTTCGGGGCGGCTCGAGCTGCGGGGTAAACACGTCTCGGAGGGGTGCGGTGTTTGCCGTCCGTAATTAGTTTAACTAGAAAGCCTCTGTGTATGTATGTATGTATGTATGATCAACAAGGTGTTTAACTTATGCGCGCCCCTCCTGTAGGTGAAGTACGGAACTAAATTGATAACACTAAGTCTATGGAATATAAGTATTATATATATATGTATATATGTATATGTACATATGTATATGTATATATGTATATATGTATATATGTATATGTATATAGTATATATGTATATATATGTATATATTGTGCATATTTATATATGTATGTATGTATATAACATGTATTAGACATAATTAGAGTATAAGTATGTATATGACACGTATTAGATATAATTAGAGTAATATATACTGATATTGATATAGATAATGTATAAGATATAAGATAAACATTATATGTGTATTACATATATATATATAAATAATATAATAATAATAAAACCTAACAGAACAGTTAAGTTAATAGTTAAGTATTAATACTTTATTACTATATATATATCCCTCCGTAATTAGTTTAACTAGAAAGCCTCTGTGTATGTATGTATGATTAACATGGTGTTTAACTTGTGCGCCCCTCTCCTGTAGGTGAGGTATGGAACTAAATTGATAACACTAAGTCTATGGAATATAAGTATATCAGGATAAATGCGAAGAGGAGACTGAGTCTCATGACTATCCTTCTGTGTATGGGAGGTGACTGGTGCGCAGTACCTGTACCGGCGCACCTGTCCCATACCGAACCCCACCTGGTGAGGTGTGGAGGTATCAATTTAGGGTAGACCGAAGCGACCTCTGTAATTAATACATCAAATAACCCACATTATTTGTATACATATGTATATATGTATATAAATGTATATATGTATATATTATGCATATTTATATATGTATGTATGTATGTATAGAACACATATTAGACATACTTAGAGTAATATATATTGATATTGATATAGATAATGTATTAAGATATAAGATTAATAGTTATATCTGTATTAGATATATATATATATAAATAATAATAATAATAATTTATAAAGACCTAACAGAACGCATCTAGTTAAGTATTGATACTTTATTACTATACATGTACATACTGAATCACAAGTGTGGTATGGTATGGTATGGTACAGAATGACAACATTATAAATATGATAATATAATATATAATGTCATATGATATGGTATAGTATGGCATGATCAAACGACAAAACTATTCTATTTTTTAGAGTGTACACATACACATACACACGGTTTGAATGTAAGGATTTATTTACAACCTCTAAGTTTAACTATCCTATACTATACTATAGGGTAACATCACAAACTAATCAGAAATCATTCCCAGTCTTTTAGACATGCTATGGTAGGTTAAGGTAAAGGTAATAACAATGAACCATTCATATAAATCAATAGTATTCATTTAGCTAAGCTAAGCTAAGCTAAGTTAAGATAAACCAAGTAAACTATAGTAAATTAAGTTAAATAACTGCACCATGTTCGGTCATCCTCCTGAATACCTATCTGTATGGTTCTACGAGAACTACTATGTATGAAGCTAAAAAGCTGAGCTAAGCTAAGCTAAGTGTGACACGGGATCATGTCTTAAGAAACTGTTTTACTTAACAAATCCTGTCATCCGTCTGAATACCTGACCGCACAGTTCTACGAGAACTAACATGTATGAATCTAAAAGCTAATCTAAGCTTATACTACCGTGATTTAACTATTAGTAATTAATATACATCATCTGATATAATACACATAAAGCAATAAATAAATATAACAGAACATCCATAGTTAAAGTATTGATACTTTATTATCATTATACTATCATCATTTAACATGTACATACAGAAAACACAAGTTCTATTACTACATTGTTTTTTACCACATCAGAGTTTAACAATCCATATGCTATGATATAATGTGATATGTTATGTTATGTTATATTATGTTATTAACAATATGGTATGGTATGGAATGACAACATAAAATGAGGCGATATGATATGATATGTTATGATATGATTGAACTTACAAACTATACCTATACAAGGTTTTTTCACCAAAAGCTAAAAGCTAAAACTAGCTAGCTAGGTAGCTACTATCATTTCAGGTGTACACACGCACACAGTTTGAAATGTGAGGGTTTCACCCACCTATAAGGATTTAACTATACTGTGGGATCATATACCGTCTTTTAGACGTGGTACAGTATGGTATGGTATGGTAAGCTGAGATGTAGTGTAATATAATCCGCAAACTATCCGTACCCAATCAATGGTATTCACTAACTTAAGCTAAGCTAAACTAAGGTAAAACTAAGTTAAATGCAATTTATACTATCTTATGGTATATATCATACTGTCCGCACCCTCTGTTTTAATATCAGTCCGTATGGCTCTGTGAGAACCACCATATCAAAAGAGCTAAAGCTAAAGCTCAGACTAAAGCCATAACTAAACCTAATACTATTCACATAGCCAAATATATCACTGGTCTGAATCGCTGTTTTCATAGAAGTGGTCCAGGTGTGACACTTTATCAGGAGGTGCCATATCTGTGGGTGATCAATTACGATGTCTTTTGAAACCACAACACTTAACAATGCCTCTCACACTCCGACGTTATGTGGTTTCTCGGCCATTGAAGATGACCCGTAGGGTTTAGCCTGCTGCCTCTTGTGGGAACGGGGTACAGGACCAGGACCGCACAGCTTTGATGGTATCGCATCCGTCTATGACACATACTCAGCACTGTATGAGAAAACATCATATCATATCATATATATATACATACACACATACATTACATACATAATAAATAAATAGATAATAGATAAATAATAAATACATTCATACATACATAGTAATACATAGATGATATTTAAATGTAAGATATTACCATATAATTATCTATAGTAATATATATATGGCAATCATTTGATATATAAATTGTAATACATGTAATACATGATATACAGAGACTAGTGACTTCGTCGTTTCATATTTAGCTACCACCTACCTGCTACCCACTTCCCCCTACATTGGGCCCTCTAGTGGGTGAACAGGAAACCAATGTAAACTCGTGGTTATAATTTTGTATGACACAGGTGCTTGACCTGATCATCGGCATTCAGAACTCTATGCATTGACACCAGCGAAAGGGTGAGATCTCATTGCATTCTCTCAAGGATGGGAGATTGGAAAACTACAGTTCAAAATTGTGTTTTCAGTACAGCTAAAACAAATCATAAGAATAGAAGTACATCTGTGTAGAGAAAAAAACAAAAAAGATAGCAGGATTCAGTTAGGTACAGTACAAGAATCTCACTCTCGTGGCCCTTCAGTCTCCAGGCGTAGGTCCGGTTAACTATATCTCTATATGCAGGAGGACCTTTAAATTGATCTGACAGAATGCTAATGTTTTATATCTGGTAGGTAATGATAATAAAAAGTAGATGTGCTATGATATGATAATAGTATTATATATTAATATACATCTACAATTACTAGATGAATCATCTTACATGGAATTATGATCTTTAAGTGCTAATAACAATAAACTTTTGATCAGAGTACCATAACCCAAATAATAATAATAATGATCCCTCACCTTATTCCATAGGCTGGTTATGTGATGAGCCTCTCCCTCCTCATTTCCTGTGTCGGTATCAACCTTTTCCGGTAGCTGTACCATGAGTACAGTATCATCAAGATGGAGGGACTCACAGGGTTCTGACTGGGGTACTACACGTTTCACATGCGTTGTTGATGCTCCAATGCCATAATCAAGTTCAGGTGCATCACCGACGCTGCTGGACTCGATAACAAATCCACTTTTGCTTCACGATCCAGATGTATCGATATTAAGTATTAATCCTTTCCGGTCAAGATGAAAATTATGAAAATGGTAAATACTATGCCTATGCCTCTGGCCCAGGTCGTGCTGACAAAGGCAACCATCATCCGACTAGATCTATTATCCGCTTTGTCAACGCCCTTCACGTTAGATTCAGCCGCTATGGTGTTTGGTTTAACAGTGTTATCCTTATCCCCACCGGCGTTATTTCTAACCTCAACTGTAATTTCACCCACCACAACTTCAACACCCTCTAGGACTTCACTGGCAGATGTATTGTCATCCATGACATCTTCAATATCTGTGCTAGTGTCAACCTGCATAGGTGTTTCAGATTCATCGACCGATGCTGCTATTCTCCTACACTAGTTGGGTCAATCATGCTTCACAGTATACTTGAACACAAATCAGTTATAGGGTTCCTTCTGAGGTCTATTCTGGTGAATTTGTCCATAGGGAAATCAATAGCCAAGATATTGTTGCCATGGCGATCAAGTACAGAATACCTGGTGGATTTTCTGTGACAGACATCGGGCATGCTGTATAATTTGATGTTAACATCCGAAACCACTCCATGTGATGTGTAACAGACACACCTCCTGCCCGGTCTACATTTCAGTGAGGCTTCTATCTGTATGAAACATACTTTGAAGAATAGTATGAAGGCTGATCTCATGACGGTTAATGAAGATGACCTACTCTACTCTAGTGATGTTCCCAGTATTCTTTCTTATACCGATCAAAGAGGAAAGGGGTGTCACTAGAGACAGTGTCAATGAGGAGGTAGCGATACCTTAGAGGGTGACACTATCCGGTGACATCTTGATAAGATCGCCCTTCAGCAGCCACATGTGTATCCAAAAGCTTGCTGTAGCCACCTGTAATACACGCTCATTCATTTGTAGCAGGCAGTCACTGATTTCTATCACTGATCTCAAAATGTGGTATTGATATTGACATTGACATCGGAACTGTCATTTAGTATGTTTCCTGAATGTGAATTTGAATTTGAAATTTCCAAAAATATAGAGTTCTATGGATTCGACTCAAACTACTCATTAGATATATAATTATTTATTTCATGATTAAGATTCTAAACTATCCAATTATTCAACTCATTAACTCAGATGTTCGCCTTGCTAAAAGTAAGTATCCTCAACATAGTCAAGATTGCATTACCTGAATGTAGACATTACTGTGTTAAGGCATACACCTCTAATACCATCTTAATTAAGGAGGTGTAGTTACTCAGTCTTTAAAGGATACATTACATAAAGTTAAATACTCTCCTTAATGTACAACTAGGGTCCGCATATACAGTCCACCCACACAGCTCCAAGCTTTGAGTAGTTGATGTGTAAACAGTGACACATTCTGACAATATTGGTACGGCTCATAGAGGTGTATGGTAATTTTACCCTCTGCCGGAGAAACACGCCATTTTTTCTGGGGAGCTGTCTTGTACCAGTATACAATCAAGAGGGTTTTTGTACCATTATCACTAACACACTGGTAAAAATTACCCACCATTGTGGAGAGTACCGGAAAAATTCACAGACCTCACAGGTGTGAATCCTCTATAGAATCCACAACCATAAGCTATACAACTCTACTGTCATGTGTATACATACTTCTTTCCATAAAACCTGTGTTTGTACCTTGAAAATCTAGAGGTGTTATATCTTTTGAATACAACTGTGATAATAAATGAGTGTATTTAGGTTTTTCACCGAAATTCAACACATTGAGTCAAAGGTGCAGGGCCTTGTTTTATTTTTTGCCTGAGGAGAGTTTACATACCCAAGGAGGGGTCATACGAGGTTTTGAGTTTGATAATTGAAAGAATCGTGGGGAGGGCACTTGTAGCCTATGATCTACAACCTCTCGTCCATTTGGGTGTTATTTTTTATCATTTGGTTGGGAGACCTAGTCCAGAGTCTACTTCAGCTCTCCTGGAGGGCGATACCTCTAGGGGTATGGTGGTTGATTCAAAATAACAGATAAAAGCTATATAATTCATTTGAACTATCAGAAGTATATCTATTATGATTTTGATAAAACTGGAGGTCTCAGATGGAGAATTAATGTGCTATAACTCGCTCATGGAGGTCTCCTTTGTGGGGACTCTCCTGGTTGGTTGGTTTGATTTAACATCCAGTTAACCATTGCAGGTTCTCACCAGACTTTATCATGGTTCTTTTACACCACAAGGAAGGTGATCAAATCTATGAAATGAATTTAGGTGGAAACCTCACCCCTACGCATTTACCAAGGTGAGAGTTCTCTGTTAATTGCTGTCCACCCCAGCGGACCGGACTCTCCTGGCTAACCTTTTTGAGTGTAATATCTACCTCTTTATTACCCTTGAATATATTTTATTTCTATGATGAATAATGTGTTCATTCTGTATTTGTTCCAGATGTACTTGTTAATGTTGCTGTTCATGGCTATTATATACACCGCTTCTATTTGGGGTCTTACAAAAAAAAGATAAAGATAGCTACAGCTAGATAAAAATATATGATCTAAATTTTTTACTATAACATCACGCTCCATGCTTTATGAGAGTGTATCGTTTTCAATATTCTGTAAGTTTTAATAGTTTCTAATAGTTTTACCTCTTTTGAAATACTTGCCTCCTCACTTAATGTCAGGTATAGAGTAGTAGACTTGTTCTCAATGGGTGTACCTTTAGCTAATGCTTTTTCATATCCTATTGAAGTATAATCTAGAAAATCACACACCATGTTAAATGAGTTCACCTCAATTTGAATAACTTCCTGGCTCTGACAGCTTCAAGTAGGCTTTTTTATTCTACTACCATGATTTAACTATTAGTAATTAATATACATCATCTGATATAAGTATATAACTATATTAAATACCAATTCTTTATTGTATTACTGCATACACATAAAGCAGTAGATGAATATAACAGAACATCCATAGTTAAAGTATTGACACTTTATTATTATTACATTATCATCATTTAACATGTACATACAGAAAACACAAGATCTATTACTACATTATTTTTTACCACATCAGAGTTTAACAATCCATATGCTATGATATAATGTGATATGTTATGTTATATCATGTTATTAACAATATGGTATGGTATGAATGACAACATAAAATGAGGTGATATGATATGATATGTTATGATATGATTGAACTTACAAACTATACCTATACAAGGTTTTTTCACCAAAAGCTTAAAGCTAGCTAGCTATGTAGCTACTATCATTTCAGGTATACACACGCACACAGTTTGAAATGTGAGGGTTTCACCCACCTATAAGATTTAACTATACTGTGGGATAACGATCTATGGATCATATACTGTCTTTTAGACGTGGTACAGTATGGTACGGTACGGTAGGTTGAGACGTAGTGTAATATAAACTGCAAACTATCCATACCCAATCAATGGTATTCACTAAGTTAAGTTAAGATAAGCTAAGCTAAACTAAGGTAAAACTAAGTCAAATGCTATTTATACTATCTTATGATATATATATATATCATACTGTCAGCACCATCTGTTTGAATATCAGTCTGTATGGCTCTGTGAGAACCGCCATATCAAAAGAGCTAAAGCTAAAGCTCAGACTAAAGCCATAACTAAACCTAATACTATACACATAGCCAAATATATCACTGGTCTGAATCACTATTTCATAGAAGTGATCCAGGTGTGACACTTTATCAGGAGGTGTCATACCTGTGGGTGATCAATTACAATGTCTTTTGAAACCACAACACTTAACAACGCCTCTCACACTCCGACGTTATGTGGTTTCTCGGCCATTGAAGATGACCCATAGGGTTTAGCCTGCTGCCTCTTGTGGGAACGGGGTACAGAACCAGGACCGCACAGCTTTAATGGTATCGCATCCATCGATGACACATACTCAGCACTGTATGAGAAAATATCATATCATATCATATATATATATATACATACACACATACATTACATACATAATAAATAAATAGATAATAAATATATTCATACATACATAGTAATACATAGATGATATTTAAATGTAAAATATTACCATATAATTATCTATAGTAATATATATATGGCAATCATTTGATATATAAATTGTAATACATGTAATACATGATATACAGAGACTAGTGACTTCGTCGTTTCATATTTAGCTACCACCTACCTGCTGCCCACTTCCCCCTACATTGGGCCCTCTAGTGGGTGAACGGGAAACCAATGTAAACTCGTGGTTATAATTTTGTATGACACAGGTGCTTGACCTGTTCATCGGCGTTCAGAACTCTATGCATTGACACCAGCGAAAGGGTGAGATCTCATTGCATTCTCTCAAGGATAGGAGATTGGAAAACTACAGTTCAAAATTATGTTTTCAGTACAGCTAAGACAAATCATAAGAATAGAAGTACATCAGTGTAGAGAAAAACAAAAAAGATAGCAGGATTCAATTAGGTACAGTACAAGAATCTCACTCTCGTGGCTCTCAAGTCGCCAGGCGTAGGTCTGGTTAACTATATTTCTATGTGCAGGAGGACCTCCAAATTGATCTGACAGAATGCTAATGTTTTATATCTGGTAGGTAATGATAATAAAAAGTAGATGTGCTATGATATGATAATAGTATTATATATTAATATACATCTACAATGACTAGATGATCATCTTACATGGAATTATGATCTTTAAGTGCTAATAACAATAAACTTTTGATCAGAGTACCATAACCATAATAATAATAATAATAATAATAACTATCCCTCACCTTATTCCATAGGCTGGTTATGTGATGAGCCTCTCCCTCCTTATTTCCTGTGTCGGTATCAACCTTTTCCGGTAGCTGTACCATGAGTACAGTATCATCAAGATGGGGGGACTCACAGGGTTCTGACGGGGGTACTACACGTTTCACATGCATTGTTGATGCTCCAATGCCATAATCAAGTTTGGGTGCATCACCGACGCTGCTGGACTCGATAACAAATCCGCTTTTGCTAGACGATCCAAATGTATTGATATTAAGTATTAATCTTTTCCGGTCAAGATGAAAATTATGAAAATGGTAAATACCATGCCTATGCCTCCGGCACAGGTCGTGCTGACAAAGGCAACCATCATCCGACTAGATCTGTTATCTGCTTTGTCAACGCCCTTCACGTTAGATTCAGCTGCTCCGGTGTTTGGTTTAACAGCGTTATTTCTAACCTCAACTGTATTTTCACCCACCACAACTTCAACACCGTCTAGGACTTCACTGGCAGATGTATTGTCATCCATGACATCTTCACTATCTGTGCTAGTGTCTACCTGCATAGGTGTTTCAGATTCATCAACCGATGCTGCTGTTCTCCTACACTGGTTGGGTCAATCATGCTTCACAGTATACTTGAACACAAATCAGTTATAGGGTTCCTTCTGAGGTCTATTCTGTTGAATTTGTCAGTAGGGAAACCAATAGCCAAGATATTGTTGTCATGGAGATCAAGTACCTGGTGGATTTTCTGTGACAGACATCGGGAATGCTGTATAATTTGATGTTAACATCCGAAACCACTCCATGTGATGTGTAACAGACACACCTCCTGCCCGGTCTACACTTCAGTGAGGCTTCTATCTGTATGAAACATACTTTGAAGTATAGTATGAAGGCTGGTCTCATGACGGTTAATGAAGATGACCTACTCTACTCTAGTGATGTTCCCAGTATTCTGAGTCAATGAGGTTAATGACATCTTTCTTATACCGATCAAAGAGGAAAGGGGTGTCACTAGAGACAGTGTCAATGAGGAGGTAGCGATACCTGAGAGGGTGACACTATCCGGTGACATCTTGATAAGATTGCCCTTCAGCAGGCACATGTGTATCCAAAAGTTTGCGGTAGCCACCTGTAATACATGCTCATTCATTTGTAGCAGGCAGTCACTGATTTCTATCACTGATCTCGAAATGTGGCATTGATATTGACATTGACATTGACATCGGAACTGTCATTTAGTACGTTTCCTGAATGTGAATTTGAATTTGAATTTGAAATTTCCAAAAATATAGAGTTCTATGGATTCGAGTCAAACTACTCATTAGATATATAATTATTTATTTCATGATTAAGATTCTAAACTATCCAATTATTCATCTCATTATCTCAGATGTTCGCCTTGCTAAAAGTAATTATCCTTAACATAGTCAAGATTGCATTACCTGAATGTAGACATTACTGTGTTAAGGCATACACCTCTAATACCATCTTAATTAAGGAGGTGTAGTTACTCAGTCTTTAAAGGATACATTACATAAAGTTAAATACTCCTCTTAATGTACAACTAGGGTCCGCGTAATATAGTCTACCCACATAGCTCCAAGCTTCAATGGAAACCTAACCCTTACACATTTACCGAGGTGAGAGTTCTCTGTTAATTGCTGTCCACCCCAGCAGACCGGAGTCTCCTGGCTTACCTTTTTGAGTGTAATATCTACCTCTTTATTACCCTTGAATATATTTTATTTCTATGATGAATAATGTGTTCATTCTGTATTTATTCCAGATGTACTTGTTAATGTTGCTGTTCATGGCTATTATATACACCGCTTCTATTTGGGGTCTTACAAGAAAGATAGAGATAGCTACAGCTAGATAAAAATATATGATCTCATTTTTTTTCTATACCCATCACGCTCCATGCTTTATGAGAGTGTATCGTTTTCAATATTCTGTTAGTTTTAATAGTTTCTAATAGTTTTACCTCTTTTGAAATACTTGCCTCCTCACTTAATGTCAGGTATGGAGTAGTAGACTTGTTCTCAATGGGTGTACCTTTAGCTAATGTTTTTTTCATATCCTGTTGAAGTATAATCTAGAAAATCACACACCATGTTAAATGAGTTCACCTCAATTTGAATAACTTCCTGGCTCTGACAGCTTCAAGTAGACATTTTTAATTCTACTACCGTGATTTAACTATTAGTAATTAATATACATCATCTGATATAAGTATATAACTATATTGGATACCAATTCTTTATTGTATTACTGCATACACATAAAGCAATAGATGAATATAACAGAACATCCATAGTTAAAGTATTGACACTTTATTATCATTATATTATCATCATTTAACATGTACATACAGAAAACACAAGATCTATTACTACATTGTTTTTTACCACATCAGAGTTTAACAATCCATATGCTATGATATACGTGATATGTTATGTTATATCATGTTATTAATAATATGGTATGGTATGGAATGACAACATAAAATGAGGCGATATGATATGATATGTTATGATATGATTGAACTTACAAAGTATACCTATACAAGGTTTTTTCACCAAAAGCTAAAAGCTAAAGCTAGCTAGCTACTATCATTTCAGGTGTACACACACACACACACACAGAGAGTTTGAAATGTGAGGGTTTCACCCACCTATAAGGATTTAAATACACTGTGGGATAACGATCACTGCATCAATTAGGGGATCATATACCGTCTTTTAGACGTGGTACGGTATAGTGCGGTATGGTAGGCTGAGACGTAGTGTAATATAAACCGCAACCTATCTGTACCCAATCAATGTTATTCACTAAGTTAAGCTAAGATAAGCTAAGCTATACTAAGGTAAAACTAAGTTAAATGCTATTTATACTATCTTATGGTATAAATCATACTGTCAGCACCATCTGTTTGAATATCAGTCTGTATGGCTCTGTGAGAACCGCCATATCAAAAGAGCTAAAGCTAAAGCTCAGACTAAAGCCATAACTAAACCTAATACTATTCACATAGCCAAATATATCACTGGTCTGAATCGCTGTTTTCATAGAAGTGGTCCAGGTGTGACACTTTATCAGGAGGTGCCATACCTGTGGGTGATCAATTACGATGTCTTTTGAAACCACAACACTTAACAACGCCTCTCACACTCCGACGTTATGTGGTTTCTCGGCCGTTGTTGATGACCCGCTTGGTACAAGTGTTGGGGGGAGTGATGAAGTTTTATTTCTATGATGAATAATGTGTTATACAATCTATGGTTAATTAAAGTATTGACACTTTATTATCATTATATTATCATCATTTAACATGTACATACAGAAATATTCAGTCTGTATGGCTCTGTGAGAACTGCCATATCAAAAGACATGAATATCAGTACCATCTAGAGGCATTATATCTTTTGAAAACAATTGAGATAGTAAATGTGTACGTTTTGCCTCCTCACCAAAATTTAACAGAGTATTCAAGTATGCTTCATAAGGGTAACAATCGTTTGAAGAAGATACAAGTTTGTTCTGAAAATAGACATCTATCTGTGAAAATAGACTATGCATGAAGTTGTTAACAGGTCCTACTTTAGCAGTTTCGGGAATACTAGTTACAGGTTCACTATCTGGTATTTCCTTTGTCACAGGTATAGGTGATGGTAGATTTTTACCGTCCCCCTGTGAAATCTTAACTTTCATTTTCAAATATGTCCTTCTTAAATCAATATACTGGTTTCCTAAATTAGTTATGACAAACTCCATACCGAAGTCTCTATTCAGTTGGTTTTTTGGTTGAAAGTCTACATATCGTACTTTCGCTACCCCTACATAAACATCAGGTAGTTGAAATAAGTTCATACTTTCCCCTATTCCTAACCTACTGCGTTCGTTCGTGGTTGATATCTGGTATGCCATTTTCTTTTAAAAATGTAGAAGGTCCTTATTACACTTTTTTCTTCTCCTTTTCTATTCCTTCTTCTCCTTCTCCTTCCCTTCTTCTTCTTCTTCTTCTTCTTCTTCTTCTTCTTCTTCTTCTTCTTCTTCTTCTTTACCGTCTCTGTCTGGTATAGAATCGTAGCTACCGCAATTCACATACAGGGAAAACCTATCGAGTGAACAATTACTATTCAAAGTACATTTATAACTCGCACACTTATCTAGACCTTTCACATACACTTTTCGAGGTAGATAGAGGGTTGTATATTCACTTTTCCCTTTTCCTCCTTCCTCTTCCTCTTCTTTCTTTTGTGTCTTTACAGTTGTTATTACCGGTAGATAATTGTTGGTGATAGATTTCCTAGAACAGTCTAGTACTTGGTCAATGTCTCCGCCTTCTTCTTCTTCTTCTTCTTCTTCTTCTTCTTCCTCCTCTTCTTCTTTTTCTCCTGTATCCGTTTTAACTGTCTGTGTTGGTAACGTTGGATGCAGTGTAGTCATTAACTTGCGATACACTGGTGTGGAGAAACTAGTTGTCGTTAATGATGACCCCGAATGTATTTCAGGTAGTGAGGTCACCCTCTTCATTTCCGTATTTGTTGGTATTGTGACTCGAGGAAGAGGAATGGGAATCAATCCTGAGTGTAAACTTTTTCGAGGATAATATTTACCTCTTTCTTCATTATTATAGTTATCATCAGTATCGTCATCATCACCAGTATTATCATCCTCTGGGTGTGATTCATACAAAACTTGATGTGGTTGTTGTTGCTGTTGATGATGATGATGATGATGCTGATGTTGACTGTTAAAGTTGTTATATCCTCCACTTCTGTTAGAGGTTTTGGTATTAATCAGCTCAGATATCTTTCTGCACAGTTTCAATAAAACCAGACAGAAATTGATTATAAATACCTTAACACCAGATAAAAATATACGTCTTAGATTTTCCCTGTATCCATCACGTTCCATACTTCACGAGAGTATATCCTTTAAGACGTACCGCTTCCTTACACTTTTCCTTCTCTTGAAAGGTTTACCTCCCGACTTAATATCAGGTGATCGTGTGTGTTTGCGTTTACCTGTAGGAGGACTTTGCATAAGTGGTGGGTGTGGGACAGTATGCTCATTCTTAAAGGGTATACCTTCCACTGACGTCACCGGTATACCCTTAAGTTCACTGTCAGGAGACCGCTCCTGTTTGTTTTCCACAGATAGTGATGACTTTGCTTGTTCTGTGACCTGTGTTATGTGTGACGAGAAATCACAGGTAGAGGTAGAACAAGGCTTTGGTTTGTTCTGATTACCGTAATTAACAATTAACAACCTGTCACGACCATTACCAAATTTACGTGATCTAACAAGATGATGTTTGTGATTACCTGTACATAATTTAATTGAATCAGTGTTAGATGTGTTCAATGTAAATATCCTAGTACGGTCATCAGCCTTAAGCATTGCATACTTTTCCCTTTCCATTGTGTAACTGTTTAAAATGTAAAGTACAGTATAGTACAGGGTTCACCTTTTGTAACGGATCAGTATGTGTTATTTCACACAGTTTTAACTGGTTCAACTCATCACCTTTTAGTGTAATAGTAATATCTGTAAAATCTGATACTTTCACATACATATACCTCACGGGCCTGAAATTAACATTATAACCTTTATTTGTAACACTTCTGTTTGGCAGTCTAGTTAACATCTGAGCTTTTCCACAACCTGTTAATGTGTAATCAAGTATATCACATATCATGTAGAATGATCGTACCTCTGTTTCCTCTAAATTATATATACTCAAATCGTGAATACCACACATCCAATTTGCTCCTTGCAATGTCACTCTCTGAGGTAGCTTCACCGTGAATTTCACAATAGTGTTTCCAGGAAAATATGATAAACTGTCTGAACTTTTTAAGTATATAAACATTGTAGTATCAGTTGTTCATCTAGTATTCATCAGTACTATATCATATATCATTTCACTGTGATGCGCTTCCTCAATTTCCTATACAATTTATGATCAATCCATTCATTGAATTTTTCAGGATAATGAGCCCACTTAATAAAGTAATACCTCTTACCACGAATTGTTTTCCTTTTCAAAACCTTTTCATACTGATAGAGTTCATCCTCCGTTATGCGAGCCTTCCGAATCTGATGTATGTAGAAAGCACCCTTAACTTCCTCACCTTGTAAGTCTCTAACAAAATACACTCTAATACCGTCACACACTGTTGAACTGTACACTTGAAATATTTCACCAGTCCATTTTAAGTCGTAGTCTTTAGCCAAGGGTAGTTTTATCTTGGCTAAATGTACATATTCACCGATATCTATTTGTACTCTCCTACGTAACTCCGCTGATCTCAACGCAGCCTTCTTCATTTCCTTACGCGTCAAAGCTTCATACTGTCTCACAAAAATTTCCTTCTCATTCTTTAAGTTGACGTTAGATGGCTCCACATCTATACAGTATCCTCAACATAGTCAAGATCGCATTACCTGAATGTAGACATTACTGTGTTAAGGCATACACCTCTAATACCATCTTAATTAAGGAGGTGTAGTTACTCAGTCTTTTTAAGGATACATTACATAAAGTTAAATACTCTCCTTAATGTACAACTAGGGTCCGCATATACAGTCCACGCACACAGCTCCAAGCTTCAAGTAGTTGATGTGTAAACAGTGACACATTCTGACAATATTGGTACAGCTCATAGAGGTGTATGGTAATTTTACCCTCTGCCGGAGAAACATGCCATTTTTTCCGGGGAGGTGTTTTGTACCAGTATACAATCAAGAGGTTTTTTTTACCATTATCACTAACACACTGGTAGAAATTACCCACCATTGTGGAGAGTACCGGAAAAATTCCCAGACCTCACAGGTGTGAATCCTCTATAGAATCCACAACCATGAGGTCTACAACTTTACTTCTTTCCATAAAACCTGTGTTTGTACCTTGAAAATCTAGAGGTGTTATATCTTTTTAATACAACCGTGATAATAAATGAGTGTGTTTACGTTTTTCACCGTAAATCTGATGTCAGAAATGAAAAGCCCTCTAATCTTAACATAGATATACCGAATTTCAGACTGATATTCCAATTAGAAACAGGTTATACTGAATAGTAATGGGTGAGCTGTAACAAATTGTAAATCTGATGCCGGAAATGAAAAGCCTGCCTTTTTCTACTTGTACAAACCAATTTCAGGCTGATATTCCAATTAAAAAAAGGTTATACTGAATAGTAAAAGGTGAGCTGTAACAAATTGTAAATCTGATGCCGGAAATGAAAAGCCTGACTTTTTCTACCTGGAAAAACCAAATTTCGGGCTGATATTCCAATTAGAAAAGGTTATAACGAATAGTAATAGGTGAGCTATAATGAATATATCAAATAGTAACAGGTGAGCTGTAACGAATTGTAAATCTGATGTCAGAAATGAAAGCCTGCCTTTATTTACATAGACATACCGAATTTCAGACTGATATTCCAATTAGAATAGGTTATATTGAATAGTAATAGGTGAGCTGTAACGAAATATAAATCTGATGCCAGAAATGAAAAGCCCGCCTATCTTTAGATAGATATACTGAATTTCAGACTGATGTTCCAATTAGAAATAGGTGATGCTGAATAGTAATAGGTGAGCTGTAACGAATTGTAAATCCGCTGTCAGAAATGAAAAGCCTGCCGTTTTTTACCTATATACACCAAATTTCAAACTGATATTCCAATTAGAAAAAGGTTATAACAAATAGCAATAGGTGAGCTGTAACGAATTGTAAATCCTAAAGTAATAGGTGCGCTGTAACGAATTGTAAATCTGATGTCACAAAAGAAAAGCCCGCCTATCTTTACATAAATATACCAAATTTCAGACTGATATTCCAATTAGAAATAGGTTATATCGAATAGTAATAGGTAAGCTGTAACGAAAGGGAAATCTGATGTCAGAAATGAAAAGCCCACCTATCTTTACATAGATATACCAAATTTCAGACGGATATTCCAATTAGAAATAGGTTATATTGAATAGTAATAGGTGAGCTGTAACGAAATGGAAATCTGATGTCAAAAATGAAAAGCCCGCCTATCTTTACATAGACGTACTGAATTTCAGACTGATATTCCAATTAGAAATAGGTTATATTGAATAGTAATATGTGAGCTTTAACGAAATGTAAATCTGATGTCAGAAATGAAAAGCCGGCCTATCTTTACATAGACATACTGAATTTCAGGCTGATATTCCAATTAGAAATAGGTTATACTGAATAGTAATAGGTGCGCTGTAACGAATTGTAAATCTGATGTCACAAAAGAAAAGCCCGCCTATCTTTACATATATATACCAAATTTTAGACTGATATTCCAATTAGAAATAGGTTATATCGAATAGTAATAGGTGAGCTGTAACGAAATGTAAATATGATGTCAGAAATGAAAAGCCCGCCTATCTTTACATAGATATACTGAATTTCAGACTGATATTCCAATTAGAAATAGGTTATACTGAATAGTAATAGGTGCGCTGTAAAGAATTGTAAATCTGATGTCAGAAATGAAAAGCCGGCCTATCTCTACATAGATATGCCAAATTTCAGACGGATATTCAAATTAGAAATAGGTTATACTGAATAGTAATAGGTGCGCTGTAAAGAATTGTAAATCTGATGTCAGAAATGAAAAGCCCGCCTATCCTTACATAGATATACTGAATTTCAGACTGATATTCCAATTAGAAATAGGTTATACCAGATAGTAATAGGTGCGCTGTAACGAATTGTAAATCTGATGTCTGAAATGAAAAGCCCGCCTATCTTTACATAGATATACCTAATTTCAGACTGATATTCCAATTAGAAATAGGTTATATTGAATAGCAATATGTGAGCTGTAACGAAATGTAAATCTGATGTCAGAAATGAAAAGCCGGCCTATCTTTACATAGACATACTGAATTTCAGACTGATATTCCAATTAGAAATAGCTTATATTGAAAATAATAGGTGAGCTGTAACGAATTGTAAATCTGATGTCAGAAATGAAAAGCCCGCCTATCTTTACATAGACATACTGAATTTCAGACTGATATTCCAATAAGAAATAGGTTATATTGAATAGCAATATGTGAGCTGTAACGAAATGTAAATCTGATGTCAGAAATGAAAAGCCGGCCTATCTTTACATAGACATACTGAATTTCAGACTGATATTCCAATTAGAAATAGGTTATATTGAATAGTAATAGGTGAGCTGTAACAAAATGCAAATCTGATGTCAGAAATGAAAAGCCCGTTTTTTTTTTACATAGACATACCGAATTTTAGACTGATATTCCAATTAGAAATAGGTTATACTGAATAGTAATAGGTGAGCTGTAACGAAATGTAAATCTGATGTCAGAAATGAAAAGCCGGCCTATCTTTACAGAAATATACTGAATTTCAGGCTGATATTCGAATTAGAAATAGGTTATATTGAATAGTAATAGGTGAGCTGTAACGAATTGTGAATCTAATATCAGAACCCCAGTTCTTAGCATATTCCCATACACTTAGCATTATCAATTTATTTCCAACCTCTACCTATATTACTACATGTCAACCTCTCATTGTTTACTGTCGCCTATCCACATAACCATCGATTATTGTCTATATACTACATGAGTTTCAATATATCCCCAGTTCTGAATGTATTCCCATAGACTTAGTATTATCAATTTAGTTCCAACCTCTACCTATATTACTATGCATCAACCTCTCATTGTCTATTATTGCCTGATTATTGTCTATATACTAAATGAGTTTCAATATACTCCCAGTTCTGAACGTATTCCCATACACTTAGCATTATCAATTTAGTTCCAACCTCTACCTGTATTACTATGCGTCAAACTCTCATTGTCTATTATTGTCTGATTATTGTCCATTGTCTATATACTACATGAGTTTCAATATACTCCCAGTTCTGAACGTATTCCCATAGACTGAGCATTATCAATTTAGTTCCAACCTCTACCTATAGGGGGCAACACAATCTGATCTCTAATATTTTCAATGGGAGTTATAACAAATTCTTGATGAAATATTAATTTAAAAGCAGTTTTAGTCATAAAATCTTAATAGATAATTGCAAAATATCAAGAGCTTCATTATTTAATTTTTGCAAGTGTTATTGAAGCATTCTTGACGAAAATGGTGTGTAAACACCATTTCATAGTCATATCTTATTAATATATATATGATCCCATTCAGGTTCATATTTGAGCACTCTGTGCTGGTTGTCACCCTCTAGGCTGTGCCACCATACACATAATAAGGCAGCGCATCCGCTGCCATTTTGTATGTGGGTACAGGTTCAGAGGTGTCAACCTGTCCTCAGGAGTGCAGCCAGACCCGCGGCGGCCGAGTATACACGCTCAGCAGACACGCTCGCCCCCCAAGTTAGCGCTCAATGTGTAGACAAACAGTTCAATGTTTAGACAAACACTTGACATTGACCAGCGGTTGTGTACTCGGCCGTGTGTACCCCTGCGGAGCACAATGTTTGCCCCTGCGGAGCACCACGCTCCGCTGAACGCGAACAATACCCGAGATAATCCCTTAAGGTGACCCGGCGCAGACTTCCCGGCACGGTATGCTCATAATACAAACAACCTCGACCAAAAGACAATAGATTGGGCAATAAACAAACGAAAGAACAATCTGCGGAGCACCACGCATGACTGATTTTAAACAATTGATTCTGTGGTCTATACAGCTATGTATACTACTGAAACGAACATGGGGACTACTCCCAAGACTAAGTCCTAAAACGGATCACTATTTGAAAAAACTATATAAGAACCAGTGCGTTATGGAAAATCAGAGCAAGGGTGGCTACCTCAGAACAGATATAGAGATACTTGATGAACGATTGTATGAACCCAGCATACTTAAAGAACCATTTAAATGATAGGACTGTAATCAAAGAGAAATGAATGGTCCCGAAATGAAGCTGTTCTATATATATTTATAAAAATGATAATGATAATTGTGACAAACGCCGCAACTCATTGAAAATGAGTTTATAGATTTTAATTTAGCACTTTACCATATACACAAAAATGACTGGTTTCGTGTATGAATAGCTGTTGCGATTTATCCTAAAGGACTTTCACATGACTGATATTTTATACTGATCATGAGTTCTAAAGAAATATGAAAACATATATAATATAATTTATATGACACAACCATAGAACTCAGCTTCCTCCTCTATCCTGCTCGATTTGATAGCCCAACTCCCCTCCTTACAAAACTGATGATGCGCGAGTGGTTGTTCACCCGTCTATGATTTAATACCTTAAACCCTTTTAGGACGTCAGCTCAGAGGTCAGCACGTCAATGGTTGAAGGTCAAGGCGGTCATACTAATCCGGATCAGTCTGCGCCAGGTCCCTTACACGTGAGGGTTTCACGTCGTTTTAACAGCTTCCCACATGGATATATATCACTTAACAATATGGTATGTCCCGTCTCTGTGTCAGTAGTATGATCATTTTCAACATTTCAGTGCCTCTTAAAGTCAAATAGATTGTACAAAATAACCGCAAAATGGAAATTTATATTACTGTTGGCGCCTCACAATAGTTACTATTCTAAGAACGGCCTATTAAACAGGGTTACTGTGGCTGTACATGATAAATAAGCGGTAAAATTGACGATGAGATGCACCAACGCCGAAGGCAAAGGTTCATCGATGACATTCAGTTTTTACAATGCGCAGACGACCTGGTAATTTATGTTGGTCATGCCAATCCTGTAATCGCCAGTTAGAGTTAGCGGTGAAACATGTTAACAGCTGGAGCGATAGTAATGGCCTATGCTTGAATGCAGAAAAAACCTGCACATGTTGGTATGCCTCCAATACCCGGATTGCTTACCTTTCGAGTCTTGATCTTGCTTGTAGTCAAAGTGAACAAAATATTTGGGAATTACGATTGACTGGAATCTAGATTTTGGGCTGCAAAGTCAGAAAACCGAAAAAAAAACCAGGATATTCAGGCTATAAAAAAATTAGATGGTCAATTTCAAATCCTGCAGCATTGGAAATATATTGGAAGAATATAAGGCAGGTATTGGAGTATGGAAGTTGCATAATAGGTAGTGCTAGGTCAGAGGATCTTAAGGCGATCAAAGTAACTCAGAATCTTGCGCTCCGGGTGGTGCAGGTCTTCTATAAAAGAGACAAAGTATAAATGGCTTACATGCAACACTTAGAATTGAACTCCTCGAGATCAGAAGTTATACAGACATTCTTAAAGGTTTCTTTCTACGCGGAGTGCTGGGTCAATGCATATAAAGAATTCTACAAGACAGTGTCTTGGTATTGGGAGATGATGACCACCCATGGCAATTTGGTTCGTAAAACCTACTCTTTACATAACTCGTAGTTCCTCTCTCCATTGTGACAATATTTCTTGGAGTTTTTTCCCCTCGATTTCTCAAATGGCCTAAACTTTATCTTTTCAATAATATCTTTTTATAATTTGAAATTCTCTTCAATTGTGTAGGAATTCAATATCAAAAGTTTCATGAAGCCTTTCTTGCTACTCTTTGAGAAGCACCTTACCTATTATGGACAATTTCTAAAGCCTTTTTGCCTGAAGTATCAGCTAGTTGTCATGATAAGAGCGCAATTACTAAAGACCCATTTCAAGAAAACACAATGGTGACAATCTTACTAGAGGTAAGATAGGAAAACGCTTAGTAGGAGTTAGATAAGCCAGTTCTCAAATGGCATATTACTCTCTTATCAATGTCTACTATTTTAGTCGGGGATGTGTGAATCCTCTAAAAAGGCCAGGATCAATTTGAGAAAACCTTTCTCCTGTTTCCCGATATCACTCTTACTGGTCTTGAGTTAAAAATCAGATTCAAGTATTGCATTTTTCAAGCCTTTCATTATCAGATTCGGTGAACTTGATCACCTGAAGTGCCTGGTGTTTAGTGATTACCTGACGCTCTCACGAACCTGATAACTGGGAAGAGAAAATTCACGTTGGATGTTGCCTATTATCGCCCAATGCTCGCATTTTTAACTCCAGGTTTTCTACAACTGTTGGTTATCAAAGTATAACGCAACGATATCGAGAGTAGAATTGAAAGCGAAAACAAACTTAATTTATGTTTTTCTACTAAAGGAATATTACCAAAATTGTATTTCTATCTTTATCAACCACAGCGTGTTATATTGCTCTCTATCCTTCCTCCACGTTTACCTACCAGGCTTTCTTTTCCTTTCTAAGCTGATATCTAACATAGTGTTTCTACCATGAGGGTGTTATGAACCAATTGATATTGCCCATGGACTCAGGTACCGTGTATTTATATTATTGTTGAAGGTAAAAAAAAAAACGATGGAAATTTACAGGTTCAACAAAGTTAACCTCTTTGTAATAAAGTTAAAGAGCCCTTCTGTCACTCTTCATTCTTGGTACAAAATGCCAAGGCTGACCCTTCGTAATTAGGCTATCCTTCATTGGCTGTATTTTTTTAATAATTCACGATTAGCCAATCAGAGGGTTATTCGCAATTTATCATCACTTGACTGGTTGAGTGCATCAATATTGTTTCCGCCCTGTGCGTACGCCTCAAAAGCCTAGGTTTTAAAAAGATCTTGCATGGTGGATTTTTAACAGGTTTATTTATATCAAATACTTATCATATGTGTCTTCATAACCCTCTCCTGTCTTCCCATGCAATCTATGAACACATCGTTAATCTAAAATAGTTGGTTTCGTGGATTTCTTTCAAAGATCGAATACTGTGGCTGCTCTCCCAATTACTGAGACACTGACGTTAAGCAATCTTAATCAAACCTTATTTCATCTTCTTTAGTTTATAGAGTGTTTAAATACAAGACCATAGGAGATGGTGTTACAAAGATATTATTTTATCTTAAGATCATCAAGAAAATATTTTGTATGCATATTTTAGACCCGAATCGCACATTCATTCATTCGAAACTTCGGATTTTATAATTCTCTTAAAGGTGATGCTGTCCTTAAAATTATGGCTCTGTCCGTTGAAAAGGGACTTCATTGGTCACGTAGTCATTCACTTACCAGAAATCGTTCCGCTTCCATAATGACATTACTTACTCAGTTCCACCATCTTTTCCTTAATCAGAGTTGATTGTTGGATAATAAGAAGTTAGTTCCTTGACAGAATACAGAATCAGGCAAAAAAAAAGTTATCCAATTGTATGCAGAAAATTGCATTCAGCCCTCCCTCGTGTGATGAAGCATGTGACACGTTTCCACTTGCTGTCAGAATGGGCATACATACACAATATTGATTTGTTTCAGATTGCGAAGAGTCAGCTCCGATGAGCATACAACCGTTTTTATCTGAAACCAGCCTATATTGTATTTATCATGCACCATTTTTGGGCAAGTGGTCTGTCGGTATCAGTTCGTTTTAATTATGCACTATTTTTCCGTACGCACTATTTTTCCGTAATTTAGAGCGTAATTTAGAGAGTTTCGCCTAAAGCATCCTTTCTCAAGCAGCCTTATTCTTATCGTTTGTCCTTCCCAATGTCTCCAACATATCACTCAGATTGAAGAATATTAGCTCATTTTTAATTCATGAACATGTTTTGTTTTTTTCACAACTCGCTGAACTTGGTGATTGTGGATGACTTCCACGAATCAAGACAATGGCTTATGTATGGTGTCTGTTCAAATTGACTCGTATATCTAAGGCTTTTAGATAAAAAAAGATATTTCATTTTAGTCTTCCTTCCTTATCTTGATAGCCGAAATTCATAACGACCAAAATGCCTAGCGGTAATATGAACCTCTATATAATGCTACGAGTACTATTTTTCTTCCTAAGTTTAAAATTGAGTTCTAGAGAAACCAAAAAGGGCCAATGGATATTTTAGAAGGTACACGGACATCAATTTGAGTTGCTAGAACTTCCCTTCCCCCCAGAAGCCTTTAAAAGTGAAATTAAGATAATGGGAAAAGATTTTGCCTTGGATAGTGGTGTGCATATATTGCTATGTAAGACAATACGTTGCAAAGAAAGATATGCTGCTGAGACTGCTTGTATGCATAGATGCATAGATATGCTTTGAGGATGTATCTCATACAGGGAGATGTTGTGTGGGGAGATCATGACCATAAGACCCCTTAGAGGGAGATACCGTTTAGTGAGATAGTGTGCAGGGAGATAATGTGCAGGGAGGTACTGTGAAGGGAGATACTGTGCAGGGAAATGAATGCCCGAGGGAGGACACCCATAGAGTCCATCATTGTTCTCCAAGCAATGTCTTGCAGCAATCCGAATGTCAACAGTCAATAAGTCAATAGCTCTTTGTTAGGCCTGCCGGCTGCTGATAACACAATATGGTCATATTGAACAACAACGACCATCTTGCTTCTCACCAAAGTCTCACCCACGTGACCACAGTCCGAGACTGGCGCTGGTCCTTCAATGATTGGAGAGTGGAGAGGAATTGGGAGATGAGGGTCCCCATATGGGATGGGGAATGGAGTGAGAGAAGGAGGAGGGGGATTACATGGATATCTACTCCGGGTAACTGGACAAGAATGGTCCCTCCTGTCTCAGACTAAGTACCTGAAATGCTCACCAGTTTCCCTGCACTTTATTTGGTGACTGAAGGCAGATTGTTCTACGATATCACTTGTCTTAAGACTGCCTCATGCCTGTCACCCTGCTGAAAGAATGTAAAAAAGAGCCTCGTCTCCCATTTCACCAGGCTATCATGTGGGTGGGGGGTCCTTGGGAGGGCTTCGACATCCTCAATATAGCCTGATATGAGCCAGGGAGATGAGACAAAAGATATCTCTACGAACTTTTGTTCTCTACTGCTGATGAGCAAAACCCACAACAATAAAAAACCTTTTTTTCTCATTGAGCATAGAAAAGAATGCTTTTTTTAATGAGCATTGCTCTCTTTTTTTATTTTGTTCTTTTTGTTATACAGTTCCATTGAGAGATAACATGTTTTTGTCATGGAATGATTGGCAATTGATTCTCTTTAATAGGTATTGATATATGTTTTATTATATCAAAAGCATTTATTGAAAGGATTATAAATTTCATCGAGATGTGGTGTATAGTAGGTGCAATGATATATATTATTTGTTTGGGGCTATTTATTAGGATTTCTCCGATCAGTAAGCATTCATGGAAATGGGCCATGGAAATATTGAAGTTTGAAAAAAACACTTGAACAACTAATATGCATGCACATGCTGCGAGTCACCGGGAATAATCTGAACTAATCAGTCTGCGTTGAATGGATTAAGAAATGGTAGCACCAACCTCATTTTTATTATAACCATAGCCTTATAGATAGCCATGCACTTGATTATAGCCATTAATAGACATGAGAGGAGAAATTAGTGAAGAAACTGTGAGAGCCCCCTATTTTTGCGGACAGTTTGCTACCCGGACATCCTTCCAATACGTAGAAGCGTGAATGAAGTGGTGTAACGTGAGAGTGAATTAGCCGCCATTTTGGATGGTCGTTCGGCGCTGATTACCGGCGGACCCTCATTAGCCGCGCACTGATTGCTGGGAAGCCGGAAGTGGACACGTCAGGAATCAGCGCCCGAGGAGAGAGTCACCCGGGCAGGCAGTGGTCATCTAACTTCTCCCTTCCGACTTGCCCGCTGCTGAAGGCGCTGGTTGTGTTCATAGAAGTCGCGGGAGGTTGGTCAGTAGGCCCGTGTCGCGTTCCTTTGGATCGCTGCCAACTGCCCGGAAGGACCGGAAATCGTTACCACCAGAACGCTGGGCAGGACCTGACTCTCAGCGTCGATTTGCGCCGCTGACAGCGCCCTCTACTTTCACTTATTGTATGAAGATATTATAGTCCCTCCAAGCCGACCAGTTAACTTATCCGAATCTACTGAGTCACGCATAGTCAGTTACATCATTTAAGCTAAAAAATGTTTCACGTCTGCTGTCTTTGTAAGTATTGAAATCATGTCTAAATCGGTTATCACGCTCTATATATGTTCATTAACAGGTAGAAAATTCATAAAATCCATTAACACCAGCAGTTTCTGAAACTTCAGTTTGATAAAGTTTTAATTGTACTCGACTATTTACAGTATGTTGTTGTATCGACACTGCGTTTCGGCCACTTGATGGCTTTCATCAGGGTATAATGTAAATCATAATGTAGAAGATCGTTTTGAATTAAGACCTTGTTCTTCGGTGAATTCCATATGGCGCAGACCATATACTTGTATATTAGGAAGACATGTTTAGTAGATATACTTGTCTGCACAATATTGACCAGTTTCAGATACAAGCGGCCGTATGCTCCGAGGAATTGGTGTGTAGTATATCCAAGCGGATGCGAGGATATTGCGTAGGGGAAACTCCGAGGAGCATACAACCACTCTTATCTTAAACCAGTCTATATTGCATTTATTATCCACCTTTATCCAACTGGTGGCATGCGCTATTTTTTCACAGGCACCCTTTTTCTGTATGCACCGGTTTTTGCTGCCTGGAGCATACAGCATATCCGTATGCGCCGGTTATGTCCATAGAGAGTTTCTATAGGTTAATTTACTATTAGGTGAATAATAAACGTTGTTTCTCTGACCAATAAACGTGTAGCGGTTTGAGACACATAAAAAGAGGATTATGCTACGAGCATCGTCCTCCTCCACTGATTATGACTCGCCCAGACCACCTCACCAGCTGAGCAGTGTGTAACTAATCCCGATCCCACAACCCAACCTACATGTAGACTGACACAGTTTAATTAGTGCTGGTCATATGAGTGGCTCAATAAAGGCTTCCCTTCTTCTGAGTAAACATTGCCTCCATCATTTGACATTGAACTTCCCCAGGGGTCCGCCTGTTGGTGCTATAAATTATCCCCATTTCATCCCTAAACCCTGCCCCCCGTTACGGGGAGTTAATGATCCAGGCATTGTTTAATGTGTGTTTTATGCCCGCCCACCCCCTCTTCTAGTCCCCCCACCCCCTCACACACACAGAGGCATAAACATGAGACCCGCTCCACCTTCTCTCATCTGTCAATGTCACATGGCAAGGTACGGTCCGTTTGTTTTTCAGTGGGTGGCGATTTCTTTAAGGCGTCACAAATTAAAGAACGAACAGGAGAGGATTTAAGAAAAGCAAGAAATATATTTTGAAATGAGATTTTCAAGGAATGAAGCAGGAAAACAAAATATGATTAGAAGATAGAAGAAATGGGATTATGGTACAGTAATGGAAGGCGACATGTGGTCACGGGATGAGAAAGTAACAAAAATTAGCAAGCCAGAATGAACTAAATGAAGCAAGGACAGAACTGTCTAAGCCTATGTACCTGAAATGCTCACCAGTTTCCCTACACTTTATTTGGTGGCTGAAGGCATATTGTTCTACGATATCACTTGTCCTAAGACTGCCTCATGCCTGTCACCCTGCTGAAAGAATGTAAAAAAGAGCGTGGGTGGGGGTCGTAGGGAGGGCTCCGAAATCTTCAACAAGGCCTGATAGAAACCCCGGAGATGAGATGTTGTTCTCTACTAGTGATGAGCAAAACCAACAACAATAAAAAAAAAACTTTTTTCTCATTGAAACCCTTTTAAATGAGCATTGCTCTCTTTTGTTATTTCGATCTTTTTGTTATACAGTTTCATTGAGACCTAACATGTTTTTCTCATGAAATGGCAATTAATTCTCTTTAATATGTATTGATATGTGTATTATTATATCAAAGGCATTTATTGAAATGATCGGATTATGTCCAATCATGAGATAAGAGGAAAGGAGAGGACTTCACGGGATGTAGGGTGATAGAGCAAAATCTGGGAAAGAGAAGGAAGTGAGGCTGTTCTAAAATAACAGGTGTGAATCTGGTGTCCGAGGTAAAAAATACTGAGCTTGTTCACCCTTTCAGTCCCGGGAATACCTAGAGGTATTCCCCTGACGGATCCTGACGATGTCTCCCCTGATGACTCCTGAAGTGCATACAGCATGGATGTGCATAAAGTTTTATATAGTCGTATGGATATAGGTGCATGCTTCTAGCAGGTCGCTTCAATATTATGCTCAGAACGTGTGCATGACGTGGACTACCCCGTCTAGTATTGCAATGTCAGTAAACTTTAGAAATTATTTGCACAAAAACATGAATCGTGGGAAAGCTGATATTGGAAGGGGCGATGCCGACAGAGGAAATATGGTAGCAGTACAGAGGTGGGGGCAGAAGCGAGTGGGGGTGGGGGGCAAGCAGGGTGTTTGAGAGGTAGGAGACCTGGAAATGAACATAGGGAGGAACAGACAGGGGCAAGGAGCCACAGGAGGGAAGGGATGAGGCAGGCAGGCAGATAAGAAGCAGGCAGGAGATATCAGGCAGATAAGCAGGAAAACCTGGACGCCCACAGGGAAGAGAGACAAAGATAAGAGTGACGTCCTTGGCACGTTGTGATTGACATGGGGCTCAAACCTCGATCTCCCAGCGCAGACCTAGTTCCCACCTGGACATGCCGCCATGATGGATCGCCCAACACCGCTTTGTTTCCCGCCGACCTAATCAGCGTTTTACGTGGCGTCTCTACGGATGCTGCGTGCAGGTCATCTGCCGGGGTCAAGTGACCTTAGAAAGTCGTCTGCCCGTGTGACCCAGCCTGTGACCTTTGATATGACCTTGAAGATAACGATTTGTATTACCTGCGTGTGAAGGAGTTTGTGACGACATAGATTGGCCTTCTATATTTGTCCTTTTCCTTTGTCCGCTGCAGTTGCGATCGTGTGTGATGAGACGAAAATCTTCCTTTTAAATCCCAACAACGAATGATAAGTGGACCTAGAAGTGAGAGTTCGAGCCTGCAGCCAGTCGTAGACCTATTTCACTATAACAGACCCAACATCGCTCGCTCCACACACTCAGAGCATTCTCATTCATCTGGTACTGACTCTCGGAGTTATTGAAGCGGTGAATAAAATGTTCGTTCTATAAAATACCTTCCTTGAAGCAATGTCTGTGCTCAGATAGGGAATGAGTTATTTAAGGAGAGGTAAGATGCAGAGCCAGTTTGGCAGGTCATTTGCAAAGGTGGAGAGTTCTGGCGCTGAGGCAGAGATAAGGGAGACTGGGTGGGCTCTGAGGGAGATGTAGTGCCGAAAAGAGCCGTAGCGTCAGTAGAGGAGGTACCACATGAAGGACAGATGGATTCCGACCGGTAGAATTGCTTGTATCTGGGAGATATAGAAGTAAAAGGGGACTAGGAAGATGAACATAAAATGAAGAATCAAATGGTGCGAGAAGATTGAGAAGAACAGGTCTCCTCACCAAGCTACACATGCAGTTAAACATTATCTCACCCCTGGTACAAGTTTATCCATACGAACAACATCTAGAAAAAATACCCAACTATCACCCCGCTAAAGTACCAAGGCTCTGCAATGGCCCCGGAAGAATCTTTTTTGTTTTTCTTTTCTTTATTCAGGTAAGTAGCATACATTCACCAATTCAATAGGCGTGATGCGAGATGATGTCATACGCGAATGACCAATCAGCAGCCAGGATTTCAAAGAGCAGACAAGACATCAAAATGGAGATTTAAATGTTCCTAACTGGATTCACGAGTAATTTGAATTATTCCGGTATTGTAATGCCATTCTAATGTCTATGAAAACGGGTGAGATAAATCAAGAACCACATAAAAATCATAAAATAAACATTACTCTACTCATTTGGATGCGCTGTAATCATCACTCGGCATCACCTCGATGACGACTGCGGCGAATCCAAACTTGTGAAATATTGTTTATTTAGACGATTCTCAATCCATTTCTATGTGAATATTTCATAGTAACTGCTCACAACAGAATTTGCGATCTGATCCCTGACATATAGAGAGGACCTAGAGGAGATGTAGACCCAGAAGAAGCCCAGTAATTAAAGGAAACCTTGAGGGGAGGGGAGTCTGCAATGACTGTAGGAGAGTAGAGACCTAGAAGCAGACCTCTGTCCAGAGTAGACTGCATGTCTGGATGAGACCCATCATCTACACTAAAAACAGAATGAAGCGTCGTGTAGATGTATAAAATCAGGTTTGGCCAAAAAGCCAACGTCTAAAGGAGACGCCGAGTCTAGAGGGAACGCGGCGTCTCCCTGACCAGTCACGTGACAGCGCTGATATTAACTGCTAGATGGCGCTACGAAGGCTGTCCGCCTTACAGCCCTGATTGGGCGAGGGCCGTCGTACCTTAGCCCGCCCTACATCTACCCTCCCACCCACCTTCCTAGACACACACACCACACCCTCCCTCCTTGGCTCAGCCGTCAAAGCTGATGGATGACTTCAACTTGTCCCGCAATGCCTCATACACGGCGAAGGCCGGCCGAGCCAAATAGACTCGATATCGGTTAAAAGGCCCGCTGGGCGAACCCACAGGCGCGCCTCTTACAGTGAGTGACTCAAATGATATTTTGAGTCGCTCTGTGATTAGTTTGTCCCTCCATCTAATCCTTCATATTTCAATCCTCTGTGGATGCACGGGGAATGCGCTCACCGCTATTGGCGAGTGGGTTGGTGAGGGTAAATAATGCAGCCCCTTGATCGGCCTGGGTGTATAGAGCTGTTAGCGAGTCATAGCGAGCTGGTCACACGCGCTCGAGCTTCACCGCGTAACAATAGCAGAAAATGTCCGAATTTTTTCCCCTTTTTCTTTAAAGTCAGAAATACCGCTGAGCGCTTGGGGGTTCACCTTACCCCGCCCCCAGACTCACCAAATCCGGTTATCTCGGAATCTGCTGATAAAGCCTCTCTAACCAGAATCAGATAAGGGCACCATTAGGGTGGACGCCTCCGCGGAGATCCAGCAGGGGGCGGGGGAGGCACGGGTCAAAGGACGTCATTGTTTCCACAGAGACGCTACGTTGGAGAGCGGACGGAGGGAGGGTTGCTGGGGATTTGGGACGGCGGATCTGTGGTAGTGGGTGGGTGGAGGACGACCCAGGCCGACAGGACCCCACTATCGCAGGCCTTTACTCCCCCACCCTCCCTCTGGTGGAATTAATTCGGTTCTGGTCCAATCTTTATTCCTGCCGCGCCGGAAGCCTGTCAGTGCGCATGTCGGTGACGCGGCCGGGGTGCCACCTGGTGGGATGCTGCCGAACTCAATCAACATCCGGGTCTCCGACCGCGAAGTCATCTGTTGGAATAAAAAGCGGACAAACAACAAGTATAGGAGGCTGTGGGTTGCGGCTGGGCCCCAGCTCAGACGTCGGGCTTTATTAGCCTGAAGTTTATCAACGTGACATTTGTTTTGCCACGTTTTTAGTATTCATCTGTTGAGGAAAATGTTCCGATCGATTCCTATGTTACATTATTGTATCCTGCCAGCTGGCTATGGAGTCACTATATGTGGGCTCTTGCTCCTTCTGTTTAGGCCTCAATAGATGCCTTTTAATTTTTTGCCAGATTTCTTTTTCTTAGGTGGGAACCTTAACGCACAGAAGTGTCGATACACAAAGTATCTGAAAACCCTTATAGAATATAGAGGGAAACTGGCAGCGGGTGAAATATATCAAAGGTACGAGGTAGGATCTATAAAAAAATTCCTTAACTAGACCATGGCGAAGACATGTATCTTTTTACATCCGTACCGAGTAGTTTTTATATTTCATGAAAGAGCTCAAACCTTCCATGAGTCCGGTGTAGAGTTTTCCAGATGATAAACTCAGTTTCCAGATGATAAACTTCAGTTTAGTGCAGGACTGTCTTAGTTGTTTAATTCATATGTCAATTATCCACACCACGCATGGTAACTGAGGCGAATTACTTGTGGTTACCTGATGATGACTACATGTACTTATTTAACGCTCAGTATTAATTAACGCTCAGTCCAGTTCACATGTTTTAATCTTGGAGAGGTTGGAACTGATCCGATTGCAGGATGGGTCATAATAAGATGTTGGTGAATAATCACAAGAAGACAATAGTATTGTGGTTTCCTCTGTCAGTGTGGCAGGAAACAAAGTAGGAAACAATTTGATAACAATTTGATAACACCTGGGGCTCTATAGGGCACAGAGTGATTGATAGGTCTGCCATCATCCGCAAGAAAATTGTAAGATAGCGCTACTGTGGTCAGGGGACAACCATTGTTATCAATTGTTTTAATATATAGATGGTATTTAGACGAGGCTAAGATTCTTCTATGGCAACCCTAAAAAATATTTTTAGTAAAATTCAATGATAATTGATCGCGCCACCGAATCCATAGCATTATAGCTATACACCCTATACCTATAGACAAACACTCTTTAGTTACTCGATGAGGGTGGCTACTCCACCAAACGGGGTTCAACAAATTGCCGTTTTTGTCAATATTTGAAGGTGTATAGTAGTAGAGAAACTGGTCCTGGGTGAAAGAATATCAAAGTTATGAGGTACGGCTATACTATTTTTCAGATCATTACCGGATGATTTTGATATTCTTTCTCCAGTGACTTGTTTTTGATAATACTTGAATGTAATCAAAATATACCAAGATATGCTTTGACGAATATGAAGGTTATACATTCAAGATATCTTCAACACCAAACGCAAGATCATAACGCTTAATCGATCAAGAGATAAAGTGAGTACATTGGTTAAGTTGGCTTATGTATAATAAAGTTGAACAACACTACCCAGGTAATTGGCTTCTAGTTATGTAAGTGTTGGCGCATGGCCGCAGAGGTTATGTCTGTCGTTAAGCCCCGTTCACACCGTGCGACTGTAGGGCTTGCGACTGGGTACTTCTCTTCACCGATTAACGGTACCTAGCTTGAGAGTGGACGTTCCAAATTGCTTGCGATTGGTCGTATAGGAGGTACTCCCAGTTGCAAGATACGCTCAAACATGTGTGTGAACTACTGCCCCCGCTACTAGAAAGCTTGTGACTGGGCATACTAGCCAACTAGCGGTACCAAATATCAAACATTTTCAAAATGATTTCGACTGGGCATACAAGAGGTACCTCTAGTCGCCGACTTGAGGTACCTGATATACTCAGTTGGCGACTTGCGGGAAGCTCGCAGTTAAAGTGGGATTCACACGGTGGGATTCATGTACCATCTCATGAGAATCTGTTCCTTTTTAGGAGTAAATGTCTTTAACAATTACAGGGGGGAAAACAAGTGTCAGGGAAAGGGAACGCTATGATTTAGATGAAGAGATTATGTTCGAGTACAGAATCTAAGCAGGATTTGTCTCAGAGAAACACCTGTGAGGTACATGAATCCCATCGTGTGAATCCCGCTTTACACTGTGTTGTTTGCGGCACTAGGCGTCAGGGACCTCCAGTCGGCGACTGGGCGTTCCGAGGTAGCCCCTGGCGCACAATTTGAACGCGGCATTAGACCTAACACTGATTTGATTGGTCAACAATGTTTCACATGGACACGCGGCTCCTAATAGGGTGGACGAGCTACGTGACTAATCAATTAGTCGATCATCTGTAGGAATGATTACAGAGAGGCATGTCCCTCCTGGATTTACGGGTCTTATCCGTGTACTCGTAATTTAGTAATGTACCCTATGTTCAACGACACTCCTGTAAAACAATAACCGTGACTTCAAGGAAACGATTAAAAGATATATCTAGAGGAATGAATACAGTCTAGACGAATGAAGATCATAAGATAGAAAGTAGAAGTACTGCGTACAAAACGTTGAAAGAAAGAATATGAGTGAGAAGAGAATCACGAGATCAAAAGGTCTGTAAAAAAAAAAAGATAGTCAAGTGATCATAAAGAACGTAATGTAAAACGTATAGCCATGTGTATGTGTGGAATCACATAGATATGAAACATCGCCTACATGGCGAATATATGTAACTTGGGGTAAATCATTTCCTGAATAAAACTAAAAAGATACTGTGTTTGACGATATTATTTACACAAATATGTATTTCAATATTCGGTGCTTTTGGAATAGCATAACTAAAAATTGTTTCTGAGTATTGTCAGATATTACGGATGAGTTGGTTCTCATATTCAATATTCAAGATATTTTCATCACTTTCTATTAAACTGCCAGGGGAGCGCACAGGAGGTAAATATAAGAGCCCTCCCTCGACACCCAATTTGTCATTTATTCATCATTGTGCATTCCCTGAGTGCCACTTAAACAACATGTCGACTCGCTCTATGATGAATGGTGAACATTCTACAGGTAACCAACAATAGATCAATGTCATGCTCTCGCTAGCATGACATCGTTCTCCTCGAGAGCGATTGAAAAATAAACCGGACAGCAACTTGATAAATGAACATAGTGAGAAAATACCCCAACACGACTCTTTAAAGTGGTGTTCACTTTGACGGCTAATAAAACAAAGTTTCGGAAATATTGATTCAATTATCTCTGAGCGCATTGAAGCGGAGGGTAAACAGGTAAAATGGCGGCGAGGTTCACCTAAATGAGCTGATCATGACCGGCTCTTTATTCCCCGGTGAGCTGCTCTCTGAATGGTTGTTTTATCGTGGTCCTGTTCTGTGTAAACCATTCATCCATGACGGCTAGTAGTGTGGAGGGAAGCTAGTCACAGTACCTACTATTATTATCGTCACTGTAGTCAACATGTTGCCTTTCATGGCATTGGACCTTACTCTCAGGCCTACGAGTATCATACTTTATCTCACCCCTGGTATTTCCTCCCATGGACCTAGCTTTGGGAATTCGTACTCAATGCCCATGGAGTATTTAGATAAGATACTCAATGGGAGATTATGTTATAAAGGTTAGCCAATTAGTCAATGTGTGGGGTGAGATAGATTCAGAAACCTATTCAAATCTGCGGTCAAAACTCGGTCCCATCTCGTTTTAATCGCTATGTATAATTCATGTGGTTTCGTCTTGTGATTTATTAAGCTATTTAAACTCGATAAGTCTTTTCCATGTGAAATGAATAGATTATCAGATGAAGTACTTGACGGCATTATTAGCGGGAATTATCTGTGCATGTAAATACACATCATGTACAGTTCCTATGTATTTATATAGAACGTCCTGACCATGCTGTACAAGCTACAAAACGAGATGATAATTTACGGTTTGTATGGGAGGAGGCATTTACGCCGAGTTCAGTACAAACCGTAATCTATTATATATGTACCTCTAACACCCTTCTACTGCAGTCACCTATTTGTCATAAACAGCAATTTCACCGTAATTTGAGTACTTTACAATGGTAACTGATGATATTTGGACAAAATTCAAGTCCCATATGCCCCTCCTACATTGTTAACGCTTCTCGAGAATTCGACAATTATTTTTCTTTCTATCGAATTCTGAATTTAAAGTATCACTGATGACTATGATGCATGGAGGCCTCATGCTGGTGTTAAAGGGCTTTAACTTAAAAGGCGGTCTCATCTTGTACACAAATATCGTCCTCTTTGCCAAATCCATCCATAACAATTCAGTTAATCTACACTTAGGAGTTTCCTTTACAGTTTCACTTTACGACCATGTGTGGCATTTAGTGAAGAACCACGTGACGCGATCAGGCCAATGAGCGCGTGACTCCCGTAACAACGTTAATTCTAGCCAATCAGAAGGCATTTAAGCTGCGTGTGGGTCTCGTGACCTGCGCTCCGCTGCTCATTATGACCCTTGTAGGAGCCTGAATGGCCGTGTTGGGGAATAGACGGAAACTGATTTCGGGTGGTGGAATTCTAGAGTTTCGATGTGAGGATTCTGGGAATTACACACCGAGGCATTGGCCGAGGTATGTCTCTGACATCTATTATCATATACTTCTAAATATCATATTGGTTCTGACACCCGTAATCTATTATATACCTCTAATTTTCAACTATCTATACATTTTAATGTATGTTTTACCTGGTGAGGGTGCTAGCATCCTCAGCTATTTACTTCGGAATTCTTTCACCCATGACTTTCTTTCTCTATTTCCACATACCTTGAAATATTAGTATAATAGGCGATCGTTGACCGCCCATCAGTTGGATAGCCACATCTACCCTGTGTTGAAAACCTCAGCCTAGGGATGAAACGTCAACCTTGGTATAGAAACTGTAGTTACTACACCACCACCAGCCGTATGTAACTATATTGTTTGACCATGTAATAGGAATAAATACACAATATTGATTGGTTTCAGATAAAGCGGCCGTATGCTCCGAGGAGTTGACGCGTAGTAATATCCGAACGCATGCAAGGATTCTGCGATGGGTCAACTATACGAGGACCATACCGCTGCTTTTATCTGAAACCAGTTTATATTGTATTCATTACCTACCTTTCTCCAACTGGTGCCGCGCTGATTTTAGTTCACTTTAGTTATGCATCTTTTTCCAGACGCACTATTTTTCCGTATGCACCGCATGTATACAACATATCCGTATGCGCCAGGTAAATCCATACAGAGCTCTTCCAGGTTTACTATGGACACTTTGTATTGGGTGGGTTAAAATATCATGAAACATTACGAAATTTCATATGATTGTTTATATGCCATGATTTGTCTTCACGGAATTATATTTTTTATTTATCGAAGCAAAATTCACTAAAGTTGGTGGTCTTCCATTTTGTCGGCTTGTACAATGCACCAATCCAACTGGATACACACATTCCTTCCAACCATGCTAGGAATATGATAATTATATTAGCGATTATAGCATCTGTATAAGAACAATTGTGAAACGACAATAGATAGAGTGGGTATGTGATAATGATAATAATGAATAAATATAAAAATCACAGGTAGGGTCATAACAGAATCACGAGGTGGAGCTGAGTGACATATGTAGTGGAAAACAATGAACGCAATGTAAACAATTATATGAAATTCAGTGATGTTTTGATTTTATTCTACCCTGTCACATGTTTTAACTTCGTATGTCACATGTGGCAGGCATATAAATATGTAATGGCATAACGGTGGCATACAGTCACACCCTGTTAAGATGGTAGGATGATTAGAAGGAAACCAACGAGATGAAAATAGCTTGGTCCGTACTCCACCGAATTTGACTGCAGAGTAATTCACAAAGCAAAGCTGAATGGATTACAGTAAAACCCCGCTTCTGGGAACAGTTGGTTTGGGGCGCAGGGTGGCCCCTTAAGCGGGGTTTCACGGTACTCTGCGGTTAAACGAGGTGGAGTGCGCACCAAGTTATTTTCATCGAGTGGGTTTCTGATTTTATCTACATTTTTGTACATGTGATCAGAGCTGCGGCCGTTTTCTGAAACAAATTCATTTAACCGCCTCCAAAGTTTCATTCTGGAAATACTAATCTTCTAAAAGAGGCCCGGCGGGGGATCGAACCCCGGATCTTCGGTTTACGAGACCGACGCCTTACCACTTGGCCACCGAGCCACTGATATACGTCCGTCCCCTCCGATACAACTCTAACCTCTGATTGTAAAGGCTCTCGAGGAAACAATTAGCAAAGCATGTTATTGAATTTTGATAGATATTGATTGAATTGGACCTGGTTTAAATCTGCCTTGGGCAATAAAATCCTGATTGACGAATTACGAAAGACTAGTTTAGGTCTAGTGGAAATGATAATTTGGGTAAACCTTTTGATTTAGGTATAATTTTTTCGTTCCGTTTGCGCCTGTCGGTGCTACAGTAGTAAAAGATTTTGGGTGAGGAAGTGAGTTTCTACTGCTACGCCTCGTCCGCCTACTAAACCTTTTGATTTATTTTACAAAGTGGATGCTGTGTGTGAGATAGTATGCGTTAAATACTCTCTATAGAAGATGTAAATGTATGTAACAGAAGTTATCACTATCTACCAGTGGCTAACAAATGCTATATTGACAGCCGTTACGTTTACCTTGCGATGTATCTCATGGATGTTCGACTACAGGTATATTTTAATACATGTAAACGGTTAACATGCATTAGATTATATGAACAAACATGTGTGTTCCATGCTGATTTGTTTAGATCCGGTTAACTATGCAGTTTGTGTTATTATCGTCGGTGCCTAATGAGTTGGTACAACTTTGTTTTTATACATGAAATCACATGCTGTTATTTCGAATGAATTATGGTATCTGAAAGATGACAACTTTATTATTCGTGATTCCTTTGTGAACACATTGAATCTCTCAGTGAGCACAAATACTGCTTTTTAGTGTGACTGTAATTTCCTGGAAGTTTCGGAATTAAAGGCTTAAGTCTAGGCAGTTCAGAAATTCACCTTTGGAAGATCTTTTCATAAAGCTTTCTTCACTCCAACCTGCAGTCAAGCCGAAAGCGAGACTTAACACAAATACTGGCTGCTTCAAAGATACAACCTGTTCAATTATTAGACAAGGACTGTGCGTTGTGGGCTACTATTATGGCACTATTTGTGAAAGGTTTTCATAGATCGATACAGACTTTTGAATTACCAAGCTCAAAGCAGGAAAAACTAAATTTCCAAAATGTGTAGGCTTACTGGTTGAATTATTTGCGATTTCATTCAGAGTATCCGACACCAGTTCTGTGAAGAATGCTGGCATATTTTTGCGACCACTTTGCAACATTTCTTGCTGAAATCTTCTTGTGATAATACCGAAGTAGGATCCATGTGTTACCACACTCAGCAGGGGTCCCCAGGTCATGTGACTTCTTCGGATTACAATTATTTGACTTATTTGTAATGTTTGATGTCCAACCCTGGGCCTCCATGCTAAAAACAACTTCAAAGCTTTCCGGAATTTCATGTTTTTAAAGTTTGCCAGGTTTGGTATTAATTAAGAATCTTCAAGGTGGTTCAGAAAGGAGAAATTAGCCACCGTCAATCAGATAGCAAGATAGGCCATCAGTGCTGCAATTGGCAATAGACTTGAGGCCGATGTTTATGAGATCTCAATATCTTTGGTTCTGCTCTCAATCCTGTTATTTCCCCCATATGCTTCAAATAGGAAACCTTAGGCTGGTTCACTGCGACAATCTAGCAGAACACCCCAACACCAATGTACCCCTTCCATACACCACCTCACACACACACACACCACATTTCCGCCTTTATTCCATTACCATATATCATCTATCTATTTTGCCACCCACCAACTCGCTTTATTTTAACTATTAGTAATTTTTACTATCATAAATCATAGGGGTATTATATATACTAGGAGCAAATAGTATGTTCATTATTGATGAATGAGCATGCAATTATATATGAATAACAATTAACAGGTTTAAGTTAAACTCAGCCTATGGATAATTTTCTGTAACCCACTTGCTCCCAGTCAACTTGCCATTTCTACAACTGCCTATCTAGGATCCAAACACATCAAGCACCAGTGGGTCTTGAGGTATTTTGGTCTTGATTGATTGGTCATGGTCAGCTGGGCACACCTCTAAGACACTGTGACACTGGCTCCCTGCTCTGTTCTCAATATCACAGTGAATAGCACACATATAGTGAAGGGATAGTTTGTATGCCATACCCTGAAAGTCTATATGGACCCCTCTAACTTCTAGATGATGTTTTAGCGCGTGCAACGCTCTAAATACATTACTATTTTAACCCCTTCTCTTATCAATCTTATCAAACTAAATATAGATCAAATATTATCAAATGTATATTTTAATCAAATCGATCTATATCAAAATATCAATCACCTAACCAATTCATGCAGCCATTTCATCTTATTTCGCACATATGCGCAGCAGGGATAAGGGTAAGATAAAATCTTAACCGCACTCGATCGCCGACTGCTGAAAAGACACCATTTATTCTAGTCTGTTTTGCTTTGCCCAGTGAGATTACTCTGCAACCAAAACGCACGGCTTATTTTCAATGACTATAGACCTTGATGTAGTTCATTGTTAATCCTATTTATAGTACATGCCTCCGTAGAGTGGCTAGAAACAAATGATGTGTTAATCGCTGATGATTGGCCGTGGAATTATATCAAATTGACAACTAAAAGGTTTGGGTTTTATCCAGTCAGTGGGTTATTTGCTGTAACCAATAATCTCCCAAGGTCGCTCGTTTGCAGCCGTCATGGTTTCCCAACATCCGTTGCTAATCCCACAACTTCTCAGACAATATTCTGACAGTTCTTATCCTAGTCACAAAACCTTCTCTGAACTTGAGTGTAGCCTTACCGCAAAAAGTGGAGATTGGAAGCAGGGTTCAAGAAACAAATCGTATTCATCTGGAAAGTGAAAGTCCAATGTTGTCATTGCCTACTGCCAATAATGTTGTCGTAATGTCGATCCTATAAATAAATCAAAATTACCAGTATATAGAGGTATGATACTCTTGCAATGTGTTAAGGGGTGTGTGTAATATATATGCAGACGGGAGTTTAGGCCATTGATTCTCTCAAGGAATACCGAAGCACAGTAACGAGAATACTCCATGGATTAAGCTCCCCTCCCAACATACACAATAGAAAACTTTTCTATTTCTTGCTGAGTCATCGTCTTGTGCAGAGCTCTCCTGCGCCTGCGCGCCGTCACGTGGCCGGAAGTCTCCGTGACAGCCCCGCACCATGAATAGTGCATTAGGGGAACGTCTCCTCTCGGGTGTCACGTGACAATAGACGCAGGGGGATCTATAACGGCCATAGAGGGCGCCACTCTCCATGCTTATCACTAACCCTCACATAGTATGCTGGGGCCGGGCCTGCCCCACGCTGAGAGGGCTGACCTGCCTGTCTTTGTTGGGTGGACCGGCTCTGGACGGCGGTTTGAGTGCTTCTCTCTGTGGCCAGTATCATTGGTGGAATATATATGGAGTGGTGCTTTGTTTACGAAATCAACCATGTTTTGTGTATGACGCAGTTCATCCTGTCTGTCTGTCTGTCTGTCTGTCTGTCTGTCTGTCTGTCTGTCTGTCTGTCTGTCTCTCTCTCTCTCTCTCTCTCTCTCTCTCTCTCTCTCTCTCTCTCTCTTTCTCTCCCTCTCTCTCTCTTTCTCTCTCTCTCTTTCTCTCTGTATGAATGTATGTCTGTTTCTGCGTCTGTGTCTGTTTGTGTGTGTACGTGTGTGTGTACGTGCCAATAATAAGAATTTGTGTATCAATTGTTCTTTTAAAAACCCATATGCCTTCTATCAGTTTTGAGATTTCCCACAGGTTAAATGTAGCTACATGTATTTTGATAAATAGCTAAATAGCGACACCCATATGCACAGATACCAAATCACTGCCTTTACCGTACAAACAAGGTCCAGATATGATAACAGATAACCTCTGGAGATGAAAACCAGATGATATATATATATATATATATATATATATATATATATATATATATATATATATATATATATATGTATACATATATCCTTAGCAGATGATTTTGAGACAAGATGTTGGAGGCATTAGTATACTTTCAGTAGACAAGAATCTACTACCCAGCATCAGCTAATTAGGCCACCATCAGGTAATTGGTGTGCTTCGTGGCTTCACATCCCTTTATCTTAATTACCTCCGCTATCATGATACCAGCCATATTATCCTTGATTGAAGGAATTTCTAGGAATCATTTGTTCAATTTACGAGGACATCTTGTATTTTGTGTTTTAGAGATCGGATGTGATTTTTATTCCATTGAGGCAGTAACCTATCTCCTTAACACAGGCTAATAAAGGTAGCGTCTTTTGTGGATGTAGTATTTCCTTTTTCACATTTGAAGCAAGAACCGGACTAACTGCATTTATTGGAAAATTCAAATTTACTTTTTTATATCATCAGATATTCATCTTTGAAATGATCCTAGCCATCATAAAGTAGCTCATTGGAATGTAATCCAGTTATAAAAGTGTAATATAATCTTTTAAAAAATCTCAACCGAAAATATTGTACATAAACTTAGCAATGAAAACACCTGAATGCGTATCTCATTTGAAATCTATTATTACATTAATTGGATTTTTAGTTGTTTGCATTCTACAGGGATAGCTAATATGACACCTACTCCCATTGTTTTTGTCGCTGACAATCCTGTTTTTGTCGCTGACAATCAAGTGGTATCATGAGGTAAATTATGAGTTTTGCTCGGTTCAACTGCCGGCCAGGGGCCCTAGGAATCCCCTCGGCTGACACACAGAGAGACACAAAATTCTTACTTTAACATAGATTTGTTTTAATGAGAATGTCTTAAGTCAAAACTAGGCCGCCAATTTATTACCTTCATAAATTTTCTATTCGCATAGAGAAATCTGAGGAATTTATCATATGGTGCCATTACCATAAATCGTGATCAGTAGAAGATAGTGATTACAACATCATGATATTATGGATTAGCACGCTAATGCGCAACACTAATTAACAATTGAAATTAGACAACCAATGCAAAACCCTAAACGTTTTTATTTCATGCAGATGTCTCAACTAACAAGATTTATTTTTCACTAGTGAATTATTTCATCGGGGACACAGTTCCTCCCTGGATTCAAAGAAACGTTCTTTACGCTGAGAAGTTATATCGCCCAGCTCGACGGAGAATCACCAAATAAAAAGTGAGTGTTTCTTGAAAAACCTAAAGTCTTATTATTTTTTAATAACCCACTTAAGTAATGAAATAAAGTTTTGGCCAGCAATTTGCAGACCAGATATCGAATGGAGAATTCAATATGACAGCTGAAGGGCAAGCCACCTGCTGAGGAGGTGAGAGGAAGAGGCGCAGTTTTTCGCCAAGCCAATCAAATTAGGAGTATTTATATTACCATGAAATCAAATAAATAACGGTATAGTGCCACAAACCCTTTGGGTAAAAACTTACACTTGTAGGCTCATGTTGCTTTTTTTTCTTTGATGACTGACATTCTAAGGTACATTGGACTACAGCGAAGACCCCTATCGCTACATTATGCCCATCTTGCCGTCCGCATTCTCAATGGTTCAGTATTATGATATCCCTCAGTAATCAAGAACAACGATGTAATTTACCGTGTGCAACCCTTAGGTATGTTACAGTCAGGGAGATCGATGTCGTATTCACTGTCTTCTGTCAAATTCCACTGAACTGATGGCTCATCGTAACCCACTGATGCTTGTGCGTGGATAGCAGTGTCCACACAAATTAAATTATGTTCAATGGAATCTAATAACATAGCCACTGCATGCTCTGTATGAAACCTTGGTAGCTCGATAAAATAAATGTCTTAAACGGGTGGGAAGGAACTCCCCCATGATCTTCTATAATAAATGGAAGTGCTCCAATGATACATGTACATTAGACACCGAATAAGTTGCTTAACCTTCTATAAAGTAGGAACTTTTATGGTGAAAAACCTTCCAGGAAGTACCACCTTTTCTACTCAGTCGGCATCATTATTTGCTGCATGATCTCTGCTACAAACAGGGTAATGAGCAGTTCCTTTCACCAGCAGTAATTGACAGTGATCAGGCCGACCTATCCGTCCCCTTTCTGTCGTCTGGGATTGGCATGAATGAGGCCCTTTCTGCATTAAGAGAGCGGGCGAGGGGTGCAGGCGGCAATCTATAGACCGCAGTCAATACCGGATGAAGCGTCTTCACGCCTCCTAGTGGCGACCCCTGACATTACACGCCCCCCTCCTGGTCCCCCGTCCTCCATCTGTTCACAGAGAAGGAGCTTCTAGAGGAGGAAGGGGTGACCACCCCAATGGCGGGGTTGTCTGAGGCTGAGCAGCTTAACTTCTGTGAAGAACTGCGACCTGTGGCTACACTTTTAGATTGTACGCATTGCGTCCAACAGGAGCATTGGGAACTGATTATCTAGACAAGGTTCAGTCTATTGAAACGTATCACTAACTAGATGTATAGCTGGTATTGTGAATACAGGTTGACTGTTGTATACAATACCGACATTTTTCTATTATAATCCGCATGAGTTTCCTGTCATGGTGGGTCTGTCGGGTTTTCAGTCTTCTTGAATATCTACATATTTTTGTTTTGACTCATGTTTGCTGAAGTTTCTTAATACCAAACTGCTAAGTTATTAAGTCATACAACGGAACGTTTTAGGTCACATATGTTTTGTCAGTGGAAGTTGTCATCTGAAACGATAAACCTCAATGAGCCACCACACACTTACGTGGAGAACGAAGTGTAACCTTCCCTCCAATACCTCAATACTTCCTTCAATCACTATGCTTCAATACTGCCAGTAAATGAAACCATATAGTTAACGTGTGCCATTTATGTGAGTAAAAATTCTGTCCATTATAAAAATAGGCCAAAATGCCCTCCATCTCCACTTGGAGGTGTCTGTGTACGTGGAGTGGGGTCATTTTGGTTATTTTCCTTTCCGGAAGAGTCCAGGCTTGTTACCCGTCTTTAAAGCAGAGTTTGGTGTTTTAGGTCATATACATTCACATCGATAGGACTGGGAAATGAATATCCCTCCGCCTTGTTGTGTGTCGCTAATCATGGTCATAATTGCATGAAAATTAATGTTAATCAAAGATGGAAACTCATAGTGTGGGTTTGGTGGGGGGGGGGGAGTTCAATCATAAAGCACAATGGCGTGGGTCGTGAAATAATTAACAATAGATAATTAACAATCAATTGAATTAAATGCATCATTCTAAGTCTGTCGGCAGCTTCCCTACGTGGCACTACAAGCTGGACGCAGTGCAGCAGTCCACATCAGCGTAGGGATTATTTTCTGCATGCTGGGCAGTAATTGAAATATTAGATTGGGCCTTGTTCGGACTGAAGCCATTCGTTAAGCAACCATCTTTTTCGATAGTAGACGCTGGTAATAGGCACCGAATGGATGTGGGCGATAAAAGAGAGTCTCCAGCTGGTCCTCTCCCGCCTGGCGTTCCCTGTAGACGGCGCTGTCATCAGCGGACAATGGACCTTCCCTATTATCGCCCGTCGCACGTCGCGCTCGGTGTGAAAAGAAACAAAGGTCATTTCATTACCCGTGCTCACGCCGCCCCACGCCACTGCGCGTCGCCGTGTTCCTGCCTTCGTTCCCAAAGCGCTTCCTAGAGGTGGTAGCAGGCGCCAGCAACAAGCTCTAGAATATGGAAAGTCGTCTGCTAACAAATCCTGAAACCAAGGTTACTCAAGGCTGGAAAACCCATGTTGATTACAAGGGTTGGTTTGCTTGCAGCGCCTTGTGCTTTGTATGTCACGACCTTATTATCAGATTATTGCACAGTGGCCTCATACGTGTTTGAGACCACTATTCCTATTTTGCCAAGTTTCTTCCAGCCATGCTTCTAGTATTCACTTGAGGTCTTACAGATTTGCTTCCAATGCCAGATGAATTACCTCTCAGGAATTTTCTTCGATGTTTTCCCTCGGCTCTGCAGAATATTATCCAATGGGTAAATGTCCCAAACATGACACACTGAGCACAATTGTCCAAAGGACCATTGACAGATAATTGGCCAGGTTAATTGTGGAGAGAGTAGGAGAAAGACTTCTTGCGATTTTAATTGTCTATTCCTTTGCGAACAAAGATGTATTTTGGTTTGGTACTGCAATATCAGTCGATCCATTTATGACGATACTATGATTTAATCTAAAAAGAGGTTTACAATCAAACGAACGTAGGCAAAGTGCTCATAGGAGAATTCTGCAACATTTTCGAACAAATGAAACATATGATTATGTCGGAGTTGGTTGTTGGTAAGTTGATGGTGTCGTACTTCGTAGCACCTTCCAGAGTCATATCATACTGAGATCGAATGTATACGATGTGGAAGGCAGAGAAGCAAAAAAATGCCTGAGTAGATGCGGCAGTATAAAACGGAATAAGGGTTATAGTATTGGACAAATTAAGTGATGCAGTAGAAGTCAAAGCTTATTGTTAATCATCTTATTCCTTCATCTACATTTAGAGATGTATGGAAATATCCGGACCCATCAGATTCCCATACCACCTGCCACTCAGGAAATGTCATACACGGCAAATGAGGCTCCGGAGAGAGGGCTTGCAGTAGTCAGATGATGATGTAAAGCACGTCAGATGAAGTAGTGTCTGTGGCACTTCCATACGACTCACTTTTACTCATTTTACTGTCGTAAAATAGGAGTAGGTAATCCCCCCAATAAGTCATTGCTCCGGGCGCAGGAATGCCTTCAATCAATCAAAATAAAGATAAAAATACACTCGATGCATTTTGACTGCATTGCGATTTTTTCAGGCCACGAGTCAGCCAATCACAACGATGACAGATGACTGTGGATTTTATATCGATTGAATTTATTGTAAATAGTGTGGTTCCACTTATCAGTGTGATCAATGCGTAGTGGCATCCCCACAAGTTTTGCTTTTTGGTTTCACATCGGGTGAGCCGAGATGATGCTCTAAGACACAAAGCTATGCAAAGTAGTGCAGCGAACTCGTTCATAAGTTACTCCTCTCTTATTTAGTAGGACGTCAATTTCTCATGAGGTGATTTGAAGTCGATATTACTGTAAAATATACATATGAGCTTGATTCATATTAATTTGAAATACTTGAAAAAAGGACACCTAACTTGCCGAAACCTTGTAATTGCTCTTCACTGCAACTAATATGGGCAATTGTTGGGATGTACTTGCTTCTCCATCTCATAGATTTCATTTGAACAATATAGATTATACATGAATACATTACTCCAGAGTGATGGAGGCAATCTCGTAAGATTCGCAGGTCCCAGGATGCATGCCTCCCAACTCCTACATTTGATGCAATGTACTTACTGCTTTGCCTTCTTGTTACTCTTTAAATGATATTTTTCCTTGTCTCTTGATATAGCCTTATTTATCATGCTGTATTGATGATATTCTTCAGAGTTTGTGCCTCTCTTGTGAATTCACGTTTTTTTGTTGTCACGTATTGTTTTAAATCTAACCAATATATCACAAAGCTAACCCAAAGTATTTAGTTTCGCATATACCATAATATATAATCAATTTTCAAGTTTACCAGAACAACGTCAAAGTTTTATCACAATTTATAGTTTTGAAGTATACAAAGAATTCAATAAGATAATCACAATGTTTTTCTTATATATCAGAGAGCATGGGAACCGGTACAGACCCTGTATATACTGGGGCCCAGCCATGCTGCCTGGTTCCATGACCTATTTGCTGTTCATTTATAAAAAAATAAAAATAAAAACTTAGTTTGGTCCCATGATGGAGGATTTCTTTGCGTGCAGATGGTCAGAGGCGCTCGGCCTTCTCACCGGACTAAACAAATCACTTTGGCACTTTGCATTTTTGTGTCATGAAAGGTTTATGAATAGTTCAAGGATAACGAGCGGGACCACGTTTATGTTGGTGGTAATGAGGCCGGCTTAGGTGTAATTGAATCTGTAGAAAAACAGGAGGTGCAGAACAGGACGACATTGTTAGAACTGCGTGTGGGAAACTATGGTTCCTTCTATATTTCTAGTGCAAAAATGTCATGAATAAACAAGATGACTATTAATCCAATAAAGTGGATAGCACATCTTGCGATTCGCTGTGGCACATCTAATGGATCTCTAGAATATAGCTAGGCCCTACACATAAGTGGAGTTGTATATGTATTGCTTTATTTTTTTAGTTTACCAGTTAGTTTATCAGTTCAGTAAAGATAATACAATTCCATATCTTCACTGCTTTTGTTTTTAGGGTTCATTAAACCTTGACACAGTAAGTAGCAACGAGCTTATACGCGATTCATTTAATGGGAAACAATATGGCCATTAAATGATTTAATTTCTGGTCATTTGACTCTGGTAGAGGATGTATTCTTCCGACTTACTCTTAATAATAAGGACCGCGTGTACCAGCTATGTACAGTTTTAATATTATTATCCACCTAGTCTCCATACTAAAACCATAGATCTAACAGATCGCTCCTGCATAAGGAAACAGCATTTTCCCATGAAAATACGGGGGAAGTCAATAGCACGCAAAATAGTGTGTGAGAAGATTGGTGGCTATTTTGAATTTCATTTGATAACTTATATTTGGAATGCTGAATGATAAATAGAACATTACCATGATTTTGGTCTGCATGGTCGTATTCTCCTCGCAGTTGACACAATGTAATATCCTCGCATTTGTTCGGATGCTATTACATGGAGAACACGACCATGCAGCTGAATATCAAGGTAATATTGTGTATTTATCGCAAATTGGTACAGGGTCAACTATTCAGAAAAACTCTTAATTGATACATTGTTAATGAACCTATTAATGATAAGGAAAACCAGGCGGGCGTAGTGGGATGAAGGGGTATTCTGTGTTTGATTGCATCTTTATCAAACGAGACTGTCAGGAAAGTCATTAATTTTCCTTTTATCATATACTTTACATCAATAATGGAATGTTTAGAAATCACATGAAGCGTTGTAACGGTCGGGCCAGTTGCATTTTACTTAGCTGTTAGGAGAATAGTGCTATTACCCTGATTAGCGCATGTAAATACGGAGTTCACGAGTCTACAAACGGGTATCTTTAAAGGCAAATTTTCAATGAAAAAAAGTTAATTTGAATAAATTTTCATTCAATCTCCTCATTACAGAGATAAAGTTGCTTTGAATCTAAAAGGATATACATAATATATATATATATAAGCAATCAAGTGCTCCGTCACATCTCTTTGTACACATGCGTGCCATTCACTAAAACCTATACATGTACGTCTTTGAATTCATGAATAAACATGAGTAGCCACACAATGGGTGGACATACAAACCCCCAATCCCTTTTACTTCCTAACCCAGCTACCTGTCAAGTTCACGGAAGTAGGATGACTTATCGCCCTTTTAGATTGGAAATTTCTGTTAGACCGGTGGGCAAAGGAGACAGTAACAGTGTTAGTTCTTATTTGGCTGCGACTCGATTTAGGGGATTGTGTTTCCCAATTTCTTTTCATGCATCACAAATCATCTTTGTCAATATTCATCTTAGTTTAGGGTAAACATATTTACAACCTTTTTAATCATTTCTATATGCTAGTAAAATACGTTTTAACATTCGTGCACCAACAAGGTTTGCTTCCTGCATGTTTGTATACATACCATTCATGTTTTCATGTTTTTGTTTCCTACATGTTGTAAGGAAGTAAGCATAGGTCCTTATGGTGAATTGTAGTATGGTGCACCCGCTGTAGGTAAATTTGATCATAAGTGCTTTCAAGCAATTTTCAGAAATATAACCTTAATGTAACAAATCCGTTTTCACCATATTGTCATTATTACGTAATTGAGAATAAGAACTGCCCAACGCAAAACCATCCAATCATATGTACCACTCGACACGTGTGAAAATTGAAGTGTCAGGGATTAGTTTATCCAGCTCTAGAGGGATAGCATTTCTGCTATGGGCATCTTGCATATCATCTAAAGACCCTACTGCTAACCCTCATCAATATCTATTCTTTCTTCCTCATCACATTACTATATAATCGACGCTCTTACTCAGCCTCATCTGCACATCCGTGAGCTCTAGGACTGCAACTAACCTACTCGTTGTAGCACTTTTTGTTGAGGGGCTATCCATAAACTACGTACGCACGTAGGGTGGGGGGTCAACAATTTTGGAAATTTTGCTTATGCTCCCTCTTTGTTCTATTGCGTACATGGGGGGGGGGGATGGGGACGGGTCAACAATTTCAGAAATTCTGCGCACGAACTTTATGGATGGCCCCTGAGGAACAAAAACCTATGTTAGACTTGAATCACATCGGCAACGGCAGGAGTCAGCAAAACATCTCTTACTTGTAAGCGTCTCAGTAAAAATACCCTAGCAATAAGACATTGGGATGAATCAAGGATCCATCTGGTGGACGGGGCTTGTCGAGCGAGAGGTGGATAGGAGTGGTTATGTGGAAAGCAAGGCGGTCCCGGGGAGTCGGGTGGAGCAGCTGCGAGCTGCTCGTGACGGGCGCCCTGACGGGGCTTACCGGCGAGCAGCTCCGGCCCCGGCGGGTAAACCCAGCGGGGCTTGACTGACATGTGTTCTAAACCACTGGCGGGCGGGCTGTCAGTCGACTTGTCCGTCTATCCATCTTGCTCTGCGGATTAGTTTTGCTTTTACTACGACGTTCGTGTTCTCTTTGTTTATGTGGCTCTGTGTGTCTCTATTCCCGACGTTGTCGTTGTGTCAGTGATTATGTGTAGTGGTTTTTTTCATTCCAGGATCTTCTGTGCCTGGAGGCGGTGCTCTTCTCCTGCATCTATGTTGATGCAGCTGCCCGTGTTCCGCGTCATACTTCTCTATGTATCTCTCTCTGTCTAGCTCTCACTCCTCCCTCTCTTTCTCTCAATGCCTCCCCCTCTCTCACTGCCCCTCTCTGATAAGATTTCTTCCCTCAACCTGTTTGATTTTTTTCTTATACTTATTTTATATTACAATATTCTGTGTCGTCTTTATTGCCCTTACCCCACTATTCTCTCTTTTCCGAATCAGATGAAATTTCTTGCAATCATTGTTAATATAGTTTTTTCTATTGCGTCTCTTTTTCCTCTGTCTATAGATCTCTCATTGAATTACCCTCAGGTATCTTATCTGTAGAATTCAGCGTATTTTCTCTACGTTATGTTGCTGTATTTATAATAGGGGGAAGTCTGATTATACGAGGAGTGGAAAAGATTAAAGCATATTCTGAACTCATATTGCATCATAGATTCTTCACAATGCAATTTGGTACCGGCATTTCTACTTTGCGGTGATAAAATGGAGATTACATCTTAGGTTATGCTTGCTTCCGATCAAACTTGATATTATCATGATGCTTTCCAGCCTGAGAGTGGCTGCTGGTCAAGACTGCGTGAGGCCTACAAGGCAAGGAAAATGTGACGGTATTCTTAATCTTTTAAGTTTTTTTTCTTGTACCCCCATTAAAAACACCATCTCATAGAAACTAAGGTTCCCATTGGATTGTTCCAATTTGAGAGCGATATTACGAATGTAGATAGCTGTTCAGAAACAAAATTCGCGTAATTCTTTTAACATAATCTTCTATAGGGCGGATAGCTCTTGTGTTATGGAAGCAGCCATCTTGCCCTGAACCCCAAACAAAGCACCAGATTTCTTTTCTTTTTTGGAGGTGGGTGAATTTTAAGAATTGTTCTTTTCTGGTTTCCTATAGAGGTGTTTTAGCCTCATCTCTGGATTGTCAATGGAATATAACAACTGATATCAGCGGTAGTCCTTCAGTCACAATGGCACTATTCTACAATTTCCTTGCGTATGATGGCAGAAATAGTAATTACTCTGTGCCCAATCTAGACACATACGTATAGGCCAATCCTGCCCTCCCCATACATTTACAAACACACACCCGCGCACACGCATATACACATATATTTGATTATTACTCCAGACATCATCATTATCACCACAAATCTCTAATAACATGCCTAGAGCATATGTAAATTTTCAATCTCGATGTACTTATAATCTCGACGTCAAACTTTACGCAATGGCCACTATATCTGAAGAATTTGCTTCTATCTGAGAGATACCTTACCTAAATAAAAAGATTTATTTTTAAAAAAGGAGACCAGACGGGCCAAGCAAACAGTAACAGCACGATGGTAACAAGAGTTGGGGATGGTGAGGGTCAGCCAAGGTGGTCCTCACTGCCCACATTTTACCGGCACTGTTCCAGCCAGAGCAGACGACACTGCGCAAGACGCCGACTAGATCAGGTGGTCACGTGACCCTCTTTGTGTCGGGATGTTTCCGGCAGGCTCCTGTAGGGGGCGCCCTCATCTGTCGCCCTCTATCAGCGCGGCCACATCGCCAGCGCCATCTATCGACGTCAGGCGCTGCATTATCCGGCTTGCGAGGGGCTCAGAGCGTCCGGTCGGGATTACCGCCTCTACGGGAGAAGTGTGGCGGGCTCAGGAACATGAGGTGGTCAAGGGATTGGGTTACGTTCGGTGATGTGAAAGTTAATAGGGGGATATGCAATGATATCAGACCGTTCAGTAATGCGGATTCTACCAAGGGATATGTCAGGATCTGTGCATTAGTGTAAAATGGAGCAGGAATATCTAATGATGAGGATTTCACAATTGCATAGGACATGGTGGTGTAAAATTGATAGTATTTATTAAAGTGTTTATTTTTACCGTTCATCAAATAGAATCGACGATTCTCCACATCACTAGCTGCTTATATCTAAGTGTGGGTACTATCATAAACTGTGTGTTAATATTGGCTCCCGCATGCGACGACTGGAGTTTGGCGTAGTAATTTAACGAGGGAGAGCCGAGTGAAATCCGGAGCCAAACCTCCAGGTTTAGGTTTCGGAATTGAATATTAGATTGCTTTAGGTTTCGGATTTAAATATTAGAAATCAAGACTTTGAACCCTACTATGACTAGACGGAGACGTAAGAGATGGCCATGACTTTGCGGGCATTGACAGGACAGACAATTACATGACAAATGTACACTATATAGTATATGTCAGTACAATACAAGCCTTTTTACCTATAACATGTCAAATATGATATCTCTTATCTTATCTTATCCTTAAACTGGTGTCCAGTTTTAAGTAGCTGCACTTCTTATGGCATCCCTTCCCATAACATATTTCCTCTTAAGAAGACCTTTTCCTTTTAAATTACGTATTTTACAAACTTTGAATAATCAAACATTTCCATATACTACTCGGGGTAAGCTTCGAGATAGTAGTATAACGAAATGAACGTGAGGCCTTGAGATTTTCTTCGAATTAATTTATCCAAATAGGTTCGGGACTAAAGAATATATATAGATTCAGTTTATTGTTAGCGGAGGTATCTCGCATTTTCCAGCAGAATATCCTTGTAATTGAATCAATTGCTATGGATGGGATATATTGCAATATTCATGGTAGTAGTATATAGAAATGAACCTAAATTCCGGGTCGAATTATGCAAAATGATGCTATAACAGTCGAGAGTGATTATCGTTCAGTGACTAAGCCACATGAGGACTGCCTAATCTACATGATATCCTGGTTGTTATCTTTGTTTTTGGTAGATGTACTATTTTCTCCAATATCCTACAGACCATACACGTCACAGCAGCACAAATCACAGCATGAAAGGTCACCAGTGGGTGACGCACTGTCCTTAGGGTGCATCAACAAGAATGGTATCAGAATGATTATAATATATATCCCGCATGATCACATAAGTAACTGTGCCTGAGGTAATAACGCCTAGAATGAAAACTATAGATAAATACCACTGCTAGAGGTGTAGTAACGAGAGTTCTCGTACAAAGGCTGACATTTTTATAGCCAGGCTGACGTTTACAATCCAAGGTTGAGCACGTGACGCCGTCTAGACTAGACTAGTCTAGATTATGAAGGGTACTGGGGTCCGTTTAATATTCTACGAACGATGATAAGACGACTCTTAAGGTTGTCTTCTGGTATGTCTCGTTTAATTGAGAGAGCATGATATAGGGATCGTTTGGGGTCGCCACGGTATTTTTATCTTTTTATTTCCGAAATAGACAAGATTGACAGTTTTCAGATACAAGCGATCATATGCTCCGAGGAGTTAACATGTAGTAATATCCGAGTGCATGTGAGAATATTGCGCAGAGGCAACTCCGAGGAGTATACAGCCGCTTTTATCTGTAACCAGTCTATATTGTATTTATTATACACCTTTTCCTGACAAGTGCAAATGCACACTACCCATGTGTATTCTATGGCCATTATGTATTAAGTGGATAATAAAAATTACACTGTAATGGTCTAACGACAGAACTATTACAAACAAGACGTTGATAATAATTATACTACATGGGATAGGTATCTCCCCACCTCTCCCTTTAAAACTGTCGCGACCTATCGTGACAAAAGATGCATGTCAAATGTACGACTTTTTTCAGGAGCGATCTGACAAGATATCCACGATCAAATTTATTAATGAGATTAAGCTTGGAACGTCCCCGAGATCCCCCCTCGCTTTATAGATTGTATCGTCCAGCCTAATATCGTCCAATAAATATTATACAGACCCCAGTATCTTACTTAGCTTTTTACAATATGAAAACCATTGACGTGTGTTACCAACTGACAGAAAGTGTAAAGTGGTCGATGTCCTACATCTTTCAGAATAATGAATTAGTTTTTCAGATTAAACGTGATGTAAGGATTACTTGTTATTCTTAACATTGCATTGATATGTTTAGAACATTACAAGGATGATGAATGGTACATTAAGAGCATCTCCCTCCCTATGGCGCCCTCTTTCCTTACTGACCTCTCTCAATCTTTCCCATACTCACCAGTTCATAGGACTCTGCTGTAGTTGCTGCTATTTTCGTCTACCCGTCGAGTATTTCATGAGGATCGAGGTCTGTCATAGTCATTTCTATTTATGAGTGCTGGGGAACATGATCTGGACTCCGTCTGCTATCTAGTATTGGGAAGGGGAATAAAGAGGCGGGGGCAAAAACGTGCAGTCCAATCCGAATAAGAAAGAGCAAATTCAACATAAGAGAATGGGAGATCGGGGTAGTGATGGTGGGAGTAGCATAATAGAGTAGGACAGGGAAAAGCAAGGACTACTATAGAGGAGAAAGCGGGTATGAGATTAGGGTTGCGAGAGAATAATCTCGGTATAAGATATTCAGCAGTTCTTCGTTTGTATTTTAGTGTGTCTGTTCCAGTCAATTATCATGCAGCAATATGAGTAGCAGAATTCTTGTGCATATTTATACCGATTATTTTATCAAGTAACTGTAAAATCAGCAATCATCAAAATATGAAACTATGACCATGCACATATATATCTTAGAGTTGATTGGGAGATGATAAGGTTTTAGTAAAGCAACATTTTATGTATTGTTAAGGATAATTCCATAAGCATCACTCAAAAATGTGTTTCACTCACTTTCTGTCTAGAGACATAAAATAACATGCTGTCCGCTCCTATGTCACATGACGTCATAATGACTCACACAGAAGCACGGGTATGGTATTGAGTACCAGTGAAGTACGAGGATAATTTTATAGGTCCATAATAACATAGAATTAAGAGATAGTTCACGAGCTATTGAGAAGCTCTACGAAGTAGAAGTTGAGGAGATGAGATTGAACATTTTTTGTAGGGTGGGTGGGTGGTTCCTTCGTCGTTGGCATGCCAGGGTTGAAGTGGACGCAGGCGGGTTGCGCGGTGGGGTGGTCACGTGACCGTAACCACGTGACCGGAACCACGGGAGGTGGAGTGAGTCCTTAGCGCCCGTGCTCTGTTTCGCATTAACGCCAACTCTTCAGTTATCCCCGATGCGATGACGCGTAATTCGTTTACAATTCGCGACTGCTTATATAGAATAAAAATATTTATGACACGACGTTTCGGCCTATTCCAATTGACCTTCATCAGTACTACATCATTTCTTTTACGATTCATTGTAAACACCAAAGAGGCCAAAAGGCACTTTTGTGAGCTTATTGTTCAGATAGACAGAATCACTGGAAAGTGCACTTACCTTTCAACGCTCATCACTTTATTCCCATTTACTTTCATAATGTCTGTCAATATAATACACGTTCTGACATAACATGCACATGTTTAGGGTATAGTTTGAATCTGAGCACATTTTTGTCGCCTCTATCTCCAAATTGAATATCGACTGAGCGACAATGTTATGATAAATGTACTACTGTCAATCAAATTACCATAGGCAGTAGTAGTATATATTTCTGCACACCCACTCTTTCTTCCAACACTTTGCTTCCCCAAGGCTTGTTTCGGATGTCGTCATTTGGCAGGAGGTAAGAATGACATACATGTTTGAACGGCGTAGAAGAAGAAGGCAATGTTCATGCTGGCCTTGGGGGAAGGGACGGGTTATGATGGCTCCGGGCTGGGTTGGATGCTCCCTGGGCGGGGACTAGGCTGGAGACAGGGGCGGGTGGGTGTGGATGAGGGGTAATAATACATGGTACTCCGTCTCTGCTCCCCCGCGTCCCGGCCCCCTTACACGGTTAGACGGGTGCCCGTCGGTCGGCCCGGCGGTGGCCCGTCCATCCATCTCCGCTACCGGCTATCAGATTTGTCGCATATAATTAGCCCGGGTAATAGATTTGAGGGCCCCCTCGCTGTCTCCCCCACCTCACCCCCTCATCACCGCCAACTCATCCCCCGCACTCCACCTCTCCGAACAACCTTGGCCTGTTGGCAATCTAAGCCTCTTCCATGTGCATGGCATCTAACGCTAATATGACCAAGATGTTTTTGTTATAACGTTTATTTTGCTCAGTGTAATACATAGAATCCAGGACGTGAATGGCGATGTTGTTTTGATATGAGATGGATGGTGATTGATTGATGGTGGTTTATGTCGTAGTAACAGTCGGAGTCAGTTCAAGGCGAGATGTCAGCAATGAGACGATGGTGTCAGGAGAATCATATAGCAGGGATGTGAGACACGAATGTAGCTCACAAGGCATTGGAGTGATAAGTACTACCCTTAATCCCATTAAATCAACAAATGAGAAATAGTTGATTTATCTGCCTTAACTCGAATGATATATTATGATTGAAGGTTTGGGGCCTAGAGCAGGAAAGATAGACAGAAACACTACTTACACAATCTGAGGCAGACGTCCTCCCCACTCATACGAAATGTTTCTCTTTTATCTCACCCCTGGAACAAGTAAAGCCATAGAAATAACAATAGAAAAAAATACTCAATGATCACCCAGGTAGAGTGACAATAGTACACTATGATCTTGGCAAAGTGACGTGATATGCCGCAATTGCCCTCATTAGCCAGGATTTCAGAGAGAAGGCAAGATATCAGTATGGATATTAAACTTTTCTAACTGGATTTGCGAAGTAATTTGAAATATTCTGATATTGTCATGCTCTTCTAATGTCCGTGAAAGGGGTGAAATAAATCCTGAGCTGCACTCGAATGGTAAAATAAACAATACTTCAATTGTTTGGATGCACCGTAATCATCACTCGGGTTTGCCTCGATGACGATTGCAGAGCACCCCAACTCATGGAGAATTGTCTATTTATATGATTCTCAATGCAGTTCTATGTAAACACCACATTATTTCAACAAACCGGGACATAACAGTAGTAATGAAGTGTCGGTAGATATCTTGGACTCTATATACCAACACCTAGATGGTGTGAGGGACAGGATTGGATACAATTGGATCCACCAGCATGGAACCAGTCTCCAAATGGTCTCATCACCATGGGCCATAGGTACGAATAGGTCGAGATGACAAATGTCACATCATTTTCTAGCCACGGAATTGTGGGGGAGGGAGGTCCCAGGGAACACACACACACACTCTCTCTCTCTCTCTCTCTCTCTCTCTCTCTCTCTCTCTCTCTCTCTCTCTCTCTCTCTCTCTTTCTCTCTCTCTCTCTCCCCCCTCTCTCTCTCCCTCTCTGTCTTTCTCTGTCTCTTTCTTTCTTTCTCTCTCTGTTTGTCTGTCTGTCTGTCTGTCTGTCTCTCTCTCTCTCTCTCTCTCTCTCTCTCTCTCTCTCTCTCTCTCTCTCTCTCTCTCTCTCTCTCTCTCTGCAATCCCCCCTCCCGATCAAAAGGAGAGGATGGATGCACAACAGTCTACTCTGTCCAATATGAACGAGGTGTACTGGTTTTGGGACACATCCTTGACAAACAGTAGGAGATCTCCTACTAGATTGGCCTCCACCTCTGTCTCGACTCTTTTCCGACTAAGAGGTTGGTTTAGTTCAGTCTCATGTGGTATCCTAGATGTGCTTTTGTTCTAGGTAGGTTCAAAAAGCAGAAATACTGCTTTGTATCTTCATTACTTCTTTTATTACTATTGAATAAATCCCCCAGTTCTAGTAATGGTGTTTCTTAATTCTATTTAAACATTTACACCTATTTAATTTCATGCATCATTAAAAAAAGTTAAACCACAATTATGATTCTAAATCATATCTGTGATTTTAATCCAACCTCACCTAGTTATACTTTGGGAGTGTTCTAGCTCAAGGCTGTGGTAAAATGCGAGAGATACTACCTACATTTTCCCTACTACAAGAAATGGGAACAAACAAAGCCCCTTTCGCCTTTTCTGCTTTTCCTGCACATTTAGCGATGACCAGAGCTACAGGATAGAAAAAGGTCAATGATAAACCAAGAGACTCATGTCTGTAGATTAGGACCACCAGCTATCTGAGGCTAGATCAATGGCGACAAAAACAATTCTCTCCTTGAATTATCCAGCTGCAGAGAAGGACAGTGTGGGACAGGTCACTAAATCCATCCTTACATCAATAGAATTATAATAAGACAGACAACTCCCATGTCGCTTGTCCCAATAGGGGATTGGTTCCTACATTGGTGGAGCCAAGGTCGGAATTTTTTTGCTGATGTTGAAGGGGACCTTACGCACACAGCCATTAAAGGCAGGCGCCATCTTGTATTTACTGCCCGGGGTGGCCTCTGGCGGGCAGGAGATGCACTAAGGTGCTGGGAGGACGCTGTCTAGACGCGGGTTTTAGGGCGGACTCAGTGAACCGCGAAGCCACTCCACTCTAAAGCCCCGAACGCCATCCGACAAGGCCCTGTCTAAGGAGGCAACGCTCTCCCCCCTGAGCCAGGGTGAATCTCCCCCACAGGAGGATTGTTTGCGTTCGTTTAGAGAAGCCCTGCTCTAGTAGGACGCCTCCCACACTCCTGCCACCCCCCACGCTTACTCCTAGGCTCCTCCAGGGTGATGGGGTAAAGAACCCGGGCGGTAGTGAGAGGGGAGGTGGCAGTCCTTAATGGCGTACGGCACACACTGTTGCCATAGCAAATGCAGACACACGCGCACCCTCTCCATGGCAACCGTCACCATGACAACGGAACCTTCCCCTTCAGAACGAGGCACAGATAACGCGCCATAATCGCGTGACGTTGGTCACGTGACGCGTATCTGTCGCGCAGGCGCAGTAGGTGATATCGGAGGGAGGAGGGACGGGTGGGTGGGTGGGTGGGTGGTAGGTGGTGGTGGGTGTTAGCAGGAGGCGGGGCTGCAGGAAAAGCGGCTTTACCGGAAACGGAACTGATAGCGGGAAGTCCTGTGTCGCCCGTAATATTCGGAGCTGACTTTTTAAGTCTGCTGGTTGGCTGGAATGAGGCTCGCCCACTAATAGCCAGTCATTCCGTCAGAGTTGTTGCACAAGCTCTAGCACGGGAAATAGGACATGGTTAGTTAGAGGGCTATATCTCGTTTATATAGTATTTAGTTCTTTGTGGAGGCCCTATAAAGACCAATATCTGACTGTGGCTCTGAGTGGATAAGGTAATGCAGCCCGGCACTAAGCCTAAGATAGAATATCATTCCTAGATGTATCGAATTACCAAATTAGTAGTGAAATAAATGGCCTTTAACAAGACTCACAAAAAATCCACCTGCCATGAAGGTTTATAATACCGTAACCGCTATAATAGCCGCGTTAGCAGTGCAGTCGTTCAGAGTCTTGTTCTTGCCAAATAGTTGCTGCAGGTGGAGTCTGCAGTCTTCTTCTTCTCAGTCCTCTCTGGATCTCTGATTCCAGCTCTAACTCTGACTCTCGTTCTATTAAACGATGTGCCATGTGTATACATCTTACAGTCATCTGAATATAAGCCCTGCCAATATTATCTCAACTGAATGTATGTAATTCCCATTACAAAATTGCAGGTGAAAGAGGGGTTAAGCTCAGAATTCGTGGTCATGGACTTGAAATCCATGGTTTTGGCCAAATCTTGAGGTACTTGATGCCTAAGCTTAGTGCTCCTCGACGATTATTTCAAGCCGCTTTGAAATAGTCATCGGCCGTTTTCTATATTTTTGCGTTTACGATGGACGATTGATAGTCGTCAACCATGTATGGGTTTGCATGGGTTGTGCCCAAGCTCCACTACAACTCCACTGCTGCTCCACTATCGGCGACGGGGGGCCGGCTGGTCGGCAACCAAAGAATCGCCCCCTAATCTCCAGTGAATCGGCACAATGGAGCATAGCCTTTAATCAACATACCCCAGACTTTGATAAGCTCTCTGCCCATTGGTCAGGGAAACCAGCTACAATGAAAGTAGCTGACACCTCAGCCCCTTAACTGACATATTGTTATGACACGATTCAGTATAGTGATCAACACTGTACTACTGGACTGTCAATAAAGAAATTACACACACACAAAATTGAAATTTTGAAGAAAAGAAAAAAACATAATTGTGAAGTGGGGCGAAATTCAAAAACTGTCGATCATAATCGTCTAGCGTAGACGGCAGCTGTAAACATTGACAATTCTCACTCAGAAAACTCCTGCGATACTCGGCTGCGAGCATAACGTAGAGACCTCAGCTGGCATGAGGCGAGCTGCTCCTGGTGACAAGGACGTCATAACATGAGTCACTATAAGAAAATGACGTTATGAAAGGCACCCGATGACAAGGTATCATTTGCTAAAACAATTATGACATTCTATAAAGCTGCAATCTTCACCATCCAAAGCTTCACATTACAATCAAAGCATGGCATTGAGGTTCCAAAATCTAGTACTAGTCACCTAGCGTGGATAGAATGTACTGTAATCCAGAGAATAGGATATAGCAGCAAGATCTGCATCACGTAAATGAGGTAAAAATGTGCATGTTGAAGTAATTTTTACCAAGGACATAACCAAATTATTTTGTAAAAGAAAAATTAATGTGGAGCAAGATGGATGAACGAGATTGAATCGGAGCGAGTGTCCTTAGATGTACGAGTATAAAACACAAGGGCTGTCCCTTTAACCATCACAGAGACATTGTTAATGTCCCTCAGGAATCTATAAATTTAGATCACTTACTGTCTAGGACGAGATGGAAAGTGGTCTTGTCGGAAATGAAGTCACATTTATTTTGTTCGTGTGTGCTGTCAATGTGGGGTTCTACTGACGCAGCATCCTTCCACCAGAAGTGTGGGGGATGCAGTTGGAGATTAATGCCGTTAAACTGGGCTATGTTGGTCCTACTCCATCAGAATGTCATGTTATCGTTCAGCTAAACAACAAGACTGATAGCAATTAATGCAAGTTAAACATGAATGGATCTCCACATTGTTAGGCAGCAAGTCATTGAAGTATTGGATGACATTAGATATGACTGATATTAAAACTTACAGTTCATTCAAACCCGTCTTAACAAACTGTTTTGTTCTAATATGTGCCTCTGAACTTTCATCTTGATTCAATCTGCATATTTTCACATGACGATAAGAAATGTAAAAGATCCTATTTGAAAACCCTGACTAAAAACACTACACCTCGAGATAAATAAGTCCCAAAAAATCAAAATCCTTTTTTTTGTCCACCACTTCTGAAAATGTTTTGACTATTATTAGATTGCAAACTAATTTATCTTGGCAATATCTAAGCTCATTTCGTTTTATAACTCTCCTTATTTGTAAGAGGAATCTAAAAGCACCGTATGTAAAAATAGAAACAATTTTCTTCGAAGAGTAATTTCCTATAATATGACTGAAATATGAAAATAACCACCTGTATTGAATTACTGAGTTTCTCTATTCGCATATGTGATTGGGCCTACTTCCCAAGTCCCATTACTGAAGAACAAAAGGGTGAGATCTCCAGACTATAACTGCAGTGTCTATTTTATGTGGTGGTTTGAAAATGCTACTATGAAGATTGTTTAAAAGGCAATATTTAGCAATTGTAAATTGTTTCAAATTAAGATTTCACTTTGTTATGAAACCTGATAAATAATGTATTTCTTTACTAAGTGTTCATAAGTGTGTTTGTCAATAATAACGCCTCAAGCTTATGATTCCCTTGCATCAGAGAATTCTTAAAGGTAAGATCTATTGTTTTACCCGCGGATGTCTGTTCATTATCAGTAATGGAAATCATAATCTAGAGGAGAGAGGAACCAGAGAGAACACAAGGTTTGGAGAGCGTGTGCTGTCTCATAGATCTAGTCTCACTGTCTCGTCCTTTCATGATCGTACACTCACATCTCATGCTTTCAATTACACAAGTGGTCGATACTACTATTGAAATCGTTGTCATTCGCATTTGTTTCTGCCCACGTAGCTGGACAAGGAAGGGGAGGAGTTCCTTTTTGCTGGACACACTTATCTTCTGTTTCATTGTCCTCTGTTGTGGACCAGCAGGAACGAAGTATAAGACTCAGACATGCAACTGGTGACATCAAAGTGATGTCAGGGCTGCACAGTGAGAGGGCTACCTGAGACACTGAGCATGGGAACCAAAGCTTGTGAGAATCTGCTACCGCCTTGGCCTTGTCACGTGATCACATTACACCTAGCGGGACGCGCTGTAATGAAGCAAGTAGGCCCTTCCCAGTATGCACCTACATACATAGCGCATTGCATTATGTGGAAGGTTTGTGTTTTTCTTTCCTTGTTTATGATCTCATCGATGTTGATAATGATAATGATAACAATGATAATAATAATAATAATAATAATAATAATAATAATAATGATAATAATAATGATAATAATAATAATGATGACGATGATGATGATGATGATAATAATAATGATAATGATAATAATAATAAATATAATAATAATAATGATAATAATAATAATGATAACAATAAGAAGAAGAACAAATAAATAATATTTTGGAGGTATTCACAACATATTACAATATTATTTTTCAGACACTAAAATAATCAAATTGAGAAATGTAACTGTGGTAGAATCATAATTTCGTTATGAAACTGTTATTTCTACCTATCTTTTGCGCTCTACCTAATTCCATGATTTAATATTTTTCACTAAATATTCCACAAGAGAAGTTTTCCCGCTTAACCACCTACAATAGGCTATGACAGGCTACAAAAATCCAACGATTGGCGTTTTCAGTCGCAGCCTATCGGTATGCAATCGTGAGGTATCGTAGAATCAATCGCAGAAACCTGTCCCACTGCCACGATTTTTTCAGACCTCATACTAGAATCGGTTTTAGTGTCAGGAAGTCCATCGTGAGGCCTATCGGGACCAGAGGCCCGTTGAATAATCTAGGATCGTACATGTAGACCCTTTTCTGTATGCCATAGAGACCCAGGGACATTGTGGGTCAAATTTATTCAACACTTATGGGCGACCCTATTGACGGCTAAGACTTTGTTAGCGAACAGACACAAATATTATCAAACAATAACCTTTGTACGAGGTCCAGAAAAGGGTCTATATGTACGATCATAGTTTATTAAACACGCCCCAGAATCGGCGTTTGTGGTGGTAAGCATTTATCCAATCGTTCGGATATCACTTCGCGCCAACTCCTCAGAGAATATGAGCACTAGTGTCCGAAACCAGTTAATGAACATGTATCAACAGCCATGTTTATGACATTGTGAAATCATATGACGAGCACCGGCTTCCCTCTGGTATAAACAACCCGGCTTTATTACCTTCATTATCGCTTGCTTAAATCTGGAGCTGCGTTCCTGAAATGGTAAACCCGTCCATCTATGCCTCCAAATGGAACTTGTAAACATCCTGCTATACCAGGATCGACATGAAGTTAAGTTCATCGAAGCAGATAATTCTATCTGCTGTGGGATTGGTCCATTCGTAGAGCTTAGTGTCTGAGTTATGACTCTAAATACGGCAGATCTATGTATGCTGTCTGTGGATGGAGGTTGGAGTATTCTTACCAGTACATAAATGAGTGGTGTGGTTACAGAAAAGAACTTCATATTCACCCTGTCTTAGATCAAATAGAGTATAAAATAGATACTATATATTAAATTATCGTATGAAAAATTTGAATTGCCAAGCAGGATAGTCGGTTCTACAAGTAGAAGACGATGTTTCAATGTGAATATGTTTGCTGCAAGGTCTTTTTTATCTAGCACCTTTGCACCAATAGTAAAATATCTCAATTCTTCTTTTTGGGCGAACAAATGCCATTGCACTGACTTCAGTCACAGAAGATTCCAGTGCCTCTTTCGGCCTTAGGTCAATGGGAAATCCTTTGTGGTAGGCTTATATAAACGAACAATACATGTACATCTGTGGCAAGATAATATTTTTATCGCACATCAAATGAGCAGCAGTATTGGTCCTATCCATAAATCCATTCGTATTTGGCTCTATCCTTCAAATTCCCCTCCCAGACCCTCTCCAGCAATTCAAGTACTGTAACCGGGCGATAATATGAAAACCATTCTTTCCCAGTGACGTCAAGACTTTCTCCGGGGCTTATCTCAAATGGCGGCCGCCACTCGGTCGACTGACGGCCGCCATGTTGTAGGTCGTGTCGACCAAAGACGGGTCGAGCTTGAGGTAGTGGCCCTGCAGACTGGGGTGGCTAGTGTTTGTTCTCTGAATCATTTTGATTTGTTATGATTCATAGGGGCGGAGAAGCCAGTGCCCCGAGATAGGGGCACCCCCTCCCCCTTACTCCTACCTCCTACCCCACTCCCATACTCTATCCTAGCAGCCTTCATATCAGCCTTTAACCCTACCCTCGGCACCAACCTGCCCCCCTCACTGCCAGCCCTACCCACCAGGGGGCGCCACCGTCCCGGAAGCGGCTATCTTTCCGGTGGGGCGCGCGCATGCCTGGGCGTCCGTCCAGGTTTGGTTTTATGAGTCGATGTCCGGATATGCGTAAATAGTGCGGACAGGAAACGGGCGAGTGAGCAGCAGACGCGCTACATTACCATCCAACATCATGTCAGAGCACCCCTCCCTCAACCCTGACTCCCCGCCTCCCGCCGCGTGGTTTTATTTCCGCCGCAATTGGTCTTATATAGGCTGGTCACTCTTAATGCGACATTGTAATGACCATCTGATGGGTTGCGCGTGGGCGAGGGGTGGTGATGTAGGGTGGATAGGGCTGTAGATAGGTATGAAAACATGCTTATTGTTTGGGCATTTTATAATTCCCAGCAGGGCTAACCGGTTTTTAGATCAAAATATGAAAGGACAAAAATACATCCCAGGGATAGGTATTGATTACGGCAATTACAGATTTTATAAGCTTTACTGATAATTTCCCTTGAACGTAGACCACTTTATTATTCATACGGATGAATATCCTATTACATGTTTTCTCTACATTTATTTAGCAAAGTCGAAAAGGAGGATTATAGAGCAATATTCTGAGAAGATATAGTGCAATTAGAGGGATTGTGAGGCAATGTAAAGAGGCATTAGATGAAGAGTGCTTGCAATGTTGAGAGACTATGGGGAGGATGATTGTTGAAATTTATCACTTTCACATTTGTGTCCCATTTTATGACATTATTGTATACAACGAACCTGTTGAATAAAGCTACTTCCGGTCTGGTAACGCTATGCTCCGACGGATAAACATCGACACACGCTGGAGGCTGTTGTTTTGTCAATCCTAGCCTATTTGAACAATGATAATTATGTAAGGGGCATTGTGGAGAATGCTGGGTTAGGGTGGCTCCGCAGAGTTTCTGTGCAGATCTACAGTGTGGATATGAGTAAGGGAAGGTTGGGTTATCTTAAAGTATCAAAAAGGTAAAAAGTCAACATCGGCCCGGAGTGAGAAGAACCGGGGTCTAAGATACAGAACGAGGCGTATGTATATACCAAAGGTAGAATAACACATAAGTAATAATCAAAGGTTTTGTGTTGTTTTGTGTGGTAGATGCTTAGTAACACATGAACGTTAGCGAATGTATTCCGAAGTCTGTCCACAAAAACAACTGTGTGTGATGTTTATTACCCATCTTCTAGAATGAAATAAAACCAGCAATTGCAATTTTATAGGGTATATCAGTAGTTTTTTTCCAGCATATTGGGATTACAATCAATGGCATTGAGGCCCGTAATCAATGGGTTTCAAATCCGTTATCAATGGTTATGGTTTCTGACAATTTAGAAATAATAGTGGTTTACTATGGCCCATATATTGTAATGGGGATTTTGTAATCAAGAAAAATAGACAACTAGAATGGGACTTCTGATTTCTCCCTTTCTCTTTAAAAGTTAATTTGTCTATACCATAGTTACAACCAGAGTCAATTTCATTCAAAATTAGAAGAAAGAAAGCTCCGGCCAAGATCCATGCGCCAAAGGACCCAAAGATCGCTACAAAGTTCTCTGTAAGAGTTGGTCACTGTGTTGTCATGTATCGGGACATACCTGTAGTATAATTTATCGGGACATAAGGATCCATACTGTGTCTCATAAACTCCGCCCTTTTTATGTGAGACTGTTTAGTGGCGCATGCTCGTCTACAGTAGCATCGGCTTCCGGGACCATTCTGCTCATGCCTCCTCGAGGTCATACCGTGCACCAGAAGTTGACGTCAACAGCGTTCCCTGGGGCCACACGACTAGGCACCTAACCACAGGAGAGAGCCGTTTCCTAGCGAGTCCTCTGTTATAGAAGCCTAGAAGCAGCGACATAAGTATGTTGGTTCCCTTCAGGAGCAGCCGGAAGATATGTCGCACACGGGTTTGAAGAAGGAGTACAGATTTCAAAGGCCTATGGAACACCACACAAATGAGACTTTCAGTTTAAGGTCACTATAGTGTGATCTATCGCCTTGCTTTTAGCAGTGATACTGATAGCCTAATAGACACATTTCATATTTTACAGTATAATTGCATGTCTTTCATCTGTTTTAGGGCAATGACATGTCTTTTTCAAGTTTGAAATAGCGTGCAAGGTGAGGATAAATTCGATCACTCAATTTTTTTTTCAATTCGAGAGCCAGTAAACCATGGGCTGTTTAAAATCTGAAGAATCTCTTCTTATGCTCTCATTTGACAGTCCTAAGAGAGTCTAAGAATGGTCCCCATTTAATATACGTGGATTGTCCTTCAAAGGACAGCAAGAAGGACAGGTACTTGAAATATCTTTCCAGGAGAACATGTATCCAACATAATCACTTTTTTGTCCTTGTCATTGTCCTCCTACGACCCTTCCTATCATTGTCCTTATCTTTCAGTATACACAGCAGTTCTGCGATCTGCCGACTGACTACCCCCTGCTACCCATTAACCATTTTTCCCTGGGCCCTCCTGTTTGACAACCTGCCAGTGTACATCACGCCCTGTCCGCCAATTTACTACCTGCCAACCACCACTCCCTTTATTCTGGGGCCTACTCACCTACTGCCATAACATCTAGCCACACGCAGTACACAAAGCATTTCCTGCCCACAACCCACTCCGCATTGGGTCTGCCTCCTGCTACCCACCATCAACTGTGCATTGCAATCTGCCACCTGATACCTACCACCCACATTAGACCTGGCTTCCTGTCCACCACCACATTTTACATTAGAGTCAGTCACCTGCTCCCTACCATCCACCAATGTACATTGCAGTCTGCCACCTGCCACCCACCACATATTGTACACTGCGATCTCCCACCTGCTGCCTACCACCCACAGTAGACCTCGCTCCCTGCCCACCACCCCACTCAAGATTATAGTCAGTCACCTGCTTCCTACCACCACCTCACTGTATGTTGGGGTCTGCCACCACTGTACTTTAAAACCTTTTACCTTCTGCCCTCCCCTCCCAATGTACACACTGGGTCTGCCACCTGCTGCCCACTACCATACTACCTGGCATGTCCTGTCCACCACCCCAATATACACTGGCACCCTGCAACCTGCTGCCCACCATCGCAATGCACACTGGACCCAGTTAGTCCACCACCACCCCGAGTACATTATACGCTGCCGCCTGTCGCACCATCACACGGTAGCCCTCGCATTCTCTTTGAAGGTCCTTGTGTCTTTTTACTTATTTTCCAAACGTGCTGAACCCGAATGTACCCTTTGATGGCGCGAACAAAGCAGCGGGGTGGCTTTGATGACAGTGATACGCAGACACCGTGCTAGTGGAAACGGACACAAATGTCGCACTGTGTGATCGCACGGAGCGTCTTGTGTCGCCGCCGGAGTCACCAAGGGCGACGTGTGGCGACGCTAGACGTGGTGTGTGATGTAAAGCTAACCAGGTGTGACCAGACCATCTCTGATCTCACTAGTCTTCCTCCTGGAAAACGTACATAGCACTAGACGTAATTGCTTTGCACGTAGATTGAACATCTTACCAAAAGGACAAGAATTGAGTCTAAAGTGGACTGGGGGAGAGTATGGTGAAGGGCAGGGGGTAGAACATGTAGAATATAGTACGAAGGGTGCGGAACCAGTGGTAAGGGTGGCGGGCAGATGGTAGAAGATATCAGGTGGCTGGAGAATAGCTCTTTCATATGTGTCTAGTGTTTCGTCCAGCACGTGAGAACTCCTGGGTTGAGGGTGGGGAACCGAATAGAGGCGGAATGGTGGAAAGGGTGCAACCAGGACAGTCATAAGCTGCTGGCCAGACTCCAGAGGTCATTGGTCAGGTTGATGCAGGACAGCACAGATAGTCCACATAAGATGGTGGATGGAGTGTCAATAAGACGCTGGCGGTAAGCCAGACGTCAATAAGCCGCTAGAGGGCGCCAGAGTGGTTGTCGCGGTGGGAGGGGGCGGTGCTCGTCAGTGCTGGATGAGGCAGGTGGGTACAGGCGGGTCATTGGGGTCAAGCAGGAGGCATTGGATAGCAAGCCATTGAGTGGAAAGCTTCAATTGGATGGAATGTGGTGAGTGGAGGGCAGGAGGTGTCAATCTGAGTGAAGCATTTTGTGAGCAGGTATAGTGCTCATATCTATTGTGTTATGGAGGTAGCCATCTTGCCCCCCGATGCAAAGCAAAATACCAGGTGGTGGGTCCAGTTACCAATGGATCTTTTTGGGGGTTTGACATAAAAGGGTTTTAGCCTCGTCTCATGATTATCTATGGAGTATGAGAACAGAAAATAGTTGTTGTCCCCCGACCCCTACGCTAAGAATTTCCTGGTGGATGATGCCAGAACTAGCAATCACTCTGTGCCCTATAGAGTGGTAAAACAGGTAGTGGGCATCGGGAGTTGTGTAGCAAACACTAAGCAATGAGTAGCAGGCAACTGGTGTTGGGTGGCAAACAGTAGGCAGAAGATAGCAGGCTGTCAGAGAGTGATCAATGGAAAGGTGGTGAAATGATAGTCATTTTACAGAGATGAGCAGATGGATAACATCAGGCTCTGTCACAATACGGAAGACGGTGGTATGTGGCAGGTAATGGCAGCAGTTGATGGGCAGTAGTGGGTGGCAGGGGGTAAGCCGCATGCTGTTGTTAACAATAACCTATTATTGCCTTTGAAGAAGGGGTGGGCAGCGAGTGATATTCAGGGGTAGGTGGGCGATGGACAGTTTTAAGCGTGAACAGCGTCCTACAGGTTATGGGTGAAAGGCAGTTGCTAAAAGAGAGTAGTGCATGGAATTGAGGAAGTGGGCAGACAGCTGTGGATGATAACTCATAATGAGGGGGGCGGTATTCGCCATTGGCTGCAGGTAGAGGACAGAGGCCAACAAGAAACATGGTGCGGTGTGAAGTAGGAAGCCTATGGTGGCTAAAAAGTAGTGGACAGAGGTTAACAAGAAACAGGGTGTGGTGTTAAGTAGGAAGCCTATGGTGGCTAAAAAGTAGTGGACAGAGGCTAACAAGAAACAGGGTGTGGTGTGAAGTAGAGGGCCTATGGTGGCTTAAGGGTAGTGGACAGAGGCTAACAAGAAACAGGGTGTGGTGTGAAGTAGGAAGCCTATGGTGGCTGAATGGTAGTGGACAGAGGCTAACAAGAAACAGGGTGTGGTGTGAAGTAGAGGGCCTATGGTGGCTCAAAGGTAGTGGACAGAGGCTAACAAGAAACAGGGTGTGGTGTGAAGTAGGAAGCCTATGGTGGCTCAATGGTAGTGGACAGAGGCTAACTAGAAGCAGGGTGCGGTGTGAAGTAGGAGGACTATGGGGGCTGAAAGGTAAGTGGACAGAGGCTAACAAGAGGCAGTGTGCAATGTGAGATGGGTGGGCAATGGTGGCTAAAATGGAGCAGTGAGTGGCGTTGAACGAGTGGGCAGTGGCCGGTCAGCTGTGGGTGATGGCTAACGATGAGCGGTGAGCGATGCCGAGGGAGGAGTGTGTGGGAGGTGTGCAAACGGTCAAAGACAGTGCGGCCACAAATAGAGGGACCCCGGCACAGGCCTCTTTTGTCGCCTCGCGTGATTCCTGAGAGCCGTGTTTGCGGAGCGGTGGGCCGGCAGATTCAGCTGTGCGCCGCGCACGCCGCCTAATGAAACGCGCCCGCGGGACGAGCTGTTTGCTGGCCGGATTACGCTTCTTCCCGCCACCCCGCCGCCCACTCGTCCCCGCCAACCCCGCTACCCTCTCCTCCCCGCTACTTCCTCCCTGCCACCCCCACCACCCACCGCCCCCTCTTCCGTCTCACCCGCTAATCCCAACCACCCCTGACACCCCTCCTCCCCACCACCCCAACCACCTGTCACCCCTGCCACCCATGCCACCCACTAACCCATCCTCCTTGCCACCCGCTCCTCCCCACAACCTCATCCTCCCTGCCACACCCACCTCTCTGCCACACCCTCCCCCCCACAACCCCCTCCTCCCAGCCATCCCCCTCCTTCCACCACCTCCTCCTCCCCGCCACCCCATCCTCCCTGCCACCCCTCTTCCCCGCTACCCCTAACCCCTGCCACCCCATCCTCCCTGCCACCCCTTCCTCCCAGCCATCCCCCTCTACCCTGCTACCCCTCCTCCCCACTACCCTTCCTCTCCCCAACTCCTCCTCTCCCCCAACTGCTCCTTTCCCCCACCCACCACCTCCCCACCGCACCCGCCACTCCGAGGTATCAAAAGACGCCCGCCGGTCCGCCAGACGAAAGCGACACAAGAAGCCCTGAGTAGACTGCCGTGTCAATCAGTTCATATTCTTAAAATGTAAAACTTTGTTCGTTCAAGTTTCAGTGGAGTGAATGCAACATTCTTTTAGCATCAACCAAAGACCCAACCCCCACCCCAGCTCTTCTCCTTTTTGATCACTTCCCGTGACCTGATCTTTGATGTGTTTTTTCTTTGACACCTCGTGGTGTTTTTTTAGAAGGTCGTTTGCCATGGAACACAGGCTGAATACACGATGAAGAAGACAGATGGTGTGGAGAAGAAAAGGAGGGAGGTGCAATGTGAAATGAGATGAACAGAGGGTCATCAAGGGCCTTATCAGCAGTTTTAGAATGTCGGGGAAAGAAAGAGCCAATATTATGCCCTTTTCTGCAGCTTTACTGGGGCAAGAAGGCGCTGTCATTCCAGGATCTGAAAACCACAGTCGGGCGTGGGGAGAGGGCAGTCCCGCGCTATCCAGTATAACTAGGGCGCCCCTGGCTGATCGCTGAGGCAACATTCAATTATCTCGCCTATTTTTTTCCCATAGACTTAACATTGGGAGCTTGTACTCAATGGCCATGGAGTATTTAGAGAACATACTCAATTAATTAGTCAATGTGAGGGATGAGATAAATTCAGGAACCTATTCAAGTTTACGGTCAGAGTTTGATCACAGCTCGTTTAAATCGCTAGGTAATTCACGTGGCTTCTCCTTGTGACTTACTACACTCTTTAAACTCAATGGAATACGAGCTCTGACAGTACACTTTCATATGCTTCTTCTATAGTACGGAAGGGAAGTGTATAGAGTCACCTTGAGCAAGGTTCACGTGAACAAGACAAGGGAGGAAGGGCGGAAGGGAGGCAGGGTCTATGAGACAAAGAAAGAAAAGATCCCTGTATAACTGTCTTTCCCTAAACCTTGTTTATTGTACCTTTCGAACAGACACGTTATTCTAATGCATTGCAGCTGGGAGACATGATAACAATAGTCGGTACACTTAATAAATTACAACCAAAAGGGAGGTTTTAAATCATCATCAGTATGTACAAGTATGGGATAGTCGATGCAACTACGTATTACACTCATGACCATCTGTAACATAAAATCTCATGGAAGACTCTGCTTGAAACTTACTGAAACTATCAGATAGGAAACACAGTGTTCTATTGATGGTGAGATTCTAGACAGGTATACCAATTTTGCATAACTGACGGGTGGAAGCATGACAAAGGGGAAAATAACAAGGATAGATGGCGGGGAGAAAACAGGGTGGTCTGATTAGATAGAACTTGTGGAAGTGCTGATTCTCCAGATAGAATGGAAATGGAATCCCCTAGAAATAAGAAATTGGAAGGAACTTACGCTATGTGCATCTTCTGTCCTTGTTATATACTCATATATGAGCAAAACACGAGTAAGCTAGATTTAGAAAGTACTTGATATGGTTTGAAATTGGAAATATTGCTAATCTATATTACCCTCTCCTCAACCGTTATCGTTTCAGCGCTCCAGGACACGGTCGCCCACGACAGCCAGATGCTACAGCCCCCTGATGTTAACTGGATTAAGCACCTCCTCGGGATTACTCTATACGTGCTGTGTATGTATATCTTGGCTTTTACATCTACGTCCTACACATTATGGAGGTCGATGCCCTTGAAGAAACTGCGTCGTAGTGAAGGGCTTTCAAGCCTGCCAGCCACTTTCCGTGTGAAACGCGGGCTTATCAGCTGAACTGCGTTTGAAATTGAAATCTGGGCGACGAGGAGAGGTTATCAATATGCCCCTCCTCCCATGACCATCGGTTAGCCGGAAGCTGTCCGCGCCAAGCCGCTAGGTGGCGTGATTGCATGCCGGAAACACGCCGCCCGCATGCTGTACCTCCATCAACTCGATCAGAATATGGCGGGCGTCGCCACACGGCGTCCAATTTCTGGGCATTACAGAAGACGGGTGGAGGAACCTCAGACAGAGACCCCTGCCTCCCCCTAGTGTCAGGTCCCGGCAACAGGCTGTCTATTCCAGTGGGCGACTGTCATGAAAGTAACCAATATCCGTGCCCCCCTCCCCGTTCCTTCTAGGAAATATATGTAGAAAAGGAGAAACATTTTCACTGCAGTATCATGGTGGCAGTAATAGGCGGTGGGGAAATTATGACCCGGCCACCAGCCGGCTGTCCACCGAAGCGAGCTGATGGAGCGTGAGAGGAAACTTTATGAAGTGAACCAACGCGCAGGGCACTGAGAGGCGGGCTACAGGCGTTTGTCTGTCTTCAATGTTATTCACTAACAGTTGGGTTGTGTGGAGGAGGAGGAGGAGGAGGAGGAGGAGGAGGAGGAGGAGGAGGAGGAGGAGGAGGAGGAGGAGGAGGAGGATGTGGTGGTGGTGGTGGTGGTGGTGGGAGGGAAGTTGTCCGGCAATTGGAAGCAGGATGTGGGAGAATGTTATGAGCGGTAATAAGGTGGATGGAGGGAGGTGTGGTATGTATCGTGTATGCAGGACGAAATTCGTAATCCCGACTGGGCTGTGTCCATACTGTGCAACTGTGCTTCATACTTTGATACCAAAAGGACTGCCTCCCTTTTCGCTGATTCTATTAATCAAATATTCCGACTCAACCAGCATGCCTCATGATTCCGAGATTATGCAACGAGCAAGTACTTGATGAACCCTGAGCGTCCTCAGAGCTGGTACACCTTCTTATTCACGAATGCCTTACCGCCATATTTCATCACCTACCCGATTATTCAATGAGCATACCTCATGAACCCTGAAGGCTACACTAGCATATCAGCCTTGTTCTCCTTTGAGGCCATCCATAAATGACGTCATGTAGCGGATGTGCGGGGGGGGGGGGGGGGTCCACTCTTTATGACCAGGGTTGTATCATAAAGCATGACAAGGGGGCGGGATAAAAAAAAATAGCATGACGTCATTTATGGACACCCCATTTACACCTGTTTCCAAAACTTATCTTCCAACAATCATTATATCAACCAACACACCTATACAGGTCTTTGCTTTTCGCCTCCCCCATCACGGATACTCCTCGATGCTTCAGCTTTATTTCTACCTAATTGACACTAATCAACTAGTTTCTGACTCTACATTATGCCTTCCACTGCTTTCGCTCTTGCCGCTTCCTTCTCTTCTCTCTCCTCCTGCCCAACACACGAGAGATCTGCATGCCTCCTAAAACATATTTATTTCTGTGCTGCCTAAAGCAACGCCAGTTGGCTGGCTCGCGGCGAGTGAGCAAACCATTGGATGTGTTTGTCGAGACCTTGGGTCGGATCTAATTAAACAAGCAGAACTAATCAAGATTCCCGTACCGCACGCCCACTTGAAGGCCGGATTGTCCGCGGCGTCTCCAGTCGGATTATCGCCCGAAAAGCAAACCGGAAGTGGGCGAGACGCTGGAGCATGCGTCGTGCAGATTCTGTAATTACAAACGCCAGACTTTCGCATAATGTGTATGGTCGGCATCTATGGGCACGCCTATAAATGCGGAAAGAAACAACGTCCTGACGGCATATTTGGGAGGAGGGAGTCCTTATGCTGTTTTATATAAAGTACATGTATATAACTTCATTACCTGCTTCCAGAAAAGTGTTTGATCATTAGGATATCAAATGGTTACTCTTACAAAGTGAAGTGTATCAGAAAAAACTTGTGTGGTTTCTATATATCTTTGATGTACCATAATGATTAGACAGCTAATTAATCATCTGACAGCGGTAATAACATATTCCAAAGGGGAAAACCCGAGTATGTTGGACAATATGATTATTAAATCACTGGCTACACTGCAAGCAGGTAATATGGTTTCGTATACCCTGGGGATAGACAAATTTCGGAATTAATACAGAATGTGTACTGGCATTATTTGATTATTCAGTAGAAGATACATTTATAGTGATAAGAAGAACGATGTGCTACCTAACAACATTATACATACAGAAAAATGTTTGCAACTGCTATACAGTTCGTTTGTAGTTTACTTCGCTGTCATTGAATATGAATAGGCATAAACTCTGATTTTTGTAATACTAAGCTTGATTTCGCACGCCAAGGAAGGTCGGAAAACTCAATGACCAGGACCCTACACCAGCTGCTGATGTCCGTGACCTGATCAAGGTCAAAGGTCACAACACAAGTTCTACATTTCTCTGCTCAATCAATTTCCGTCAGTGTAGGTCAGAATCTACGGCCCCAATGCCCATACATTTATGGTCCCATATCCTGCTCTAACTGCTACCGGGTGGCGTTGATTGATTTTCCAATCGGCTTTATTCTTCCTGCTGTAGCCAATGCCTGCAGCCAAACTCCTCAGATGGAGCACAAGGCCTCCTGCAGATTTGGAAAGCTTGTTCAGTGGGATTGCGTTGCTACTTACCATAGGGCGGACTTGTCGAGTCGAGAGGGAATGCTGCTTAGCATCGTCAACCCAAGGATGGAGTGAGTCAATTATACAGCAGATGCAGCATTCAACTTGGATTCAATGTTGCTGGATTTATCTAAGCAGGTCCATATTTGTGAGATTTCATATTGCTGGCAATGAAGCGCCATTTATGATAGATAGTTCCAACTGATTGCTTCACATTCCGCCATATGTACATAAGATAAGCTGATGATTCCCATTTTGAAAATCCTAACCTATGAAATTCTGCAAGTATCTTCCATTCTCTCGTATTGTCCTTCTCAAAATAATGTAAAACCATGGGAACCAAGGGATAATTTGCTACTAAGAATTATTGTATATTATGCAGAAAGTATGTACTGAATAAGGTTTCCCCAATATTGAAATAGAGATTAAATACACGGAGTACTTAGGTTCGATATAGAAATGGTTTCTTTTATTGAAACACTATCATTTATTACAGGCACAATCATAGTTAAATCAAAACTGTACAAATATTATATATTTTAACTATGAGAATTACCCAGATCAATTGGGGGGCATCATATCAATACCCCATGGATGTGCAAATTGATGATGGCGTTTTATTTCTTGGTAAAACTGTGAAAGTTATGAGTATTTACAAAATGATTGTGATGATGATTGCACTGTTTTGTTCTATTTGTCACCTCTACAGGTGTTGACATGATTAAATATCTCTCCGATTCAATGTTATGAATTAAGCAACAGCAGCATACAATATCCTTAGTGCATGATGAGACGGTGAGTTGACGAGGTACAAATTCACTATGTGAAGAAAATTTAAGGGTATCTGTATACAGGTATATTCATATCATATATGAGATCTCGAATCAACACAAGGTATAGAATGGACCTTGTGTCTTCGACCACATCGTTAAAATATCCTACATTCCTTGCACTTCTTTCGTATAAACTCTTCAGTGACTGATAGAGATTACTGTTTGAGATTGTAGCCAGTTGACTACGTCGTTTGTGACAAACACGGTAATGGCGGCCTTGGCAGTGACAACGCAGATAATGTCAGGCATTTGTCGGCAGGAGGATTCTTGTACGCATCGCCAAAACTGTCAGTAAAATTCTTATTTCCATGGGTCATCACCAGCGAGACCTACTATCAGTACAAAATTGACATTTTTATAGTTTCAATTAACCTTAATCTCGATATTTACAACATATTCTGCTAGTCAGCTCTACCACTGACAAAACAAGGCCTACTGTCAGCAGAAATGGTGCCGTCAACACGCTTACTGTCAGCACAGTAAGCTGTCGCTGCACGGACGTCGTAGGTGAGTGGAATAATTGGACAACTATAACCAGGGGTGCCAGGCGGGGTCCATGCGGCACAGGTTGTCGTGACTGTTGGCAGCTGCTACCAGCGTGCTCACTTTGCTCTCTGCTCCCTCAAACGTCGCCAGGTCTAAAAAATACACAAACAGAGAAGGATATGGTTAGATATTAGTCGGGAAACTCACTTTTATACTTGCCATAGGTGTTATTGCAACGCCTTCTTAATCTAGATTTATTTCACCCACATCTTTCACATACCTTTGAAAATCACCAAGTAAAAAGCTTTAAAACACTTTGTAATAATTGGAGAGAAAAAATATGTTCTACTGTGACATAATTTATACAGCTATAGTTGTATCATTATAGGAAATATGGTCTCCATATTTATTTCCAAATCTCCTCTCTGGGTTAGTTCCAAATAATATCATTTTACTTGAGAAAGACAAATTATTTTACGATTCATTTAAAACGCTTAAAAACCTAAGATTCCATATCGAGAAGCTGGTCCTCGCCAAAAACAAAATCTCGTTAATTGGAAATGGCAGCCATGGGTGTCCCTGGCTTTATAAAAAGATCACTTGCAAGGCTGTGATCACATGAGTGAAACTTGCTGAAAGTGGTTATGATGGAAAATCGAAAGTCAGTTGCACCGAAGTTCTCTCAGACATTCTGGCAAAAACAATGAAACTGAGAGCCGTGAAAAGAAATATTGACAGAAAAGATGAGAAAACCTAAGGAATAATTCTAGCAGTTGCTGATGGAGAAGGCTGGTGTTATAACTTCGCCTTATGAAATATAACCTTTGTAAAACATAGCCTTCTAGAACCAAGAACATTCAAAAAGACTGATGTTCATCAACCAGGGACGAGGAAAATTTATGCCCCCCTCCGCCAACACTAACATCTAGTTGAAACATTAACAGAACCGTACATTAAACGCAAGTGGGCGGAATATAGGCAACGCATGATCACCTAATCCTTTGCCCACAATATAGATAAATAGACGTCTTAAAGGTTTTTCTGATATCCACTATTTTGCATATCGATATAGAGCTATACGTTTCTCTAAAGAAAGATGTAGCTACTTGTCGACTCGTCTAAATGATGGAAGAAGTTTACGGAAGTGTCTCTCTCGTAAAGCTTCTCTGTTCACCTTAGCTGTTAACACGGACGAAGTAACTTTACATTACTCATTACTTACTGTATTGTGTTGTATTATATATTATAACCTGTTATGGTAATCATCGCTTGTTATGTCTTATCTTATCCTGTGTACTACAACCTTTGTAAGCAAATGGGATCGAAACGGGTTTGATGGAAGACCAAGATCATATATCACCGTATCAATGACCACTAAAATACATACCACGAACATATAAAAACCCAAGATTGCTCACGGATTGGCATTTCTAGTCGTGCCCTGAAGAATCCGTTCCCAAAATAAATGATTTGCACCTGTGCCTTGGGGCTGCTACCTGAAGAAATCCCTAGTTACGAAGCTGTCACTTAACATTCTCTGGTTTCTAGCGTACCGATCTGGTGAGCTACTCCAGGCATATGTGGTTAATCAATAAGTGATAATAGATATAGAGATGTTACTCATAGCTCCTCATCCAATCAGATGGTCCAGTGCCCTTAACCTTTGAACTAACTCCCCATCCCCAATGCCAATTTTAATTTACAATTCAAGGAAGCTTCGCTCAGGGGTTGACACAATTTTAAATGATCTGAACTAAGCTAGATGCTACGGTTGAAGGAGAAAAGTGGTTGCATTGGGATTTAAACCCACAAAGTTCCATAAAATTGGGGCTACAAGTCCACTGCCTGAACCACTGAGCTAACTCCCACCCCAAGACATGCTGAGATGGCCATTTTATACATATCTAGGTGATAAATGTGACATGTGTTACTGAACGGGATTACTGTAAAATAAATTTGGCCCATTGCATGACAACATGCAGTCGCACCAGGAACATCCGAGGAAGAAAGGGTTAAGTCGCGCCTGACTTTCTTTCACGTATTTACCCTCGCCTCCTATTTACCCTACCCCTCCGACACACACAACCCCTTTGCTCTAATTTCTGAACAGGGAATAGGGGTTAGGAGGTGGGGTGCGTTCTTTTCCGGTCACACACAAAGTGGCAGCCTCGCACTGAGACCACTTCCTCCAAAATCTCTCTGGTTCCGGACTGATCAATACCGTTTGAAGGAAACAAGCGCAGTGTCGTTGTTTTTTTAGAGATGGGTGGCCAAGTGAAGTCAGACCCTGATTCAAGTCGGGCTGACCTGTAATAGATGGCCAATTTAAAGAAATTCATCGTGTGTAAAACGTCAAACGTCAATACGTCAAGTTTTTTCTCTTTTTCTCATCTAAATGGGAGGGTGGAATGGTGCCCGGATGTCGCGAGAACGAGGAAACGGCAGCGATCTGAAGGAAGCCAGGAAACATTTGGCTGGGAAGAAAAGGCGGCCTGTCGTTTGATTTAACATAAAACGAATCAATCTGTAAAGCAGGGCCACTGAAGGGACTATCGAGAAGGCAAGTTATTGACAAGATGAGTTATGTTAGACATACGCTGTCTTAAATCATGGTGGTGTGCAGATCCGTATGCTAGAAGGAATATTCTCGTTTTAGTTAGTACTGAATAATGTCGATTTTCACAGAGCGTACTTAGAATTTAGTCAGACTGCAGCGTGGGAAAATCTGTATGTGGACAAAATAGTATTATTCATGAGGGCTTTACGACTTGTGGTGCCGCATAGAGTTATGCCCCGTTCACACTTTGGGACTGGGTGTGCATACCAGCGACTAGCACGTCAAATCTCAATCATGTTTGGTATATAGTACCGATAATCGCAGAGTAGCGGTACCTCCACCCCGCCAGTCGCAGTAGTCCACACACTGAACCGTAATTGTGTGCGACTAGCAGTACCGGAGATGTACGCCCAGTCTCAGGCTATGTACCGCTACTCACAAGGCAGGTACCGCTAGTCACCAGCCCTCTAGTCGCAAATTGTGAATTGGGCTTTAGCTACAAAAGGTTTGTTTTGTTTGTTTGTTTGTGCAGTTTTACGTCTCGGTTGGCTAGTTACGTCCTTTTGAGACCGACTCATTGGTTGACCTATCTTATTGAGAATTGAGCGTAAATATTTCTCCATGAAATTCTGTTGGAGATCACTTAATTCTTCCATATGAGATTGCATCATTCGGTGACTCCCTGACTCTGTGTACAGTCCGTGCCTGCGTTCCGCTGGTGACTGGAGTGCCCGATCAGCTTATTAACGGGCTTGCCGAGTCCCAAATAGTTGAGAAGCCATATCGAGGCTAGTTCTCCCGCTCCCTGTTCTCTCTACTAAAGGGCGGGGCCGGGATTTAGTAACCAAGAAATCGAGCAGACGACACGTTCAACTCGAGGCGAGGCCCCAACCATCAACTCACCCCTACCACTGACTGATTGGCTAACATGTGTGAAGTCATTGCCCATTTGATATTTCTTACGTTGTTTGTTTGAGTAGTTTAACGTCCAATTTGTTCTATTTTTTCTTTTTTCATACAATACAGCATGGGCATTGAATATGAGTTCCCAATGTTAGGTCTAAGGGGGAAAATACCAGGGTATGGTACTGTGTCAATGGTAGTAGTGTGGTGAGATATTAATGCCAAGTTAACTTTGGTATCAAAAGTTACAGTCCGTGCCTGCGTTCCGCTGGTGACTGGAGTGCCCGATCAGCTTATTAACGGGCTTGCCGAGTCCCAGATAGTTGAGAAGCCATATCGAGGCTAGTTCTCCCGCTCCCTGTTCTCTCTACTAAAGGGCGGGGCCGGGATTTAGTAACCGAGAAATCGAGCAGACGACACGTTCAACTCGAGGCGAGGCCCCAACCATCAACTCACCCCTACCACTGACTGATTGGCTAGCATGTGTGAAGTCATTGCCCATTTGATATTTCTTACGTTGTTTGTTTGAGTAGTTTAACGTCCAATTTGTTCTATTTTTCTTTTTTCATACAATACAGCATGGGCATTGAATATGAGTTCCCAATGTTAGGTCTAAGGGGGAAAATACCAGGGTATGGTACTGTGTCAATGGTAGTAGTGTGGTGAGATATTAATGCCAAGTTAACTTTGGTATCAAAAGTTTCAGCATCAAAAGATATGGTATGGGGCCATCCATAAAATGTGCGCAGATTTTGACCCACCCCCACTTCACCCCCTCCTAATCTTGTAAGCAATAGAACAAAGAAGAAGCATACGTTAAATTTCCGAAATATTTTACCCCCGACCCCCACATACCCCAGTGGGTACGTACTTTATGGATGCGTATGGAGTGTATGTGCGGGGTAGTAGTTTTGTGGGATACTACTGACAACTCTAGGTATGGTGAATTACTTCAGGGTAGGGTCACATGGTATATATGCGTGTCAGGCGTAGCGGTGTGCTGATCTACACCTGACACGGACAGATGCTGCGACCTGCTCCCACCACTGCCCAGTGAGAGACAAGGAGGCCGTTAACACGAGTTACCGCGTCGTGCGTCAAGGCTCCACTCCGACCTGAACTGACACTCCACGTGCACGACAGGTGGCGCTGATGTAAGAATACCGCCACACGTACAGAGCGCCTGTTATTGTTAGTTTTAATCAACGCCAAGCCAGTGCCACCCCTCACTCCCCCACACCTCCTCCACACAGACGAGGGAGTGACAGCAGGAGTGGGTGTTGTCCTCTTTTTATGCGATCACTGTTCCACCATGCCTGCATTTCAGCATTCTACCACCAGATGGGGCTGCTGCTTCTTCCCAGGCCTTCTCACGCAGGGCGGATTGCTTTTCGGGACTACTTTTTCGGTCGGCGAGATAATCAATATTTACCGACTGTCATGTGGCGGAAGCAAAAGGGACGCGCTAGCTGGGTGCACCAAACCAAATTCCTCCGCAGCCTTTACAGCAGCGGGCCCAACGTCACTCCATACCACATCCTCAATGGGCATGATATATGTCACTAGAACCTGGTAGTCCACTGAAATATGCTGACTTCTCGGGTAGTACCAATATTCTCTGCCGGGCTTTAACCGTCTCAACTGTAACATTCTGTAGATTCTTATTTTCATGCTCTTTCTAGGAGGAAGTGTTCTCGTTTTTTTGTTGTTGCTTGGTTTTTATCTTTTTCTGTCCTCGTAAGTGTGCAATGTTCATCCCCGACAGTCTGCGAACATTTCCACAAGTAATATTCATATTACAGCAGGAGGAGAGTGGTTTTTTTTTATTCCTGTTTAAATCCATCGACTCATTGTTTGTTTAAAACAAATATCTAAAGGAATTACTATCAAGAAAGGTACCGAGGCACCGAAGCATGTTAACAGGTATCAACAGATATCAAATACCTTGATACGATATAAGGTAAACAAGAAGAAAAATGGGGGCGAAATAAGGAGAAAGGTATGCTGGCTTACCCCAGGGGTGTCAGTCGGGGTCAGAAAACGTGGATTTTTGTGTGGAATTTACTTCCTCAGAGACTGCGGAAACATGGGGACAATATCAATGTCGGCCAGGAAATAGGGCTGAGGGTGTGTGGGGAGGGTTAAAGCACTTTTATGGGCGTGAATAAGCCTCAATTTATTCTATCGTTGTTTTTTATCCACGGAAAATAATTCTATTCACTGGAAATGAAAATAAGGATTTCCACTAGAAAAGTGGAAAACTGCCATCCCTGAACTCTTGTTGTGAAATCTCTGAAAAAAGAGTTTTGTTATCACGACACTACATAAATGACGATGTTTCTACAGAAATTATAGCCCAAACTTTGACTACTTGATCCCGGTAGTCAGAATCGCTGAGAATTTCGCGGGTCATTCACAGCTTCTGTTTCGCACTCAATGTGTTTGGTTTGAATACCGAAGAACTCTGGGTAAGAAAACAAACAATACCCTTCTCCTATCTCAATCCATAACCATATCCCTATCTCTAACCATAAGCCTGCCCCTATCCCTAACCAAAATCCTATCCCTATCCCTGCCCCTAAGCATAACTGAACTTATATTCCAAATCTGCTGGTTGATTTGGCTAAAGGTTATCAAGTCAGAACTTGACTTTCATATGAAACTGTCTTATCCATCCAAAATGGTCGACTTCGCGGGTCGAGTTCTCTAAAACGGGTAGAGTTCTTTTGACAACTACGGGTCGAGTTCGTTTCGGGTCGAGTTCTCCATTAACCGTTTGGTTCTTAGAAGGAAACTCACGAGATGACAATAACTTGGTCCGTACTCCACTGAGTTTGACTGCAGAGTAATTCAATCAGCTTCGCTTCCTGAATTACTCTGCGGTCAAACAAGATGGAGTACGGACCAAGTTATTATCATCGAGTGGGTTTCTGATTTTATTTCACCCCGTAAAAATACTTAATTAACGAAATAAATCCCCCAATTCGCCATTGAGTATTGGGTACACTACCTTCACGGCCGTGGAGTAGGAGTTCCTAACGTTAAGCCTATGCAGAAAAATACCAGCGTGAGATAAAGCTCGGAGCACCAGGACACGTGGCCGTAACCTGGGAGCTGCTCGTGTCCACAGTGAACTGCTCGGGGACCGCTCTCCTCTCCCTGATTGAGCATTCTAATCGGACTTGCTCGATTTCCCCGCGGACCACCTCTTGGTCCAGTCCGTGCGGTCGGCCCAGACTTACCCCGAGCAGCTCAGGACAAGCTGGACATCCTGCTCCCTGCTATTTGGTCTGGAGGTGTCGGTCCACCACCTTGGGTTCCGTCCTAAGTTTGGCTGCGGGGCACGCAGATTTTCCTCAGGAGTAATCTTATTTCGCCAACTTTGGGATGACTCTCGTTCGGAGCTACTCGAGTTCATTTCTCAGCTATTTGAGTTTCACGCACTGTTCTTTGCAGAGATGTGAGATGGGGTAAAAAAAAAAAATTCAATGTGTAAATTCCTGCCACAGGGAGACCAAGGAAATGTCAAAAATATGTCGGCATTGCCTAAGACCTAGGAGTGAGGGTCTGTGGGGAGGTTCAGACTATCATTTCACTGGCGTGAATAAGGCTCAAATAGTATTTTTGTTGTACACAAGGAAAACAATTCTATTCACAGTAAAACCAGCTTAATAAGGGACAATTTCCTCTATTAAACGTTTATCTTAACCCCATATAAAGGGTCATCCGTGGGTTAAGGGAGAGTAATTTTGGTACAGAATGCTCCTGGAAACTCTGTGCACTAGGCATAACCATATAGACACAAATAAGTAAGATAATAGGAGTGGGTTGTGTAGGCGTTCCATGGAAAAGTGGAAAACTGTCATCTCTGTCTTCGTGTCTAGCCCACGATTATCTGAGTTTCAATGAACGCTGACTTGATGGCACCCGCGGCTACTTGCGTCTCACTGAACAGTCATTGAATATTACTCAAGTCTTCCCAGTGAGCCATTCTAGTGCTCGCCAACCACCCCTCCATATAAAGTTAACCCAATCTCGCTGTCAGCTTCTTAAGACTCACTCGCTGCTTCTTTCAGCTTTATTGTTGGTTCTAGGATTTCGATAGGAGCGGCTTGGATTTGGCTCAGATCGACTCGACGCTGCCGGAAGTGGCCCGGAGCTGCTCACAGACGCTCGGCATGCAGACCACACTCACAGACTCCCGGGGAATAAGCGAGGTGTAATATTTTTTATCAGCCTGCCTCTCAAACTAATCGCTCTGATGGGCGGCGGCTGGTCGCCTGCATGCGCACTGGCGTTTACCGTGTTTCTGACGGGAACCAGCGCCACCGCTGCCGGAAGTTGAACACGCAACAACCGCGGCTGGTTGCGGGCGTGCGTGCCCTGTGTCAGCTCGGCAGGCCGTCACCAGCGACAGCTGACGGAGGCCAGACCTCAGCAGGGTACGTCGCCGCGCCGCTAGGTGTCAGGGCGGCATGCTAAGCTGGCTTAAGGCGTACATATGAGGCTCACTTTAGGGATATTGGTGTAGGCTTTGTTGTGTCACGTAAACGTATCCGTGGCTGCCTTCCCACTCGCCGTCCTGACTACACCAGACCCGTCTCATCGCCACTCAATTACCGCAACATTTCCCAACCTGATTCTACTTTCACAAAGTTTGGTGACACCTTCAGACTTTAAATCGCAAAACTGACGTATTGGACACCGATGTCTTATGTGAGAGTGGGATTAAGAGGTTTCTCGAGTGCTGGCCTCTTGTTCGGAAGCCGTAGTGCTATTGTCAGGGGTTATACAGTTACAGAGGTCTGGGATCCAGACTGTTTTGGCTTTGTTTCCACTACCACCTCATTTTAACTTCACTTAAATATCCAAAATACAGTAATGGTGATTAGTTCTGAGAGGAAGGTATATCTGAAACAATTTAAAGAAAAAATAAATCAATACAGCAAATATAAAAGAAATATTCCCAGGGTGAACAAAAAATGGTGATTAGTTCTGAGAGGAAGGTATATCTGAAACAATTTAAAGAAAAAATAAATCAATACAGCAAATATAAAAGAAATATTCCCAGGGTGAACAAAAAATGATTGTTGAGGGCAGCGCCTTGAGGGATGTAGGCAAGCTGTGACGGTGGGTCATGGAGTCAGTGCGGTGAATGGCGGCGTTTCCATGTAACATGTATATACGTTGTCAGGTAGCGATAACTGGGCGGCCTCACCCGCGCGCGGGCCGGGCGCGGGTCACGTCAGCGGTCTGATCAGACTCGACGTAGTAAAACCCCACGTGCCTCTGTACTGACAGTCTGTATTCATGAGAGGAGAGAGGAGAACAAAGACCGTGTACCACAGTGCTTACTTACCGCCTGCCTACGTCTGCCGCCCGCGTCGTCTGCTCCAATCAAGACCAGACCAGTCTAGCCTAATCCAGACCCATCCCGCCCAATACTAATGCCATCTTTAGAGCTGAGACCCGCGCTAAACCGCCCTGCCACCTACTAGCCCAGTGCAGTACAGCCCCACCCGACTGTCATCCACCCTAATCCCAACCTCCGTCCACAACCTCTCTAAGTGTGCCACCAGCAGGCATCATCGTTTGGCTCCATGCCTCCCGAAATAAATTCACAATGTAATAAGAATGACCCATTCCCGAGAAGTTACTTAAGGGTCTACGTCATAAAATGTTTATTGCCAATATAATTATAGCCATGGTAAATTGGAATAGGGAACAACCCAATGACAAATTACCAATGGCATATACATCATGTTTTTTGTTTGTTTTATTTACGATCCAGTCAAACACAAGTCCTTCCTAGACTTTCTCAAGGTTCGGCTTTTCTCACTGCTTTTACACCACAAGGGTGGGGATCAAATCTATGTGATGGATTCAGGCAGAAATCTCCCCGGCACCTTTTCCATGGTGAGAGTTCTTTTACTTCCCACACATAACAGGCATGGGATGAGAAGGATTAGCCTTTGATATAGCAGTAAATCTACCGCAGCTGGGAATAAAGGAGGAAAGTGGCTGCAGTGGGACTCAAGCCCATAAAGTCCCACAAACTTGGGATTACGAGTCCAGTACTTTTAACCAATGAACTATCTCTCCATCCCCAATGCATCATGGCTACAGTGATTTAGGAGCCAACTCTAATTTCTAATTCAAGGAAGCTTCACTCAGGGACTGGCACAGCTTCATCTGATCTGAACAAAGCTAGATGCTACGACTCTATAACGACAGAGTGACATGGAATTCGCTCATAACAATACTGTCTTTTTTTAAATCAAACCTTTTTGTTATGTGAATGACAGGAAACAGACTGCGACACAGCGAGGGTTGACGCGGAGATACAAAACATCATGACGCCGTGTGAAAAAAACACCAGAGAATCCAACAAGAAATGAATCATATCCGGGCAGAGAACAAGATATTTGGGTAACCTGTGTCAGCTCAGTAGGGCAATATTGCAGGAGCGCACAGAAGCGACCAATAAGGTACGATTGTGAGGTCACAAGGCTATGTGCGGGATTCAGAACGAGGCTGTTGCCCACCTTCAGTTAGTACGCCCGCGTCCCGTCCCAACAGCGCCAATGAAAAGGTTTGGTATATGTTCAGCTGCGTTATGTTTTCTTTATGGTAACTCCTCGCGCGTTTTTCGTCTACTTGTTCGCAGAACCTGCTCTCTGTCGGAGAACGTATAGAGACAAGATGGACATCTGAAGCCGTCTGGAGTGGCGGCCAGATGGGAACGAGGTGGCCGTGGAGGCGGGGCTGATTGGATCAATACTCGTAATACTCTCGCGTTAACTGCCATCGCAGAGCTTGGAAACACAAAACACCAGTCCTTTATGGGTTTGTTTCGAGCCTAGCCCTCCTAAAATGAGCACGATTATATAGCGCCGTGCGACATGAATATACAAGCTGCAAACGCTGGGCAACGCCCAAAAAAACCCAACAAAGTCAATTACTTCATGGGATTAACATTTCGCCTCGGTTTCATTTCGGACGCGCACGTCACGTGATGGTGGTATCACGTGACTGCTAGTCCGTGACGCTGGCGATAGGGGGCGCCGCGCTCGGCCGGTCGTGTAATGAGGCCCCCATCCACCAGGCGGCGCAGACTGCGCATGAGCAGTCAGGGCTCATTATCAGGGGTTGGGGGCGGGCACGCTGGGGTTGCCGATGGGCCGGTAGAGGGCAGAACCGTCGGCTATCTCCTCATTGGCGGGTTTTTATAACATGAGGGCAGATTGAGTGGGGGTCGAGCCCCGTGCGACCCGCTGCTGTTTTGCCACCCACTTTGGAGATGACGCTCCTCTGCCTCGCCCTCCTGCTATCTGCCGACCATATGGCGCACCGCGATACTAACGCGACGCCCAGTATTCGCGTGGTTTGAACGCTTCTTGTGTTTTTAAAGGGGAAGGATTCATGAGGCCGCTCGTCACTGGCTCCATGCTCACGCTGCCATACTGAGCTCCCAGAACCCTGTAGAGGAATCTACGTGTAGTCAGTAACGCCCTCTGTGAGCTGCTCATAGTATTAACTCACTGTTATGGTAAAGAAGTAGCGGCAAGGTGAGATATTATTAAGATTTAGGCATTTTCAAATTCAACTTATGGTTTGTTCAATGAAACAGCTCAAGTATGGAAAATATATAATCCTAAACGAGCTGAGTTGACCATAATTTGCACGTTAACTGCTGGTACCCAGCGAGAACCATATATCCGTTGACCTCCGACCGACAAGTAACAAGAAGTAGACTTAAGATTTACCAATTTTGAAATTCAGCTTGTGATTGATTCAATAAAAAACCCGAAGTATGAAACCCACAGACAATACATAATCCTAAACAAGCCAGGACATACTGCAAGGACTGTGCCGATTCTGCGTTAAGGTTTGTTCGTTTGTGGTTTAACGTCCCAGGAGTGTATGTAGGGACCATCAAAGATTTAAGCTTTTAAGGACCCAATGTAGAGTACATGACTCCCATACTTCATCTTACCTTTTACCTCCTTATATTTAGATCGCTGTTTACAATTTCTGACAAATAACACCCCACCTTCTCCTCCTTATCCACCATAATACTACCTGCATGCCATTTCACCATCGCCTAGAAGTTGCCGGGCTGGCAATATAGCACTACAAATTGCCAGGGAGCACAGCATCAGAGCCATGCCTTTCGCCTTGCCCGTACAGACCCCGCCAGTGATACTTTACTTAAATCACGGCGAGCTGAGTGGAAAATAGCAGCGAAAGAAGGCGAGTTGGCGGTCAATATAATGGGCGGCAAAGAGGCTGAGACGGCCGGGCGCTGAATGGCGGGGCCAGTGCGGCGTCGTTACATACCAATTTATACAGGTGGGGCACTGAGGCCGCCGTCAGTCAGCGCACTCACCCAGCCTCCGACGCACAATGAGCGTCTATGGGGCACACGTCATGCATGACGTAGTACCCTTTACAACGTCACCCCCTCCCATCTCCCCTACACGTTCGTCTCACTTGACAAGCCCTCTTCTTAATCTCCATAAAGCGCCGAGTTAATAGGTGCGCACCACGAGCAAGTGCACTTTTAAGTTTGCTCCTGATACGCTGACTAGAAGACTGCACTCTTGCTTTTATTTCTTGTATCGTTTGGTTGGTTTTTTTTTGTCAAAATGGCACCGGTATCCGATTAGCGTACAGTACCCGGATAGAGTCGCGCGCTGGTCTCTGTCGTGCAGCGGGGCGTGGGAGAGAAACAGGCCGGGAGCCGGCGGGAGGACGCCTCGCTGTGACCCGGCGTGTGTGGGGTTCTGAACTCCTCAGCACGCTGGGTACAGGCGCAGTGCGTCGGGGTCGCCATCTGATAGAGCGTCCTCAGCGTTTATTTACAAGAAAATGTCTCCCAGAAAAAAACTTGCTGCTTGGGGAGTCTGCCAAGTGCACTGAGAATAAATACAATAAACTTCATTTTTACCATGAATAGGTCTTCTAACGTGGATCCGAATTCGACCCATTGATCAGCTATGCGAAAAACGCTCATCACTACAACTTGGAAAACAGTAATTATACACAGAGTTGAGTTAGATAGTCCACTTTTCCCTCGACTTGCTCAAGTCTTTTGATTTTAAACTTTCATTAAGTAATCAAACTACTTCGTAAACTTCCCAAACGCCTGCAGGGTCAAGGAAACAAGGGACGGTGGGGTAAGTGGAGGGGTAGCTATAGGTAACAGGGACTGAAGCCAGTCTACCTCTCCCAATGTACAGCATTTTTGCGAGAAATATGGATAAGACAACAATTGCTCTTTGAGAGAATATCTGTGTTCAAGTTGAAGTTTAAATAATAGTGAGACAGAATCAGAAAGGAAGTGTGGCGAAGATTACAAACCGCGGCACGTCGACTCTGGGCGATCACAACTTTGCCCGACCAGTCCATCAGTTCGGTGAAAATCGGTGATAGATGTTGCTGTCTTATGGGCTTTAAACGGTAAATGAACTTAGCATGGCGATCCACCGGTCCAACGTTTTACTCACTGCACCAGTCTCTTTACAAAGTGAATTATAACTTTGAGAAGTGCACACAAAGGAAGTTTCTGCTATCTGCCATCGTTGAAACGAAGCTACACTGGGCAGCATTCAGTGTAAATCCTCCACCTCTCGGCAATCTGACTCTTTCAATGACGACGCCCCATGTCTCCAGCGGACGAAGAGTGGAAAAAAAATTAATGAAAAAAAATTTCGGCGATAAATTCTAATGGGTGGCGTCACCTTAACGGCAGTGAGGAGAAGCTCTCCCGGCCGGCTTTTGAAGGTTTGTATGTAGGATGGGTTCTGTCGGGGTAGCAGTGGGCGGGTGGGTGGGGCGGGGGTATCCCTCTTTCCTCTACAAAGCCCCGGCACTATCAAATACGCCCTGGTGGTCGGCTGATAACCCAGGCCGACTGATGCAAAACAATGCATTAGCCGCAGCGGACATGGACTGTTTGTGGACGGAACCAGGGAGGGGGCGGCTTCTAAATGGAGATGTTTGGGGAGCAGAAAGAGGAGGAGGGATGGTGGACAGTCGGTGCTTCACAGCGCCGCTGATATCTCTCAGCCCCCCGCCCTCACTGCCCACACGAGGCCGCCCCGTGCCGCCCGCAGCCCCGGCGCCGCCCCCGCCCTGCCACGGCCCTGATACCTTTGAACGCGGCCGGGCTCCGGGCCCACAAAGACGGTCGACTACATGTCTTTGCGGCGCGGATGCTCAGTGGGAGCCGTGATCCCCCTGACCTGCTCGTTTCTCCGTGAGCAGCTCACAAAAAGGCGGCTCATTACGGGCGGGGCGCCGGCCTCTGTGCGCCCGTCCCCCGGTCCCCGCCCCGGAGCCCTCCGGCCATTATTGCCACCGACTGGTCGTCGCCCTTCTCTCTGCCCTCTGTACTCCTCTTAATTCTGACCGCCGCTCTTTGCCCACCCCCCTCTTACTTCCCTCCTGACCACCACATCCCCTCAGCCCCTTTTCTGTCCTCTCTAGTCCTGCATTCCCTCTTTACCTCTGTCACCTATCTCTAACCCAATCTCTGACCTCTATTTCTACCATCCTTATATACTAACATCACCTGCCACTATCCTCATCTCTGACCTCTAGAACTACGTGCATTTCCATTCTGATACCTACTGGACCCATTTCTCTTCTAGAAGTTAACCCCGCTACTACTCACTGATGTCAATTGTGCTCAGGAAAAAGTGGAAATATTTTTCATGTGGAATTTGCTGCATCTGAGAGACTGAGAAAACATGGAAAACAAGTTAGCCATGACCTTGGGCTGAGGGTGCATGGGGAGGGGCAAACCCCCGTTTTAGTTGCATACTTTTTTCTTTGATTTACACTTGATATACTGAAAATGAAAAAAAAGTGGATTTACTTGGAAATGTAGAAAGCTCTCCTCTCTGACTACTTCACTAACTACCGCACCTACTCCTCTCCCGTCCATTCTCTTATCCCACTTGGTCCCTGGTCTCTGCCCGCCCTACTCGTGCGCCGCCCGCCCCTCAGCCGTCAGCCCGGCAGCGCCCCTGTCGGCCGTCATCATGCGCCTACTATTTGCCAACAGCCGGCGGGAGGGGGCGCTGCGAGCGCGCCGACCCGCCATCTGGCGGCCACATCAAAGACTACAGGGCGGGGCTTTGAGCTGCTCTCGGCGCGCGTTGATCTGCTCACATGTTGCTCTCCGCGTCCATTAGCGGCGCGCGCAACTCGGCAGCGCCAAGTGCCGCCCGCCGCAAGCCGCCACTAGTCGCCACTAGCCGCCACTAGCCCCGCCCACCCGCCCGCCGCCCGCCGACCACAGTGTTGGCAGAAGGGACGTTGATTAGAAGCGACGCCGGAAACCAGCACCAATCCCACTTCCGGTCCGCCGTAAACTTTGTAGCGAGCCTGGTCCAGCCTTGTTCTTTTTGGTTTGACGCTAGTGTGGGCTGAGGCCTGAGAACTGGTGTTTGCGCGCCAGTCGGGTCCTATACGGGCGAGACTTGGGCGATGTTTACTAAAGCCCGGCGCCTGTTTGTGTGAGATTCTATGTGAAGAACGCCTGAATGGTGGACTTTCCCGCTTTCAGCAAAGCAGTTCAATTGATAATTATTTTTCTTTTTGTGTTAAATGTAAGCCTTTATGTCTTTGCGAGTGGGAGACATGTATTGTTTCTGGAAATTAAAGCTGTCATTTTGTTTATTAACTGAACTCATTCTTTGATTAAGTCTGAGGACCCACATTCCAGCATCACTGAAAACATATGAATGTTATAATTGACGCGGAACACTTCAGAGAATAACACACAAAAACACTCAGAAAACGCCACCCCCGTGAAACCTTGATACAAAGTGCCACTTGTCACAAAATCAAGTTATCTTGTCCTTTTTCGTAAACCACTGGTTGTTTATTGTTGCTTTCTTAGGCATGTTGCCTAGGACCACTGGGCAGTTCAGGTATGATAACAGTCAGTGAGATCACACCAAACAGTGCACCATCAGTGATGAAAGTCGGGACTGTGGACAAAATCGGAAATTTATATAGGTAACTGATTGTACTTGGTGGTCTAGTGGTTGTTTGTGATAGCCATGCTAATCATACTATTTTTCCTGATCCCTATCTATATTTGGATTAATGGTGAATTGGACAGCAGGACTTCTATGTCTTACAGGATCAGGAATGTCAGTTGGGTTCAATTAATATGGCCTGTGTTCTTCAAAATAAATTTAGGTAATGAAAATGAAAAGGTGGATTTCCACAGAAAAGTGGAAAGCTGGATTTGCCATGCCCAGCACACCTTGGGCGGCTCCTTGTAACTACCTCCCCCTAGTGGAGGATACGACAACTAGGTTAGGCTGGGTGGCGCCATCTGGCGATTTACTGGGCCCGCTAACAAGGCGGTCACGATGCGAACACAGGTCTGAGTCTCGGCGCTGTTTACAGACCATGCGCCGGTCCCAGCAGGTCTGGACACATGCACCCACAAAAGGTCTGTAATTTATTACCTCAATTCGGGTAGCTGAGCAACACAGACTCGAGTGGGAGCAAACTGGGAGATTTGGGGTCGCTTGTTTCAAAATGATGCTTTGTTTCGCATGAGCTACTCCAGTATAGAGTTTGTGAAACCTCATTACTTACTATATATATATTTCGAATTTTGGACGGTAGAGTCTAACGTATATTCATGAGTGGTTACTGGTCATATCCAGCGTCAGAGTTTATATGAAGAACACCAGCGATAACCTTTAGTGTATTTTATATTGAAACTCCCAAATTTCGCATATTTCTCAAAGGTATTATGAAATGAGAAGCACGTAGGTCATCTAAGGTATTTCTAATCACAACACCAAAGTTGGGAAAGATAAGCATAAACTTGATCAACAATCAAAGGAAATTGCTGAGAACCTTTACATCTTGGTCGTAATTCATAGCCTCTGGGCCCAAATTACACAGAAGAAAGTTCAAATATCCGGGAGTGGAGGAAAAACTTGAAATTGCTGGCGATCGACGTTATCAAATTCTCCTGTTTTTATTGGCAGGGAGATGTTGATTCGCGTGTCCCAGGGATGTGTGAAAATAACCCAGGCACACATCGGCACACCGCACACTATTTGTACTGATTATTTACTTCAACCTCTGCCAATATGATTTACTACATCTTGTACAATTATGGATAAAAAATTTCACTGAAACAATACTCCACGTAGACAAATCAACTTGCGTGGAATTACAGGCACACACCTAACGCGAACCAAAAAGTTGCAATCATTTCGGTTTGGCCTAATTCAAGATAAAACCTCCAATGAGAGATTTTAAAGTTTGATTTTAAACTAACCATACATAGACTTGTTATGGACTTTCTTATGACAACGAATGTAAAGGATTTACCTTTTAGGCGGTGGCTTAAACTCTAGTCATATCTGACAAAAATAGTATTGTTTGCTCTTTGTGGATCTGGGGGCCGCTGATTTTAGTTAAAAAGTGTGATGGCATTCATGAAAAAGTAATCGCTTCCCCATTCCTAATATCGGATTGCTCGGACGAGAGAGGATGATTGTTACTTTCTTTTTGCTTGGGTAGTTTAACGTCCAGTATGTTCTATTAGACTTACTTTGGTTGGGTGGTGAATTTAGGTAGAAATCTCACCTTATTTAACGATGTGAGAGTTCCTTTAATTACTGCACCATATAAACATGGTAATAAGAAGTCTGACTTTTGATATAACAGTAAATCTACCACTATTGGGGATGAAGGAAAAAAGTAGCTGCAATGGGACTCGAACCCCATAGTCCTACAACCTTGCAGTGACCAAACCAGTGCCTTAATTATTGAGCTAACTCCCCACTCGCCAAGACTGTTAAAGAAGCAGTACTTACTCTGTAGACGCGTGGTGATTGACGACACAGCTTTATTCACCATTTGGATCAGGATGTCGCCCTCCATGTCGGTAGGGGGCGCTCCAGGGTGTGTCTCGTCCTGCTGCTGCAATGAGGTAACCAGTCAGAACGTCAGAAATCAAAACCAGACAACCAACTACAAACTGCATCGTGTCAAACAGTCAGTCGCCTAACCTTTTCCTGTATTATGTTTTTTTTTTTATCATTATGTATTTTTTAAATGTTTTTCTTATTGATAACCTCAGATATCAGGGAAATTTCTTTCTATTCAAAAGTGAGTATATCAATTTTCGGGACTACTACTATTATACCAATTCTTTGAATTTGCTGGGTATAGATGTGGAAGAACAATGCCTCAACTGACAGCTAGAATTACCTTTCAATCATGCTAACTTATTTTCTCCTCGGATTCACATCGCTCTCAAAAAATTACCATTGGGACGTAAAAATCTTTTTAGAAAATGAAAAATCCAGAAAAATCCTATGCCTGTATAATCTTTACTTACTGCCTGCATTCCTATTTTGGAATGTTTTCAGTTGAATACATACACCTCATAGAGACCTTAACGCATATCAAATATGGAAACTAAAATTACAAAAATATTACAAAAGATATGACCCCCTCATGAAGTTGCTTAAAACAGGGGACTTGTTTGTATTTTTTGTTTGTGGTTTAACGTCCCAGGAGAGCCTGAGGGTATATAGGGACAAACAGGGGACGTTTTGAGCTTCGTTTTTGGTATATAGTTTGTTTGGTTAAATTGAGGTTCATCAACATTTTTGGCTCGTTGCTGCTTTACAAGGCAGTGAGGTATACCTTCTTGTGCCACGTGATGTACTCGTCCCGGAGCACGGCCCGCAGCAGAGACGCCAGCTTGTACTGCGGCTGCACGAAGCAGCGTCCCGCGCTCACCATGGCCGCCGTCAGAGGGCCCGTCACGCCCGTCGCCGTCAGGAACTCCGCCATGTTGGGCGTCAACCGGAAGGGCACCGGCCGGTTAGCGTCAAGGTCACCTGCAACACAGAGCACGCCATGTGGGTCAAGGTCATCCGGAACAGAGTTTAAATGGCACATAGTGCAGTATGAAGAGTAGGTTTTCATGTCCAAACCAAGCAGGATTAAGAGTGGCAGAATGAGATGGCATAGAGGTCAAGGTCACTTGGTTCAAAGAGAATGTATACATGGGTCAAGGTCATCAAGGTAAGGAAAGGCAGTAAAGGACTTGAACGAATAGTTTGGTCACAGAGTACAAAGTCACAAAGTTTGGAATTTATGAGCAACTTAATGTCTACTTACCTTGGCATAGATGTTTTTGAAAACAATTATTAACTATTTACTAATCATAGTATCGAAAAGATTGGGACGAATGGGGAAATTGTTTCTACCCGATAAAGGTTTCTGTGACTTTTCAGTTTCATAAAAATCCATATAAAAGTATATATGCATTCAAAGACAAAGACTTCGATGGTGGTAATAAATGAAAGACTTGACAACAGAAAGCACCGCAGTTGACATTAATTGAGACAAAGGTGAGGAGAATAAGACGTACGTCCGGACTGGTCATCGATGTCGAACTTGAAGTAGGCGATGTTGAGGAAGCCGGAGTCCTGGTGAAGGTACATCATGTCCGGGTTCAGTCTCGTCAGGTGGAGGACGAACTCAGCAAAGCCGCACAGGGCCAGCTGGATGGTCAGCTGTTAAAGGTACAAGTTAGACACCATGTTACACTCCAGGTGGATGGTCAGCTGTTAAAGGTACAAGTTAGACACCATGTTACACTCCAGGTGGATGGTCAGCTGTTAAAGGTACAAGTTAGACACCATGTTACACTCCAGGTGGATGGTCAGCTGTTAAAGGTACAAGTTAGACACCATGTTACACTCCAGGTGGATGGTCAGCTGTTAAAGGTACAAGTTAGACACCATGTTACACTCCAGGTGGATGGTCAGCTGTTAAAGGTACAAGTTAGACACCATGTTACACTCCAGGTGGATGGTCAGCTGTTAAAGGTACACGTTAGACACCATGTTATATGCCAGCTGGATGGTCAGCTGTTAAAGGTACACGTTAGACACCATGTTACACGCCAGCTGGATGGTCAGCTGTTAAAGGTACACGTTAGACACCATGTTACACGCCAGCTGGATGGTCAGCTGTTAAAGGTACACGTTAGACACCATGTTACACCCCAGCTGGATGGTCAGCTGTTAAAGGTACACGTTAGACACCGTGTTACACGCCAGATGGGTCAGTCATTCAGGTAGTAAATGATACTCAATTCCCCCTCCTCCTTTTGCGGAATTGGGTAAATATTTGTTGACATGTTTTCATAAATACCAGAGTTTATCCTGGTATTGGATTACATTGTACAAAACAGATTATTACAATGATATTATGCAAAGGTTTTCCTTCTTTTTTCTAACCCTTTTTCTCTGACAAATTTTCAAATTCCCGGACAATTCACTGTCCTTGAGAAAATACAGTTTTCCATGATTTCCCCTGATGTGTGACAACTCTGATCACACGATTATTGTCGGCTGATGCTACTCACGTTCTTGCGGAAGGTCCAGTAGTCGGTGGCGGCGGGGAAGGTGTGCGTGGCCCACTCTTTGAGCAGACCGCGCGGCACCATGTTGATCTGGACCTCCTTCAAGATGTCGCGCAACACCTGGTGGGACGCCTGTGAACCACGCGCCTGCACGGTGGCCAGACGCTCGTAGTACCGGGCGATGGGTCCATCATGCTCCACGCCGCGCTTAGCGCATCGCTGTATGGGAAGGTTTATCAGTTATTATATGTTAGTTGCTGGAATATACATACTGTATGCTCCAAGGAGTTGACCCATATTAATATCCGAGCGAAAGCAAGGATATTGTGTAGTCAAAACCAAGGAATATATAACTGTATTTATCTGAAACCATTCAATATCATATTAATCATTAACAATTTATCTTAATATGTACTCCATTCTTTGCCTACGAGATGACAATTTATGTACTATTTATCCATATGGGCACTTTATGGAAAACCGGCGCATACAATATATCCATATTATGTGTGCTAGGTATGGTCAGTATGTCAGCCAGGACACTTTGTATTAGGTAGACACTAAATGAATATATGTGACGCACATTTACCATTTGCGAAAGGAGTTTATTCATTCTTCTTTTGTGGGGTATTCGGTAAAAGATACACCAACCTAAGTGACGGGTGTAACTTTTATATTACACATTTCAGAATTATGAAGTGGCACAGATAATCACCTGTTTGTAGATATCGAGCAGGGAGGTGGAGGCGGCGTTATCTTCTACGAGACGCATCTGTGGTGACACAGCCACTACACGAGGCACAGTGAAGTGCAGCAGCCGTTTACACGTCTCCTGTAAATCACAAAGTCATCGAGTGGTAAATTAAAGTTACATGTCTCCTGTACACAATATCACAAAGTCATAGAGTGGTAAACAGAGTTTACACATCTCCTTTACGCGAAATCACAAAGTCATCAAATGGTAAATAGAGTTTACACGTTTCCTGTAAATCATAAAGTCATTCTGTCGTAAATAGAGTTCACATATCTCCTGTACACAAAATCACAAGGTCATTGAGTGGTAAATAGTTTACACGTCTCCTGTAAATCATAAAGCCATCGAGTAGTAAATAGAGGTTAATCTCCTGTACATAAAATCACAAAGTCACCAAAAGGTAAATATAATATACACATCTCCTGTACATAAAATCACAAAGTCATGGAGGGGTAAACCACGTCTGAACTTATCAAAATAACAATACCTTTTGTTTTCCTAAAAAGTGATTCAGCATGCGCAGAAGTTGGAGAACACGCTCCTCTCGCCGAGACTCTGTCAGACACGCATCATTGACCACCAGGTATGGGTAGATCTGAAATCAGAGTCAATGTTATGATGACAACAGGAAAACATTTTTAACACATAGACATATATGCGAAGGATTGTCCTTTGATATAACAGTAATTGGGGGTGAAGAATAAAAAAGATGACTGCAGTGGGACTGGAATCCACAAAATCTTACAACCTTGGGATTATGAGTCCAGTGCTCTTAACCACTGAGCAACCTCCCCAATCCCCATATTATCATAGAGAAACCTAGAGAGTAAGAAGACTGAATACACAGCAGTTTGAACAATATATTATAACATTTGAGATGATATCTGAGTGAGGTACCTTTCCGTTGTGGCCGCGGATGTAGAGGCGGCGTGCGGCCGTGTTGTGTTTCTGCACGATCTCGACGCGCGGCATGAAGCGCGCGATACGCACGTAGTAGTGACTGTGTTTGGGGAGCAGGAACTCGCCGGGCAGCTCCACCTCGGCCGTGTTCAGCGAGAAGTTACTCAGGAAGCGGCACTTCTCCTCGATCAGGAACGACCTGCAGCACAAATACACGCCTTACATTCAACACTCTAAAAGTACAGCTGCCATTTGGGTTTTTTTTGGTTTTTTTTAATTTATGAGTAGATTTTATTCAGAAAGGAAATTAATATGACGATGTAACCTCTAAGTGAGCCAAAAAATATATATATATTCAGAAAGGATTTTTATAATAGATCCATGTAGATGATACTTCATGTGTTATCATTTGTTATCACTTCTTTGTAAGCATCAGGTATAGATACAAATGGTAAGACCCAATATTTGTACATATATATATATATATATCAAACATTTATAGATGGGATTTATTTTATTCGTCCTAAAGATGTACAATCTGTATATGGGATTTTACATTACAAATACCATTCAAGAAACCGGTTTTCAAGATAAAAGCGTTTAGCATACTTTGGTAGGAGTTTCGTCTTGGCTTCGAGAATCTTGATCCATTTCTTAAGTTTGTTGATTAAGTTGTGCAGTTTCGTTGATCCGGGGACGCTAATAACGAAACACAAGCAATTTATCATCAGGGTTACATTGCAATATAATAAATGTGCTATGAAATACAGACTGCTCCGGTGTATGGACCGTTCGGCAGGTGTAAGGCAAATGTTCAGAAGAAAACTAAAGTTTATGTAGCCTCCAACAAGCATAAACACGGACCTTTTTGGTAACAATCACTACACAAAGCTATGTACCAGTATTTCAGACTCCTTACATCTTTCAACAGAGGCAGCTATTCTCTATATCATAGTGAAGAAGTTTTGGTGTGTGTTTTTATTTTGAGGAGGGGGGTTATTTTACAAAAGGCGAAAAAGTGGAATATTTTTCATGTGGAGTTTCCTGCCTCATGAAGTGAGAAAACATGGAAAACACATCAGCGTTGGTCATGGAATTGAGTTGAGGGTATGTGGAGGTTGAAATCAATGTTTCATTGGCACGAATGAAGCTTAATTTGTACTATCTTTATTTTACACCAAAAAAAGAGGATTTTGATAAACTGGAAGTGAAAACATGGATTTCCACGGAAGAGTGGAAAACTGCCATTTCTGTTATATATAAGAAGTGTCTTACTTGAAGTCAAAGTCGGTGGTGAACTGGCTCTTCATCTTCTGGAAGACGGGGTCCTGGGCCGTGGCCTGCGCCCGGCGGGCGAGCGACTCGGAGGCGGCCGACGAGAAGGTGGTGCTCACACTCGACACGTTCTCGATGCCCACGCCGAACGTGCTCACCAGTTTCTTCACGAAGTTGAGGGTGTGCGGCGTGATGGTGGCGTCAGTCACCGCGCCGCGGTTCTCAAACGCCACGGCGTAGCACTTGGCCAGGCCCTGCCGTAACTGACGTAAGACCTCCTCGTACCAGTTCTCCCGGAACCACACCATCTGTCATGGATGTCAGATGGGTCAGAGTAAAAAAGTGGACTTTTTCCGCACATAGAATTTGCTGTCTCTGAGAGAAAACATGGAAGACACTTTGGTGTTGGGCATGGATGGGGCTGGGGGTGTTTGGGCAGGTTATAATCAGTTTTGTTGGCGTGAGAGAGGCTTAATTTACATACACAAAAAACCCAATGATCTTCATGGAAATGTAGAACAATTACACCTCTGTGTTATTAATGTCAGATGGGTCAGAATAAAAATGTGGAAATATTTTTCATGTGGAATTTGCTGCCCGAGAGAGACTGTGAAAATGTGAAAAGACAGGTGTAAGCAAAGGCATGGGGCAGAGGGTCTATGGAGAGGTTTTATTACCGTAAGTGACGCTCGATAAAATTAGGTGTCATCCATAGAGTACATACACACTGAGGGGGTGACAATTTCTTTAAATTAAACGCATATCACTTTTCTGTTGCACACAAGGTAAATCAAGTGAATTAACTGCCTCAGAGAGACTGAGAAAATATATCAGCGTTGGCTGAGGGTATCGGGGGAGGGGCTTAAACCAATGTTTTATTGACGTTAACGAGGCTTAATTCAAACCACCGTTGTTTCACACAAGAACACAATTTCATAAAGTGGAAATGAAAACAAGGATTCCCATGGAAAAGTGGAAAAGTGCCATCAGTGGTGAGGAATGACTGACCTGGTCGACGATGCCCTCTAGGGAGGAGAGGATGGTGGGGTGCAGGTCGCGCTGCATGTGCATGATACGCGAGCACCTCCACATGGGCGCGGTGGCGCGGATGGGCCCCGCGTCGGACGACCCCGGGTTGGGCTGGCCACCAGAGGTCGTGGTTGTCGAGCTGCCCCCGCTGGCCGCCGTGTCCTTGGCGTCCTTACTGCCGCCGCCTACCTGCGGCTCTGTCAACCAAAGGAGCAGTTCATCCAATCAGAAAAGATTCCTTTATTTTTTCCCCTGATTATTTATATTATTATAAAATAGTTCTACAAATTAGGACCGATTTACAGCTAATTATTGTGACATAGAGTACTCTTTATTAATTACTGGTATTTTTCTGATATAATTTAGGTCTAATTTTTTGCACACATCATGTTTCAGGACAAATATAAATCTTGGTATGCTGATTGATTAGAACATGAAAAAGACATATTCTTTAAGGCAGCATCGCCACTTTATTACTATATCAAACCCTTCACAGACACCAGAAGTTATAAGAGATGAATAGATGTGGCTTGTATTAGTCACTTGTTGCCAGGAAAAAAATCATTGAAAACATGTCAGAAGTTATACGAGTAGCGGGTAGTAGTACTCACGGCCGATGGCGTCGGAGGCGCCCACGTCCGGCGACTGGCCGGCCATGCCGGGGGACTGCGTGACGGCCGGCGACCCGGTGCCGTGCGGCGCGGCCGGCGGCGCCGCCTCGCTCGTCTGCCGGGTCTGCGCGGCACTCGCCGACAGCTCTCCACTCTTATCTGTGTGCGTTAGAGATCAATCACAAGATGCGATTAGAAATGTTCAGATGGGCTGCTATCGCTTTCAGGTGCCTGATATGGTCAGTTTATTTCATAGAGATGTCAGTTGGGGGTCAGAAAGAAAAGGAACTATTTGTTATGTGGAATTTGCTACCTCATAGAGAAAATGTGGAAAACACATCGGACGTGTTTTAGTCAGATATTATTATTGCATATCTAATGTGTAGAACTCACATCGTTCCCGCTGCTCTATTTTGAGTGTGAGGTAGAGTGTCCGGATGGGGAAGTAGACGGCTTGTGGGTACATGCGGCCAACGTTACTCAACAGGTTCAGGATCAGTCGGCCTTCGTTCCGCACCAGGCAGGTCAGCAATTGTGGAATCCTAGAAGACAGGGACATGGAATTCAGGCAACATATTATCAATATTGTTGGTTAGCTTATATTTTTTAAAGCATCGGCTTAACCCAGAGGTGTGTTCTGTTACGTCTTATAAATTCACAGAAATTTATATCATAGTTTTAAATTTTTATAAATGTCAATAAATATGCGTCTCCATTTCTTCCTCCAAACAAGGACGTATCGCATGCACTATAAATACACCGAAGAAAACTGTCACATTAATGTAAAACAGACGAATAAAGTAGATGTGGTAAATGATATCCATGCGTCTCACCAGGGGAGCCACTGTATGGGCGGGACGCCGACGCAGTACTTGTCGACGGCCTCGGCGAGCGTGCACTTCTCGTCGTCGTAGGTGAGTAACCAGATGACCTTGGCGAGATACTTGCGGGATTTACTCTCGTTCTGATGGCGACATGCGTGCAGGTAACACGTGATGGCGTACACACCCATCTGTATCGTCCTGTGAGGTGCATAAAACACGTGCTAAGTGTTTGACTAATGACGATGGATAGGACACATGTAACGACGAGGAAAAGAAATTCATGTCGAACACTTAGGATCATGATGCGAAAAAAGGGTCACGGTTATTTAAAAACAGGCATGTCGGTTAGAGTCAGGGAAAAGGTGGAAATATTTTTTCATGTGGATTTGTCTGCTTTGAGAGACCAGGAAAAAAACTTAAATGATATGTCCTTGCCGACCATGGCATGGGGCTGAGGGCCTCTGGGAAGGTCCAAACCGCTGTCTTATTGGGGTAAATTAGGCTAAATCAAGGGCAAGGACGCGAGGAAAAGGAATTACCTATACTGAATATGAAAAAAATGTATTTCCATGGAAAAATGGGAAACAGGCATCTCTGAAAAAAAAAGTTTTAAAGAATCTGTGCTGACCTCTCGCGTGTGAAGAGCGCCTCCAGGTAGTCTGCCCACAGCGCCCACGCCTTGACGAGCGTGTCGTGCATCTGGACGGCCGCCGAGAAGGCCTTGTTCGCGTCCTCCGACCTGCAACATAGTCACAAATAGTATACACATGTCATATACACATGTCATATACACAAGCACGTACTGCTACGAGTTACGCACTGCTACTCCCCATACAGAATTAAGGGATGTCAGCTGGGCTCCGAGAAAAAAGGAAAATATTTTTCACATGGAATTTGCTGCCTAAGAGACACTAAGAAAATGTGAAAAACGTGGGACTAAGGGTCTGCGGGGAGGTTCAAACCACTGGTGTATTTTTTAGCATGAATGAGGTTCAATCAATATTATCTTTGTTTAACACATTTGTTTGTTTTTAACGTCCCAGGAGATCCTGAGGTATATAGGTTTTACACAAAGAAAATAATTGTAAATCCCAAAAGGAAAACATGGAAAAGTGAAAAGTTTTTGACAGATACAGTAAGCAGTGCTCACCGTCCTATCTGGGCGAGGAACATGCCCTTAAGCGCGTAGAACTCGGCAGTCATCTCTTTGGTGAAGTAGCGTAGGTTGGTGGACTCGATCACCTCCAGCCCCTCCTGTAGCTCGGCCTTGCCCATCACCCCCGCCATCTGCAGGTAGCACTTCACCTGCTGCCGGATCTTCTGGAAGCAGTCGACGATCGGCACTGATGGTATCGTGTGGATCCTGTAGGAGGGAGAGCATCAGTGTAAATCATTCACAGTTAAACACAGACCCTATAGGTTTGTTTTTTTAAACAGGGATGTCAGCTGAGGTCAATTTTTTTCATGTAGAATTTTCTACCTCAGAGCAGGGATGCCAGTTGGGGTAAGACAAAATATCGAAATATTCTTCCTTTCAATACTGTGTTTACGTGTGATCACAGTGGGGAAATCAAGGGATCAAGGAAAAGCTCAAGTTTTTATGTGGAATTTTTTATTTGGAATCTCAGAGAGACCAAGATAACGCGAAAACATGTTGGTGTCACCCCCAGCGTGGGACTGAGGGTCTATGGTGAGGTTAAAAGCATTGTCTTCATGGCATGGATGAGGTTGAATTGATATCATCTTTGTTGTATCCGAGTGAAAAGAATTTAATATACTGAATATGAAAAAAGTGGATTTCCATGAAAAAAACTCCATCTCTAATTAAATGATACAAGAATATATCAACTCATAAAAGATTATATAGCAGGATAAAAGGAAACATCAAAACTAAGAGCCTACCTGCTGAGGGAGTCGAGACACACCCCGGTGAGGTTGTGCTTACGGGCGATCTTGCCGAAGTGGATGATGGCCTGCGCGGAGGCGTGCACGCCCAGCATGGAGGTGTTCTGCTGCTGCGTGTCGTGCTGGCCGTGCGTGTCGTAGTGGTTCACGATGAACTGGTAGTGGTGCTGGCGCCACGTGAAGATGTCCGACCAGTGAGACAGGTCGTCGGAGATCATGGGCAGCCGGTTGCGCCACGTCTTCACGATGGCCTTCATGTCGTGCAGCGCCGCGTTGCGCCCGATGTTGGCGGGCTGCAGGCCCTGGTGGATCTGGGCCGCCTCCTGCAGCTCCATGATCTGCTGCGCCGCCTTCACAACGAGAAACCGAATGTGGGTTATTCATACTTATACAAAGTACGTGGATTATTCATACCTATACAACGTACGTGGGTTATTCATACTTATACAAAGTACGTGGGTTATTCATACCTATACAACGTACGTGGGTTATTCATACTTATACAAAGAACGTGGGTTATTCATACCTTTACAACTTACGTGGGTTATTCACACTTATACAAAGTACGTGGATTATTCATACTTATACAAAATACGTGGGTTATTCATACTTACTTATACAACGTACGTGGGTTATTCACACTTACACAAGGCAAGTGGATTATTTATACCTATACAACCTACGTGGGTTATTCATACTTATACAATATACGAGGATTGTTTACACTTATACAACGTACATGGATTACTCACACTTATGCAACGTACGCACATGGATTATTCAATGTACGTGGATTAATCCGTTCTTCAACGAACATGGATTAATCCGTTCGTACGTGAATCCGTTATATAACGTAAATGTATTGATGACGGCTACTTTTGCTTTAGTAAACAACTTCAAATTTGATATACAGTGTTGAACAAAAAACCACTATCTTCCATCATTAAACACTTTCCTCCAATGTTACAGCATGTACATTATCCAAATTAAAAAATATACCGGTACTACATGTTCCGGAGTCTGTATGTGTGGTGGTATACCACCTATCAAAATACTTCAGTTTTTAAATATGCCAACCTCAAGTTTCAAACGTTGTCCGCAGACGACTTTTGAGTAGACAATAAATCTCGTACCTGCAGGAGATTGACGTGGATGTGCGAGACGACGCTGGGCAGGCGGCGCCACTCCTTGATGGCCAGGTTGGAGGAGACCTCGACGAGGCGCTCGATCATGTTGAGGTGGTGGTCCTCCGGGTGACAGATGGCGATGTAACCCCGGTACAGGTTCACCTTCCACGCCAGCTCCTTGGGGCACGACAGCTCCACCTGTCAGTCACATGGATCACATTAATTAAAGTCAAGTAAATATTCGGTACTAAAAAAGAAAAAAAAATTAATCCAGTCCAAGACTTGAAACGACAACATTTTCTTCAGAAAAAAAAAATTGGTACTATTTCAATGTTAAAATATTCAAACCAGCACCGGCAAAGATTTAAACCGGTGTGAATAAAACATTAGGACGTGTGGTTTAGCCATCTGTAAAACAGGAATTACTTCATCTCATTTTATGGGATTTTTTTTTTCATTATTAAAAACACAAGTACACTGGTTACCTGTGCTAGGGCGTCTTTCATCTGGCCCCATTTGGGGACTCTCCAAGCAGATTCGAGGACGAGATGAGGGTTTGTGTTGCCTTTAGCGTTGGCGTAGTCTAACAAGTGGTCCCACTGGTTCAGCTCCTTTGAACAGCTACAAGAAAACAACATTCCTGTTATTATATCACATGTATATTTCAGTCCGGTTCAATTTCTATCCTTTATCGAAATCACGCATGCATCACAGCAAATATGGTATATCGATTTTAAACATTACATGTATACATGTAAAAATGAGAGGCTTAAACACGTTTAAGGGGTTATATTCACTGCGACTCACAAGGTGGCAGCTCGATCGCTCCCACCCAGCTGGATCAGTTCCCCTGCGTTTCACCAGAGGGACATACCTTCACATCCACACCGACGCCATACATGTCTCGTCTGATCCAATTCTTGATAATTTTTTTGATAATTTATACATGTACTTTAAATGAACCCGGGCCCGACACCCAGTTCTCTCTATAGTGGTCGCAAGCGGTGGGTTTTGGATGTTATATGCCTCGTGAACACACTTCTATACTTCAAATGAATGTTAAAAAACACAATAAAATCTCGAGTTATTAGAAGGGATTGTGGTTAGACCGGGGACAGTCGGAATGAAGTTATATCCTATAATGTAATGCTCCAATCCACACATATACAGTACATGTGTTTGTATATCTACAAGTCAACAAAAATACTACAGCATCCAAGTTATTTTTATCGACAATATGAGAGTACATGGTGTCTGCCTTACCGGATCCACTTGTCCTCCCACAGCTTGTACTCGGGGAGCACGGAGGGCGAGGCGGGGCCGGCGTTGTGGTCGGACCGCGCCTTGTTCATGGCCATCTCGTAGGACTGCTGGGCCTGCTCGAAGAAGCCGTGCTGCTCGTAGGCCAGCGCAATGTTTGTCTCAGGGAACTTGGCCCGCTTCTGCCAGATGCCGACCAGCATGTCCTCCTCCCGCAGCAGGCTGTACAGGTCGCACAGCGAGTCTAACGTCTCCTGCAATTATATCAACATGTTTACATATAATATACTTCAGGGATGTCACTTGGGGTCAGGAAAAATGTGAAAATGTTGTTCATGTGGAATTTGCAGCCTCAGAGAGACTGAGAAGACACAGAAAACACTTCAGCTTTGGCCATGAAACGGGACTGAGGGTATACGGGGAGGTCCAAACTATCTTTTTATCATCATGAATGAAGCTAAATTTCTTTAGAGTATTGGTGATTTGTTAGAGTATTGGTGATTTGTTTCTTTTTATACACAAGATTATATTAGCACATATCTATGGTAATATCACATGCAAATACTTCCGTATTCCGTACATCACATAATTAGGTAATATAGTCAATCAGATATTCTGTCTTCGGCATCGGAATATATCTAATCAACCATTTTACCACATATCTTTGACGCAAGGAGCAATTACTGTTTGTTTGTTTGTGTAGTTTTACGTCTCGATAGGCTAGGAGCCATTAAGCCAGTTTCTGAATAGTACTTGGTATCATTTTGAAGAAATGATCCCAGACTAGGGGTGAATGAACATACCTGTTGCGGTGAGGTGACGGGCTCGAACTCATACTCGGCGGCGACAGGTTTCGACTTGACGAGCTGCGTGCTGAGCCCGTTGTCAAAGGCGAGCTGCTCCAGCATAAGGACAGCGCGGTGCCACAGGTTGTGAGTCTTCCCGAGATACTGTTAAACACAGAGGCGGTCAAAGTTATACACGAAATAATTCACCGTTTATGATGGATCCAATAAGTTTTCTAGAGGTAGCATCTGGCTGAGCTAGAGGTGTTAGTGCGACGTCTAACCAAAAATGAAACAAAATCCAACTAGGGTACATGTCAAAGAAACCCTGTTAAACATAAAGCTACCGATCTACCTCACAAAAATATCTTTACCTCTTAAAATGAACCTGTGACTAAAAAAGCCTTAAAAAAGTTAAATCCATGCCAAAATACAAAATATCTAAACGGCAAGACATTATATTGCTGTAATGCCTTCTTTCCAAAACAGAAAACATATTCCTATCTGTACTTAGTTAGCTATAAAAAACAAAAATGTGGTCAGCTCACCTAGTGACACTACAAGCAGGTGTACTACAGTAGGCTATAGCCATAACCTGTAAAACCAACCGCCCACCTGCTAATGATATCCTACGCTATGATCACTAGATAATATTCTGTAGCTTCATTTATTGGAGCAGACGACATTTTGCTGTAGGAGTCTCTTACCTTGAGGGTGCACGGTCTGATGGGGATGTTGGGCAGGCACTGACACATGGACTCCACGAACGTGTGGATGGCGCTCGGGTGGCAGTCCTTCTGGATCACGTGACTTCCTGAACAGAGGAACGATCCTAATTCCCCAGCCAATGCCTGTAAGACAAAACCAGACGTCACTATTTGTAACCTTACCAACATTATTGCTTATTTCACTATCATTGTGCAGTACTATTGCTAGCCTTTAAAAGACCACAGTTTCATACATCATTCTCATATTTACATCTATATAGGGAAAAGTAATGTTTAGTCGCGGAACGCAGGGGACATGTAACTTTTAGTTACCCAACATTAAGATACGTAACGTTATGTCACGTAACTAGGAGGACATGTGAAGTTAAGTCACATAGCATGGGGGATATGTAACATTGAGTCACGTAACATGGGGGACATCTAACGTTAAATCACACAACCTTAATATATGTCAAGTTAAGTCACGTAGCTCGAGGGACTTGTAACGCTAGATTACGTAACACAGGGACCACGTGACGTTAAATCACGTAATGCAGGGGACATGAAACATTACGTCATGGAACACATGGGACATATGATGTTAAATTACGTAATGTCGGGAACATGGAACTTTACTCACATGTTGCTGGCGGTCGGTAAGGATCTTCCAAACACGGGGGAAGAGGTCGAGCCATGTGAAGTGCGCCAGTTCTGTGCTGCTATGACACAGCTGAGACAGCGCGTTGAGACAAGACACCATCTGAAGGTCAAACAGGCGTAAAACAATGAGGGTCAAGTCTTACTATCAATGAGTTGAGTTCACACTGTTATAACAGGTGGACCATGAATCGGAGGCGTCCAGTTCAAATCAATACTTGGTTCACTACATGCGCACTTTCCACATGCATTAAAGACGATACAAATCTATGTGTATGGATCCAAGGTATCCCTAGTTTGTGCAAAAGATATACCTTTGATATTTGAAGATTCTTTTCTGCTGGTGAAATACAAATGGTTTTTTCCATCAACACAAGACAATACGGTTTTGCGTCGCTAACTTACATTCCCCCAGTGTCAGTTGTGCTATTGGTAGTTTGGGGAGTGAGCGTACCTTGACCTGGCGACAGTTCTTGAGGAAGTTGGCCTGGCGCTGTAGTAATTGCTGCAGGCTCTGTTTGGGGTCAGCAGCCTCTTTCTTGGTGATGTCTTTGGTGACGTTTTCCTCGGAAGAATCCCCAGACAACTCAATGTCAATTTCGTCCTGGTGGGGAAGTAAATATCACATTTAATGACTTATTGCGAAAAGAGTCCAGGGTCATTTGTAGAAATATAACTTTAATTGCCCTTTACCCATATGACATTTTTTAGCAAGTTCAAAAGGATACTAGGATGTAGCTTTGGTCAATTCTAAAATGAATTAGAAAGAATTCGATAAACTATTATTCCTCCTTATTAACAAAATGCTTTTTATAAATCAGTGTCCACATTCTGCTGTGAAATAAAGCCTACTGTGAAGTGATGCTTTGATGTATGATAGTTTCAAAAGTAATAATATTGGGATTAGAAAAGAAATCGAGGCAAAGGGCATTCACCTCGTCCTTATTGGTGTCAACTGACTCCACGTCCATGGGTTCCTCCTTCATACGTGTTACCATGGTGAAGGCGGCGCGGTCATGACTGTCAGCCAGGTTAATGACGCCCGATGCTGCTGGCAGCTGTGACTGCGACCCGCCACCAGTGACACTCAGCCCGTTTACAGACACGGCCAGTAACAGCTGAAATATAACACGCAGTTCACAGAATTATAATGCATACAATACTGTAAGTATGGGCACAGAGGCATAGTCAGTTTTGACTGCGACCCGCCACCAGTGACGCTCAGCCCGTTTACAGACATGGCCAGTAAAAGCTGAAATATAACACGCAGTTCACAGAATTATAATGTATAAAATACTGTAAGTATGTTCACAGAGGCATAGTCAGTTGTGACTGCGACCCACCACCAGTGACACTCAGCCCATTTACAGACACGGCCAGTAACAGTTGAAATATAACACGCAGTTCACAGAATTATAATGCATACAATACTGTAAGTATGGGCACAGAGGCATAGTCAGTTGTGACTGCGACCCGCCACCAGTGACACTCAGCCCGTTTACAGACACGGCCAGTAACAGCTGAAATATAACACGCAGTTCACAGAATTATAATGCATACAATACTGTAAGTATGGGCACAGAGGCATAGTCAGTTGTGACTGCGACCCGCCACCAGTGACACTCAGCCCGTTCACAGACACGGCCAGTAACAGCTGAAATATAACATGCCGTTCACAGAATTATAATGTATAAAATACTGTAAGTATGTTCACAGAGACATAGTGAGCTGTGACTGCGACCCATTCACAGACATGGCCAGTTATAGCTGAAATACAACACGCAGTTCACAGAATCATAATATATACACTACTATTTGTATAAATACAGAGATAATAGGAAACTAGCCTACACAAAGATACAGAACAGCGCCACAACTTCAAGCATTATTCTTACCTCAATACACTGTTTGATCCAGAAGTGTGCGCCCATAGCCTCCCAGTTCTGTGAGCATGTGATGTAGAGGAGGCGGTCAAAGAGACGAGCCTTGATGCTGCGGTCAAAGACCTCCACAAACTTCTGCCGGATGAGAGCCTGGTTACAACGCAGTCCAGCAAGGAAGGCAGGTTCCAGCTTCGACGTCAGCTCACTACCACTTAGTGACTCGTCCCTACACAAGAGAACACATTGTGAATTTTCCTCAGAGATAGTCTCACTTCAAACCATTTTAGTCAATACACATGAATTGTTCATTGAGTAGGTTCATATGTTTATATGTTTATACATCTGTGGTTAAACATATCAGGGGACCCTGAGGGTATACAATGCCTAGTAACTACGAGTTAAGGAAGTCTCACAGAACTATGTATGTTTTGAATGCTCGTATGTTTTGAAGGCATCGTCAATACTGACCTGTAGATGTAGTTAACGAGTTCCAGGAATTGTGCGTTAAGCTCCTGCTCGTCTGGGAAACGTTTCTCCACGTTCTGCATCAGTTTCACGAGGAGGATCGCCTTTTCCCGCAGCGACGGCGACTGGTTGATGGCGATGGCCGTCTGAAGGAAAAACACTTATAGTACCCACATTTTCTTTTTCCTAACAAAAGTTATCTAAATCACCTAATTCTCTATTACACATATCCCACACACTATGATACCAACATGTTTGGTACTCTTACACGATATTAGTATATTGGATTGAATGATATACAGTTGCACTGACATGTGTCAGAATCATGTGCCAAGAGGACTTAACGGGAGACCCTCCGTTCCAAGCAATGTGCCCCCTTAAGCGAGGTTGAAATAAACTAAATTAGATTTTCTTGTTCCGAGCGAAGTCCCCTTAAGCGGGGTGACCCCTTAAGCGGGGTGACCCCTTAAGCGAGGTGTTCCAGAAGCGGGGTTTTACTGTACCTTTTTCCCCAAATTGTGCACGTATGATGAAATATACATTTTTCTTTTCATTGATAAATTATATGAATAGAAGGTTAGGAGAAAGATATTCCCACTAACTGGGCATGGTCTAGGTCCGAGGTTATCAAGTAATGAGTTAATCATAAGACATTGGTTACCGACATGTTTCCAACCTTTAGGTTCTTCATCATCTATATGAATAGAGGTTCATGAACACCTTGACGCACTTTTCATACCGTGCATGCAAATCACAAGAGGCCTGGTTTGTTAATACTTGACTGCATGACGTACCTTAATCTTGACCCAGTCCTCGACCATCTTGGTGATGGCCTTCATGACCTTGCCGTCCGTCGTCTTGTCGATCAGACCCACCAGGATGGTGCCAATGAAGCTTTTGCGCATGTCCATGCTCATGACGCCGACGCGGTTCTTGACCAAGTCCAGGGAGAGGATCAGCAGTTCCGAGGCCACTGAAACCACAGCCGGCACAGCTTTAAGCATCATGCTCATCATACACAGATACAAGGAGCGTCAGTTGGGGTCAAGGAAAAAAGAAGAAATATCTTTTATGTGGAATTTACTGTCTCAGAGAAACTGAAAAAAAAACCATGGAAGACACATTCATGTTCGCCATGGAATAGGGCTGTGGGTGTGTAGGAAGCTTCAAACCACTGTTTTATTGGCGTGAATAAGGCTCAATTTATGTTATCGTTGTGCATACAAGAAAAATATGAAAACATTGATTTCCAAGAAAATTGGGCCATCCGTGTAATATGTAGGTGCTGAGAGGGGGTCAACAATTTGGGAAACTTTGCGTATGTTCCTTATTTGTTCTGTTGGAAGGGTCTAAAATTTCGGAAATTCTGGGTACATACTTTATGGATAGCCCCATAGTGGAAAACTGCCATCCTTGCCTCCATATCAGAACATAAATATATCTATTAAGGAACGTAATAGGAGTATCTAGGAGAGTATCATAGTAAGATGGCATACCTGGACTGGTCTCGGAGGTAGTGGGCGAGAGGTGCTCACGAGCCATCCGCTGTAAGACCCGCATGAAGGACGTGATGAGCCGGTCAATGTAACACTGGTTGTGAAGACACGCCGCCTTGAGGACCATCAACGTCCCAAACAGCTGCGACGGGGATCCTGATGACGCTCTGTGCACACAAAAAATGTAAGAAATGTCACACGAGACAGGGCTTTCATATGTACAATATATACCTTGGCATTTTTCATGTTGATTGAGGTTCAACGAAAATGTACACAGGACAAGGTATCATTATTTGGCAAAAATGATTTTGGAGAAAAACGGTGTTGCCTTGTGGCGCCCTTATTTGTCAAATAAAAATAACAAGATTAATGGTTCAAATATAGTATTTTGAGGAAAGTTATTGACGACTTCAATCATTTTAAAATCACTTAGACGCACTTCATAACATATATTCTCACCAAGAAAAAAACCCTCTAGTTGTCACACCTGGTTTAAGGTATATGAAAATGGTGCTTACTTCTCGTAATTAGCGAGACCCTCGTAGACGACCTTGGAGACGCATGCGTAGAGGCACTCGAGCTCTTCGTACTTGGAGGCGACATTGGAGGTGGCGGGCTCGGTGGGGAAGATGGACATGAGGCGTGAGAGCAGCGAGTGCACGGCGCGGATCACCTTAGAGTTGGGGCACGTCATGCAGGCAGCGATCCCGCGCTGTAACGGCTTGAAGCTGGACAGGATCACCTCCTTACGCTGTAGGGGTATGAGAGGCCGGGTTTGTTAGATCATCAGTGGTCAGCTCAAGTTATCAGTTTCTGTTTGTTTTTCCTTTGGTTTTTTTAGGGGCAGTGAAGGGGTTGGGTGGATGGGAGTTGATGTTTATTTGAGGGCAGAGGCGGCACTTTTTGCATTTGTATCCTCCGTTTTGGGGCTCTGGGTGCGACCAGTTGATTCAGCTTAATCAATAAGATGATATCTAAAATTCATGGCAAGAAATAACTACTACCGTTTCGGTACTTTATGAGGGTTAATAATCCCACAATATTAGGTAACCAGGCCTTTACGACGGATATGATTCAAAGAATATCACACTGACTGACGAATGAATAATGATTACAATATTGACTGGTTTCAGATACAAGCGGCCGTATGCTCCGATGAGTTCACACGTAGTAATATCCGAGCACATGCAAGGATATTGCATAGGGTCAACCCCGAGCTGTGCCGATATTTGTTCGTTCTAAGTACGCACTATTTTTCAGTACGCACTATTTTTTTCCTTGCACATGTGTGCCTGTTCGCGACCCGGCACATACAACATAACCATATGCGTCAGGGTTTATGTATAAATACACACTCACTATATGTTTTCTATTGACACTTCGTATGAGGTGGATAATAACACACCTGCCCGGAAAACTCACCATGATGCCGAGCAGGAAGCTGAGCAGCTCCAGCGCAGTGCAGATGTTGGCGAAGTTGGGCTGGTGCGTCTCCACCGTCATGAGCAGCTTGTCGAACCAGGCCAGCTTCAGCTCGGCGTTGGGCCACACCTCCGGTCGCAGCGCCGTCTTGAGGAGCGTGACGCAACGACGGGAGAGTAGCTCGCCCGGTGACCCTACTGTTGTCGATGTCTCGTTCACCTGAAAATCACACGGTGTTAACACGCTTTTCCTCTATTAGCTGTGCTATCTAGCCTTTCAAGACGCCAAGCATGACACATATTGATGTGCCAATTACTCTTTTATCTCGAATATTAGTAATTGGCCGATGAATGTACCTTTAATAGTACTGAAGGGATTTGCAATCTATTCATATAGAACTTTTGTGTCATTCACTCTTACTTCTATAGTACCCTGGACATTTATGTGATTACAGCATCTACATCTAGCACTAAAGGCATACATATATACGTTCAATACTAATTCTCAAGTTTTATAAGTAGATGTGTACACTCACGTGGCAAGCGATTCTCAGCAGGAAGTTCACCACAGCGTCGCACCACTGTCGCTCTATGGGGCGCGATGCGTCATTTTTAGTCGCTGCCGGCTGTAAGTGGGGAATGCAACAGAGAGGTATAGAAATAGAACATTGAAATGAATACATTATGACTTTATCCAACAAGACCACGCGGCCTTATCAGCCAATCTGTACAACAGGTCACCATCATATTTCAGTATTTGGCTATTATGTAACGTTATGTATTGCCAGGCAGGCAACGTAGAGCTCTAATGATTATCGCCCGTTTGGTATTACTGACAATTAAAAGCGTATTTCTCTAAATTCGGTAATTTTGCCTATCCAGGATTACATAATAAATTTCATGATTTTCAAGGTTGTCAGTGTGGGTCAGACGAGAGTATGTTTTCCATAAGGAATTTGCTGCATTGGAGAGACAAAGAAAATATAGAAAACATGTCGGTGTCGGCAATGGTGTAAGCCGGGGAGAATTCAAACCAGTTTTATTGGGAGAACAAGGCTCAGTTGATATTATCTCTGTTCTACTCTATGGAAAACGATCTCCATATACTGAGTATAAAAAAAATGGATTTCCATGGAAAAGTGGATCCATGGAAAAGTGTAAAGCTGACATCTCTGGGTTGTTAATTGTCTATGGTTATGAGTTGATCCATGATCCAATGTGAGTGAGGGGGTTGACAACACGCTGCACCGTCTCGTTCTTCACTTACCGCTGGTGGCGCTGCGGTGCCGGTGGATGCGTGGCGGGGTCGCTTGGCTTCCTGTGGCGAGTCGACAGAGGCTGAGCGTTTCACTGGTCCTCCTGCCTGCAGCACGGGCTCTGGGGTCGCCACCTGCGTCTGGAACCAGAATTAGACATTGTTAATAACCACTCTGATCCAGTAATACTATCTGAAACTTCGTATATACGAATGTAATACTCATGTGGACGTCAATGAAGAAATGATCTAAGAAATTTTTTTAAAAGATTAGGTTCCGACAATTTTTCCAGAATTTAGAGGGTCGAAGGTCAGGTAATAGAAGTTACACATAGATGATGTTTATTGTAGCAAAATGTAAGTGATAGGAAAATGCTTCCCATCACCAGAAATGTCGACCATATTCAGATAGAAAACATAGGAAATGGATTGGATTGGGCCGTGAAGGGCGGTTACTGAAGACTCACCTCGGGGGTAATGTCCAGGTCCTCTTTTATACGCTGTACTTCCCACTTGATGATGACTTCCGCCAAGTCCGCCGCCAATTTCCGGTGGTCGATGGACGCCTGGAAAAACAGGATCAATTGAAGACATCATTTCCGGTGAATGGCAATCAAAGTGATTTATCTCATAGATAAATAAATATAGTACAAAATGATGAGAATGTTTTTTAGTATTTTTCCTTTCAACCATGAACCAAGTTACTCCGCGTCTAAGCCGATTCTGCGGAACATTTCAGAATAAACGCCCCGGTATTTTACCAGGCTATTTCAATTTCATTTTAGGAAGGCTCTCGCCACGTACTCTCTAATCAGATATTTTACCAAGTCCACTCTAAGCATCGTAACTCGAGTTTCAAGTGAATTGTCCTGAAAACGACAAATATTTAAGACACATGCATATGGGCGAAAGGATAAGTCCATATATACAGTATTTATCATGCCGAAAGATATGTATTGTTTATGGAAGATGCGGCTAATGGGTTCAGTAACAAAAATATAACGTACGTTTGGCGTGAATCCGAGTCTCTGTATGGAGTTGACCATGTGTTGTATGAGGTGGTGACGTACGGGGAAGTAGACCCGGCAGTGGCGTACTAATAAGTGCAGGATGTGCACCAGCTGTGCCACGGTGTGTCCTTCCTCCACGATAATCTTCTTGGTCCAATGTGTCAACATACCCTGGAGAAATCGGAGGAAGTTTCTTGTTAGTTACTCTCTTGTAACCTACAGTACAGACTTCAGATTTAATTGCGATATCAAATAAAGAAGTCCGAATGGATTACCGGAAATTGTGATTTGGTCTTTGAGTCTACTTGACAACTTTGGAGATTGTTGTGATTTTACAATTTCTTCTATTACGATATACGTTACCTTATTAGTCTACCTTACCTTAGAAGACCAAGAAACTTTGCTAAGAGATCTGGGATGAATTTTAAATCAGAATGAAAGGATTTTTGTCTATTATACATTCACAAAAGCTGTCAGAAATATATCATATACAGATCCGTATATCAGCCCTGCTTTGTGTATTGACTATTCGCTTAGGCCTGCGCCACTAGCGCCGACTAGATGACTCACGTTGCCGTCCTCCATGCGGCCGGGCATGGCGGGGGTGAGGATCTCCAGCGCCTGTCTGACCACGGTCCTCGCCTCCACGGCGTGCGCCTTGAGCAGCGAGTGGAACACCTGGAGGAACAACATACACACATTAACCTCAGTACACTGAACACTGAACACCTGGAGGAACAACATACACACACATTAACCTCAGTACTGTGAACACGGAACACCTGCAGGAACAACATACACACACGCATTAACTTCAGTACACTGAACACTGGACAACTGGAGGAACACTACACACACATTAACCTCAGTACACTGAACACTGAACACCTGGAGGAACAACATACACACACATTAACCTCAGTACTGTGAACACGGAACACCTGCAGGAACAACATGCACACACACATTAACTTCAGTACACTGAACACTGGACAACTGGAGGAACACTACACACACATTAACCTCAGTACACTGAACACTGAACACCTGGAGGAACAACATACACACACATTAACCTCAGTACTGTGAACACGGAACACCTGCAGGAACAACATGCACACACACATTAACTTCAGTACACTGAACACTGGACAACTGGAGGAACACTTCACACACATTAACCTCAATACACTGAACAACTGGCCCCGTTCGCTTATAAATAATTGTCGCGGTCTACGGCTGTACAGGTTTTTACATTTTAATACCATGTTACACACAGGTAACTAGTTTGCATACCACATAGTTTACACCACGTCCTGATTTTAAATGAATATTGACAACATAAACAAATGGAACATAACGTAACGGATATGTACATCGTCTTCTGTTTTTTTCTCCATTTGATTCGCTTAGTTAAGTTAAAAAGGCATAATTACACGTTGAAATTGGCTTTGGATATCATGGCCAGTTAGTTAATCCAAGCAAGTGGGATCAGGACGAAAGGTGATCGGATTAGAGTCTTCTATATATCTCAACCCTGAGGTTGTGATTATCCCTTCAGGAACTCACTTCCCATGTCTTCTTTTTAGAAACACCACCTACCAAACCACCCAGGTTCTGACCAAAGGACGGGAACACTACACGTACCCACACAAACAAATACAGCCACTCTTATACATACATGGTCTACGCATGTACGAGCTTGCACCATAATAGAGACACATAAAACACGTCTCAACGTGGGCACGTACCTGCAGCACGATACGCTTGTGGATGGCGAACTTGGCGATGATGTGGGACAGCAGGAGGTGGCCGTGGTACTTGGTGGCCGGGTCCACGCAGTTCTTCGCCAGCAGGCACGGCCAGGCGAACGTCATCAGGCGCCGCAACTTGTTGCCTTGTTTCCTAAAACCAAACCAAATACTAGTTATTGAAGTTCTCAGGCACATTATGAGAGGTAGGTAATTATAAGTATCTATAATACTACAGTAAAACCCCGCTTTGGGACACCTTGCTTAAGGGGCCAACCCGCTTAAGAAGACCCTTTGCTCGGAGCAGAAATTTTTATTTAGTTTACTTTCACCCCGCCTAAGGGAACATCCCGTTTAAGGGGACACTTTGCTCGGTATGAAGGATGTCCTCTTAAGAGGGTCATTAAGGTATATGGCATGCTCCTATACATCAGGGATGTTAGTTGGGGTCACAAAAAAAACAAGGAAATATTTCTCCTGGCAATACAGGGTTAGACATTAGAATTACATATACACCAAAAAGACCTGAAATATAGTAGATACAATTAACATTCAAAAAATGAAAACACGGAATTCCGCGGAAACAAGGAAAACTGACATCCCTGTATACATGGTATAATCAGAGAGGAGTGGAATATGACATGGTAAGATCAGAGATCAGTGGAACATGACATGGTAAGATCAAAGGAATGGAACATGACATGGTAAGACCAGAGGAGTGGAATATGACATGGTAAGATCAGAAGAGTGGAACATGACATGGTAAGATCAGAGAGGAATAACTCACTTGTTGGCGGCGTCGTGAATATGAGGCGAGGCCTGCTCCACCAGCAGGGATGAGAACTGTAAGAGCAGAATGCGCACGGCATCGGAGGTGCCAAATGGATTCTCCGGGTCGATCACCTTGTTGATGAACACGGAGATGACGTTTTCTGCATTGTCCTGGTCTGGTGCCGGCGACCCGCCAATCAGCCGCTCTCCGTTTCCGTGCTCGAAGGCATTGGCAAAGCACGGGATGAGCACATACTGCAGGATCTTGGCCTTCAGCTCTTGCGGCCATGCGGCGTCATGGAAGATCTCAACAAATTTGAAGAAGGCTCGGCGTTTCCAGTCTACATCGTATGTCTGAAAACAGATTGATATTTATGAATACAGTAGGATATAAATTGTCTTTTATAATTGTGAAATATTCACCAATGAGTTATCTTTTTCTAAAAAAGTGGATTTTGATATATATCTTGAAAGTGATACTTGAGTCCATATAATGTGTCTTCCTTCCATAGATATTTTAGTTAGGCTGAGGGCTTACCTCAGCGACGGTTTCCTCGAGGAAGTCCTTGAAGAATTGGAACTGCGGGATGAAGCGTGAGGTGAAGCAGCGGAGCATGTGGAAGAGCAGATCAATCTGGATCGGGTTGTTCCTGGAACAAACAATACACCGTGAAAAATGTTATCAACTAAGTCCGAGCGAGATACCTCGCAAACATACCAGTCACGGAGACTGAAACCATGCTACAAACAGGTTCATTGTCGTTGTAATGTTAGAGGTAATACAAATATACATAGATAACCATACTTACTTGAAGTAGTTCAGGAGGACCTCAATAAGCAGCCGTGGTTCTTGCCAATGGACATAATCCACATTGTCCTGAAAGGACAAACATTTTCACTTGAGCTGTTAAAACTTATTGTTCATTTAGGATTGTCAGTTGTAGTAAAGAAAAAAAGGAAATATTTTTCATATGAAATTTACTGCCCCAGAGAGATTGAGCAAACATGGAAAATACATCATTGTTCGCCATTGAGCCGAGCTCGGTGATTTGGAGCGGTTTGAACCATTGATTACTGGTATGAATTAAGCTCAATTTATCTTTGCTTTACACATGAAAAAAAAAGAGCTTTACAAACTGGAGATAAAAGCAAGGATTTCCTTGGATGAGTGGAAAACTGGTTCTAAACCATTTTGCTATAGACCGCACACGGACTTGGGGAATGTATACTGACCACTTTGCGGTGACGCTCCTGGAAGGGCTCGGAGATCCAGATGGAGAGGAGTGAGTTGACGATGCCCTGTTGGAAGGAGAGCCACTTCTCGTCGTGCTCCACCAGGATGTTGATGATGAGGATGGCCTGGTACTGCAGCTCCGACTTGGTGACGCCCTGCGCGGTCACGCCCGTCGCCACGCCCGCCACAGTCTGCGCAACAAACACGGAGAGGCACCGTTTAACAGTCTACTTATCAACGGGGGTTTCAGTTGGGGAGAGGAAAAACAGTGGATATATTTTTCAGATGGAATTTACTGCTTCAGAGAAAAACGTGGAAAACACATCAATGTTGCCATGGAATAGGGCTGAGGGTGTTGTGGGGAGGTTCAAAGCACTGTTTTATTGGCGTGAATGAGGCTCAATTCATGTTATCTTTGTCAACTAGAAATGGAAACAAGGATTTCACTGGCAGAAAACGCGTTTTTTTAACAAAGTGTGGAGGCTATGATGGGCCACTTTAGAACGGGTTAACAAAATACTGACAAATTGTTTAACCTTCAGAAGTAATGTACTTAATGTTCGCGTTGTGACTCACACCTGAGTTTTTAAAATACCATGTATTCCAAAGCATTGAACCTAAGCATATTTTTACCCTATTTCTTTCTCAAAAGATATTTCCACGTACTCCCATTCCATGAACCTGACAACGTAAATCTACCAGACTTCAATACTGAACAGATGATGGCCAATAAACCGAGGCCTAGCATGTAAAAAATGAACAGTACCTGTGTTTGACCGAACGCCAGCGTGATGAGCCTGTTGGGTTTGCTTTCCAGGACCTGCCGGAAGGGTGCGCCCTCTACGTGCTGACGCAGCATACTCTCGAAGAAACGGCTGCACTGCTGGTCCTTGATGTAGGTCTCCGTCAGGAAGTAGTCCACCGTCTGAGTCGGGTAGCGCAGCAGGAACTTCATCAGCGGCTCGTGGAACGGACTGCCCGCCTGTAAACACCACGTGTGTCAGGTGAGTGTGGGCAGAGTTTAATGTTAAAAAGCGAACAAGGCAGTGGTTGCTGATAGATTTTTTTCTTTTTTTTTCTGTGCCACGTTTTCTAAATCTGATAGATTTCATGGCAACATGTTGGTATCAGATTGAATTTTGTTCGGAATACAATGTAGCGTCGGCCGCATTGGAGAAGTTCCAACTTGGTCATAGCAATTTCTTAAATTCATTCAGGACTACAGGCAACGTATATGGGATTTACTGAGGAGCTTACTGAAAAACAATGTATACAAAAATACGCATTTATAAACTGATAGAGGTAAGTCATCACAGTAACATAGTGTAGCGTTTTTCTAAACATATCGCCGTGTCACAGTTATATATTGAAGTCAGTCACAGAGAAGTAAACCCGACGTCAGTTCTCACCTCGATGAGCAGAGCCTTCTCGCCCTTCAGTGTGAGTGTGGTCAGTGGCTCGATCATCTTCTGGGTGGCAGCTGGCGTCAGGTGGAACATGTTGATGATGGCTGCACACACCTTCAGCTCCTAAACACGGTAAATAGTATACCTCAGATTAAACACTGATTGAGCATCATGTTGCTACCGCGACTCAGCATGATATGCCCATGCCTGCTGGAATGTTTTGACATGTAGCTATTCTTCCATATATGAGAGTATCATGATATACTAGAAACGCATCTATTTCTCATAAAACATTGCTAGATTGAATATTACCTTATTATTACCTCGATTCAGAATTCGATAGAAAGTCTTTCACAATCATGACTGTCAGCACTTACCGTGGAGACGACTTGGCCGTTCATTCGTGTCTGCCCTCCCTTCTGGGCGATAATAGCCACATCCATCCACTTCTTAAGGTGGGCCTGGAAAAAGATAACATAAAATAAATATGGTAAGCCTCGCATATATATCTTAACATGCTAAAATATATTTTCAGTCACTAAGTATCATTAAGGTCAACGAGCACCCCATTGAGATAAAATCTGAAGAGGTGCGTGATAACATTCTTAGGAATATTATTCGATTCCTATAGTCTGGTTCAGTAAGTCCAGCACGGGAAGAAGGCAGGCACTTACGAGGAGCTGTTCGCAGAGCTTCTCGTTGAAGGTCTTGGGGAAGAGCTGGGTGAGGTAGGAGAGGCGCTGGATGACGTTCAGGTTGAGGGACCTGTAGTCGCCGAGCATGAGGAGCAGCGGCCGCATCGAGCTGTGCACCAACTCCACGTCCAGGGTGAAGCCCGAGATGAACTAAGACAAACACACGGAGAAAACGTCAGGTATTCAGTAGGAACACAGACGTGTAGTATAGGGAGACATGGTTAGTGTGGCTGAATGGGATCTATTCTGTGTGGTTTTGGTCCTTGGAACTCGTTGAATTTTTCCGACAATAAACAATAAGGAACTGTAATCCAGACACACTCACTGTCTCCTTATTATCATATACCTGGAATATATTTTTTAAAACGCCATTTTGAGGTACATTCGCACAAGGTATATAATGCTACTCAATATATGTATGTATAATCCACATGCATGACTTTCAAGTTTATAACGAAGATAAATTTAAACCTATTGTAAATATCCAATGAGATTCAGTTTGGATTTTTTACCTAAGGTAAGTTTTTTCTTAATATACATCAAATGAACTTTGCAAGCATGTGATATATTTCAAGGCATCATACAAGGTACTCATTTAAAACCATGGATTCTAAGAAATTTTAATATGTTAAAATAAGAATTCCATCAAAAGATATGAATTACGACGTGGCAACGGCACTTTTAAACAAAATATCAAAAAGAATTTAATCAAAAGATAGAAAAAGTATTAGGAGCCGGTAGTGGCTGACCGGTTGTTGAACAGTTGTGTATTTTAAAAGAACAACTCACCTTCTTCATACACTCGTAGGCGGCCTCCTGCAGCTCCGAGTTGGTGGAGTTGAGCGCTTTGTAGAGAACCTGGAAGATCTTCTCCCGGCAGTGTTGAATAGTGTGACATGCCGACAGCGCCTCTGTTAACACAAGGGCATCTCGTTCAGAAAACATCTAGGTACCGCAGTGGCAGGTTAGTAATCTTATCATTATTATTCATTATCAACATTTTGTTGAGATTTTCTCTAAGTCTATATACAATCAGTAATACTTCCAAATATAAAAAATATACATATATGGTTTTGGTTTAACCTACCCTCTTTCTTATACTATGTACTTCTTACAGATTAGTTTTCGAATGGCATAAATACCAAGGCTTGTCATATACAGTATGAGCTCTGGAAAGAGGGTACGAATCGTATTAAGAGGGTGATTAACAGGGCTGACGTGGATTAAACTGAGGGAATACTCACTGAGGGCGCTACGGCGGAGAGGTGCCAGGTTGGTAACAGACTTGTAACACGGCAACTTCAACAGGGCGATGTCCTCAGCCTCACACAGACTCAGCAACTAGCAGACACAACAAAGAATATTCGCTTCTACATTAGCTTCAAGAGTAGAGACAGCCGCTTTCCGTTTGGCAAGCCTCATTTTCTGTAACAATTACATGTATAGATAAAAAAAACAACAATATGATACTAGAGGTAATGATTATAAGATGATGAGAGTTGGATACAAAAGCTATGAGTCTATAATAGTTTCCTTTCTTTAAACAGAATATTCCTCGTTTTAGCAGTACTTGTTTATTATGCATCCATTTACCCATGGAGTCTTTCATATAAAAGAACAGAGAAGACCCCCTGAGATCACGGGGCGACATAAACTTACCTCTGTGAGGAAGACCTTGTGCTCCATGGTGTTCAGGTCTATCGTAAACAGTTTGGGCTCCAGGGTCGTGCAGAACGTATTACCCTCCTGTCAATACAAACATAAATGATATGCGTGAAAACCTAGTCCCCAGACGAGTTTATCGTGATTTACAAATACTGACCACCTCCTTTACTCAGACCTTTGGACAAATTTAGTTAATCTCCTTTTTTTCAAAAGAAAATCTCCTCTTTTTTTTTTTACAAGAAAATGTTACTTTTCTTCGATATACGTATAACGACGTGGCAAAGTTGACAGCTCAAGCTACCGCGTATACAATCAGAAGAAAAATGTCAATTCTGTTTAGGCTATGTGAGAGCAGTATTTAGCAATAATGGTTCTAGAAAACAGCACACATAAATGCACTTATAACAGACAAGATGTGATATATGCATGGTTGACGGGAGACTGACCATGAGTCCGATCTGGGCGTTGGCGGGCTGGTGGCGTAGGAGATGTTTCTTGGGGGGGATCATGTCCTGAAGGACGTCCTTGTGGGGCTCCATGATCTCCGTCACCGTCTTGCCCATCGTCTCCGCCACCACCTTCAGCGACTGCATGGCCTGCAACGGGAGAGAAACCATCGTCTTATCCATCTCAAATCTGAGGTAACGTCTAAATCCAGGACAATCTTATTTACCCTGGAGGTCAGCTGTAGCCACAGCAATAGCAGCTATTTTCAAGTGGTTCTAATATTAAATGATGAATTTCTTCAGTGAACGAAATAATACCAGAAACAATTTTAAAATTGTTACTTCAAAACTTATAAATACATGTATGTATATACAAATGCAATATCACCTATAACTAACCCTGACACCAACCTACAAAATACATAATACATAATGACGTGTGAGGAATAACAATGGCGCACCTGTTCTCTGACCAAGGTGTTTGGTGACGTCACTTGACGCACGAGCTCGTGAATAACGTCATATTCTGATTTTTTCTGAGCAGAAATTAACTCCTCTGTGCTGCCCACTGGGAGTGGCTTCGCGCACTGTATGAGCATCTGTTTGAGGTTGGTTTTCGCCATGTCGACTGCACCACTCGATACCTGAATGAGAGAGCAAATTGATTAGCAATGGAAGCCTGTTGTTTGTTTTAAACCCATGTTGGGAGGAGGCCCCCCTTACTTATCATAACTCATATTAACAGACATTTTATCAGTACAAGTTGCCTTTGCAATTCTAATATGAAATCAGTGTAAATACACGACTCTGGATCTGTAAAAATTGTTTACGCCAAAGAGTTCAAATATTCAGATATAACTGTGACTTTGCGCAGTATTTATTCTATAGATCGAAATTATCCGAGGCACAGTACTAATAGTGAAGTGATGTTCCTACAAGCCTAGGGCTATACGATATGCCCCAGGGTAACAATGTTTTAATGTATGCTTGATGATCAACACCCCACAACAGAACCCTATTGATATCCTCTCATATCTCTATATTATTATTATTTTTTTTAAGATTGATCTTTATTCTGGAGGTAATGTAGGCTCAAGTAGTGCCTATTTCCACAGTGCTCCAGGCTGGAAATTTACATGCAATACTCTAGCCTACCACTGGGCAAGGACCAGGAAAATAGTACAATATATACAGGGATGTCAGTGGCGATTCCATTTTTCTTCATGTAGAATTAACTGCCCCAGAGAGACTGAGAAAATATATTAATGTTGGCCACGGAATCGGACTGGAGGTGTTGAGGAGGATCAAACCACTGTTTTATTGGCATGAATGAGACTCAATTTATACTATTTTTGTTTTATACAAGAAAATATCATAAACTGGGCTGGAATGTGGATAACTGACGTCCCTGTATATAAAGTAATGGTTTTAAATGTGGATAGGCTATTCACAGTACTGGTTCACTATCAGACACACAGAACATATAGATGATGAGGTGAGAGTGTTACCTGCGCCGTCCCACCGCGTGTCACTCGCACCTCCCCGGTCAGGTCCATCATGACGAACAGCAGCGCCTTCAGGAAGACGAACTGGTGGTCGAGCACCCAGCGCGCTGACATACGCTCCATCAGCAACTTGATGGATAGACACCTGTGGATAATAGAAACACATTGATATGTAACTGCTAAAAGTGGTGCAGATTGTTTTACCCATATTTAGATACAGATGTGCACCGGTCTCTTTACTGTAACTTTATTTTGAAGGATATATTTTTTTATTTATTGTTGTTCTTAGGCAATAAGTGAAACCTCATTTTCCGTATACAAGGTATTGTTGAGTCCACATCATGCGAAATACATGAAACTTTCCGTGCGCAGCAGTCATGAAAATGATCACCCAATATTGTTTAAATCCAACAAAACTATTGTCACTCACCCTCCTAACTTGGCGTACCAGGCCCGCTCATAGCATAATGAGCACATCCTGTCCACTAAGTACTCAAACATGGGCAGTTGACAGGCCTGTGAACACGAAATATAGAACCATATTATTATCATGTGAGAGCAGAAAGGGTATGCAGGCAGGCAAGATGAAGCTGGGGTGATGAATGTGTGGCAACCAAATAAGGAAGTGCTACAGGGCGAAAAAAACAAGTACAATCTACTGTTTTTCCAGCAGTAGATAATATATATATACAAGTCCGTTAAGGCCGTTGTTATCTTCAACAAACTTTATTCTATCAGGTTATTTTCAGACGTGTGTTGTATCTGCATGGGTGTCAGACGGTGTCGGGAAAAAATGTTCATGTGAAATTTATTGCCTCAGAGAGACTTAGAAAACATGGTAATATAACAAAAAATTGTGTGTAATGTTGGGCTTACCCGCTCGGTGGAGCCGAGGATGGCGGTGGCCGTGTCGAGGATGATGACGAGCGCCAGGTGGCCCGGTTTACACAGCTCCTTCTCCTCGTGCCCCATGATGACGGCGAGCGCGTCGATCATCACCTGCGGGTCCATGCCCTGCAGGCGCGCCTGCTTCTCGCCGCTCACCGGGAACGGGCCTGTGGAGTGTTCAATAGTATTACCGTTCATTAATCCTTTACTTACCATGAATACCTGGAGACATTCCCTTGGTTAGTGCAAATGATGAGGCATCATTTTTTCTATTTCTGTTAAAATGCCATTTTTCTCAGCTGATACTATCTAGATCTTTACAATTTTTTTCCGAGATTAGCTAAAACACTATTATGCCGGAAATGTACATATTATCAGGTAACATATATATTCTTCAGTCCATGTATCTTTTCTCAGATAACTACATTTCTGGTGCCAACCTGGAGGTCTTATATTCTGGACATCATTTGACAAAAGCTGATTGCCCGTTCCCCTAACCCCAATTTTATTTTTATGGTCATCACTTCCATGATAACCATCCCGTTAACCTGCAAACATAAAGCAGGGACTAAATTGCAGTAGGGACTACTTGGTTACTACCATGTTATTACTATAATAGTCCAAATGGGACATTGAAACTCTATTCCAGTCTTTTAGTCTACTTCTCAAGTTTGGGGGTTTATACTCTCTATTATGTTATTTAGTACCCCGTCCCCTGATCATACCAGTCCACCCAGGACATCGAGATTATAATCTGCCACACTTACCACACTGTTGGGCGATGGCGACCATCGTGTAGTGTCGGACCATGGAGGCCATGAAGGGAAGCACCTGAGGCCGCAGGTCCTTGATGGCCGCCGCCACTGAAAACCAGACACGCGTGACCATTACATCATGTTTACTCAAGGATGAAAGCCGGGACTGATGAAAAATTCGTATTCTTAAAATATTTATAAAAAAAGAATCATTAATTATTACACTATTTTGGAACAGAATGGCTATGAATCGATATATATTCTAACACTGCGACTGTTGCCAATGTATATGAAATGTCGGAATTCAGTCATTTGTTGGAAAACTTGAATCCCCGTTTACTGCTTTAGAACGTGCAGTCTAATATCTATGATGGATACGCATTTTTATCACTGGGTTCACCGCCAGAGTTACTACAGTTACTGTTATGGTAACTCGGCAATAAGCTGAAAGAAGGAGTTATGACAAGATTCCTCTTACATACTTTATCATTATACACCTATGGCCAAATGTCTATGAAATACTACACGCTGCTTAGGGTGCGGTATGTATAAATGTTCGGGCTCACTGAGCCATACTGAATGAGCTATTAATCGATGACCTTTTGTGTTTTTAATTATAATGTATATAATGACAAGAAAACGCAGTGACTGAGCCGTAGAAATGCCGTTCTCAGGCTTTTGTAACAAAAATATGACCCTCCGACATCAGGACGTATTTTATGCTCTTCATTACTGAAAAAAAATTTGCTCGTGCTGATTGCTCGTCCATAACAATTATATCCCTGAAGTACTGTACAATGCGGAGAACGTGGATACATACCGAACATTCCCGTCAGAGCCTGCTCCTGCACTTTACGTGCGTGAGTGTCGAGACACTTGTAAAGTGAGTTGACAGAACCGGGGGAGATTTCACGTTCAACAAAGCTGAAAACAGAAAAAACAACAACTTAAAACATTAAAAAGAAACAAGAGGCCATCCGTAAAGTGCATATGCGATATTTCTGAAGAATTTGACCCCCCCCCCCCCCTCTCCCAATTCCCAACTCCATCATGTACGCATTAGAATGACAGAAGTGTTGTCAGAAGCAGAGATATGCATTGACTGAATATGAAGAAAAAAAAAACAGTTCTTGGTATAAGGATACATGAATTAATGGTTGTGTCGAAAACAAACAGAACTCAATTGTAAGGAAACAAGATTGCTCTCTTTATGTTATCCAATGCGGCTTTCCCAGACTGCACCCCCTACCTACCTGGTATGAGTGAAGAGATGAGTCAGCATTTTCTTATCGTCGTCCAGATTCAACATGGCCACCAAGAAGCACTTGATGACCTCCCAGGCCTGTTTGCGGTAGTAGGGATCGGTGGAGGAGGCCTTGAGGGCATTGAGGGCCATTTGAACGGCGCGCTCCATGGGCAGGTTGATGGGGCTCTTCACGTCCTGGAAGTAGACCTGGATGCACGGCCCTCCTGTTTCCCGCTCGTTGTAGTTCAACTGAGAAAAAAAGCAGACGACATTTTTTATGTTAAAAAAAGTTTTCTCTGCAGAGGAATACAAGATAGCTCGCGACTAGATCATAGAGTATTCATTGTATTGTCATGGTCGATAATACGTAATCTATGATCTTCACTGTTTTGTGCAGCAAAAAAAAAAAAAAAAAAATCCGACCAGGTAACCAATGTTTCCCTCCCCACACCCCCACAGGACAGCGGAGAAACCCTGTCGAGAAAGAATTTTGAAGTCACAATCTTCTATCGTTATGTGCCATGTGACCCCCAATGGCCAATCAAACTGCAGGTGTCAGTTTGGATGGCATCTGGTCAAATCAAGATGCTGAATACAAAAAGTAATAGAAGAACTGGGATGGCAGACGCACCTTCTGGGGCTCTCTCAACATTTTTCTGTTGCCGCCGCCGAATTTGCCTAGCACGCGGAAGGCGACCTGCGCAATGGAGTCGGACGGGTTGCGAAGCGTGCGCCACAGAGCCTGCATGAGCTCTGCGCGTACGGGCTGAATGTGGTCGTAGAGGAAGTCCGGCTGCAGGTTGTCCACGCAGAGCTCCAGCGTTCGCAGACCCTACAAGTGGTGAGCAAAATGATGTAGGGTTATTGCTAGGTTAAAGTATACCAGGGTCAAATCGCAGAAGGATGAAATAGGGGCATGGTGTCACAACACATTTAGCACCATGCGAAGTGAAGACATGCGTACCACAGTTTAGAAACTGCGCCATAGCCTGCGCTCTCATTAACGTATTATGTTGGATGGAGTGAGCGAAGGATCCAACCGTATATCACTAGAAATAGTTATCAAACAGGTTATTACAGGCACAGCAGTGCTTGTTTCTTTTATACATATATTTACAGACCTTACTTCCCTGTACCGTGGATGAATTGTTGTTTTAAGGAGCCTAGGCACCAATGCGGATGCATAGAGTTATATGTTAAATGAAAGTCATCTCTCAGGTGATATCTATCCCCGTATCATCAGTAACATTCTCACATATGAAGCACTTTAGCCGGAACATATTCGAGGCGATGCCAGAAAGGAAAATACGGCCTGCATGGGAATGCATCGGTTTGCCCCATATCTAAGACAGTAAAACGTTAACAGAGAACCGTCTCTAGTAGTTCTGTTAGACTGACCTGGCTGACGAGTGTCTGTGAGCCGTTGAGAGCAGACACGAGCGGGTCCATCAGCATGGGCAGGTAGGGCAGCAGAGAGGAGAGGCGCACGGGCACAGTCAGACACAGCTCCACAAACAGGTCCTTCATGTGCTGTTTGTGCAGCCCCGACTGGAGACTGTTTAATCCTGCACAAGAGACCAACCAGGGCTATGTTACAAAATACATCAGACTGAACCAGTGTTTAACACGCATTGCGCATTATTACGAGGGATTAATCACTTGAATTGCAATATAGCAAAAACGATTTATGTTTAACACACAATATATAGAATTAAACGTTTTTGAAGATCTGAAAGACAAAAACAATATCCGAAATTCAAATTATCAAAATACCATCAGTTCAAGATAACATGAGAAAATATTACGAGAAAATTAATAGCTGTAATTTGAAATTGCGACTTAGAATTTGCCGATATTAGATTTTCCGTTGATCCATCTATAACATAACTGTACTGTGTTCAGTGCATGTGAATTTAACCATGAATAGCAGAGAAAGAGTAAGGTTGCTGAACGGACCCTGGAGGAGGTTGGGCAGCAGTGGGAGGAACTCCTGATAAAGCAGGTCATGTGACCCGCCGCCGATGGAGCGGAAGAGTGCCCGCAGCAGGAGGAAGTAATTGTAGGGCTCCTTGGCGCTCAGCGCTAGCTCCATCGACCGGTTAACGATCGTGTGCAGATGTGGCTGCAAAGAAAAGATAAACAAAATATTATATTCTGTACGTAGCTATGTGCTATCTGCTTGGCAGCTACCGCTTGAAAAAAATCATAATGGTTAAAGCAGGATGAGTGTTATAAACAAAGGTCTGAGCAGGGTAGTAGTATACGAAACAGGAGATGGACTTCGTCAGGTGCCATTTTAGTAATAGTCTCGTAAATCATGTGGTAGTTTTGAGAAGAGTATGGCCTATTTACCCGGACGGCAATGTGATTTTTTTCTTTAATTTTGTTCTTTATCTTGCCTCCATACAGCGGATGAGGCTGGAATGACAGTGGACTATAACGAACATTGATCTTATCGGGTCTTATGTTATGAATGTCACTCACCTTCAGCATTTGTTCATTCTCCGCAGCAAGTAGAGAGACTGAGCCGAAGACGAGTTTGAACAACTTCAGATACAAGTTTGATCGTTCCATGTTGGCTGAAAAAAGATAGATTACACATTTCTTAATCCAACATAGACAATGAAATATATTAAACAACATCTCATCTATATTGCCGTCACAAATCTAGATTAGTTGTGGCTATGAAAATACCTAAAACTTCCTTTGACTGAGACTGTGACTCATTAAAATGTAAGTTCATGTTCGGGTTATCACATTATGATAAATGGTATTCTGAACTTATGAAGGCATAAAAGGATAAATTATGTTAATACTCATCATTCCTCTAATGATCAAGGCTTTGAATACCCAATCAGATAACATGGTGGAATAAAGCTTGGCATAATGCAAAACGGCGTTTCCCTCTTCTAATTTACCGGTGTTCACCGGTTATTCAAAACTACATAGAATTAATACAAAATCATCAAATATATTCAGAACCAGTTATTTCTTATCAACCGAGAAAAAGAAAGCTGTGGTGATACGTTTCGCTAAGTGAGATTGGAGTATACTTACAGCCCATTTCATCTAACCGGACCAGTAAGTACTCGACCAGGATGGTAGCGAAGGTGGCCGAGGTTGTTTGGTTGGCGAGGAAAGAGTTAGCCACCACTTGCAGGGCGTAGTTGTGATGAATGCGGTCTACCATGTACTGTGAAAGACAAGGCACGTTAATGAACATCTTAGTGGATTACCACTCTACATGTTAAAGTCGATATGGTTACTTGTATGTTTGTAGCATCAACTAGACTTCTAAAATTGTGCTCGATATAGTTTGTCATCAGTTTAGCATAAAAAACAGTCAATGCATAGATTAAGAATGATGGGCTGAGTTAACTTACCTCTATTGTTGTCGAGAAGATTTCCTTGAAGGTCAACGGGTTCATCATGGTAAACTGTGAATAAAGATGGTATAAACTGCTCATGTAGTAAAATATGTGGTACAACTGTGAATATGTTACCTTAACACGTTCCTGCCTAATTAACATCTGTTTTACTATGCCTATTTCACCCCCAAACCGAATTAACTTTTTTCTTAATTCATAACAAAATGATAAATATCGAAACCTGAAGATATCATATTGCTATAAAATCTTGTCCTATTTAGAAAACATATTCCTCTCTGTACTTAGTTAGCTATGAAAAGAAAACAATGTGGTCAGGTCACCTAGTGACACTACAAGCAGATATTCTCGAGTAGGCTATAGCCATAACCAAGACCAACCGTCCATCCGCTAATAATCCAGATTCAAATATTACTTACCACTCCGGCAAAATGTTCTAATACTTCTTTCTCTTCCTTTGTTCTCACTGTCTGTACTCTATAAACGCAATTTTCAAAATTATGATTAGTGATGTTTTAAGGCATAACAGTTTCACTCACGTCACTATAAAAGGACAAATATTAAATTATCGTTGTAGTGTTGGGCTGAAGGTCTGTTGTAAGGGCAAAAACAGTGTTTTAATAGTGCAAACGAAGCTCAATCAATATTATCTTTGTTTAACGTTCAGTCACATTATGTGACGCTCATCACATCTCACGAGAGCCCAGTACGTTTCTCATTAGCACCGTCTAGCATATCTTGTCATTTCAATATTCTTCCCCAAGGGCCACGACAGTCAGGATGTGTCACGGTCCGTCACGTTTGTCCGTCATGTCCCTCACGTTTGTGTTCACTGGGTTCCACGGAGCACGGAAACGTGACTGCCTTGACCGCTGTGGCCCAGTGTAAACCAAGCAATACACAGGGGAAAAAATATTATATAAATCAAATATGAAAAGGTGGCTTTCCACAGAAAAGTGTATAGCCGTTATCTGTGAAGAGGCGGGAGGGTACTCACGCGGCGGGCCTGATGAAGGCCTGGCCGGACGTCGTCACGTTGATGGTGTAGATGTCCAGGGCCTGCAGGGCGTACCGCACCAGGCGCACAAACACCAACGTCTCCTTCGGTAAGAACTGTTTGTTCTGTACAAAGCTCGCATCTGCAGAAATCAAAGCGAAAATCAGAGAAAATTTCATCAAGACATCAAGAGGTAGATGATCTACAATCCTTATGTAAGTTACTGATGTCTACAGAAATGAGATAACATGACACCGTCAGCTTGCCATAGAGGTGTTTTGCCACAACATCTGAAATTTTTTGTATTAAGCAGCAAACAAGATTCTAAAGATGAGAGGGGTCAAACATAAAAAAAATCGAAATATCGTTTTCGAATACTCTATGTTTATCTGAATAGGTTTCCCTTATAAAAGAGTGGCTCCTCATATCAAATGAATCACACTGCATGTGAAGGTGACTATGGTTAAAGATGGAGAATGAAGGGACATAGAAAGACTGTACGTACCCATGTTGGCAGCCTTACAGGAGGCCGTGCACCACGTGATCGTTTTGACACCACACACCAGTGTCTTGACAAGACTACGACAGTCGGCGACCGAGTATGACGGCATCTGGGTCGTCGTCATGCCAATTTTACTCTGAAACAATAATATTCGCACATTTCGTAATCTGAAGAGGACTTAAGGGAGATTGCTACATAATATATACTGAAACTGAGCTAAAGCTCTGATGAGATTAATGTCTGTCAACAATTATTTGGGATTCTGATTTTAGGTCCCATTACGAAAGTCGTCCTCTTGTGGAATTTGGCTTCTACAGATTGTCCCGTTTCCACAAATCATCCGATTGGCCGTTTCCACTAATCATCTTATAAATATCCTGCCATGCTTATCTTCAGCTATATTATAGCTGTAAGTACCTTGTTTATTATAAAATTGTTTCCCTGACCTCACTACACTAACATGGCAGTATGTGCATTTGTGAGGCTCAAACAAGTGCAAATAACACTTAATGACAAACTCTATAGAAACAGAAAATATAAATTTGCGTTTTCAAATTAGACACATGAATTAATACTCTAGCTACCATCATAAACACTGAGGAAATACGTCAAGCTTTAATCACCACATACCTTAGGTTCTAATTCTTTTTCCTTTTCCTTTTCAAAGGGAAAGGGTATATTTTTTATATCCTCCTTGGAGTCGGTCAGTACTGGTTTAATGTCTGGTGCAGTGGCGCTGGAGGTAGCAGGGGGCGGGGCAGGCGTGGTGGGCGTTGCCGGGGCCTGCAGGCCTGACGCCGGCGTAGACTGCAGGGCGGCCGCCGACGGCGCCGTGCTGGTCGTCGGAGTGGGCGGGGGTCCCGTCGTGGAGGCATTTGCATTCAAGTTGCTCTTGCTGTTCCCATCAGACTGTTGAGACCTCCTGTCAAAATTATTTTATCAGATTGATGATGTATTCAGGTTAATTGATAATGATTCACCGTAAAAGAATATTCATGAGTGATAGATGAAAATAGTATTCGTGTAATTAGAAGGTGAGACTCAGCTTTCTATTTTGTACAGGATATGATGAAGATTAGGAAACGTCTTACATATTATTTTATCCAATTGACCCCATCTCATAATTTAACAGTTTCAAGTGCATGGAACTTTTCTCATTTTTACGGTGTTAAACCATCATTACTACCAAATTATGAATTCTTTCACAACTCATTGATTATAAATCAAGATCAAACTTTCGATTTACTTACAGTTTCGTGAGGAGTGAAGGAAGTTGGATCTCAGCAATCGTCTTGAACTTGAGCACGAACACTTCCAGCATCCGCATGAGCAGCTCTCGGCCCTGATACGGGATCTTCAAGGCCTGCTGTAAGCGTACAAACAACAGTATAAGTAACTTATATTCTGCACTAACCACAGTTATCACTGTGCGAGCAGTTCAATATCAGTAAGCGCACATTCAACGGCGTGAGTAACTTATAATTTACACGAACCACAGTTATCAGTGTCTGAACAGTTCGATATTTACAAGAGAGCACGCAATGAAGTGAACAACTTATGTTCTAAACAAACCAATTTTTATGTGAGCAGTTCAATGTGGGTTCTGGGTGTCTATCATGTTTGAGTAATTAAATATTTTCTCTACATTGAAAATGATGATATGGTTACTTTCGTGTTTCAAGGGAACACATGATTTAAAAAAAGTTATCATTTTACTACATGTACTTTTCTTCAAATCTCATTATGACATGGAGAATTTTCAAATTCACTTTAGCTTTGACACTATGATTTCACAACCTCGACACGCTATGGTAACGGCATTGGGTTTGGAATCCACCATCCCTTCATTCAAGGTATTATTATATACCTGTGTTAGTATATCCTACACATACGGCCCGCTCCTACCCATGTCGTATTCATATCCGTACGACACCTAGGTGACGTACGGGGTATGTATGTGGCGTACGGGGCATGTACGGCGGCGAAATCCAAAAACTCACCCAGAAGCAAGGTTAAAAATTGGATATTTTGAGGTATATAATAATAGAGAAACAGGCTGACTGTCTCAGTACGGATAAAATACTTGGTAAAATCGTCGATCAGATGAACCTCTGCCTTTGGCATCGGTTCATCTGATCGACGATTTTACCGCGTATTTAATCCGTACGGAGACAGTAAGCCTGTTTCTCTATAGTATTACTTTTGGGAATAGGTTTACTTAAAAGCCACGTCATCATGAACATTTAATCAAAGAACGTGGCGATGTTAACAACTCGAGCTACCGCATCGAAGTGATCGTCTGCTCCCAGAATTTATAGTCGGACCACTCGCTACCATGACGACCTTAACTACGGACCAGTTTGTATAGCAACTGGCCGTTTGTTGACGGTGTGATGTCACTATTGGGACAAAAAAAACACATTAACATTTAAAGTAAAACTCACGACAGCAGCGGTGTCCGACTCGCTCTTGGAGCGGATGCACTCGACGAGGTTGAGCAGCAGCTTGCAGGACATGGTCTGAATGCTGCTCGGCAGCGACTCGTCGTGCACGTTTTTAGAGAAGAGGTTGACGGCCAGGGAGAGGTCGTTGAGCGGCAGCGAGGCACGCACGTGGTGCACCAGGTCGGCCAGCGTGCTGTAGGCCAGCGGGCGCAGCGACTCGTACGTCGTCCACCCGGACCCGATGAGGATCGTCTCGTCAAAGAGCTTGTCAATGTAGGGTACAAAGCCTGGAGAGAGAGAGATGAGAGCACGTCAGACGAGCAGAGAACATGTATGGGCGAATAATATGACCTATAGATGATGTCACCAAGTAAAATATACATATTTTATATTATACATCTCTGAAAGGAATCCCTAGAGGTGTGATGGGATTCTTGAAAATATATGAGAATGGTTTATTGCAATGCTTTCAGAGGAATTCACCATTCGTTTAAAGTGATGCACCACAAATCTGGGCGCACATTGAAACCAGCTTTCCGGCTGAGTGCATAGTCCCAGCATGAATAAATGTTTTTAAAAAAACCGTAAGGGAAGGTTATATTTTCTATAGATACTCCGTCATCAATTATTATGTTGCAAGGGGTTTTGCGAAACAGCAAATTGTTGGGTTTTTTAAATATCGTGTCATGATGGATAGAGGAACTTTGTATCTGATCTGTGAATAGAGAGAAGTGAATACTTACGGTTGCGGAGATCGGTGGCGAGGATGTGCCTTGCTGCTATGAGTAGTTCTTTGCGGAGATGGGCGACCTCTTGTGGGCAGAGCGTCAACAGACCCAGCATGCCTTTCACCATCTGCTGAGAGTGGGTGTTCACTGTCTCCTGAAAGTGGTGTTGTAAAGAAAATGATACACTCGATAAAAAAGATATTCTCAAGGTCTTTGTTTAAGCAGTGAAAGTATATTTAGTACCGAATAGTCATGATAGTAGAATGCAACTTCTTACCATGTTATGCTTACATCCCCCGATCCCCGACCCCCCCCCCCCCCCCCCCCAACGAAAAAAACTGACACATGGCAAACCAAATATACTTCTTTATCTTAGCCTGTTAGGAACGTGCATTGGCTTAATATTTGTGTTTGGTTTGAGTACCCGTTCTCCATCTCCTTTGGAGCACTTCAGAAAATTCACTCGGTTAACGCCTTGTTCATATTACTGCACGCTCCAAACTCAATAGCGAACAGGAAAACAGACTAAACACTCATGAATTTCTTAGTATACAAATTGTTCTAATTAGTATACAAATTGTTCCAATATAGACATAATATCTAATGAATGATTAAATTGGAATAAAAACTTCTATATCCATATGATTACCTGGTAAATGCGGATGATGTAGGCCAAGAAGGAAAGAGTCTTGATTTGTGCAGCGATGAAGTCCACGAACACCTCCTTATTGAATGATGAGTTTCCTCTGCGTAAACAAAACCATTCTGTTAGTGAGTCAGACCACAATGCGTCCTGGGTTTATTACCTACAGTAAGCCAAACATACCTAGTCATGTTTGCTTTTCATTTTTAACAATGATACCTTTACTGCATTACATCTCAAATCGACAAAGATAATTTAAATCTGATTAACATCCGCTACTTTACTATTCTAGGTATATAGGTAATATTCTTTATGTTTGACAATATACGCGTATTAAATAGATAGCCACTTCAACAAGTCGTCGGCTTTGCATAAAGATTATATGAAATTTCAGGGATTGCTAATCCATTCGGATCTCCTTGAGTCTCGCAACTAAACAATGAAGTGGTCACCTCTGTTGTGAAGATGGCTGGAGCACGATGGTCTTCATGATGAGGGGGATGAACTCGGCAACATCATTGTGCACACTCTGTTTGTATAACTGGTACATGAGCACGACGATGATCGGCAATTCGGCGAGTACCTTCAGCGACAACACCGCCTTAGGTATCAGGTTATACTGTGTAAGTAGAGCAAGAAGAGAAAGGTATGAGCAAAAGACATTCAAGGGTATCAGGCCACGCTGTCAATACTGTGAGTATTTTATGTGGATATTGGGTTCAACTGTAAACAAAAGAAGATCGCAATAGCTATCTGTATCAGGGTACTTTCCTTAATAAATCTATGGAGAGTTTTGTACAGCTGGCAACATCAATCATATTTTTTCCCTTTCTAAAAATTAGAAATTACATTTCCAATGTTTTCATATGTGAATAGAAGAATTTGAATTTCCTTTCATGAACTCCCACAGCATCATGACAGCCTGAAGGAAAGGCAATTGATTATCGAACAGACAGGTTTTAATTTCTTTAATTATGTATCAATTAAGTTCGAGAGACCAATAACATAATAGTGAATAGTTTTATGTAATCATACTGAATCCGACTGACTTACCGGTATAGCCTGGTTGTCTGTGTTCTTCTTGTCCGTCATAATGATAGTCACTGTAAATGTTTCTGCTAACATCACATCAACTTTAACTTCTGATATATCTTTGACTTTTATAGGTGTCTTTGGTTCAAATATTTTACTCAGGTGATTGGGTAGTTCCTTGTAAATTTCTTTTACGAACTGTAAGAAAGTCTGAATCTGTAAAATGAAAGAAGAATGTGTAGTAAAAGGCAATGAAAGAAAAATATGTAGAAAACAATGATCGTATACAATATGGGTTTTGTTGTAATCAACATCTAGCCGCTAGACCCTAAATATATTAACGTTGAGACAAACATTTGTTTCATCGATTTAATTACCTTTGAAACTCCACATATCCGTAATGAATAGTTCTTATAACACAAAGAAATTAATTTCTATGTGTAACCTAGCTGCGTTGGATACGCTATGCTCTGAACCACAAACTCGGGATAAGTAATCTCAAAGAGTGCTGATAATTTTGTTAAAACGTCTACTTATTATAAAACTCACCTCTGTGTTGATTTGCGGTCGGTACTGCTTGTGTAACTCGATGATAATTCGGAGACACACGAGCACATTCTCTTCATTGTCAATCTACAACAGACAGTAAAGAAATCAATCAGTATCACACCTCTCGTAAATGGTAGCATATAACAGACTTTTGATGTCCTGGGAGAAAAACCGGAAAATTGTCAAACCCTGTTTATGTTCACTCTTTATCTTGAATATGATAATTTGATACCAAAAATAAATAAATAAATAAATAACTAGAGAACTGGCATCCCAATGTACCCTGATTTTCTTTGCCCAATTACACTTAGGGAGCTCGAGGTACAATTTGTAGAAAAGATGCTTCGATATTCTAAAAGAAATCATTTATGATAAACACATGACCACTAAATCTTTGTCCCGCCTACATATCAACCACTAGTATATAAAAACGTTATACGGCCTCATACGAGTATTCTTTCAAACAAATGACTAATATCATGTGGCATACCTGTATGAGTCTGAACATTAGGGCAAGGATGTTTTTGACGTAGGGCTTCAGGTGTTCATTTGTTGGGATCCGGTGAATTATTTCAAGCAAGAGCTTCCGCAGTTGCTGCCAAAGAAAGAAAACAAAATATATATACACGAGATTGAGTCAGGTTGCATGGACGTGGCCACGTGGAGCCAGTGGATTCTTTAACATACTAAACCAACAACAACTTGCTAAAAAAAAAAGTAGGTCCACACACTCAAATTTGTCTTAGACGATGGTCAATTAATTTTTGGGAATCGACTCCCCTGCCTTATCTATTGGCAGCTTGTCCGGAAAATCCCTGAAGATCATGGAAGTTATAATGTACACATTCATATTGAATTCAGGGCTTTGGGGTTCTATATACAAGCTCTATAAGACCATTAAATAGAAAGGAAAATATCTTTGTTTAATGAATTCCCAAAATTCAGGATTTTCCAGTTACCCTTTTCCATATTGTTTTCTATGTATAATACAATACATATGTATTTTAAGAGGGATTTGGTTAAATATCAAATATGATAAAACTATACCTGACTGTTCTGTTCTGCTATGAACTGTGGCTCTCCCTCCTGAAGTGTCTTCAGGAAAACACGCATCGCGTCTTGCAGAAACTGTGGATAGTGGGGAGAGGCCACCACCGTCTACAACATGAAATGAAAAAACAAGTCACATCTATACTTCTCCGGAAGGAAATAAATGGCAGTATTTCACTGAGTGTTCAACTAGATGACAGGCGCGAGACAAAATAATTGCTCAACTTTCTCCTCAAATCAAAATTTACTATGAGAGTTTCTGTTGAGTGATACACTTTTCTTGGGTAATCACATTATTCAAGAGTATATTTGTATTTGTATTTTTTTTTCAGTTTAAAATTTTTATTCATTTCTGTAAGATATTTTACGTTGTTTAATACCGGTAGGTTCAATATCTGATATGGACAAGAAAACAGGGACTCACCTCAAAGTTTTCGCTAAGCTCTTGGGCAGCTTTCAATTTCTTCTCAACTGAATACAAAATATATGAACGTGTCAATTTAGTACATCAAGTACTTGTTATGTGTCTGATGAGGACGACATAGTTTCTATAGAAAGACTAATCAATAGAGGTGCTACATTGATATGACAATATTTATTTAAAGTGGGTCAGATCTTATCAGCATAATTTCATGGCGGCTCTACTCTTACGAGGTGCCAGCTCCCAGTATCCTGTATTTTAATCATTCCCACGTGAACACTTACACGTTAAAATAGACTGGTCATAAAATTATACTGTTGATAAATCCATTCAAGGCGAGCATTGGGATTTCTATCTTATACTTTTTTTTTATTTATCTAAACGCTATATTGCTCAAAAGAATGTCTTAGGGTGTATATAAAAATGCAGGTTCTTAGTAAAAAACGAATCTACACTTAAATCTGTAGTGTAGTGCAGATTACCTGATACCACAATACTGTTTGTATGTCTGGTGACTGTTCTTTATTGGGAGTTTGTGATTAGTTTGTGGATTATTTAAGAAAAACTCTCGATGAAACAAGGAATCATAAACCTGCTGCTACTTCTAGCAGAAGATAAGACGATACTCACTGCCAGGAATGGGGTCGGCGATGAGCGTCACGTAGGACTTGAACGTGTTAATCTGCGTGGCTGGATCCTGCGGACTCAGCGGCATCATGGACACCGGCGCCATGGTGACCGCCATGATGGCGATACTTTAGGATCGTCCTGGCTGGAAAAGTGGGGCATTTTTTATAATCTAGGTGTTTGGTCTTTACATAAACCAGATCAGAAGCTTTATCGATCAAGGAAAGTTACCAATTTAGTATTGTAAAAATATGCAAATAACTTTACTGTGAAGAAATGCATAACTGCCAATACACAATAGCAGTTCTTAGTTTCATTAATCATTGTATGGTGTGAACAACAACAACTATATGCAGAAATCCCGAAGAATAGAATTGAATGGGTCAAACGCTCAATAGAATTACAACTAAAACACCAGTTCAAACAACAATGGCACGGTGATATTACAGAATACAGTTCCTACATTTTGTACAAGGATTCCAAAGGTGATTTTCAATTTCAATGATACTTGATTGAGTTGCCAGAAGCAAACAGAGTAGCTTCAGCTAGGTTACAGACTGCCAATAATAAGGGCGAAATATATCAAGAAAGAGAAAGCTATAGAAAGGGAGCTATCATCATGTAATCTGTGTGAGCTTGGTGTGATTTGTGATGAATACAATCTAATGTTTGAGTGTAGAAACATGAAAAAGTACAATACTGCAACAAGATTACAGCAAAAGGCCATATATATATATTCACTTTTTTTACCTATCGAATACGGAGTCTCCATACTAAGCCTATGAAGCCTACAGATCGCTACTGAGTAGAATACAGACCTCCGGAATCTCCTAGGAGAATATGGCTTTTTCGGCCACCTGACGGGCATTATAGGAACTACTTCATACAAACAAAGCATGTCGCCAGGGTCTAATTTCTAATTATATACTAGATTCTTTTCCTAATAATAACTCGAAAGGCGAGTAATAAATACAACATTACCATGATTTCGATCTGTGTGGCTGTATTCTCCGCGTAGTTGATACTACGTAATACTCCTCGCGTTCGCTCGGAGTGTTACTACGGGGAGAATACGGCCACTCAGATCTAAATCATGGTAATATTGTGTATATAACCTGGCTACAATCAACTGACTGTAAATTATTGTATAGTGTAAGCCAATTCCACAGGAGGACACTACCCCTACTCTAAGTCAAACATTTCATTTAAGGTCTGAGTTGTAAGTTAATAACTAGGAGCAAATGTTATTTACATTCATAATGGAAGAGCGCGGTATACCAAAATCTCATCAAATAAATGTACGAGAATATCATAGGATATTATTGATCAGTAAGCCATATATATTTGAAAGTGTCAAGAATGCTTCAATAAACCCAAAGAATGGATTTAATAGTTGTTCTCAAGTATCATCAACAGGAATATGTATTATGGTATAGACATCTAACATTTTCGATTTTGACTTGTGCCTGGTCTAGCATACCACGGATCCCATTCAACTTGCAGTTGTGACTGAATTTTTGATTGAGGGTCTTGGTCAACTGCCCTATTTCTCTAGGTCAGCTATGGCACTCAGTTCGCTCTCTAATAGCCCCTTAGCGCTTGATTCACATAAGTTTGTTTGGCTTGAGGGTACTTCATTTGGAGTACTAATAGTGCCCTTGGTAGTCCTCTTACTAACATATTTGTCATCTGTGTTCCTTCTACTTTTTAGAGTGTGCTTTCATGCACTAAATACATCATCTAGACTTTAGAGAGGTCCATATAGACTTTAAGGGTACTGCATAGAAATTATCCCTTCACTATCTGTGTGCTGTTCACTGTGATATTGAGAACAGAGCAGGGAGCCAGTGTCACAGTGTCTTAGAGGCATGCCCAGCTGACCATGACCAATCACTCAAGACCAAATACCTCCATTGACCCACTGGTGCTTGATGTGTTTGGATCCTAGACTCAGGCAGTTGCGGAAATGGCAAGTTGACTGGGTGCATGTGGTTACAGAAAACGATCCATAGACTGAATGTTATCCAAACCTTTTAATTGTTATTCATGTATACTGCACACTCATTCATCGTGATGAACATACCATTTGCTCCTAGTAAGATATATTCGGCACTATGATCATGGTCCATTGATATGTGATTCCTGTCCATTGATATGTGATTTCTGTTGATTTGCTTCACCACACTGCACACATATTCACAAGGTCACTCAGCTATGAAAGTTCTATTAAAAGAAACCAAGTCAGTAGTGGGGCAGGGATACGGGATACTGGACCTCTGCTCATTTAACCAGGCCTTTATAGTTGGGACATTGATAGTGAAGCGTTAGATTCTTTACAGCAAGCTGAAACCCTGTGTGAGTACTCTAATCTCTAGATGACGTATATGAGCGCGTTTTCCCGTGCTCAATAAGGATAAACATAAACTCTTTGCTTACATATGTATTGCATTTTCATATATTTGCATACTGCATTGTAGTCTTATATTGTTTTTATCATTTACTGTCATCAGTATGCCCCTAGCTGAGCCAATCAACATTACCATATTAATAAAAAAAAACACGGTGTAATTGCTTGTTCTTCCATCATCCGCTATGAAAATGCAAGATAGGGGTACTCTAGATGGGGGTCAGCTATTTTTTATCTGCTGTCTTAATCTATGGATAATGGTGAGACTAGGCTAAAACCCTTTTATGGCAAGCCCCAAAAATATTTCAATCCATTGATAATTGGACCAGCCACCTGCTGTTGTTTTGCGTCGGGGGCGCCTCCATAACACAATAGCTATGTGACCTATAATCCATGAAAGACATAACATCGGATTGGGAAAACACTGGCTTACATCGGAGACTTCGTACTGACACTGTAAGTGGCAAGCTGATGGATGCATCATTTAAGTTAATGCACTTCTGTCGAACTGAGATTCTCCGCAAAAATACAGATGTCCCCTCCGGTTTTGAAAATTTAACACTTTATTATTAATCAAGTGAAAAGACGAGCGATCGGCTTGAGCGACTGCTGGTAATTTTTTCCGCCTAACGAATTGATTCTTCCACATCCCCACCAGGAACACGGAGACAATCCGGGAGGCAAAAAGTTTTTTGACCAATACTTTATTATTAATCAAAACCAACGTTTCTTGATGGCAGGCATAAACAAATTAATGCACTTCTAAATTAATCTAGATGTGTGTTTATGTTCTTCAAATGTTAGTCTGTATCTGCAGTGGATTCAAATCAGACAAATTAAAAACCACATAGATATCTAATGCATTTAGACTATAGACCATAGTATAGTTGACATACGATCTAAATACACATATACACTCTCATTAGAATTCAGAACAATCGAAATAAAACTTTAGATGAATTGATATAGATATATATCTATATACGATGACATTATATTAGTTCTCCATAATAGACTGAATCTGATGATAGTCCACTTCATGCACTAACTGTGTAACACCAGTACTATAGTCTATACTGTAGTCTGTAGATAATAATAGAGATGCAAGCGTAGAACCTAGATGCCTCTTCTACTCTTAGTTCTCGAGCAGTAGATCCTACGGTACACAGTGTAATCAGCCCTGTCCCTCAATGAAGATGAGGGCGTGAATATCTTAACTATTTCTAGGGTAGAACAGAAGACCACAAACACTGTACAGTGGTTTCTATTTCAAAGATTGTAATATGTAGGCGGGCTATCCAATACGATAATTGAATTGGTGAATGTTAACTTGATATCAGCAACTACCATCATTCTTTCTAATGAGTATTTCATACGTCTGGAATCTAAAAGTGTCTTCTTCGAGGAAAACACCCAAACAAAACATGCGTGAATGGAAGCCTCAAAACTAGGTCACTCCAACTCGCACAATATGACGCTTCTGCCAGCTATTCTGTCGAGTGAAAGTGTATTTACAGAGTTACTACACGGGATATGAACATATTATTTGGGTCACCGTAACTGTAGATATTCCTTTGCCTAAGATGACAGAAACTATGGATTATACTTACGTAAAAGTACACTAAAGAACGTATTATATCCTCATGGCCATAATATGCCGCCTTTTCGGCGTGATGTTCAACTTGAACCCTCTCTTGTGAGGGTTCCGCTGGTTCTCGGTTTTTCAAATGCTTAGATGTACGCGTACATGCGCACCAGCTACGGATGCGCTGGTTTTCGTAGCAAAGGCCCTGCGCATCATCAGTCAACTGGACCAGCGACCAGCGCAGAGAGGCCTGACTGGATGGCCGCCTGACTTTACAAGAAACACATCTAAGTTTTAGCTATTTACTCGTGAAGTATTATTCCATCACTTACAAAATCAATGTAAATTATTCACACGAATCTCATGATTTTGTCAATGAAAGCTGTCTGATTGATATTCTCGAAAGATTTAAGAGTAAGTCATTTTCCTTCATTATCGCCCACATTATTGCAGGTCTTAGATTTTGGGCTGGGCCCATCCAATTTTCATTCCTTAAAAGGTTCAACATGATAAAAATGATTTTCAGCTCAATTACAAGAATGACACAGAAATGTCGCTTTGAGAAATGAAATTAGAGCAAGTTCCATATCACCCAAATCTAGCACTATAATCCATGATCATTGATGACATGAGAGAGCTACCTTGTACATCTTTCTGATAATTTGTGGATGTGATTGCATGACCACTAATTCATTACTTATAATTTAGTTTACGGATGTGGAACTTACAACTCGGCGTTCACCCAAACATACATGTCAGTCATGACCGAAATACACTTTACTTTAGTTTTGTATCATATAACTTTTAAGTACCTGGTAACGTATTCAATATCATCCTTCTATTAGAATTGCCCTGAATTGTAAAAGTTTATCTGTCATCATATTTGCTTTGATGATTGTCGATAGATTGGTATTTATTCACTTCTATCAATATCCCGTCTTGTTCGTTCTAGTGGAAAACTATACGAAAGGAGAGACGCACGAGGTAGAAGACAAGGTCGACTTTGAATTTGATGAAAATGCAGTCCATATGAAAGTATCTTCGGGGAGTAAAATAAGAAATTTGATGGCATACGCTATGAAGCAATTAAAGGTACGTACGCATTACATAAATTAGACTCTTGGAAATATCGTTCTAATTCGTATAAACTTTAATTCAATTATATCCGGGCTCAAGACTTGTTGTGTGCGTAAATGATATATTTATATTCTCTAGATTGCTACTTCTTTGAAGTCTTTGTAATACTGAATCATGATAATGACCTTCTCTGTCTTTTTAGCGTTGTGAAACCCATTTCCTGTCTTTTTTCTTTACTTGAATTATCTATTTGTCACAAGCCGGTTGCTTTATTTTTTCAGAATCCAGCTGTAAAACAAATAACATGGAATGGTTTTGGAGCAGGCACTTCCAAAACTATTACTTGTGCAGAAATCGTGAAGCGGAAAGTGAAGGTACTTTGAGAAGATTGTTTTTATGAATATGTACGTGTTTTAAAGAATAACCTAAATGCAAAAAAACATACACGGGGGTTGATTTCACTAGCTCGTAGCATGCTGTTGTTGTGCAAAATCTATCGGTTTTTTTTACAAACCTTGAGAACCAGTCAGACGTATCGGTAAATGATTCAACGTTCAAAGTCATGCAATTGTTACTTACATGATATATCTTTATTTTTCCAGGGACTACATCAGATAACAAATATCCGATTTAAAAGGTAAAGTGATTAATTTCTGATTCAATATTACAAACTGATACCAGGCATATACTCAAGTAAGTATTGTGTGCTGGGCATATTTTACCTCCTAAATATATATATATGAATTATCATATGTAACATTATGACCTTTGATATTATTTTGCAATTTGTTTGTCCAATATTGGATCTACCATTCACCCATTTCATAAAACGGCAACAACTATCCACTAAATTACGGTAACCTTTTATTGGGCCACGGTGGCAGTTAGATATATCTTTCAGTTAGTGAAGTTATTTATTTTGTGTTGGCCAAGAACCTTTTCTAACCGCAAAAAAAAACATGAATCTTTTGACTTTTCAGAATCGAAGAATATTGGGAGCCTAAACTAGAAGGACTCGAAAGGTAATTATACAATAACTAAATTTAGAAATATGAAATAGATCTCAATCATATTCAAGACCACGTGCATGTTTCACTAAATCATGGCTATTAAATTTCGTTTTACATTAATTGATCGATACTTAATATCATACGAGTTAACTGAAAAAGTGCTGGTGTGATACTGACTAGAGTTGTGATTCTAACACAGGTTGAAGGTGAACCGAGATCTTCCAGCAATCACAATCCTGCTGTCAAAAGAGCCACTAGACACAACTATCGCGGGGTGAGTAGAGAGTGTACGATACAAATACATATATAGAACTGCATCGAGAATCGTATAAATACACAATACTCCACGAGTTTGGATGGGCCGCAATCGTCATCGAGGCGAAGCCGAGTGACGATTACAGCCCAACCAAACGAGTGGAGTATTGTGTATTTTACGATTCGAGTGCGGTTCTGGATTTATCTCTCCGCTTTCTATGATATTAAACAATCACAATTTCAGAATAATTTGAATATATACTTAGCAAATTCATGTGACCTCATCTGAAATTCAATACGCCACGGCCGTGGCGTAGTACTGTCACTCTACGGGGGTGATCGTTGAGTATTTTTTTCTAATGTTATTCCTATGGCTAACCTTGTACCAGGGGTGAGATAAAACTTAGCTCGCGTGAACAACATCAGTTGTATCATAATATGCAACAATAGCATTTCTTGTATGTCAGACAGGTTAACTGTTTATTTTATAAAAATATTCGATACAACTTGATGTGCACGCACTAAGTGAGAATGCGAACGAATAAACTATGTGATGTACTGAATTTGATAATACGTTTACACGTTTGCCTCTCTCCCGAGATATTTAAGGTATAGTTAACTAACTGCATAATTGTTTGCTTTCGAATGAAACATTTAGATATCAGCCACCAGGATCGTTTGATGCGTTTTGGAAAAAGGGGACGATAGCAGCTGCAGAAGCCGCCAAGACTAAGAGTGGGAGAAGGCAGCCTCGAGGATCTGCTGCAGCAGGCGGTGCAGATAGTCCCCTTCAAGGGGGGCTCATGAGGAAGAAGAAGAAACGTGGCGGTCCGGAAAACAAAGAGGCCACGAATGCCGGTCAGGGAAATGCAGAAAATGTGGAACACAAAAAGAAACCTAAAACCGCTAAAACAAATAAGGACACTGGAGAACAGAATGCCTCGTCGATAGAGGTTAAAATGAGTGTGGACTCGTGATTCGCAAATGGTGTTTGTATAGTTTCATGTAATTATGTTGTTTGTTTTCTGTTATGGAAATGTCGTGATTGCTCCTGAGGAATTTATAAAATAAACAGGAACACTACATCGTTGTCTCTGTTATTGTTAGGAAATCTAAGTTTTGAATATTTCGATGTATTACATAGACGGCAGCTTTCGTTTTTTCTGGTCCCGTTTTAGTTTATTTCATTATTTAAAACATGTAGGTGACAAGGTTAAAGATTAATTCCGTAAGATGCAGCACTCTCACAGGCCCGAATCCGAGAGGCTCTGACTCTCAGTTTCTCGGACTAACAGCTAGGCACAAACCCCGTTGAGCTTCCGGTCGTTTCGGATGTTTATGTTATCCATATCTCATAGATACGACCTCGCTGTAAAACCCAAAGTATAGAACTTATATAATCTAGATATCTGTGGTCCCATGAAACCACACATAAAACAAGATTAATATCAAGTTGGGTAATAACCCCTTTTCCCTATTTGATAATACTCTCAAAGAGAGCTCGTACCACTCAGTAATTTACTTTAGGAATTTAGAGTAACTTCTGGGACGTTGACGCCCTTCCTCTTTCTATAAAAATATTCATTTATCTACCCCCTGAAAAAATATCAATCAATATTGGCCTAAGTAATCTGGGAAAGATAAGACGAAATAAGAGTTTTTAGTTAGTTCTCCACTCAAAAAATCTTGATATGTCCGTGATGAAACTCAATCGGTTCATTCTTTAAATACTTAAAACTACCAAAGTCTTTTCTTTACTTTTTTTTATATTGATAACATAGCTTTATTCAAATATCTCTACGTTCATCACATCGTACTACTCTTGCCTTTCATGGGTGAGAGTATGTAGGCCCTAGCTGGTCCTCCGATGCTATTGAACCCTATGACCTACAGCTGCAAGACTTGTACAAGATGATCTACTGACTTTTGTTATGCTCTATATATCTAGACTGTCTAAATTGTCGTAAGATCAACATCACAGGTCAGGTTGGGTTTGTTCTTGATATATAGATTCCTTCTTATAACATATATGAAAAACCTCTCATTTTTTTAGTCAAGAGTCTAGGATTTTATTTAGAATATAGCTCTTTCTCGCACCCACAACCACGGACTGACAGACAGGGAGAGAGGCACCAATTGCAAGCTACATACCGGATCTACTCGTAGAGACATTACAGGCAACCCACCAGTGAGAACCCTTAAAAACTCGGAGAATCGAAAAGAGAGCAAATGCGTGAACCTTCCCCTTTGCGTGTGGTCGCGAGGGTGCCAGTTTTCTCGGCCTCTCGGAAACGAGTCATCTAGGCTGATATTTGCCCCACCACCCTTTAAAATGTATCCCCATTTTTCATCACAATTGCTTATAAATGCTATAGGTGATAACTACGGTACTCCCCTAAGATTATCTGGTTGCTACATTGTTGAATGAAATCAGCTAACAAAGGAAAATATAAATTGATTGAATTACAGTTGTACAAAATATCACCGTAGGTACTTCTTCCTCCGCCAGATGCCGCACGGGCGCATGCACTTGACTGCTTCCTAGCGTCAGAAATGGGAACGACAATGTGTTCACCGCAGAGCATTCTGGGACACACTCGAACAACATAGAAAGACATGTTCTACTAAGGGGAGGTACGGGGATGGCGAGGCTCTCTGTGATGATGGTTATCATTCAGTCACATTCTTCAGTGGTCTTCAGTTTATGAGATGAACATAGATAAGGATATTTACAACATGGAGGAAGTCAGCACAAAGGTGTTGGTGGCGGATTACATTAATTTCCGCCTCCAAAAACAGAACTTAGAATGGCCGGACCGGCCGACGCTGCCGCAGCCGGGCCGTGTAGCTCGGACGATGCGGGTGCTGGGAGAAGAATTTGAACAGAGATATACTGAAGTTTTCCAGCAGATGTGTAATCAGCTGCACATTACACCCAACACAGCGTATCCAACATTCACCGCGATTGTGAACGAGCTGTTTAGTGATGGTGTCAAATGGGGCCGCATCGTTGCCCTGTTTTCTTTCGGAGGCTCCCTGGCAGTTCAGTGCGTGGAGAAGGAGATGCCGCCGTTGGTTGACCAGATTGTGGAGTGGGTTTCCGGATATGTCGACAATCGGTTACTGTCTTGGATAACGGAACATGGAGGCTGGGTAAGTAAAGAAATATATTTATTCTTATTTGCGGTGTCATAGTTGGAGTTTTGGTAGATCGTCAACGCGGCCTACTCAGCAGGCCGTCTCATTCATTCATGAGCTCGCTTCATTCCATATTCAACATGACAGCTGCCCATCCGCAGCCCCTTGCGAAGGCTTGGTTGCGCGTAGGAGTTGATGTTTATATTTTAACTCTGCTCCATGATACTTGTGACCTCACCTAATAGGTATGTGTTTATTATGGCTTGGAAACAGAAAATTCTTTTTGACATTGTGATCAAAACAAAAGCTTGCTGTCCGAACGAATTGCCCAATTTCTTGCCTAGTCAGCCATCATTGAACAGCTAGGAAACCGAAACGTGAACGACCAAAGCAAGGGGACATTATCATAATGTGATTTAGAGTGCTATCGCTCTCATTATCATAAAGCTTATGAATGACACGGAAGCAAAATCTTAGAGATCCAATGGCAGTGGGTTAGTTTGCAAGTGCTATGTCAAGTAAAATCGAGTCGAACAGGGAATTGTAAACACTTTGTTCATAACATTCAACCACTCTCCAATGCAGGGAAGCAGACTCAGCACTGCGCTTTGTTTACATCTTGCCAGATTGACAGGTCAGCTGGCGTGTTGTCGTACACTGCTGATCAAGGCACATGCTGTTGTTTACATTTCCTCCACTCGCCAAGTCTTATGTAAAACCCAGTTATGTATTACCTCTGGCCCTTAACCCGATGCCTGATGTGTTTGAGTACCTTATATAACGATTTGGAATGAACGCAGAATGAAGCACCGCCTGGAATAATGGCAGTGATTTATTTATGTTTTAGTGGAGATCCTTAGTGTGATGTAAGGACATTAGGCTGTCTCCCAACATCTTGATCAATACTAGGTGACTCTATTCAAAACAGTCATAATACACCTTATAAATCCCCTTAGAATTCGAGAGCGTGTAAAAAAAATTATTTGCATATGAAGGTGATTTAATCTCGGCAACATTAAGATTTTATGCACATACCAGATAACTTTACTTGGTAATATATGTATGGTTATATTTCAAAATGCACAATGCTGTCAAACATTCTTGCAGTACCGGGTATTTTAGGGGTAACGGATATTGTCTTATAAAATTTCAAATTGTAAAATGCCATAACTTCTGTATGACTTCATACAATGAACTGTTTTGATAAGATCGGGATTGCTTTAGCTCAAGATCATAGCCAAAGGCATGTATGACTCATATAATTATGTATGTTAGTTGACATTCCATATCAAAGAACTGTTCATACGATTTTATATTATTACTTTTTTGCGTTCAATATGATACATTGTTCGTCCAGGCAAATATGACGATGATTGTATGAACAATCGCACAAAACCTAGTTTTTAGATGGAAAACGCTGTATATAAATGAATGTTCATCTATTAAGGTAGCAGGAGACCGTTTTCGTCTTGTTCGACATATGGATCACATCGCGGGTTTAAGCCTTGATATCTCAGTGTGCAATCAGTGTTTGCATCAAACATTTGCTTACAACATGTGTGCCATATCTATTATCGGGTTAAAGGGTGTGTACCACTTAAATACAATCTCTCGTATTGGGTTCGGTTGTTGACACTCAGTTCCATTTTATATGAACTTCGAGCTCTGGATGGATGGATAGATGGATGAAAGGGTATTCAGACATTTGGAATATATTAGTAACCAATATGACCACAACTAAGAAAAACCACAAAGGAACGTAATATTAACTAGGGGCACACATTTCCTAAATATAGTTGGCGAAGCCAGAGGGACGTCGCTATTTGTTTAGCTCTATAGTTGCAGTGGATTGTCGGTGCTATTAAACGAATGGGCCAATAGGTACATAGACATTAAACTGACCTGTGATTAAAGCCATATGCGTCATTAACAAGATTTGTGGTACCAAATAATGATATGCACTGCAAGGACATTTATCTGCTCGTTTCCGTTCCAGGACGAATCTGCGGGAGATTCACTTTTTGATCGGTAACTTAGATTGCAATGAAACCATTTCAGACAGAACTTTTTCAATTTTTCAATTTTTTTTTAAAGAAAAAGACAAAGTAACGCAAGATGAAGCACCTAGTCATTTCCAACAGAATACAAGTGTTCAGTAGTATAGGCATAGAACTGTATCGAGAATTATAGCTTTATTGTAGAGTTGGGGCTTATGAATGCATTGAAATAGCCGACTGTGCAGCAGCAAATGTTTGGAACCCTTGACGTTTGCGGTGTTTGACGGGTACCGTTTGCGGCGCATTATGGCGTACGCCGGGCACCATTTACGGCGCATTGTGGCGTATGCCGGGCACCGTTTGCGGCGCATCATGGTGTACTTTGAAGTATGGCGGGGCACCGTTTGCGGCGCATGGTAGCGTAGGCCTACTCTGTGAGCTCCAGCGACCTATAAACTACAGGTACATGTATTTTGCTGAAAACTGGGGCGGAGTAGATCCATAGATCTATGGTTCACACTGTAGCAACAGTTTGCAGCGCATGATCGAGAGACGGACCACGACCTGGTGTTGGAAACATGTTTATTGCGCATTTTAGAGGCAAGAGCAATCGTGCAGCGCGCCGTTCCTGGGCATATTGTGTTGTGGTGCACATCAAACGGATTCCTTTGGCATGATGAGGGCTGGTGACCCCGGCTTTTCATAGGGAATGAGTGTGTGGAAGTCAATTTAACTTTAATCATTTATATCGATTTTTCCCAGATGTTTTAGTTGGCTTTACAGGGCCGGCGCTACGCATCGACCGGTGAGACCGGCAACAAAGCCCGCCATACCGTAAAATACAATATGCTAACAAAACACGACAGTAAATGGTAATGAATTACACTAATACGGTAGTAGGTGCGCTTTAACAAATAGTCATATCAGTATCACGATAACGCGTGCATGTGAAATCTATGCGCTTCCTTGAAATAGATCCATAACACTAGTCATAACTCGCCACAAATGCTGCCTTATGCGCAGATGTGAACCATCAAGCATATGCAAATGATTTAATTTGTGTTCCATTAATGAGTATACATGTACTTATAGTTTATGACATTAACAGATATGTGATATATATGCACTGATATTTGTTTTCATGTTTTATGCATGGAAATTTAATGTAGTTGTAAAGGTACATGCGTGGGAATGGATTGCCTGTCCAGGCAGCAGTTGTGTTCCTAACATTTGAACTAATGGGGAGATTGAAATGAAATTTGAAAAAAAAACAGCAACTAGGTTTGAATAATCTGTCATTTGATATACAGTGTAGTAATTCTACAAGCTTGACCTCCATGTGTGGGAAGGAGATCATTAACCTCAGTCGTATGGACCGGAAGTGCGCGTGTGACGTAGTAGCGCGTTCGTCTATTGACAGACGCTCTGGTGACTCTTTAAGAAGATGTCTCTTTTCATGGTTACGCTGCCCACTTCTTCACTGACGACGTCAAGAAACAGCAGATAATTTGTAAAAACACAAACCGGAAGTTTGCTCATCCTCCCGATGCCCGGGACGCTTCATACTGCGCCTTACACGGACGCACTCAGAAGAGAAGCATTTTGGATTAATTCTTGTGCTGGAGTGTGTGTTTTGATTTTTCTTTTCTAACGGTTTGTTTTAATTAAGCGTTGGGGGAGATTTGAAAGAGGATTAGGGTTGTGAAGTCAGGCCCTGGTCAACTCACGCTATCCCGGTGTGATGATTGGAGGGATCCGTGGAGGTGTTCTGTGTTTGGGTGTGGGAGCGGGACGGGGCTCGGGTTGTAACCGTAAGCTGTCAGAGCTGCTGTCAAACAGCCATCTCCCTAAAGCCCTTCAGGCCAGCCTTCAGGCCAGCCGGGTGACAACCTCGTTTAACGAGGCAAACATTGCGGATGTTTTCACCTATCAGATGCCAGTGGTGGGATAAACGGTATCAAAACAACAGCTGAGGATGAAGGTTTTTGGATCGTACAATCGTGTAATACCTCTCAGCATGCTGCTGTTGTTTGAAAGAAGGAGTCTGAGAATGCAGCAGGCCCATCTTGTCGTCCTACTCTTATTGCTATTGTCAGTCGCGGTACATGTGACCATTCACAACTGAGTATCCAGTTTGCTGCAGATTTGATTCTAGAACTAAGATGAATTCTAGACATCCCTCTCCATTGGTACAATTTGAGAGGCATAAGGGCCTGAATAGTGATACAATTTTTACCATAAAAAATAACAGGGGGAAGGGGTAGGAAGTGATATGAATTGAAGCACCCGAAGCAAGACTAAAATGTGTGTTACTTGAACACCATTTAAGTCCATGTAAGAAAAAGGAACAGCTGCTCAAAACTAAGCAATGGAAACAAGCACTAACAGTAGGGAAATAATGGCAGACAATCTCTCAATCCTGTTAATTTTGAAAAGTTATCAGTTAATGACGCCTACCAGTGCGCCCCTCTCCAATGCGGAAAATCACAACGTGACAAATGGCTAGGAGCTGGGATCCTCAGAATTCTTACAGATAGATTCAGAAACAGCCTAGACGTAGAATGGATACTTTAAATTCTTATCTGGTACTTCACTTATGTTTGTTATTGTTCCCGGGAACTTAACTTTGCGTTGCTGGGTGGATGAGAGAAAGGGGCGAGCTGGTCACCATGACTGATCAACTTTTAGCGTGCCAACCAGACGTCGGCGTTAATTAAAGTCACCAAATCACTGGTGTCTAAACTAATGGCTTTCAAGAAATGAAAAAAAAAAAGCGGGAAAGAAATTTGGAAAAAAAAAAACAGTTTGGGAAAAAATAGAGAAAGGAGGTACTCCGCCGAGCGTGGCCCAGCTGGGCGACGGGCACGCCACCTGTCGGGCTGGAATTCGCTCTTCCGTTTTTGGCAGCTGTGCCAAGAAGGGATCCGTCTCCTCGCTACTCCCCGGCTGCCTGCCCGCCTCAGCCGGCATCACCTGGAGTGTCACCAGGGGGCGGCACTGTAGGCCGAGCAGCTCGGAGTTGCTCTGAGATGTGCTAGAACAAAAAGGAAACGTCGCGGTGCTTCCTACCCCTGGTCCGCTGTCGTCTCCTTAGAGTGACGTCATGGTTACGTCACACGTGTTCTGTCTTCCTGACGTGACGTAGCCTTTTTTTTAATCTTTTATTTATTCGTGTTCTGAATAAGCCGACGATAAATGTGTTGGGTTCTTGTGGGACCTTTGCGGTTTTTCTACGCTCACTTTCAGCCTCGGTAACCCGGATCTTCTCGTTTGTCCTTTTTGTGGCTTTTTAATTGATTACACAAGTTGATGCAAACAATTATTGCAGATGTCAATAATCTAGACCTCAGGAAAGTTCAAAGGACGCCAACCCACTTCTTTACGTGTATGTGCATCCTGTTATGATTAGCAATTTGGTTCAGTTCCGGCAGTTCATTCCCTCAACGTCAGAACGTTGTTATCCATGAGAGCCGCGGAAAGCAAAGATGTCCAAATGTAAATTTATATTTGGTTACGACATAGAGACTAGAATCTAATCTTACTTATTACAAGTAATCTTAAGCTAAAATAATGTTTGGCTGAACTGCCAGCATGCTAGAGATTGAGCGTATGGGACTATAGTGTAAGCCGGTGCAGTATTTCTACACCGTTATAACACATGGTGTATGAACACCGGCGATTGCTTCAACGAAATGCCACAGTATGGGGACCCAATATGAACTCAAGAAGAAAAAAACATCACAGTATAGGAAGCGTGTATTGGCTCAATGAAATGTCACAAGCCAATGGTAAGGTTCCAAGTCTTATAGTACAAAGATCCTACTGTGACCTCACACTGAACATTCACTCAGTCAACCTTTATTCACATAGCCTGCCTAATATTGTGAGGTCAGTTGGTTTGCCCCGGGCGAGCTGGTAGTATTTACTGAATTGAATATTTAGCGCTTGCCCAAGGGTAGAACAGCATAGTCAAACAACTGGAGTTCAGGTCTTATTTTCTAAGGAAAATTCCCAAGAAAAGAGATAAAAAAATATATATTCCTAGGTAATCAGCACTCGGAGTACTTGGTCAAAATTATTCTCCCCGGCCATTAGGGATGAAGTTTATTCCCACGTGATATAAAACGTCAATATTAGACAAGTACGCCGTTCCCTTTAGAGATGATGTAAATAGATTTTTATGCACATTGCGTGGGAAGTTCCCACCGACTGCATCAGCGTCAGACAATAGGGAGGTGACACGTTCCCAGCGTGACCAAGCCCCGAGCGCATTGTACCCCGACCACAAATCGTAAAATTTTATTGGCATGATTTGCTATTTGGTTTACAAATTTCCATCACTATGGTTAGAGCAACTCGGTTATCCCACCTAAAACAGGACTGATCCGAGCGGTGGTGACAAAGGCAATATGTATTTTATGTGACAAGGCAGGAGAACAAAATTAATAAGGATACAGAAGTTATGGGCGGGGGTGAATGAATACATTGGGGAAGGGGACTTAAATTATCATGGTCCAATATCACTGTGCAGTCTCTTCAAATGTATGAAGGGACTCAGAAATTCCTATGAGGCCATTAATGTTGTTTCCCCGAAAGAAAAATACAGAAGGAATGTAACAGCCATGATGCCCAGGTTCGAGAAACGTAGAGAAGCACACCCACACAGATGGTCGACTTGACGCGAAGGCGATCATTCCCTGGTGGGGACGGTGGAGCAAGGTGGGAGGTGGTGGCACCGCGTAAGATATACACCGGGTCATACAATGCCACGTATGCCCTTCTTACAGCCCGCCGCCCACCACTAACCTAGTGTAGTAACTCGTGCCAAGGCCCAGCCACTAATATTCACACCGACCAAAAGAACCACCTACACGTACACATTGAGTTGGGTTGCACCAGTAAAGTCCCCTGCTTTTCCCTACATATTGGACACATACAGTCTCCTCCCACGTTGTCTACCGTACTCACCCGCTATAAAATGAGCCCAGTGTGCAGAATTACCGCAAATTGCTCATCCCAGGGATGGCAATTTTCATTTGCAGATTATAAATCTATTTTGCTTTAGTAAAACAAAGATATTTAAGTTGAGCCTCATTCACACCATTAAAACAGTGGTTTGAACCTCCCGTCACACCCCAGCCCTATTCCATCCGTTTTCCATATTTCCTCAGTCTCTCTGAGACATTACGCCCTCAAGAAAGAGAATACTATTGTGGCTATTTTGAGTTAAAATGAATATAAAGAGAATGTTAAATGGTCGTGAGATATAAACATGCGTGGATTTCTTTTTTCTGTTAAAGTTATTTATAGCAGCTAATCAGTCTCATTTCATAGATTAGATCTACCCGTGATATGACCCTAGTTTGTTGCTACGACATTAAGCCACAACAGCACGCCAGTCAACCATAAATACACATACAACTTTGATCTGGAAGATTTACACTTTTAATGAATTGCCGAAACAAATGAATTAGAAGAGCGTAAAAACCTCCGTCCTTTCTCAGAATACAGAATAATTACTAATTGGAAATGTGCCTCCATTGTGTAATATACACGTAATATAAATATTCAGCGTATGTATGACAATAGTTTATTAAATGTGAGAAACACGTTATGTATGTCCCACACGAATGCCAGCTTGGTCATTGAACCTTCTTTTAGCTAGGACATTGTACTTGCATACTGGTCTCAGAATAAAATTGACTACAATAGTATTCAAGGTTCAAGTTGTGCAGACTTGGAGTGGACAGTGGTAGGGAAAGTACCTGCCGTGTGTGACCCCTCTATTACTTTGGCCACTGGCCATGACCAGAGTATACATATAACTAGCCTAGTCCTGCCACGAATAAAGAGGGAATTCACAAATCTAATGGAAGCTTTACTAGCAAAAATGATAACAGAAACTCTTATGTAATGCCAACCAATGCTATATTTTCATCGTAAAATTTAACCTGAAATATAAAGTGACATATAAGACCATGTAATATGGCGTGGTTTTCGTCCATGACCTGTCACACGTCCTACAACTATGCCCAGTCCCTCCCCGCCTTTGGATGTACATGTACATGCAATGTGTGTGAACAAAAAAGGTAATTTTCCTTAGAAGTAACTTCTGGCATTAAAGTTGACCGCAGCCACTACGAGTAGTTATTAGGACTCATATTAACCACTATGGTGACGTCATGGCTTGATATTGTCAATGATTCTGGCACACGAAAGCTTCCACTCTAGATGTTATCAACAAGGAGTGGTGAGAGGTGAGAAGTTAAAATTGGCAATTTCGTCACTGGTAGCGTGTTTAAGGGTGGTAACATGACGCCAGAAACATGGCTAATATGTTACAGAACATTGCAGCAGTCGGCTATGTTATTTGATAGCTGTGATGACCAAAGGCTATATCTGAGTGTTTCTTTTATTATCAAATTAAAATCTATATTCCTTATAAGGATTATTTGATTTCCTTATCGAAGATTAGAGTGGCTGTAAACTGTTAATTGTGAATCGAAACACAAATTCCACCCATTCTCTCTATGAGAAAATGAAAAGAACAAAATTTGTGATTTGAATTCCTGGAATAACAATGTAGTGAGCTCTTGTCCTGTATCACCCATACATACATCGACCCGATGTTATTCAACCAATAGAAACGCAACTGCCCTAAGTAGCGGTGATGAGAATGGGTCCACGTCTTAATGTAGAGGTCAGCTTCAGTGTCGCTCTCTTGTGGAAGACAAAGTTCGATGCTCACAGAAACCCAGCAATGTATCATATCTTTAATAAACACATGTACTTCCATCTAGTATTACAAGTGAATAGTACTATACACCTATGCCTAAAAATACTCCAAATACCAACCTCTGCTATGCAAGTGGTAGTTGAGCCATACCAGCACACTATGCCGGTATGGCGCCGTACCACCATACTTTGAAAATGTGATCTGATTGGTTAAGAAAATGCACAGACTTATTTATGATGTGATGTCGCGAACATCACGATGTCTCACATAAATGTTTTTTACAAAATGTAAACAAAGTTGATAGTAAGGAAAGAATTAACACGGTGACCACAGCGCCACGCTTATGTGCAAGTGGTGAATATCATATCAGGGGTTGGTTGCCAAACTACACAAATGCATGTATCAGCTGAAATAGATAAATAATTCATGAATAATCACTATCCAGATAAAAAGAAATCAGACCAAAATTAACAAATATTGTTATGAGACTAATATTCGCAAAGCATAGAATTTTCTAAGAGTTTGAATTCTATTTACGAAATCATGGCTATGAATACTTCGATAAAGCCGTTAATGAGGTCAAGCAGTAACCTCCCGGATGTTCTGCAGTAATTTGTGTTCAAGACTTTGGGTGGAAAGTGAATATCGCACATGCACATAGTGCCTAGCATAAAACAACTTCCTCACTCCCAGTCAGGTTTGATTTTCGCTTTGACATCGACGTATTTTGGTAAGTTATTGAATATTAACAAATATTTAGAGGTGTATAGTACAAGTGAGACTTGTTAACTAGTTTCCCTTAAGTACCACATGGCCCCTTGAGGAAGTTGCGGGGCAATCAAGCTGAATATTTTTCTTGGAGGGGGGTAAGGGACGGGTGTGGAAGGAATGGATTGTATTTGTGAGCTCCAGCTGCTGGGATGATTGTTGGGGTGATGGGTTGGGACAGGATTTGTAGACCTCCTGCCAAACCAAGAAGGATTTATATACAAGTCTTGACCATAAAAGGCTTACTTCTATAAATAAATGTCACAGGCCTCGATGTAACACATACCAACTTTATATATGACACACTTTGGTAAGCACAAGGACTTGAAACGTAAGAGATGTGATACCAGTAATATTTAGTTCCTGACATGGGTATTTTACATTATCTTCCTGTTTGGCTTTTTTTCCCTTCATAGTTCAGCTTTCCCACGCATTTCAGAAGTCCTTCAACCCGCCTGCGAAACAAACGTCATGATGAGGCATGTCAAATAAGGTCCATTTAATTCGGTGCTTTTGTTGAACCAGTATTCCAGGGTATTCCCTTTGGAATTATGTTGTTTGAAACTGATAAGATGTGAATGGCACATTTGCGTCATAACGGGGAGAACCCTACGCATGAGAGATCCAGGAATAATTGGGAATAATTTCAAAGGGGAAGTACCAATCTTTGAAATATTCTTTGGAAATGTGGGAACCAGTCACTTGAACCACAGATCAAGGAGACTGGGGGATGTCCATTGGAAAGGATTGATACAATTTAGTTCTGAGAACATGTGGAAAAAACAAGAGACTGTAAACCTGCCTGTTTTGACTGTTATCGTATTAATTGACGATATCAATAAATTATAAAAACATGTGGGGGCATGACAAGCGCCGTGGCCTTTCAATTATGTCATCCGAGGCTTTTCTGATTCCTGTGGATTGTTGACAGGCCTATTTCTCAGGTGCGTATGTGATTCTGATTAATCCACCACCTGACCGGTGTGACCTTTTGGACGAGTCATATGACGGCCACTTTGGTCTGTCCGTGGGTAGGCTGTACTCGGATGTAGCCAGGGATCACGGAGTTAGCTCTTCCCACCTTGTTGAGCGAGGAGTTTATCGTCGTCTTAAGCAGCTCCAGCTAGACAAGCCAGAAAGTTACCCTACTGCCATCCATAGGCTGAGTAATCCAAGGTACACCAGAGCCAAGAAGACCATGATATAAATCTAGGTAGAACGTCATTCAGCCTTTGTGCTAGCCAAAGATAGTACAAATAGAGTTCTACGAGTTGCAAGTCTCTTTGCACCTCACAAGTTAGGTCAGTACCAAGTATACCAAAGTTATGTCAGTACCAAATGCAAATGTATACTAAAGGTAAATCAGGTCCATGCTTTCCTGTCAAGCAGTGTAGTGTAAATCAAGTTTCGCCAGTATCAATCCAATAAAGTTCCATGCCGAAATAAGTTATGCCGCTATCCAGTCATCATTGATCATATGATTGGTTATAAGAACATGTATGTTAACACAAACGAAGGGATCCAGATCAAAGAAGGACTTGGCTACTATCTCATTGTTTCTTCATAAAATGAGTTTTTTTTATATTCAATAAAATGCATTACTCAGGGAATTGACTGAAAATGAGACATCCAAATGAGTCAAAGAACATCCAGGAGTCACAGGTTTACTGGAACACACCTACCCCCCTAGGGTGAAGTTACTCTGGTTGCGAGGTGCCCAGGGTAAGCCCTAAACATTAACCAATCAGCAAGCACCAAAATAGGTCAGATGGGCCTTGCCTGAGTGCAAACAGGACCACAATCTGCTTTGCTGGTGCCATTTGATGGTCCCTCACAAAAGCTGTGGCTGGTATGTGATAAAGACTCCTTGTCATCCATACACTAGCATAGAAGCTGGTCGACCAGGTAAACCTGGAGCTGAGGTTGGGGGAGGGGGTGATGCTGGTACCCTCGGCATTGGCCGCTCGCCAGACTCGTCCAGGTAGTCTAAACCTCCAGGGAGCCCGCGGGGTCGGGTGGTGGTACGTTTTTGGGGTGTGACGACACCTGCAACCACAATAGGTGTCAGTTGGCCCCTGCCAGGTGTGTCTGGTGTCTACCCTTTCACCCTCACCCCCACCAACCTACCCGCCTTACATAGAGTTACCTCGTTCCCAACACGTGCTCTTTTCTCAAGGCCCCGTTTTACATCATCCTTTGAACATACTTCATTCCTTGTGCGTAGGGAACATGTCCATGCCCTAGCTATTCTAACTTGAACTTTTGAAAATACATGTATAGGTGCAACTCATTATTTCATATTTCATATCCAATTGGGATGAAATCAAGGGGAAATAGCTATATTGTTCTTCCCTTTCGAACCTCATTAAAACGCCCTTCGCCCATGGTATTGATATCGAACCCAGCAGCTATATACACAAATCTCCCGATGAGGGCATTAATTCAAAAGGGTCACTCTGTGCGCTTTAATCTGTGAAATCCTCGAGGATTCTGCTGGGGTTAAGTGATTGAAGTGGCTTTGATTCCTCGTCGTTTTGGATGGGATGAGATGATTGGATGGGTTGGTGGATTAGGGAGACAGGGCAGCGGCAGGGGGCGCTGATGCGCAATGTGTGTGCTTTAACAAAGGTGCGCATGCGTGGGTTGTCCTGGGGTGCCCCCTGGTGGGAGAGACAACGAGGCGACAGGAACCCGACACCTAACGGTGACGTGTATTGTTACTGAGATGCTTGTAAGTGGCCACCTACGTGGACGGGTTACCTGAACGTGGCCCGTTAGAGTGTGGAGACGGAGATGATGCGTAGATGTTCAGAATGTGTTTGCACTGAGGTGTCAAGGGCACGTCGTTGTAGATGGGACCTTGACGTTATGTGTACATGGGAGTCTGGATCTCTTATTAGAAAGATGTTTAGTGCAGTATGTCTCATGAGACTCGTACACTGACATGGACCTATAGAATAATGTTAATACTCATCTCTTAAAGAGCACGATTTGCTTTTAGTAGACGTGCCTATTTTCTCTAAATGTATAAATGCCTGCAACTTGTGATCTATAATAGAACAATACTAAACGTGGATATGATTTACAAAGCTTGTCAACATGGCGCTATTAAGGTGTAGTGTGAATATTCGGCATGATATATATTTGACCTGTTACGTTAAAGGTGTGAGCGCCAAGATGTACATGCCTTTTACGTTGAAAAAGACTTTTACGTTAACGTTAAGCTAAATTAGTGCACGTGTATTTCAAGCTGAAACCCGATTATGTATCTAGGGTAGGCCACTTTCACTCACAAAGGTTTAGTTACAGTCGCTCCCTCCCCGACACTTAACATTCCGTATGGAGATTGAGCGTGGATGTTTACTGAACGTATGAAAGGTACGTATAGCTGTAACAGAACAAAGACGTCTTACTTCCTGTTCAATGTCTACGTACACAACTGTTAGAGAGAGACGTTACAAACGTCAGTATGGTTACCTAAACTTGTAATGTACTGTCACATTAAAATCAGAATGTTTCCATATTACAAAGCTTTGTGATGGAGACAAATTAGGCAATCATGATATTGAAGAACCTTACTTTGGCCAGACACACTCATACAATAGAGCAGATGCACAATATTAAAAGCGCAATTAAAGATAATTAAAATGGAGTTTGTTCATGTATACATACTCCTCTCCATTTGTATATTGTTAGAATAGACTTAATTACAACCACACCATAGAATTGCAGAAACGGGTAGACAGCTCCGAGCATTCATTGAACCTCACAATAAGTTTATTTCAGTATTATTTGTTTGATATCTTATTGGAGATTACAAGCAAAAAAAATCTAAGAAAATATCCCTCGAAACTGCTGCAGTCTATGTGATATAGACATGTGATTTTGTAATGTCGCCTGACTGAAAGATAAATGTTGGAAACATTCACTCTCCGATTTCTATCTTGTTCCTCTGTCTCGTTTTTAAAATGCGCGTAGCTCAATGAAGATGTCACCTTTGAAATGTGGACAAAACGTACCGCGCTCACGGGCACGCCCATTGGTTTGTAAATTGTGCAACAAAACAACATGAGACCGGGTCGCTGCTGTGACTGGCCGGGCCTGGCGGCGAGGACGGCCCGTTACACCGTCCGGCACTGCGCCCCGCACTGCGGCCAGCCTGTGTCCCCTCATGGGCAGCGAGGCGTGTCCTGTAGCCGCAGGCCGCACGAACAGGGGAGGTGGTAGGACAACGGGAAAAGGTCGGGAATATACCAAGTGAAGGTAACAATCATACCAGGGACTCGGCTGTGAAATTAATACTTTGAAAGGGCGTATGGCGTTTAATTTTTATCTGTGCCACGGTTGACTGGAATTATCATTTTAACATATAACAGCTCCTGATCCATGATAACGTGTAGAGGTGTCTTGATTTATAGGTTTGAGGGTATTAGTTGAATGGCATCCCTCAAGAGCAGGAAAATAAAGTAGGGTAAATTTTAAAAAACCTTAGTCAGCACATCCCCAGACCATTTCACCAGGTCTTATTTTTTGTCTCATGAGATTACTTCCATGAATAACAAATGCCACGAGTGAAACTTTTTATTTAGTGCAGCATGAATAAAAAGTATGAAATAGCTTCAGTAAACTTTTCTAGGTTTCGAATCTAATAATACGAGACCATTCAGTGTTCAAGCCATGTGTCTTATGTTAATAACATCCTTTCTGATTTGAAAAAAAGATGATATAAGGATTAAAAACTCGATTAATATTGTAAGTGACTGCTCAACTTGCGCTCAGTACATGTTCCTAGATCACGTGACTGTGCATGGCGAGCACCAGCGACACCCCTGCCCTCTATTATCGGGTATTCCTATTTTCCCACGGGTACCAGCGAAAACCGTTCCCACGTGGACCATTGAGAATATTTCATGAATATTGATCCATTAATAATCTCTAACGAGTCGTGATTTTTCGGGGTCAGCTCCGTTCGTGGGTCCGCGTGGTGAGGTGTGGCACGGTGAGGGGCTAGTCTTTAGTCAACATGTGTGTTTTTTAAAGATGTATTTTTAATGAAAGGTGAGAAAATAACAGTCGCCAGTCGCCGCCTCGAGGTACGATGCCTGGGAATGTAGAGAGAACGCCGGCGACGGCAGGGTGCCTGTGCAGACTGCCCGAAACGGTCACTCCTCGTCTCTGTATCTATGCGGAAAAGGATGACTTGACATCTGTCTGTAGTCCCTTGTCATACATTAGCTATTCCTGAACTTAAAAGCGCGAGGTGTTTATGAAACATAAATTTAAATACCAAATCATAGTCACTGTTTTTCCAAAATGAACTCCCGTTTCTACTCATTGTGTTAGCGGAATAACAACCCCATCCAGTTATGTGAACTGGACTGAAACTATTGGGAAAATATGACCTTTAACACTATTTTTATGAGGCTTAAAAAACACTTAAAATTGTATTTCATTGAATCAAATCCAGTGTGCGACTGATAACATTTAATAGAATCTAGATGTCTGACCCAAGTAGTGTAAGAGCGAACACAATTTCGAAAGGGAATAAATGGTATAATTTATCGTTTTAGAAAAACATATTGTGATAAATACATTCCTTGTCGTGAAGTAGACATCTCTTTGGTATTTTTTCTGTTAAGTCAGCTTAAGTTTTCCAGTGTAAGCCCAAAACAGCATGACATAACTGGGACGGTGCCAGTTTCGATCCGAAAGCTTACATCATTGGTTGCATATGGACAGTTACACAGCATCTTTCCTCTATGACATCATTATGATGATTAGCAATGCAAAGGAAAGGCAATGAATTAAGGTTCACAGAAAAACACTCTTACATCAAATCCGGTTTTTTACATCGACAGTCGATTACGTTAAATAGTTTCTTTTGTTTTATTTTGATATCTTTTTCCCTCCACTCCATTGGATACTTGGAAGTGACGTGGCTGTGTTATCACCAGGCACTGAAGGAGTGCGGCATTCTTTAATTATGTAAGACGTTAAAAATCTATACTTTCATCTAATTAAACTCAATAAATTAAAATGAATGGAAAAAATAACCCTTTAACGAGTGAAAAATATAATTAATTACGTTGCATCAGAATGAAACATAGATTACGTTCACCAGATAGACGAGACAGGGGGCCGCCCAAGAAGTGGCAGAGTGATATTGCTACCTTTACACATTTGTCATTTATGTGGTTTTCAACATGACCCAAGTGTCCAGAAGCTGCCTTTTAAAGTGGCCGGAAGCGACGTGGATCGCATGTTTTTAACAGAAAAGGGTTCTATAAGAGTGGGGGTCGAGGTCAGGGTAGAGGCTAAGAGGGTGAAGGGTTGTGTGTGTTTTTGGATGTTATCTGGGCATGCACACGTGACCCCCCAGGCAGGTCACGTGACTTAGGCATTGCCTTCCTCCGTCGGGGGCTACGTGAGTGCCCCCTATTGTCTGTGTGGGGTGGCGGTGCGGGAGGGGGTGCAGTGGGCATATGGCGTCTCCTACCCAAAACATGGAGGTAGGGATGAGAGGGGGCTCACTCGCCCAAGTTCGATTTCTTCTCATTCTACATGTACTTGAGCGTATTGAGTATGATACCTATTGTGTATTCCGCAAAAAAACAACAAATTTGTTAACTATCAGCAGAGGGTAGAATATGGTTAATTCACGATACACATTCAGGTTGAGTTACAAGTAGAGACTGGGACGATACAGAGCTGAAGGGGGGAGGGGGGGGGGGGGTCGTAGATGTACCTCATTTGGCGACACCTCGACGCCGGTTTCGATCTGTCGGACCGCAGTACCGAACCTCACGGTGATCGAGGTTTACCATAAGAGTTTGATAGCCTGGTTGACAGTCAGATTGTAAAACACGATATATTCAACTCTATAGAAAAGGAGGTATGTGGAAGTGTGATAAGATATTATCACGCAACCACTCCCATGGGTCGTTCACCTACAACAAACAAACGACTATAGATGATCTATCCCGTCTCTTTGGACAAACGGAAATACTCCACTTGTCCTGGATAGGGCTTATCGGCAGCTCTGAGGAAAGGTATAAGTAGATTTGGGAATATATAATCACTTCGAGACGAGACATAAGTAGTATGTGGGCGCAACAATGATCATGGAACAGATAGGAAATTTACGAAGGGCCTGCCAGTCGTTGTGAGACCGAGGATACCTGACGTAGATACGTATTAGTAGCTCAGAGACGTAGTATAATTGAATTGGGACCGAGCTAGTGAGTCAGAGACAGAGTATAAGTGAGCCTAGTAGCGAGTGACATACCAGTGACTCAGCGATAGATTACCGTTGGGGTGAGGAGGTAGCAATAACTCAGAGACAGAACATGAATGGGAGAGGTGTTCCTCTTTGACCGAGGTACAAGATAGACTGGCGCCAATTTCCGCGTCTAGCCAAAGGAAGATAAGTTTTGGTTTTTTTTATTATTATTTGAGCAAGCTCATTTATTTCTGAGTAGTCCTCTTAACATTTTATTCAGATAACCAGAGATAATATTAAAGTCAGGGGGAAATCTTTCAGTACCGTATGGATCTTTTTATCTCTTGTTTAGTCAAGAACGATAAGTTGGCTAACATTATTATGACTTTATATGGCTTTGTAGCATTGTATATGACAGGATTTAGAAAAACTGATTTGGCAAGGTATTGCATATTTAACACCCCCCCCCCCCCCCACCCTCCCCTGTTTGCTCTATAGATTTCCTGAAATTATGTATTCATAACCATTAAACACATATCAGACTGGGGTCCAATCTGGTAGTTTGCATGTGCTTATCAATGTATGAACGTCCTTCTTTAATCCTATTTATTCCACTTTTATCAACTTTTACAATACAAAAAATAATGTCCTCGACGGAACCGGAGAGATGAAATTTTCAACCATACTTTTAGAATAAAAACTGACGATAAGAGGATTAAAGAAGGACATTTCACACTTTGATGAATACATTTGACCTAAAACCACCAGATTTGCCCAGTATTAATTCTGTTGCGTGAAAAGAAGTGGCGCACTCCTCGTACGCACTTTACTGCGTACGATAGTTACATGTAATACGATGTATTTATCTTTAGAGTTGTAGACTATTTTGCTACCGATAAAGTCCCACCAGTGATTCACGAGCCACACCTCACGCCACCGCGTGGTGTGACCAGACGTCCTGAAATGACGTCACATCCGGCGGGATTGCCTCATCCCGGGTCCCGACGTTGGTTACCGCTGGTGCCGGTAGGGGGCGGGTGAACGGAGACGCTGCACGTGCTGCGCGTGCGTCCGTGTGGTGCAATGCGCGTTGTGCAAACTTCCCGGCGGCGGGTGCGTAAAATAGACGTCCATTCATGGGAGTGCACGCGCTGTGGTGGTAGGGTGGGGATAGGGTTAAAGGGAAAAAAGTGAAGGATGCCAACTACGAGTAGAGGCGAGAGGAAGGAAGAGATGCTTGATGGGTATGAGCTCATGTAAACCTAGGAGGAGAGGGTTTCAAGAAAAGAAATTATTATGCAATATGCCACGATCCATGATTCCCACTGCCAGGTGGCCTTCCCGGAATGATGCTTTGATGATCCAAAATTTATGAGTACGACCGGTCATTTTATCTCTTTCTCAATAGATTTTACAGCCACAATGCCTTTTTATTCGCCCTGACAGACTTCATTTTGGAAAGGGATCTCTACACTTGCCTTGAGTAGTAGTTTGCTATCATACTATGTGCAGGTTACGCTGAATGTTACATAATGATGCTGGCTAAGCAGACGGATGAATCACAAAGTACATACGTGTGTAGGGTTTAAACTGAGGATAGAGGTCAAGTGTGTGAGCTGATGTTATGGGATAATATCTCTAAGCACATTCAATCACCGATGAATTTTGTTCTGTTTATCATATATTAACTTGCAGAATAACTCAAGACTTCTAGATTTTGTCGCTGGCCTTAACTTTGACGAAGCTAGTGTGAATGAACACAGAAATGGTTTTGAATGTTTTGCGACTCACCAAATTTAGGTCGTGACTCAAGATAGTAAATGAGAACTCAGTTCATCTTGAAGGCTCTTGTATCCGATGGAAAATCCCGGCCTCAGGTATCTAAGCGAAGCATCAAGTGAAAGCACTTAGTGTAAAGTGTTTTTATCATGTAAGGCTGTACTTCTTTTTCTATGTTATAATGATACCTCCGGGCTTTAATTGTTGAGTCCTTTAAAAAACATTTGAATTTACCGTTCTATGCTCGGATGTTCAGGCATCATCGGCTCTTAATGGCTTTTAATGACGGAGTTGATAGGTTTTATGAAATTAGTGATGATAGGGAGTGTTTTTCAGCCACCAGAACAGCGGGAGTATCACTGCGAGTGTAGCGAATCGTTCAGTCGTTGGGAGAATCGATAAAAAGAACGATGTAACTAAGGGTTGCTCATAACAGTGAGTCTGTGAGTGGCTCGGGTGTAATATTTGTTTTTCAAATGAAACCCAAGCTCTGCATGAGTCATCCTTCTATTTCTCTCTCACTCCTCTCCCTTTGATCCTCAAGTAATTAGGGGTCATTTACTTACAGTGGAATTCATGTTATATATAGAAAGCCCGAACTGCTCGAGTTTTCCTTGGTTTCGTGAAAAGGAGAGTAAGTAGTACATGGAGTTTGGGCACCGAGTCAGGCAGGGTGGGGTGGGGGCGGCCCTCTCCACCCCGTCACACCCCAGCCGCACGTCCACACATGGTTAAACCACGTGATACCAGGCTGTGCGTCTGAGTCATTGCCGGCATCCATTCATGCCTGTCTAGTACAAACGCCCACATGCGTAGGCTAGCTTGAGATATCTGGAATATTAACCTAAATGCACTCGTATTGACTCCGTCTCAAATTAGCCAGCAATAAATATTTCACAGCTCTATGTTTTCTGAAGCCTATTCTGCCCCAGCCTGTGGGTGGTGGTGCGGGGCGAAGGGGGCTGTCCTAGTTATTCCGCTTCGGAACGTCGCTTTTCTCTCATTTCATCTCATAGATTAGATCTCGCCGTGATATAAACCTGGCTCCTCCAACTGCGCAGACTTGTTTGAAAGAATAAAGAAAGAAAAAGTAACATGCAGGGAATTTTCTGGCACAGCCGAGTCATTGAGCAGAGATTTCTCGGAACCTCGTGTCATGGGAGCACACGTCGGCCGCTTACGTGGAAATTGCGAAATTGCGACATGACTAGAATTTTCTACGTTGAGCTGCTCTGTATGAGTCGATATGAGCATCTGCTCCCGGTCCACTACTGTTGTCAGGCTACGTGCCACCAGCCTCACCGCCACCCGAGAGACAGTCCCACCACCATCACCCTGCTCCCCACACCGCCCTGCTACCACCAACCAGCCACCACCCGTTACCACGTTACTAGCGCCGCCCCGTGAAGACTTTTTAAAACCAGCTGCGCGGGGAGTAGATCACGTGACCGTCTTAACGCACCAGGAAGTAGGTCAGCGTCTCTGGAGGAGGAAGATCTAGGGTAGAAAGACGCAGGGCGTGAAGATGGGTGGGAAAAGACGGCTGCATGCACTCCATGGGTCTCACATGAGCGATGGCTGGTGTAGATTTATCGCTGGTCAGTGGTCGTAAATAAGGGGAGTGTCATTGATGAATGGCGCCATGTCACGGACCTGCTGGCCGCTGTCATGTACGACCGGCCCCACCCTTGCTTCCCACTGGTCATATTTATATCATAATGACATCCTGATGAAGGACTTATAAGTCCGAAACATGTCGGTAAAACATATCTTATAATTGACACATTATTAAATATCGGGTCCAGCCCAAACCAAGTAGCGAGACTATTTTCTTTAAGATCTTATATCATAATATTCTTGTGAATCTGTGTAGTTGTCCGTCTTCATCTATGATATATCAATATAAGATATATTTGAATAAATCCGTATATACAAGTCATTAGTAAAACGGGTGCATATTCATACTGTATACATCATGTGGTAAAGGACCACGAGCTACTGTCAGGAATACCCGTAACTTAGCGAAATCCCCCTACATGATGGGTGGTGGTGATACGATCCAAGCTGTCACCACAGCATTAGACTTCAGAATATGTTAATTGAAACAGTACATGAATAGGCAGCAGTTAGAGAGGTGCTGTGTGCCATGTACATCAAGTCTCCTTTCCAGTAGCCGTCTGAACACATGGGACAGAACGGTGAAGCCTCCGATGACTGGCCAGTGAATTCACAATTTCATCAGATGGCGTACGCTTGGTTACGGACGTGCAGATTTTGGTGGTAAAGCAAATACGCAATGTTTCTGAAAATTCGACCCAACCCCATCTAAATCTTGTCACAATAGAAGAAAGAAAGGACACACAGAATTTCCAAAATCTTTGACTCCCCTACCCCACCACAGTGCGTACGTACTTTATGAATGGCCCCCGCCCTATTCTGAGTATCTTTGTCCATGTTCACAGAAACGATGACGTAGAAGTATTCAGAACGAGGATTCTTCATTTGAATGACGTGGTTACTAAGCTGTTGTTGTAGGGTTAATGTACACCGGTGACGTCACTCGTGACGTGGTCGTTGGTGACGTCTAATGACAGCCCTAGCGGTACGGGAGAGAGGTTGATGCGCAGATTGTCAACCCCAGACAGTTTTCACTGTCAGCAACTCCTATTTAATGCCATCCACTGTCAGGGACGTTATGCAGTGCATAAATGTTCTTTATGGGGAAACTGTCGAAATATTTGAATGAAACAGAGTTATTAATGTAAAAATAATCCCGTCACCTTAGGAAATCCTCTATAAAATCAGTAATATTAGTATGGGATCTAGCCGTTCGGCTAGGAAATCGGTTAAAGCTGTTCTTGAATAAATCGATTTTGAATATTCCCCATGATTTGCTTCTTAATGATTTAATATAATAATGCACTCTCGTGCCTTATCGAGTAATTGATTATTTAGTTTCAATAATTCTATACCGTCATGTTTTATTGAAATTTAGACGTTACGTTTTGAGTTTAACAGCATCATATCTAACCACATGTATATTTATGTAAATTTATGTAGAGAAGAACGCCCGTTCCATCAACACAACAAACCCAGTGATATCAGTAATCAGCAGTCACGTGGTGACGATAATACATGTTGCTGTCAGTCTCTCGATCGCCTCTCATCTGTCTCTGTCACCACGTCCACAGGTCTCCCATGTCGACCATTAGATCGCAATTGCCTCAACCCTTACCTCCCCCTGCCTACACAGCCATCCGGGTAAGCTGAAAAGCCTTCGGGGAAGAGAGGGTGTGTGTGGAGGGGGAGAGAAGGGGGAAGTACTGAGGGTGTTCGTGAACCGAGTGAGCAGCTCACACGCGTCCCGAGGGGTGGCGCTGAGTCCGTCAAGAACGCCCGCTTCCTTATAAGGGCTTGAAGCAGACAGCATGAATGCACGCTGGGCTTAATGTATGCAGGAGGTGGGTGGTGGGGAGGACAGGCTCTGGTGTACGTGCAGGGGCGTGTTCGTTCGCGTGTGCGTTTGTGTGCGCGCGTGCGCGTCGGCTTGTCGGACGACGATCGATACCTGGAGCGCGGTGAGCAGCACGCGCCGCCTGCCGGGTGTGAAGGTAGGGACGGGCCCGGACGTACCACCCGTAACAGCGCTGCGTCCCTACAGCGTCCACACGTCACACGCCGCCTGCCGGGTGTGAAGGTAGGGACGGGCCCGGACGTACCACCCGTAACAGCCCTGCGTCCCTACAGCGTCCACACGTCACACGCCGCCTGCCGGGTGTGAAGGTAGGGACGGGCCCGGACGTGCCACCCGTAACATCGCAGCGTCCCTACGACGCCCACACGCCCACCAATGTCCTACCAACGTTGGTAAAACGTCCCAATGACCTGCGACTCGCGTCTCATAGCGCACGACCTGTGCTCGTCCAGCGTTCCATTAGCGTCCGTGCGCCCCAGAGCAGACGCGAGCGTTCCAGATGCCTCTGTCAGCATTAATATCTTAGACTCCAATTATCCAGATTATGGGGCGTTGCTGTGGGTGTCGTGTGTTGTGTGGGTCGGGGTGTAGTGGGGAGGGAGCTTCAGTGACATCTCATCGTCTCACGTGCACAGACCACATGACAGTCATGACCTCATGCATGACTCCTCGTGCCATGGAACTCTAAACTTGAAGAACTCGATTTTTTTTCTCGAAATGATTTTGAAATAAATATAAAAATTGTTTTGAGTGAATACATCTATATCACAGCGAAATATCTGTTCATGATATTGCATTTATGCGAGCATAAAAGGCCATGCCGTATGTCACAGTTTAATTGCACCGAAGAGAGACCGCGTGTATAATGAGAGAAGACCTGCCATACAAACTGACATCATAATTTGCATGTTAGTTTTATCTGTACCCCTTATCAACAACCTCTCTGATTGTATACATGAACTTCGTCAATGTGGCATGTCATGTCAGGGTGAAGCTGGATATGTACATGCATATTACATGTACAAAACAACTGTTGTGGCGCATGTTGGATAATGCTATATTTGATACACTGTTTCACCGTCAGAGAATGTGTACAATAGATTATCACGACTGCATGAAGTATTAATAAAGTGGGCCATATGGGAGGGTCAGTAAGGCCCTTCTTGTATTTCACTAGACTGGGTTTGGCCACGCTCTGTTCCCACACCACGGCGCTGCAGGTAGACGTGGCGCACTCCAAAGTTGGACGTTTGCCAAGTCCCATGATGCTTTATAGCGGAGCCAGTGAAGCATGGAAACCGGAAGTGTAGCCAGCCGAGGTGGTGATTGACAGCCGATTGACCGGAAGTTGAGTGTGAAAGAAAAAAGAACCCCCCCCCCCCCCCCACACACACACACACACACACACGGGGCGGGGGTGAAAACACACTTTAGACTGTCGGCCTACATGGTCATGAGACTTTGTATGCCCATTTCACCTCATACCGTGCCCCATACACCTAACCCGGTCCACTGCTCATTTCACCGAAATGCCGCCTATTATCCGTGACTGCGCAGTGCTATTGTTAGTGTATGGACATGGTGAACGTGTTTAGGTGCAGGTGGTAAGCTTGGCAAGCCAGATCACGGTATCAATTAGGACATGCGAGTTAAAACCTCCGCAACAATCCCTATATTCAGATATGATGTAATGGAGTAAACAGAGATGACATATATCCACTTTTCCAAGAAAACCCCCTTTTTCATTTTCAGTATATATAGACGTAGCCTCATTGATGTCAACAGAAGGAGTTTTGAACTTCTACAGAATCATATAGACCCTCAGCCCCATGTCATGCATGTTTTGCATTTTCGTTGTCTCTGAGGCAGTAAATTCCAGATGATGTATCGCCACTTTTTTATCCCTAGATTGTGATTCACAAGCTTGTACAGAACGCATGGTATCTATCAGGGTAATAAGATTTAGGAGATGTTTCCAAAGAAAACTACTTATCTCACAAGTATTGTCAGATATGTGAGGATTTTAGAATTAATTCATGATTGAAAGAAAAAAGTATCTTTGAATGCTATGTTGGCATTATGAATGATGAAATCCATTTTGAAATATACATGTTTATTATCCCCTGCATACAAAGTTAAATTAAGTCCCCATTGAAAATGTATAACCACTACTCATTGTTTAAAGACTGTCAGATATCATGACCTTAGTATATGGATTCAAATCTGTGGTATACGGCCTTAAAGCCATTGAATAGGGAAAAATAGTCCCTTTGTGCTATAGAGCAAAAGAAATAGATATAACCTTTGATTTGGCAATTCCAAGGTTTAATTTATTGCATAAGAAGGATAATAAGTACAACCAACCAATCGAGGTTAACGTCGTAAAACACAAAACACTCGCTGAGGCTCGCTATTACTTAGCGTCAACCCTCTCGTAGTTTACGGCTGCCTGTCCATAAAACCATCGATTATTGTCTATATATACAGATCAGGATTTTTAACAGTAACCACGCGTTATGGTTTTAGAAATGAATCTTTTAAACGGTTCGTTACAGCAGGATGATCACCATCACGGGTGGATCTCATTCGATATACATGAAACACTTCCGTTGTAAACAGGCCTTGCCGATTTGAAGTCACATTATTAGTTCCCAGACCAAATTGCTTCGTGTAAAATACACTCCCTCTTTGTTTGACAACTTTTATTGCGTACTAATTATGATGGGTACGATGAAAACAGCGGTTTTGATAGTTATTCTTAGATCACCAAAACTGAGTTCGTGAAACTCGCACTGTCTTTAGTATTTTAGTGACATGTTTTCGTGAAAGCATTTTGTGTGCTCGTGAAGTACACTACCGGGTACAGTGTCCCTTAAAATTTACTACGTCACGGCAAGCCCGAATAGTATTTATACTACACCTCTAGCAGCGGTAGTATTTCATAGACGTGCGGCCATAGTTGTTTAATAATAAATCTATTGAGTGGACAGGCGATTTACATTTTGCTGTCTCAGAGTGGAGGGTGTTCCTTTGTGGAATTTAGAAAAGTGACAACAGAAGGTGCTGCCATCAAGTGGCAGGCAGGGACGTATGCTGTTTGAGATACCAACCCTTAGTCCCAGAACGTACCTCTTTACTCACCTACCATTAACTCCAGTCTGTCTTGATCTCCCCTTTCTTCTCCCTCAGTTTTATTCCCCATGGTCGCTATATGTTCTTCCCTGTTGCTACGGCCTGAAACATCATCAAACAAGCGATCTTATGTTTAGTAAGTAATCTGACACGCGACATGACGTATGCTGTATAACCAATGAGGAATTGTATAGCACTTTATCCTACTCCTAATAAAAAAAACTCCATAGGCTTAACATGGGATTTCTTTATGTCACAGGTGTGACATAAAGTGTTGTCTATGTTACTACTTTCTGATGCTGAAAAAAAATGTGGAAACGGATAGGATAAAATCTAGACGCCACTCGTTTGAGTTTGAGTTTATTTATGTCACTCATTTTGTTGGCTTCGTAATTTCACGAGTCGAAGACTCAAACTCGTGACGTCTCTTCATAATACCGGATGGAAAATAGTGCTATATTATTCCCCATGTTCATACTTTCTTTCATCCCTCAGCGCCCCTGACCAGCATTGTATCATGCGAGTATCCCATCTCGACCTTCCAACAGGATACAGGACACGGCATGACTATTCACCATCTTATCACCGGGGATTTTTCTGATAAAGATTTCGTTTCCTGCTCATTTCCTTGATGACAGCATTCCAGTTTGAAATAGAACAAAAAAAACCACAAGATATTTGCCTTCAAAAGCGGCATTAACCTTTTTCTAAATGATCAATTGTCGATTGCCCCTGAAATTTAAAGATTTTTTAAAACCCTAAATGGCTACTATGTCCATTCATTCTGCATCTTCAATGGAACTTTAACAAAATGTAATAGCGGTAACAAAGGTCATAGCTTGTGGGAAAAAGTGTCAGTTTGGCACCTGTATGTTGTCTGTAGACTACAATGAAAACAGTGGTTAATGTCACTGCCGGAATGTTAAATATTGATTCGTGTGATAAACACCGTCCTGGCAGCACACGGGCATTGTTTTACGATAAAAGTCAGACTTGGAAATATTCACTACCAAAAACAATAGGCCGTTAAAAGCCCAGACACCTGACCCGCCAGGGTGGTATACGTTTGTACCCATATTAAAGCGCGGTTAGTGCACTGCTGCCAATTCACCCAGCTTTACTATAGAAAATCACGACTACACGCCCGCTGATAGAGGTTTTAGTGACTCTACGCCATTTCTGCCTCAGTATTTTTAAAGCAAGCTCACACCTAACTGGACATCAAACACGCAAGGGGGGATATCCACACAAAGGTCAATATTTGAGCCCTGGAGGTCAGCGGAGGGACGGTATAGCCTGCCAAACATGGACCACGGAAACGAGGCTCTGGATGAGATCACGTGTGTCCACAGTGGCGCCCCCTGGTGTTGTAACTAGAAGTTCTCATTACATGGCGAAGCTGTCAGAAACCTGAATTGTCCTTCACTAAATCATATTTGTTGAATGGTTGAAGTGTGTCATTGCTTGGACTTGGGCGAGGGTGATGTGTGATTAAGTTATAGGTTCAGGGATCGTGAAGAGGGCTTCATTGTGTTGGCTTATGATTTAACCTCTCACAACCTCCCTCTGTTTGTCCCCGGGAATGACCTTTATGTGATGGATCCTTTTAGGTGGTCTCTTCAGTGGGTAGGTCTGTCGTTCTTCTGACCACTCCTTCGTTAATCTTACAGACTTTGTTTCATGTTATCGTTGAAGAAATGGAAGTCCTGTCAATTCAATATCTCAAATGTTGTATTCATACTGGATTTAGCCTACGGGCTCCTGATCATAGTAAATTTCACAAAGATCTCCTAGGACTCCTGTACAGCAAACCAAGATACAAGTATGAGGCTCACTGATGTGTGTGTAATGGGCAGGGTGCGAAGTGGTGGAGCTGAAAATATGCAGTGACTAAAGATTCAAAGCTTTGCATTACATCTTAAAGACGTTTATGATCGTGGCAACTGAAAAACCTCTATAGACAATAAGGAAAAAAAAGTTTAATCCCTGGAACCTATTTATAAAATTATGAAAGTCCGTTATTCAGGGGGAAATAACACTGCGACAATGTGTTAAGTAACAAAGGTGTAAACCAACAACAATGCAAGGGACTGTGGAGATAGGAATTGTAATGTTTTTTTGTGGGTTTTTTGAAGTAATGATATATTATTGTGCATCGTTGGCAGCTGGACAGCTTTTGTCTCGTATTACTTAAACAGATTAGAATCGCCGGATACATTATCCTTCCGTGTCTAAATTTAGTTCATGTTTCAGACTGATAGATATAGAGTGACAGAAATGTAAGATAATTGGTATCTAAAGGAAGATACGAGACGACATGGCGGTGTGAATGACCGGCATGTGAACAATAGGGAAACTGAGTAAGACTTTACTGAAGTGGATCAATTGTAGTGTGACTTCACTTGCTCTAGGTTTTCTTATTCCACGCGTGTGACCCACATAGATTACGTCTATCTCTCTACATAGATTATAAGGATTGATATCCGCATTGACTCGTGGATTTGGCTGTCAACAATCGGATGAACCCATTTGATTGGGTGTTAGCAAGATCTCTGATATCCAAACTGTCGCAGTAACACTGTCCGTAGTATATATCATGGGCCTTGTTATTTCTCAACCCGAGTTCATGTTTACCTTTTCAATAAATAATATCGACGTTTTGATTTTTTTTAAATCAGTCTATGTTCAAAGGTGAACTATGCGAGAGACAATTAACACGTCTCTGAAGTACATGTAAACCACGAGTGTACTCTTGGATGTAATCAACGAGTGTAGAGTCTGTACTCGTTAATGTAACTATGTACTCGTTGATGTAACTAACTACCTTTCGCACAGACGCAGCCTGCTACCACCGTGACGCCACCTAGTGTCACCTGACCATTACACGTGTAGAAACTGCAGGGTGTACTGGATGGTACATTATGTGCTGAAAATATTTTTCGGAGAAAATAACCCGAAGTCAAGTACGCTATCGAACTACATGTATGCCCCTCTGAAATATTTTATCATCCAGGCTCCTCTTTCTGCGTTTAGAATTGTTTTAGACATCGACATCATGTTTGTTCAGAAATTATATGAATTTAACCAACAGTAGACTCCCAATGCAAAAAACCCTAAACTAAACTGGAACTTGTTGTGGTAACTGCAATAAGGAGTTATTCATATCGATGGGTTTTCAGGTCGACAGGTTTATTATTATCGTGCAGTAATAAGTCCAATATGTAGAGCGTGGATAGAGATGGCAGCAACCCCGACACACCGACATACATGCGTATCAGGATTTACTACAGATCCATGACAGACGTCAATGTAGGTCTGAAAACAAAAACGTCGTCCTTGTTTAGTGTCAGGTGATGATAGCACATGATGTTAACAGGGGATGATGTCAGTTGACGTTTCCGTATAGTGGTAGCTGAGTTTGTGTTGGGGGCAGGGGTGGGAGGTGCCCTATACAATTAAAATTGGGGCAACTCTATGAAAAGAACCAGTCCTTGCGAGGTAGTGTCTATGTGCCATGAGAAAAACAATGCAGAAAAGAAGCCCTCTTTGATTAGAAGAAATGCTATTTTCAAGGATGCAGGCAAACCGAAACGGTAGGGTTGGTGAGGAGCTAAACATGATTACTGCCAACACTGTATGCACACAAATCTCCTGTTCTACTAGGTACATGTACATCACTCGTGCCTAGGCTCGTATGAACAACAATCCCCTACAGTAATTGCTTTGGTAAGTACATCAGTAAATCGGGTAATTACATGTGTATATATTATATTTATATTGAATAAAGAGAGCTTTATTTACTTTTCACTGTATTTATTATACATGAAGTCCTTGATACCTCTAATACCCTCTATACCTATTTTCGCACTTTAAACCTCTCAAAAGAACGTACCTAAGTGCAGCAAACCTGCACATAAAAAGAGTTGTCTCTCTGGTTTTTTTTAAAAATCTATACTTCCTAATGAATGGCTATATATCTTCTTGAGTGTTTTCCTTTTCTTTCAAATGTCATTAAAACAAGGTTTTCTGTGGAGACGAGTTATAGTAGTAATGGACATGCATACACATGTTTATGTATCAGAGGGGTGAAAGAGTACCATGTGAGGATAAGGACCCATAGATTTACATGTATAACCTCCCTAATCCTTCAGAAGGAGGTTAAATAGAATCAGCCTTGTTGTCGTTATGCAGTGCCATACATACTGGCGTTCTTCTCATAAACTAAGGCCACTTAAAAAAAAAAACTTGTTTCTCATCACCGCGCGCGTCAGCAAAAATGTTTTTAGAAGATTTTTTTTTTTTTTTTTTCTTCATAGATGAGATGAAACATTGATAGAAATCATGAAAAATATGAGTATTTGGTATCAAATTAAAGCTCCTGATGTAAGGAATGCAATCAATGTGGTTATATAGTTGGCAAAAGTGATGTATCAAGTGTTGCCATGTAACCAATTAAGGGGGGCATCCACCAACCACGACAAGGCTACGACAATGGCTTTCCGACAACGTCCATGGCAGCTCTACGATTGGAAGCGTTGTCGTAGCCTTGTCGTGGTTGGTGGACCCCAGTTCCCGACAAGAGGCTACAACAAGGCCACGACAGGCTGCGACATGAAGCTTATCGGGGGCCTTCCGGAGTTGGAGTGTTGTGGATTCCTCGATATCACTGTCGTAGTGTGTCAGAACCATGGGCGCCTTTTTTATGGCAACCAGCAACGTCTATGACAAGCCACCAAACCGCTGTTCCGACCCTGCTCTTCTCACGACAAGGCTGCGACAAGGCTGCGATTGGAACTTTCATGTCTGCACTTGTCGTAGCCTTGTCGTGGTTGGTGGACGCCCCCCTTTAGAGTAAAACCCCACTCCTGGGACAGCCCACAAGCTCCCGACACGCCATGACACGGCTGTGTTGGTGGAGCCCAGTTCCCAACAAGAGGCTACAACAAGGCCATGACAGGCTGCGACATGAAGCTTGTCGGGGGCCTTCTGACAAGGCTACGACAATATCGAACATGTTCGATTTTTGCTATGACTAGACCTTTGTCGTGGAGCGTTGTGGATTCCTCGATATCACTTTCGTAGTGAGTCGGAACCATGGGCGCCTTTTTAATGGCAACCAGCAATGTCTACGACACGCCAGGACACCGCTGTCCCCACCCTGCTCTTCTCATGACAAGGCTGTGATCAGGCTGCGATTGGAACTTTCATGTCGGCACTTGTCGTAGGCTTGTCGTGGTTGGTGGACGCCCCCCTTTGGAGTAAAACCGCGCTCCTGGGACACCCCACATGCTCCCGACACGCCATGACACAGCTGTGTTGGTGGACCCCAGTTCCCGACAAGAGGCTACGACAAGGCCACGACAGGCTGCCACATGAAGCTTGTTGGGGGCCTTCCGACAAGGCTACGACAATATCGAACATGTTCAATTTTTGCCACGACTGGACCTTTGTCGTGGAGTGTTGTGGATTCCTCGATATCACTGTTGTAGTGTGTCAGAACCATGGGCGCCTTTTTTACGGCAACCAGGAACGTCTACAACACGCCCGCCATGCTGTCCCGACACTGCTCTTCTCACGACAAGGCTGTGACAAGGCTGCGATTGGAACTTTCATGTCGGCACTTGTTGTAGTCTTGTCGTGGTTGGTGGACGCCCCTCTTTAGAGCAAAACCGCGCTCCTGGGACACCCCACACGCTCCTGACACGCCATGACACTCCACGACAAAGGTCCAGTTGTAGGAAAAATCGAACATGATTTTGTTGTAGCCTTGTCGGAAGGCCCCCGTCACAGCCTGTCATGGCCTTGTCGTAGACTCTTGTCGGGAACTGGGGTCCACCAACCACGACAAGGCTACGACAAGTCCACCAATCGTAGGCCTGTCGTGGACCTTGTCGGAATGCCATTGTCATAGCCTTGTCTTGGTTGGTGGACGCCCGCCTTTAGCCCTTGTCGGAAGCCTGCCTCCACTAGTGCAGCATGCTACGATAGCCTTCTGACATGCTCCGACACACTCCAACATGTCGGAAGCCTCCCGACACACTCCAACAATTCCACCATGTTAGAATTGTTGTAAGCATGTTGGGAGGCCTCCGACAGTCAGGTAGGTGTCTGTGGGTGTCTGTGTGGTTATAACAGTGTCTCTATGCCAGAGTATGGCCTGTATGAAGTAGCCTAACCATCGGGGGAACCATCCCGCCTAAGGGGACAGTTTGCTCGGAATAGAGACATTTCAAAAGCCATCTCTGACCCAGCAAAAAAAAAAAAAAAAAAAAAAGCGCCCTCGTCATATTTTTCATGGCTTGGTGATGAGAAACAATTTTTTTTTTTTGAGTGGCCTAAGCACATTTTTTGACTTATCGAGTAAGGTCAAAGATAAGGAGACGATGAGGAATCATTCATGCCCCAGTCAGTTCCTTCACTCTGTCTGCACGTGAACGGAGTGCAGCATGAAGTCAGATACCAACAAGATGGCCGGCTATTAACAATCTCTGATTGGATCGAATGAGCGATAATAGAGGCTCTGGCCGTAATGTGATTAGGGTGCCTGCCGCGCCCCCTATCGACAGGTTTCAAGATAAGCGTCCCAACCCACCGTCTGCTGGCAGTTGGGCCACGTGACCCAGGTCAGCGCCATTACTGAGCAAGGCTTTCCGGTCACTCTCCAAGCATATCCATCCTGAGCGCACTACAGGGCAGACGGCAGCAGTTGAAGCCCCATCGCTACGTCTCTGCTGGGAGACGGGACAGTTAATCGACACATCACGTGACTCTGCCTGGGGTTATTTGGAATAAAACAACACTGGTTAGGTAATTAATTATCGGTTAACATCGAGGGCCGCAGTAAAGTGGGAGTGGCCAGTGCATGTGTTTAACCTTGGGGGAAAAGATAACTGCCCTGTTCGTAATGATGCTGGCCAATAATGGCGTGGACGTGACAGGGATGGGCGTAATGTTGGACTGGTCATTATAGAAGTGTTCTCGTATGTTCATAATGCTATGTAATCAAACACAGGCCTATATATAGGCCCGAAAGATGTGGCTGTAGACTGGCATCAGTCCATGTGTACTACCCCACTGCCCCCAGCCTCTGCCTCCCTATACGCCTCCCTAACCCTCCCCTATTCCTCACCTCGGCCTTTGATTTCTGAGCCGGTCAGGCGTTTTGGAATGTTCACAAAGTACATGGAGTTTGATTTATTATTCATTTGATGAATTTTCATAATCAAAGTCTAAAGTGAGTGTTCCATTGACATGATGAAGGTATCGAAAAGATGGTCGGCGTGCACCAAACGACGTCGGCCGACATCGGCCACTGAGCCTGGTATATATATTCTAGTGTCAATGGAACAGCGTTTTGGGCCGTCGACGGTGGTCATCCGATGTAAGTATCGGCCGCGGTATCAATGTGCGACCGAATCACACATTCTAATGGCATGGCCATTTTTAATTAAACCTTCTGCAAAAAATAGACTAAATGTGTTTCTCATACATATGAGTTTTTTTTAAAGATTATAAATGGTTACCAAAGGTAGATGAACATACAACTAGCTTTTGTAATCATTTATATTTAAAATGATGCTGACAATTGAATTTATAAAAATGAAAACCTAATAAATTAGTTTTTGTCGGACCTCTGCAAAGGTCGGCCGTTGTCGACCATACGACGTTGGTTGGCACTATTTTTCTTGGGTTTGTACCCTTTTAGCATGTTTAGTGGACACTTCTGACACACATGGCTACAATAAGGTTACGATATAAATGTTCAAATTATAGCCCTATCAGAAAGGCTCTCTCGCAGTTTGTCAGACCATGGTACCGAATTACGTCACAACAAAAGAGGTACACCAATGCAAATGATATGAAGGTGTATACATGTGTGTCGGAAGTGGGGGTGTATAGCTTACACATAGTACAGAATGCATCAGACACAGTCTAGTCCCTTTGATAAATCAATCATGATCGATTTTCTCAGAACGCCTGCAATATGGCCATTATGTCAGAACCGTGTCAGAGTGTGTCTATTTATTCTGACAGAAAAGATGATTATGTGCTGGAAACATGTCAGAACGCTTGTCGTAGTGTGTCAGAAGCACAGTAGGAGCCCAGCTTAAGGCCAGACATCTATCTACTGTGGTAAAAATTTAAGATCTGCCGATGCACTACTATACAGAGTATAACAAAACTCGTAGAAGATGGGGAATCTCTGTATTTTAGACAAATTGACAAATGACTAGACTAGTAAGATCGGCCTGTTTCGTAATCGATTTAGGCACATCTTAATGCCTATTGTAGCCTATTTGGAGCTCAGTGGACGCCGGACCCTCCTTAAGCATGAAACCCGCCAACTCTGACGCAAAAATTCCGAAGTCCCGATACACTCTGATGTCTATTGAATTCAATTAAATTGTACATCATAGAGCGCGTCGATGTGCATCGGATGCCCGGTGGGTTTGGCCCTTTAGTCGGGACGAACAGTTGGGCTGCGATAGTGTGGCCTATGTCCAGTACAGTAGTCCTAGAGCTGTACCACTAATTCATACACCTATACTAACAATACTGAATATGTCCTGTTCTCTTTAATGGTTGGGGGAAATTCCCCGCTCCCCATACTGGGTCACAACAAGATATATGAAGGCATGTGAATTAAGAAGTGGGAGAGGAAGGGTACGCCAATGAGGTAAGCACTACCATATGATATGTTATCCTAAAAAGTATGTAGGACATTTGGTCACACACTATCGCCTCCGCCTCTCCTACCCGGTACAATTTGAGATACGCCTTGACTTTAAAAGGTTACTTAGATCCTCGTCGCCCCAATTTGATTAATGGAATATCCGACAAAAAATAGGGATATACCCATTTAAACACCGTGAACTTTTCCCTAATTCAGTAACAAAAGGATGTCCCAGGAAACACCTGCCAATGTGGTATCAAAAGCAAGATGATAAATTTATATGTGCATATACATTATTACAAATGTATATTGTATGCTTCTGACACATTTCTTTCGTAGTATTTGTTAAATCATATATTCTGTAGGATAACGTTTTAATGACGCTTAAATTGAAAAAGCTGAAAACTAGGTATCTGCTGGAGATGGAACATACTTTATGAGGGTCGCCTTGCAAGATCTCTATGTGTATCTCCCACATTACTATACACCCTTGCCATATATACTGTTGATACGCACCGTTTCACCATACATGGTAAAAATACCGCACGGAACACTTTTCCATATGGAAAATATTGAACACTTTTCCGTACGCGTCGACTAAAACATTAGTTTTAGGCAAGATTAAGTTAATTATGTTATCAACTTCGAGTATATAGTAAATTTGGAACGATCTATCATGCTTGTACAAGCCTACAAAACTCCATGATAATTAACGATTCATACGTAACTCAGCGTAAACGCCTCCTTCCGTACGAACTGTAAAATGTCATCTCGATTGTAGCTTGTACATCATGGTCAGGTCTTTCTATATAAATACAATAAAGGCATATGTTTATATATTGGTGATAGAAGGAGATTTTTTGTCACAGAGTAGAGCAGGCTAAGCGGTCATACTGGCCGTTGGTCTATGCCCAGCAGCTGCCGGAAATCAGCGTAAAGGGACAACGCTTAGGGGCAGCAATGACCGGAAGCGAGGCTCCCCCTGCACTGACACCTGTCAGTGGGGACGCTGACCTCAGTGGAAGATGCCGTGACGTTGAGGTCACGTGACGAGGGGACGCTGGACACTTTTAGCGTCTGACGACAGCACTGACTCAGCGCGATGTGTTGCGAAATCGCCGCCACTGCAGAGATTGAAATTGGCTTATGCAATTTAGGATGAAACCATAGACATTTTTTTAACATACGCGCAACCTGACAGAGATATACCCCATCGGTAATCAGATTGAACGGGACAAGTTCTCTTCAATATCTCTTCAATGTTTGAAATAAGTGCAAGTAGAATGCATAGTACTGTACCAGATGACTTTATTTGACTAATGAAAATACCCTTAAGGAACTTTACTTTTAGGGATAAGTTTAATGTTTAAACTGTCCACTGGCAATTAAGACATATTTACTGATGAAGTTATCGCGAGGTTATTTTCTAGAAATGACATTTTTTGTTTCTTTTGATTGCAGTAAATGCTGAACAGACGAAACTGTATGATTGTGTCCCACCATTTTACTCACTTGTGCAGTGGGTGAAGGTGCATCACAATATGTTTTAGTAGTCATTCAAATTTATTCATTAAATTAGGTAAAGGGAATTTGGCGGATGACGAATTATTAATGGAATTCATCTTGGGCTAAGTTATACGTTTTATAACAATTCAACAACTCTGAGAAGTACAGTTTTCAAAAGATAAATCGGTAAAATCTATTTCCAAGTAAGTAACCTTTTCTTATAAGGTTAAAAACTGGTACAAAATAAGTTCAAAATGAACGTAACGGACAGGGCTGCGGTCAGACCCCGTTATCACGGCCGTGTCAGAGAGGTCAGACCACAGGTCAGCGCCCGCCCCGTCACCCCCGGCCTCACCCCCGGCCTTACCCCCGGCCTCACCCCCGGTCTCACCCCCGGGAGAGGCGGGGCGGGGACGGCATTCCTGTGGCGGGGCCGGCCTCCCGGGGTCGTACCTCGGGCGTCGGCGGACACAGACACGCACGCATTCCGTGGTCTCGTTAGTCGGCCACACGTCGCGTGCTCAGAAATAATCTGTCGACAATTTGAAGAGAGGAGTAGGCGACATATATGTTTCCTAACAAGACTTCTTCGCGTGTGTTTAACTTCGGTGCTGGTAATTTCTACTTAAAGAAGAAATAGTGTAGAAAAAGGTAATAAAAAAAATTGGAAAAATAAACAGGAATGATTGTGGCTTTAATAACATGCGTTTATGCTCATTTACATGGCAGTGCGTTATCCTCCGCTCTTACAGCGATATTTCGTCTTGATAATGACGTTAATGTTTTCTGAGTACATAAAGTAAAAAAAGAAGGCATGTGACACTCTGAATATAGCACTGTGGCGAAAACAAGGCCCACCCAACAAGATCTGACTAATTGTGGTGCTTCTAAAAAGTGAACACTGTTATCAAACAGAATCCATGTGTACAATTTGCAAATCTGAACAGATACTAAAATATAATACAAACATAAATAAAGCCTTAGCTTTGGAAAATAATAATGAACTCTAGCCAGAACAATATTGGAAATAGTGAGAAAACATTAGTGAGTATACATTTTTTTGAAATTGTGAGAAAACATCAGGGAATTACACCTTTTTTATTTTAGAAAACAATCCTATGAAATAAAGTCCCGGTTCTTGACCGTTGGTGTTAAGGAGGTTGCGTGTGGTTGATCGGGTTGGGGGTCGGGTGGAGGGGATGTGGGGGCAGGTGAGACATTGGCGTCTCAGAAAACGCCACGCTGACTTCAGCAGTCAGTTGATGGGGCGCCAAATGCTACTGTTATAAACCACCTCAACAGTATACTGTGCCAGATGCCCTTTAGAAGGTTATTTTCTGGTTTCAGCATTTTCTTAAAATTTTGATGGGACTGGTAATGGACGATTTAAGCGGGTACTTATTTTCAAGAAAAATCGATTTTCCCATCTGCACCCACCGGGAAGACTTAAGAAGAAGAAAATCAACCATAATTCTTTTTCTTCTTGTCAATTAGATTTATTCTACAGCTTGATATTAGGCATAAAAGAGAGTAGAGACCACCCAGAAATGGTTATCACTGCGCAACTTCCTTTATTTGCTTACTGTTTAGGTTGGAGGTATGGCATTACTTTGGCATATTGTTCTGCCTCAGGAATAAACATAAGTGTATGCTAACTGTTGCGTATGAATATCTTTTCTGGTCGCTGCGTAGTTCTACCATCTCCATCAGTTGGACGATGCACTCTTCCAGCGCCTCTGCATGTAGATCCTCTGGCGCTGGTGTCAGCTGATAAGGCTAATATACGAGAGCTGCTCACTGAAAACAAGTCTCAGCCCTCGGACGCTGACATTCTGCTGATTCCCAGCAGGTTTTTCTGCACATAAGTACCAGTGATACTAAGGTGGCATGACCCTGTGGGACTACAGGAAGCTCCAGATCCATCCACTGTGGTTGTAGGCATAAACTTCCCTCTGGCTCCTCCTGCTATTTCCAAGAAAATACTTTCAATGACAGGAAATAAACATTCCTGAGATATGAGCGAATTGTATGAATGTGGATGTGATGTGGTGCTTGGGACCTCTTTCGTACGAAGAACCCTTGTTTATGGCATGGGACAATGAGATAGGAAAATACCTGTGAAGCGGATTGCAACAAATTGCACCCCGATTGTATGCTTTAGTCAGACATTCTCACCACTATACTGAAGCACTTTCTGGCCCAGCATGTTGAACGTCTTAAATACTACAGGCTTTTTTTCTAAAGCTTCATTGCATATTTAGCTTGTTGGCATTGAAGCATTTACGAGACCAGTCAAGTGAATGTAAATGAGGGGTCCCTAGAATACTTTATTGATTGCCTTGTGGAAAGAACAGTACATACTCAAAATAACGATAATCAAAGTCCCCTAGCACATTGATGTTGACTTGTCACAGCATTCTTATTCATCAGATATATCAGTCTTAGTGTCATTTTACTGGACTAGACATCATCTTCTGTGTTTGCTGTATTGCCTGAGTAAGTAGCTATGGTTTTGCCTTGCCAGAAGGATAACAGTACATATATATTCGAACCAACCAATGGTGCAGAAGGAGTGAGGCCCTCTAGTGCCCTCGGGAGGAAGACCTTGTAAATAGTAAAATGATAATGATCGACAGAAGGTAGCGGTATGTACCTCTACTGGACTCATTGCGCCCCTATCGGCGCGTGCCGTCACCACACCTGCTGCCCCTGGTGGAAACTGAGCGCCCTCGTGTGGCAGATGTGGGACCTACCGCTGGGAGAAGCAACAGGTTGAGTACTGACCGGAAAGGCCCTGCCCCCATTCTTGACGGCGTTGCCGCAGGAGGGCGAGATAGATCTTTCATGTTGCGACTGAAATATTCCTGCAGCCAGTGGTCTAAAACTTGTTCAGAAAATGAGTGTAAGACCCACACTTTTGTTCAAATTTCTTTATTGGTGTATAGAGTGATACAAGTTATAATAAGCATATAAATCTAAAAGTGACAGTATATACTACCAATAAAGCTGGCGTTCTGTCAGCAATGGACTGACATGCTATTGGTTTTCTTCAGACGCACATACTCTTCAGAAGCAGTCTTGTTTAACCCAGTCAGCTTCAACTTAGCTTAGTGATGAGGTCTGATAGTTACTTAGAGCTAGGCGACACTCGGACTGGTGACAGTGTAGCTTTAAGGCGCATTATGATGCTCTTCAGGATCGCAAACATTGTTCTGGATGTTTGTTGGATGGGAGGGTTCAATTTACGTCAGACCCGACGGTTGAGACCTTAGTCAACTGAGAATGTCTGTTGATGGGGAGGAAGGATACTTTTTATTTTTTCAAAGCCCTGTCAGTGTATTTTTCTATTTGACCATTTCAATTAGATTGAAAATGATTTTTCTTTGAAAGTACATAACTGTACAAGATATAAATTGATTGGGTACATGAATTAATCCTATTCACTTACAGTTACCCGATCTTCCCTTGACGCAGATACGATTAACTGTTGGTCGTGTTCATTGTATTCACATTGTATAACACCTGCATGTTCTTCCATTCAGATGAAGTGCATCTGCAACTTTACCTATTCTTTTCAGCTTGCTACATGAACTTCCTTTTGTTGATAAGTTATCAGAATAATTAAGTTGAGGGCCGTTGGGAGAATCAAGTCTCTCTCGAGCAATCTATCTTCATGTGGACACGTAATTATTTCCATGTCAACGCCGCGATTCTGACAGGAGTTTGTAAGAGTGGGCGATGATGGGGGTACCTTGACGACACCGGTGCAGAGTGTAACTTGTAGTTTAATTGATAAGGTCAAGTAACGCGGGCGTTCCTCCACTACCGCGTGAGACGCGGGGTGATGGAGTATCCGAACGCTACACTGTCACCTGTCTCCGAACTACGTCACAGCCACTGGTCCCCATCTGTCTCTAACCGCACCCCGCGCACCAGCGCCACCTGTCTGTGCTGGCGCCACCTGGTGGGATTCTTAGACACCGTCGCCCGAACCTTTCGGCCCCTGTGTCTGCTCCCCATTATAAGATGCGCAAACTGCACAAAGACACCCCCGGTTTTTTTGGATGAAGCTGATCGTGTGTTGCGTTTGTGGAGTGCTTATTGCGGCCCCCCACCTGCCCTGCTCTGCTCAACCACACTCCCCATCACTACCCCCACTCCCACCGCATTTTGCAGGAATTCGTCCACTAGGGCGTTTAGACACGGCGACATTGCCGTTTTTCTTTTAGTGATTTACGTTTCTTGTTGGGGTTTCCAGTCAAGCCTGACTTGTCTGTTTTCATAGGAAATTACTTGGCCGTGAATACCTGCTGTGTGCAGACCGACAGGAATGTAGGGGGGTACCTGTATATCACAGCTTAATTCACGTTTAACACCCCTCCCAATTCCCGCCCTCAAAAAGTACTGCACGTCCTACTACTTCTAAATCATGTTGTTTTTTCCATCGTGATTTTCAAACTTCAATGTGAAATCGTGTGTCTCTAATTCAGAGATGGGAGCTTTCCACTTTTTCATGGAAATCCACATTTGTTTTATTTTCATTATACATGTATGATTTTTTTTCCCTTGTATAAATTTTATATAGGTGATATTAATTCTGCCTCATTTGCGCCAATGTATAGTGATTTGAACCCTCAGCCCCTCACCATGGAAGACAAGAACATATTTTCTCAGTCTTTGAGGGAGGAAATTGTACATGAACACATTTTCTACGTCTTTTGCTGATCCCAACTGACCTCCCTGCTTTATAGAACAATTTCAAATACAGATTTGCCACTTCACTGTTGCATCTTTACCATAATGTATAATACAAAGGTGCCAGCCAAATTATATTAAACATTAAGTGGAGAAACTTAAGGCAAATATACATGTATCCCCATCTCTGAATAGGGCACTAGGAGTTGGTATGAGCGTTGGGATTCGTTATTTCTGTAGGGCTTTACAGTGAGGGCAAGAAAGCACTTCATCAGTCCATGGACTTGGGTCAGATAGACTAACACGTATACTGCAAACATGCAGAAAGCTGTGTCAGTAAGCTGTGGCTTTTGTAAGAATTTTATATTACTAGCGACTTCGTCGGGTCCGAGTTAGTGGGGAAAATATTTTTTAAAAACCCAGAAAAGTCAAAAGCCACTACGGGAAACGAACTCCCTACACCTGCATCCCTAGCCAAACACTCTGCAGACTGCTCCACAGAGCTAGATGTCTGAAGGGGTCAAATACTTAGAGTGGTGGCTGGAGTGGTGGTGGGTGGGGGGATGTTGTCAGCGGAGTTTTGAAAGGGCTACCAGAACCATTGTAGGGAACCAGCGAAATGTAATCTCATTGGTTTCTCACGAGAAAGGTAGATTAGAAAACTACAGTTCTAAATCATGTTTTCAGTATGGCTAGAAACAAATCCTAAGAATAGAAGTACATCTGTGTAGACAAACACAAAAAAAGAGTAGCAGGATTCAGTTAAGAACTGCACGAGATTCTCACTCTCGTGGCTCTTCAATCTCCTTGCCTAGGTCTGGTTCACTTTGTCTCTATGTACGGCAGCAACTCCAAGCGGTTATCACAAAATTCTACCGTTTTAGATATAGTAGGTGATAATTGTGAAAATACAATCTTAAATGGATATTTTTGCCCCACTGATACTCATCTGTGAATATGTCTGTTGGACTTCTGTTTTATAGAAATACAAAATAGTCTCTTCATCCTTCATTTAAAGTTCTATTTGTTCTTCTTGCTTCTATGACTAAGTAAGGTGATTCCCAGCCGTTCTTCTCGCTGTGCTAACTCCTAAACTAGACAGGGTACTGAGTGAAGGCTGGGGTTACTATAAGGATCATTCATTACAGTGTGGACATTATAGCCCTTCCACCTCGTCCCCTGTCCGACATGTCCCGACATGTTCCGACCTGTCCCGACCTGTCCCGACCTGTCCACGTGCTGCAAGTGCTCATCTTGTATTCGCAGCGCATCAGACCAGCACTGACGAAGGTGTTATGACAAGACTGTTTCCTAAACCAGGCTAAGTGCCTGCGGTATTTCTGTAGTGAACAGAGAGCGGGGGGGGGGGGGGGGGGGCTGTGTCTGGCTGGCTGGCAGGGGTGTATAGCAGGCTGAGGGTGGGGGTGGGGTTGAGGGGTGAAGATGCGACAGGTGCACACACAAACAGGTGGTCCTCTCATCATTTGACCTCTGACCCTGGCGGGGTGTCTCTCGGCACTTACCGTTGGTTTGGCTCAATCGTCTCCCCAGTGCAGCTTTCAACCAACCAACATCGGAAATCTTGGAGGTATATGAACCTCAAGAATGTAACTTGTGGCATCCTGAGTTTGGTTTACGCTAGCTCCGCTAAGCATAGACCAATCATGCACTTTACAGTGCTCTAAGGTGCGCATGATATCAGTTCCAGACAGTTCCCGGCGCAATATACTAAGATTATTACCATGTTTCTTCCACGATCAATGTAGACTGCCAAGACGGCTTATCCTTATTCTATACAGCTGCTCTTTTTATCTCGCTTTTGCTGGCAGAGACGTCAGTTTTCCGGTTATTTCCGGGTGTTGCTAGTGTACTAAGTCTAAGTCTTGATCATATTAGGAATGAATAGTGGGTATGATCAGAATTCTGTTATTTTCCCTCTTTTTTCCAAACTTCATTGGCATCTCTGTGCTGGGGAATATCAAATTGAGGTCATTGACGCGATAACAGGAAATAGCAGAAACGCAGAGTGGGTAGAAGCTGAACACGATTGTACCATTACCCTCCAGCATCAACATGCTGTTAGGGATCTAAATGGAATTTGCTTGTACACTGAAAAAAAACTTTGACCTGATGAGTTGATGTTTCTTCATGAAGCAAAATAGTTACGTTACAATCAAGCGTTGCTGTCTTTTTGCATGAAGAATCTTTTTGTTTCAACTTTAGAAACCAACAAAAAAGTAACGATGGCAGCAAGGGGATGGCACCTTATCGTGTCCTGTCCCGACAGCTTATTGTGAACCCAAGAACACGTTTGCCAACATCCATGTGGTAGCACATCGTAACAGCACAAAGTCGGTGTAAATTCCATCGCATTTCCAAGTTAGCCTAATAAATAGTTGGTGTCTTGATCTCGTGTTTTTGCGACAATCGAGACGATCGGATCAGAAGAATAAGAATGTGGTAAACAGGACGCTGCGTCGGCTGCGGCAGACGACAAATCACGACTTCGTAGATGATAATGTAAACAGTGGCGAGTTTTTCACCCGGTGCTTTCTTTTTCTACCGACCCATTACGGTAGCCGACATTAAGTCTGATTTGCACAAGAAAGGTTCTGAGCGTTAAAGTGCTGACAGTCCAAGCTGATTAGGTGTGACATTTAGATAGCAGACATCCGTCTGTTTCTGTAGTAATTGCAGCCCGCCCACTCAGTCTCACAAGCAGCGTTGTAATAAACAACAACAACAACAACAACAACAACAACAACAACACTACCTTACCCTCTCGTCCATCCGTATCTTTGGTATTTGAAATTAGCCCTAACCCGTGACAACACTGGGCACACCCTGATTCAGATGTCTCTACCGGCTGATATGGAAACACCGTTTTAACAATATATACAGTGAAGAAAAGGGTACATACTAAGGTAAATGAACTTAAGCGTATCCTAGCTGGTTCCTATAGCTTATATTATGCCCCTGTCATCCTGGCCTCATAGATATCGTCTTGACCTTTGCTGAGGATTATGTCAAAACAAAACAAAACAACAAAGACCATTAAACAACTTTATATATAGTGATTATAAGAATGAGAATGGGTTTTGTTGTTTTTGTATATGCATGGAAAACGACAAGGAGATATATACCAAGGTTTGATGATATGCAGGTTAAGATAAACAGAATGAGTTTTTCTTTCATCCCTTTATATAATTGAAGACGGAAGGCACTATCAAAACAGCCCATATCACATGACCATTTATGGGTAGTGCAGGTTCACCACAGAAAGAAAGCTTTTGTCAATACCAGGGGTCAGTTCCTAAAATTGACCGTGAGAGAATTCGCTACTTGGACTAGATCTAGAATCTCTTCTGATGGGGAATATCTATGTTTGGAGCAGTGGTTTTGTCTTGCATTGTTTCACATATGATATGAATCGATTCCCCTTTGACCTAGACAGTGAAAATATGGATTTGTTGAAAGCTGAGGTCATTGTTTTCCTCCGAAATTTCTCGTTTGTGAATTTAGGAAGCGACCCTTGTTGCTGTCATCTGCTGAGAAGGATATGAAGCTGGCTCTAGTACCTGGGCAGATCACGTGACCTTCATAATGCTTAGTCAGCACTTTCCCCTCGTGCAGTCCTCTCATAAACTCCATCTCGTCGTGATATTTTCCGTGTTGTTGCCACGCCTTTCAATCCAAACAAACATACTGGCAATAGATTGGTCTGTGGTCTATTTTGTTTGAGTCCAAGCAACTGCACCTGACTTCACACCCTGCGAACAGAACAGAAATAGATTAATTCAAAAAAAGTCCCCTGATAAAGGTCCAAAGATTTCGGACATAGTGGAGCAAGCTTAATATCAACGGTTGCTAAGATGTAAAACACCATCATCCAAGCTTAAATAGATTCCTTGTATTATTATATACCTGTGGCCATATATCCTACTTATACCTCCTGCTCCTACCCATGTTGTATTCATAGTCGTATGTCACTGTAACATGTGGGGTGCATCCATTCAGTTGACATCAATAGAAAGTCAAATTTTAAGGTATATAATAATACGAAAACAGTTGTATATCTTTGTACAATTGGTATAGTTTACAATAACCCTGTTTCAGTATAATACCCTTCCTTTGTTAGAGTAGATATTTTAATTGCATTCCATAGGGGCCATCCAGAAAGTACGTACGCACTAAGGATGGGTGTTGGGGGGGATCAGAAATTTCGGAAATTTTGCGTACGTACTTAATGGATGGCGCCATAATGATTACACTATACAGAAATAACGTGCTCGTGAGGTCATCATTACGCGATACCAAACTATACTATACACCATTGTTGTCGTTTATTATAGATTGGTCAGAATAACTGCAACTGCAGAGACCAATTTATGCACCTCCATACAGTGCAAATTAAAAAAAAAATACAGACCAGGTTACATCTTGATAGTGTCTATATGGCTCTAACCGTGTGTTTATCATCATTGCAGGAGGGCTTTGTGGAGTTCTACGAGGGCGGACCTGAGCGGAGAAACGAGTCACCATGGCCGTCATTGAAGACAATCTGTAGTTACGCCGCCGGCGCAATCGGTGTTCTGACTCTAGGGGCAATCCTGTCGCAGAAATCGTAGCCCGCGCCGCTCCCTGCTGCCCGCGCGGGGCGGGGAGTGGGCGGGAGGCGGGGTGACACTTGGCGGACTACATGGTGTAATTGGATGTACTTGTGAGCAGAGGAGAGTGGTTTAACAAGTGTTGAGCAGTTCGGGGATGCTCGTCGGCAACAGAGGAGCTCAGAGCAGATCGACGCGCCTGAGACTGGCTTGAGACCTTACAGCGCGGGTTACAACAGGACGGGTCTGGTGGACAGCTCAGGGCTACGTGGAATTGTTCAGGGCTTCAACCGAGCTGCTCAGTATCACAGGCACCTGGGCCTCGCGTGGAGGGGTTCAACGTTCTACAGCTCAGTTTGGAGCACATCGTGGTGAAACCACTCCTGTAATACTTTAAAGGACAGAAGAAGGGGAGAAAAATAAGGAAATCCCCGCGTTCTTCAACTATTAATCCTTTTACTCAAGGGAAACACCTGTAACCACTGTGTCAAGCCTCGTAGTAACCGAGCTGTCAGTTGTCACCACTGACGGTTGTCAACGTTATTTGTGACGTCACTGAGGTAGGATCGCCGCGCGTGGTCACCAGTAGAGGACGCTTCGCATGAGAACGCTAGTGGTGGCGCCTAGCGAACAGAGGCTAGAACTAACTGGCCCTCCTATCACCACATCATCTCTTGGACCAAAATCGTTACCGCCTCGAAGTGTATATTTTTGATCTAGTCTCATCGAACGTCGAGTGTAACATTGAAGCTTTTATGTAAATCAATCAGCAGAAAAACAGGAAATCTGATATGCCTAAAAGAAAGAAAATCAAGGGATCAAAAATTCCTGACAAAAAAATGTAAATGGGTTATTACTGGATTTATGCCTTCAATGTTGTTTTATAACTTATCCGGAAAGACGTGGCCTTTTCATCGTCCAAGTCCTGGCACAAAAGAAATGGGCTTACACCGAATTATGTGTGTATGTAAATAAGCTAAGCTTAGCACTGGCATTTATTTGTCACTAATGTTTATATCCAAACTTGTTTTATGCAGAAAACGGCTAAACGTATGTGGACTCCAAATTTACATCACTCAACACATGCTGTTTTTAGGTGTTTTTCCTACTGTGGTACAGAGCACGGAGAAAACCGCTCATTTTTAATAGTCACCGATCCATATGTTGTTACATGTATATTTTCTATCAGAGAAATTGTACTAGTCCTTGATCAGTAGCAATATCTTGGTTCGTTTCATTTTTTTCGTCCTCGTGCTCATCCGCGAAACGTCTTAGGTGTGTTCACGTTTGTTGGCCGAGTTCTTCCGTGACTGATGGAAAAGAAAATCCTCACATTCACGGAACACACAGGATTTGCGAAAACATGATCATTTTACTCCCCAAAAATGGATATCAGCTCATATGTCACCAAAACATTATAAATCTGTATTCAAACCATGTACCAGATATGCCATCACTTGAGTATTTTAGTAATTAAGGGTCTCTTTGGAGAAATTCACTTGATTGTAGGTTGTTCAAGATGCGAAAATTTTAATTCAAAGCAAGTAACTACGGTTGAAGTTGAGTTATTTTATCCCCCTAGATCAGTGAGTTGTACTCATAGCAGGTTATTATCCTTCAAGTCTAATTCTATCTAGAACATCGGATTCTGATTCGTCTTTAAACGCACATTTTACCGGACTTGATTGTGTAAATATATCATAATTGTGTATTATTTAGGCGGCAAGATCTTTCTGTTAGGCTTTGTACACCTAGGCACCAACGGTAATAACATGTCACTAGGACTGATAGAGACCCGTAGAAAATGTCTCCTTCATACATTATTGAAGCTACGGCCTAAGTTATTCAGCGGCTATACAGTATTAACTTATTCATCGGCGTGTATAATTCAGGAATTTGATTGGGTTATGTCAGCAGAACAACAAACTTCAGCTCCGGTACTACAATATAAAGCCGCCAGGGGTTCATGTTAAAGTTTGAATTATCAATCCGAAATAAAACCTTGTACTTGTGTCCCCAACGACCTCGAAGACAGTATCTAAAAGCTCTCTAGTATTTAAAATATAAAAACAGCAATATCTTATTCAGATAAATTAGCAACATTCAATTTTGTTATAATTAGATTGAAGAAAACACATGGCAGTATTATTGCGCCCTAGCAGTAACTACTTTGTTGAGGTTATTGTGCGTGTCGTTTTTTTCACTCGTGTCCTCAAGTTATGAGAGTTGATCGTTTTGCTGCCCTTGCAGTCATTGCGCTACTAGGGCAGCTGGATTGGTGCGAGGACTGTCAGAACGTGGTGGTTATAAACTGTCCGGTTATATTCTACCCACGACAGCTGTTCTTTTAAAAAAAGAAAGAGAGACAAAATGTTCTGGTTAACTGAATATTTTTCCTTTCACACACAACAACATATATGTATTAGAAAAAAAACCATATGTCTGCATGTTTCCATGCATTCTATAAACTGTAACTCTGTTTTCTACGAATCATCATCGTCGTAGCCATACCACTCCTCTTTTTAGTTCTGTTTTACATTTCTGAGTAGTCCCCTGAATTGATGAATGAACATATTTTACCCATGTGTATACGGTATGCATGATAAGGTGGTAGAATGCCAAGTTGACTTAAAACATCACAATGTGATCAGGCTCCCGAAGGATATTGTGATAATACACATAACTCACATGTGACAATTTGAACGTGCGAGATCATGAAATAGGGCATTAATCAAGGACAAATAAAAACAATTTAACAACGTGATGTTGCAAGGTGACTACCCGTGAATGTTGTATAGGGATTCACCCCGCCTATTGAATGAAAGGCAGATCGTAGGGTACCTACACGATCTGTGTACGAAAACTTCTTTACCTTTATCCATCAGCTGGAAAATGACCGACAATGATCTACAGTAAAAATGTTTATGTTCATATATGCTTAACGAACGTTTATAATGAATGCTGCTAAATACTACCTTTGTCAAGCATTCCGAACCTACTCCTGATGACCATTTCTTTTCTCCATTGATCGGTCTTAGGCGATCTATCAATACGAACATTTAGAAATAATTTCAGTCATTGAGAGTTTAAAAACTTCTTGCACATAGGCTGATATGCGATTGGCGTATTTGCAAGCTGTTATGAGTTACAGAGTATTCGCCCTGTAGACTGGTGTTTACGAATATCAATCGGGCAAAATTAGCGAATTCCACTATTTGATAACAGTAAGAATACGAATGATAAAAGGAGCCACGTTTTAAATATAGAATGGTTTTGTTACCAGCAATTTGGCAAATTTCGATGTCGGCAGAAATCTCAGTTGTCATCACTTTCTTAGATGGACGCAAAAAAGTAATACCATATAGTTTCAAACACTATTTAGTATTTTGGTAGGTTTTAATGTGTGTATTTGACACTGTCTAAAGAATCGAAGCATAAGAAGGTGGTACAATGTTTTACGATTCTTTGACCATTGTTTGCGATTACATTCTGTGAGCCTCTGTCATTTTATTGAATGCCTGAGTCGAGAAGCTGTTGCTATATTGTTTGCTTCGCGCACGCATACATACGAAATTCCAGTACCTTTTACATGGTGTTTGTTAAACAAAATTGAAAATAGTCATTGTAAATAGAAGTGTGAACAAACCGACTTTCGATGAAGAGAACCTTGAGATTTTGCCTATGTAAAATGTGGATGAATGTGACGTACTATTTATTGAGTGTATATCTTATATATACAAAGACAGGTCTGTGTGTAGTTCACCGATAAATAAACATATTTAATTCCAGAAAATAACCGTGTATTTTTTCTTGATCAGTCATTCAATCAACTCAAAGGAACACCGCATAACCAAACACATGAATCGCTGTTGACTCACCGGTTTAGGGGATTTTATAAACGACGTTATAGTAATAGTATACAAGGGAATATATAGTATATGTAATCAATAAGTCCTTAAATATATGTTGACAATATTCTTAGACGTTCGCTTCCGCGAACGCATTGCGGGAAAAAATCTTTAATGACAAATCCTACAATGCGCAGTGGCGCCACCTGGTGATTTTCAGATAATGACATCTTTCTTTTTATTTCAAACTGGCTCTTTGCGACCTATCATAAAACAAAATGAGTAAAATTTAGTTTGCCGGTTTGTCCCAAGCCAGTAGGTAAAATAGATCAACTTATATATATATATATATATATATATGTGGATCATAAAGACTAGTCTTTATGGACATATAAAATAGTAGTACAGTAAAGTCTCACCAGGGGACCACGGCGTTCATGGACCAGGGACCAACAACTCAGGAACCTGACACCAGAGGGCATCAGATACCAGACCATAAAAGGACGGGCAGGACCAGGGATCGACCTCACTCTACAGGGATCCGCCACCGCCGACCCACCACGCTTCAGATTTTTTTCTCGACTTTGGTCGACTTTTCATTGACTTTTGTCCGTTTTTGGTATACCTTTTGGTTACCATGCGCAAGTGTGACACTTGTGGCTTGGACTACGATGGTCGGTCACATAGAGAAGGCTGTCCCACCTGTAAATTTAAGGAGTTACAGAGGACTTCTACACAGAGTACAGAGGAGGAATTGGGAGCGGTTGGAGACAGGGCAGAGGGCGGTGGCGGATCCCCGTGGCAAAAGCCCCCTTGGGTGAGTAACCTTTTGTTAGAACATAACAAACTAAAGAAGGAGGTCTCCTCTATTAGGTCTGATATACAGGTATTATGTTCCAGTTTTCGAGACTTTGAGTTGAGAAACAGTTCCGAGGAAGGTGCCGGCCAGTCTGAAAGGGTGCCACGTGGTAGCGATAGTGCAATGCCCAGCGCATTCAACCATGAAATTGCCGGTCAAGCCTCATTGCCTCGGGGGTTACAAACCAACCCTAGTTTAAGACCTGTTTATCCTAATGCAAAAATTTTTCTTCCACCGCACGTGCAGGGAAATGCATCAAATTGCACCGGCACACATGCCTGTTCAGAGAAGGTAAAACGTAAGTCCAAGTTCTTTTCACTTACTCCTTTTCTACCTCCTAGTTGCGATAATCCAACTTTTGACCAGATACTCAGTGCAAACATGGGGTTATTGAGAACTTTGTCTTCACAAGGTTTGAATACAGAAGGTTTAGCAGATCATATTTCGTATCTAATTGACCGCAAACCTACCCACACGGGCAAATCCCTCGTGGAGTATGATTTAGCAATGCGTGAAAAAGCGGACAGTTTGGGCATGGAAGGTTTCGGTTATGGTGACTCCTTTTTAACAGAAAAGTTCCTTAATTATGAGACAACTTTTGCTTTCGTTAATCTTTCGAAAAAGTTAAAAGAATTCCAAGATAAGGTTGAAAAGAAATCAACCAATAGGCGTCAAGAGGGTAAGAGCGAGGGGGTGTGCTGGAAATTCAATACCTCCAAGGGTTGTGTTTTCCCTAACTGTCTTTATCGACATGATTGTTCTTATTGTGGCCAGGGTCATCCGGTCCAGTCGTGCAAAAAGGGCTCAAAGGATAAGTCTAACGAGAAAATAGATCCTAAATAGGATAAGGTTTTTTCCCCTGAACGAATTGCAAATAAGGGGAAATATAATTATCTCGATGTATACGGAAATAACATTAGCACGGCCTGTATCGACTCTAATTCGATGGTGGGCGATGATTTTTCATCGCGTGGACTGCCGCTTGTTTCCGGCGCAGAGGTTGTTCCTGTTGCCGTACAGGATCAGATAGAATTTTCTTCAAATGAAAAATTAGTTAATTTGTCTGATAGTATTGGTTTTTCTGCCCGCACGAGTGGTTCGGATGAAACAACGGCACATGTTAATTTTTCACTAGAGACTACGAATTCAGGGGAAGACAATGATCCAGAGGTAGATACGTCTAGACCCTTCGTTCGCCCTTGTGGCGAGAAATGTGATAATAATCATTTCATTGCAGGAAGAAGAAACCAACTGAATATTTGCCATTTTTATGATGAATGTTATTCAAAAACTTTTGATATTAATGCAGAATATATATTTCTAGGTGTCAGAGATGGTTTTTCGATTGTAGATTCAACTTTCGAAGGTTCTTATTTTTCTTATAATTATAATAGTATTTATTCTAGTGAATACCGTAATCAAATGAACGATACTATTGCTCAAGAATTAATTGAAGAAAAAATTACTATTGTTTCAGATCCCCCCCAATGTATTCACTCGTTGGGAGCAGTGAAAAAATCGTCTGGTAAGCTTCGACCTATTACCGATTGTAAAAGGCCGATAGACGATAGTATTAATAATTTTATGGACGAGGTTTGTTCTAAATTTAAATATCTTCATATAGATACAGTTATGAATAATATTTCTGAAGGTTGTTATTTTGCAGTTCTCGATATTCAAGAAGCATATCGAAGTATCCCAGTTAATCCTGATCATCGACGTTTTCAGGGCTTTCAATGGGAATCTGATGGTGGTGAAACTTTGTATTTTGAATCAAACCGATTAGTATTCGGCCTCAAATGTGCTCCTTATATTTTTACCCAATTGACCGAGTTCATTGTGAGATCAATGGAACGTCGAGGGGTGGATAGAGTTTTTGGTTACCTGGACGATTTCTTGATAATCGGTAATACTTTTGCAGAGTGTCAGGAAAAACTCAGGATTTTGATCAATTTCCTGAGGTCATTGGGATTCGGTATAGCATGGCCCAAGGTGGTAAGTCCTACACAAGAAATCACATTTTTAGGAATTGAGTTATCTAGTGTAGATATGCAGGTACGTTTACCTATGGAAAAGTTAATTAAATTGAAGGATTTAATTGATTTATACCTGTTTAAAGACACAGCGTCTTATCATGAAATGGCTGTGTTAGCAGGCTATTTAGCTCATGCTAGCACAGTAGTAAAAGGTGGCAGAACTTTTTCTCGGAGGGTGATCAACTTCGTCACTTTTATGAAAGACAGACTGAGGCATTGCAAGATTCCAGATTGGTTAAGACTGGACTTGCAATGGTGGAAAGGTTTTTTAACAATATTTAATGGTAGTAAACATTTGTTAATTCCTAAACATAATGGTTTGATAAAAGTACAAACAGATTCGTCTTTTTCAGGTTTTGGTGCAACCTTTGCTAATGATTTTCTAATTGGTGTATGGACTGACGTTTTAACCAGAGTCCCAGATGATCATACTCAATCCCACCATTGGTTTCATTGCCCTTTGGAATCGGTAGATAAAAATATAAATATTTTGGAGCTTTGGCCTGTAATGGCAGCTGTCCAAAAATGGGGTCACTTATGGGGAAATTATCATGTTCAATTAATTTCAGATAATACTCAAGTTATTACTGCTATTAATACTGGAAGGAGTAGAAATTTGCAAGTTATGAATTGGCTGCGTGAACTTTTCTGGCTTAGCGTTTTGTTTAACTTTGAAATAACAGCTAGTTATATTAAATCGGAGGATAATATCCTACCCGATTTTTTGTCACGTCGTTATGATGTAAGGAATAAAGCTATTATTCCACCATTCATGTTTAACCAATTTTGTTGTTATAGGTCTTGAAGGCGAGATGCACCAATACCAACAGAGTTGGATGTCTACGAATACGTCTATTACACGAAAATGCCAATGGACACACTACCTTCGTTTTTGTCAAGAATTTAAATTTCTCCCATTGCCTGCGACCATTTATGTCGTTTGCATGTATATTTCATACATGGCGAAGTCTTTCAAGTATAATAGTATCATAAATTATCTTTCTGCCCTATGGGTTTTTCATAAAATAAATGGTTTCGATCACGTTCCAGTTGATCATTTCCAGATTAAAACGACTTTAATGGGAATTAAAAGAACCATTGGTTATACTGTAAAACAAGCAAGACCAATTCAAAAGATTGAATTATTAATGATATATTTCTCATTGAATTTGTTTATAATGGAAGATATGGCTTTTTGGTTATCATGTCTTCTAGGTTTTCGTGGACTACTGAGAAAGACGAATATTCTCGAAGAAGGTTTTGCAATTTTGGTAAAAGATATTACCTTCACGAAGACACATGTTTATTTAAAAATTACGAGGTCGAAAACAATTCAATTTAATGATCGAATATTGACAATTCCATTCTCAAAGATAAAGGATTCTCCTTTTTGTGTATTTCAATTTATATCAGAATTACTACGTATGGCTTCATTTAAACCAGAAAATCATTTAATATCTTTTGTTAAAAATGGGAAATTACAACAATGTACTTATAGTTGGTTTTCCAAAAAGTTCTCTCAACTTTGGACTTTGAACGGCCTTGACAAGGCTACTTCACATTCACTACGCAGGGGTGGTGCATCTGCTCTGCACCAGGCAGGTGTATCTCTTAGTGATATAAAAGAAATTGGAGATTGGTCAAGTTGGAGTGTTCTTTCTTACTTACAAAGAACATTAGAAAACAAGATACAGTTGGATAAACAGATTGTTGATACTCTTTTTTCCCCTTGATTTCTGTTTGGCAGGGGGTTGGCGAGTGACAATATGACAAAATTATTGTAATAAAGACCCCTAATCATATTCTCAGCCAAACAGAAAGTCTTGTTATATATATATTATATTATAATATTCATTGATGATATATTCATATACTTAATCTTCTATTCTTATTATCTTCTGGAACGTACACGGTTTATGTGGATCATAAAGACTAGTCTTTATGGACATATAAAATAGTAGTACAGTAAAGTCTCACCAGGGGACCACGGCGTTCATGGACCAGGGACCAACAACTCAGGAACCTGACACCAGAGGGCATCAGATACCAGACCATAAAAGGACGGGCAGGACCAGGGATCGACCTCACTCTACAGGGATCCGCCACCGCCGACCCACCACGCTTCAGATTTTTTTTTATTATTTATTATTATTTGCCGAGTGACAATATGACAAAATTATTGTAATAAAGACCCCTAATCATATTCTCAGCCAAACAGAAAGTCTTGTTATATATATATTATATTATAATATTCATTGATGATATATTCATATACTTAATCTTCTATTCTTATTATCTTCTGGAACATACACGGTTTATATATATATATATTGCATGATTTAAGATGGAGCTCTACTGAAAATGTGGGGTTTTTTTTAATTTTAAGTGAGTAGTATTAAACCTTATTATCCACCTAATACGGATTCTCTATACTTAATTTATGGAGCCTACAGATCGCTACTGAGTCGAATATGGAAATTAATCTCTAGCATAAAAAGTTGTGCGTGAGAATATCGGCGATGATTTAGTGTTTCCTTTGATAATTTACACTTGGAATTCTGGATAATGATTACATTACCATGGTTTATAATTTGCATGATCTTATTCTTCATGAAGTTGACACTGCAATAGGCCTTTTTCCACAGGCCGGTGTCGCACCTTGTCTGCTAAGTCACGCCATACCTGAAGCCAAACATACCCCTGGAAACGTATACTTTATTATTGGATCACTGAGTGTATGAAAGTAATATGTTTATAATGCCCATGTATATTATTTTCAGAGAAATAATAATGATTGCATTGCATTCTATGGTGTTCCAGCTCAAATCTGGTGTGTCATACATGCATATTGCCTCAATAATACTTTAGATATAGCATAGATAACAGAATCACCGAAATTGAATACACTTTAATACAGGGGCAGGCCTAGCTATCATATGCTTATCTTTCTCCAAGTTAAAACCAAAACAATTATCAACTATAAAGTTTTGATAGTCCAGACTCGTTGATACAATGCCTTTGATTGTTCTAGCAGTCCAATCTGTCCAAAAACAACTCCTGCAATCACACCCACTGTTCACACTCTAGGTGTAATTGCTATATGTCTCTATATGAATGCATTCGGACTCGCAGTGTTTGTTCGAGTGGCCACTTAACTAGACAGTGGGCCATTAGGCGGCGCTGAACGGCAACACCTGTATAACATCTCATTTGCTCCGATATTACTATTCGTCAACTATACTATTACGACCATGCAGATCAAAACCATGGCATTATCATGTATTCATTCTGTAAGAGTTTTAAGAAAATGACAATTTTAGTATTCACTAGTTTTAATATTCTATCATAATATCGATCCTAAATCAAAAAGTAGTACGTTGATTCACAATTTCTAAGTTAGATATGTGTTCTGCAACACTTTGAAATCATATTCAACTTCCAAAAGATAGGCCTACTATAGCCTGGTTCCGCGATCCATGTCGAAGGCAGTGCCACAAGGCAAGGTATCATACTCATAGTCAATACCAAGACCTACCAGTCACAGCCCCAACAAGAATGGAAAGATATCAGAAAACCACTATAGGAAAACATGTCCTCTACTACTTGGATTGTCCCATAACCATCAGTAGATACTGATAAACTGGTATGGACAAAATGTTATCGGACTGCAGTGCTGGCACCTACTAATGTTTGAAGACAACACCATTTCAAGTCACTTACAAAAAATAGACACATTAACAGGGACCCGTTTTCCAGACGCGATAATCGTTTATAGCGACCGTTTTGAGACCATAGTCTGATTATTATACATTAAGCGATAATTATCGAACCCTTGGGACCAATAGTCGTTGTATTTATCTTGGAAACCGTCTTGAATCTTTTATGGTCTTTAACTATCGCTATGAACGATTATCGCGTAAAAAAACGGCTCTCAAATACACGTGATATAGATCTACTATCCTGAGCGTTTAATATGGGTAAAATGACATTATCTAGTTCAATCATATGCAGCATTGGTAAAAGATGATATTTTCGAAAATTAAGTAGATAGAAATCAAGAGAACTTTACAAAGAATATATATAACACACTTTTCAGGCCTAATGTTCTAAAATTGTGGTGCCACCTGTCATTTTATCAAAGAATTTTGCCCTGAGGTCATATTTCTGCTTGAATCACTGACATTAAAAGTAAGCAAGTATGACTTGATTTTCCTTCAGTCCTATCTCAGTCAATAATCAGCATAGATACTTCAAATAAAGAGCGATATGTAGATCAACTCCCACAGAATACAACCAGTAGGTTATCTTATTGATCAACTATTATCTAGAGATAATTATTGGCCATTTATAGCTATGCCATATGCCCAAAATGCAATAGTATCAAAAAATCTCATTTTAGGGCACGTTTGGAATGTTTGTCATCTGTCATAATGCTCCTGTATCTCAGGAAATATTTATCACAGCCTGGCAATATAGGTATCACTTTAATTGTCTTGAAATAGCTAAGAAGATAGGGTGTTAATTTATATAGGTCATCGCGATAGATTTTTCATTAAATCGCTGTGAAGACAGGAATGTAACATGTTTCAGTGTTTTTACCTAAGAAATTCCAATGTTCAATCTACGACAGGAAATCTTAGCCATGACACAGATATATCAGGTTTATACTGACAGATAGGCACAAGTCTTAGCTTTCTAACAATATTTTGTTTGTAAGAATCGCCTTATTATTCATGACACAAGAGCGATTTGCCTTTTTCAAGTTAGAAAAAAACTAGTTTTTTGTCCCATATTAAACGCTGGACTATGTATACAAATCTCGGCAAAATGGAAGGTACCGGTATGCACATTTGTAAATCCCTTTGTACAAGGAGAATGTGAAAATTACCAATAACACTACAAATAATTACCAAGAGGAAGGTGTTTTGATGAAATTAAAAGAATATCATTATTGTGAAATAAATCTGAAAAAAAATAATGTAAAAGTGAAAAAGAAAATTATGTGGAATGTAACAATACCAAATGCAATAGAAATGATAAGATGGCGTGTAAATATGTCAGGCTTATTATTTGTTTATGTGATACGTGAGTTTGTCCCGTAGTCTATATTAGGCTTAGATCTATACCTAAATATTAGCTGAACTGTGGGGAATAACCTTTTACAAGAACTCAGTTTTGCATACCTTTGTGCTGCTCACTACTGAAAAGTCTGATCAACTCTTATTATCATTCTCCTTACATTAAGCCACAATAAGGAATACCGGTACGATGATATATAAGCAGTCTCACGTTAGCCTGAATATAATGTTAGTTTTATTTAGTCTTCATGGGCAATTAGTCCCTTAATAGTTGTTTCATATCTATATAGAGAAGGTAGCTATTTAAAACTTAAAAATGAATAAAAGGAATTGGAAAGTAAAATCTTCTTGAAGGGGAATTAAACTCAGAACCTTAAGATTCCCTCAAGTATGCTGAAAATGAGACAGACATTGAATGTTTTAGGAGGTCATAGCTAGGTGAGAAGTTTCACAGAAAATAAAATTGAATCAATTTAAGAAAATGTGAGCAAACACACATCTCTTAGGCCCTACTTAGGCCTAATCACTGTATAACGAATAGCCAATCGACTCGTTCCATTATTCCATGGGTTCCTTACATTGGATAAATTGCAGGCACAATTTTTGTGAGTAGTAACGTTGGTTCTTTCCAGACGACAATACAATTTGCTTCATGTGAATTCCACCAGGTGGCAGACCTGTACTGTGACTTGACCAGTTGTGGGGCGATTCCAGAAAGACCGTGGTCCGTTCAAGCCCCTGGCCACAACGGGACGTACTACAGTCTATAGCCTAAAGACTGAGGTACCGGAGTATTTTGAGTATCTTATTTTATTTCACTTCGTATAACATTATCAATTACTCAAATAAATCACCCAATTAGCCGTTGAATATTGGGTACACTAACTTCACAGCCGTGGAGTATGAGGTTCCAAAAATGGCGGGGTGAGATTAAGTTGTAGTTCCATACTAGACTACTAGATGGCGTGACAGACGGGAGTGTGAGGGTAGTGGACATTTACATGCGAGTCGTCTGCGGCGTTCACAGACGGGATGAAAGGTAGATCTGAGTCATCTGTCAGTTCGCGTTCATTAGGCCTGCAGAAGGAAAGCCACTTTTAGACACAGTAAGTAGACCTTACAGATGTATCCTTACACCGTGCACATAGTGCCAACGCCCAGAATCGAGCCACACCAATAGAAAATTTCGAGCGATGCTTTTGGGGAGAGTAGTATCACAAATGGGGCGCTGTCACAGGCACCGACTGGCCTGGCGACCCGGTGCAGCTCCCTGCTGTCAGCTGCTCGATTTGCTCGACATTGGGACCTAACTTGCGACTAGTGTAATAACTATGAAGCTGCGATATCATACACAGTATTATATGCACAGGCGTATTATCATTGTTTTGAACAAGTCTCTGTGTAAACGTAGGCTAGGGCCGGGGAAGTCAAATGGATTCCGGGCCAATGTCACTGTGGGTGGCAAGAGCAGAGAGCTGCTCAAACCGGCTTATTGTTGGAGCACTGCCATAACCTACATCAGCTTAATCATTAGCGGAGGGGGCGTGGCAGGGGAGAAAGGGGTGGGTGGATCTAGCCATGGGTTTGGAAGATCAATTACGCACTATGCTGGTGAATTTGCGCGGAAACCGATCAGAAGAAGTAATGATTGATGCTAATTCATTATCATATCACTGTGAATCTGACTAATAGGCCCTGGCAGGGTACAGAGGAAGCTTTTCTCTGCTTAGAAACATTATTGTTACAATGAATATCTTGTGTTATGTATTGTTGTTTGATACATGGTATTCTGTGTAATAATTAGTGCATGTATTTGCCTGTCATCGGTCTGTCGCTGGCCACCCACCCGCCCCCCGCTAAACACAAAAGAGTAGGCCTAACATGACAAATCCCAGTGTGTGACTGGACTGCCTATCCGACCAAACTAACGCTTACATCGCGTGCGTCATTGGCCTTCGTAGATTACACACCATTGCATAACGAATTACAGCCAATCGAACAGATTTACAGTTCTCGCAAGTTCATTAGCACAACACGTTTGTCGGTTACTCTTTCAAGAGCTACTTGCTACAAACGTTGATATCTCATATTTTAAAAGGAAATATAAGTAAAAGTAAATGCCCGAATAAATAAGTAAATAATAAACTCCATAAAAATATCGTGAAATAGTGATTGAGAGATACGGGGAGGTGTTTATAAATGTATGTTTGAGGGTGCTAAAATTCTACTTGTCTATTATCCTGAAGAGAGTGAATGATTTACATGAACATGGAGCTTCAAGTATCATAATGCATATTGATGCTCTAAATTGACAATAGCTACTAGGCCCATTGTGAATAATAGCCGGAACGTAGTTAAAACAAACTGTCGTGATAGAAAACAGTGGGATATTGTCTCGGATAACGGTGTGTTCCACCGGAGTGACCCGATTTCGATGCCGTCAGGTGTCTGAAAAACATGTGTGGATTGTACACCGGCCTGCTAAACATCTCACGCCTGATTGCGGCCGTACGGGCGCCGCTGCAGGTAAATGTAAAAGCTATTTGAGTAAATATATCAGCTAGACAGTCACTAACGGGGCCTGTACGGCCGTTCTGCGGCGCCGTTCATTAAGCCCAGTGGAACGCGCCTTTAGTCTTATGTAGTAATAGTTCAATACAGCTATGTTTAGGTTTATACTTCTACAAATTGATCACGATATTTTGAGTTTTGTTTGGTTTATAGGAGAAATGTCGTGCGACACGTTTGTGGCACTGCCACCGGCCACGGCCAACGGATGTGTGGTGTTTGGGAAGAATGCAGACCGACCGGACACAGAGGTGCAGGAGGTGATCTATGTGCCAGCCGCGGACCACCAGCCGGGCGCCAAGCTACAGGTACAGTATCACCACCTCTTCTTCTACTTTAAAATTGCTTTATTCTTTTACCTATTCATGTATAGTTTTTATTCAGATTTTGCATGCTTCGGGAATTTTTCTGAATAGTATTATGGTTTCCTTTGCCATTGTTTGTGAATTTCAGAGTTTTCGAAAACAATACTACAGGGTGCTACTCAAAGGACGCAATTAAGGCTAGCTACTCTTAGATATAGATCTTTTCAATCGTATTGAATAGGGGAGAAATGAACGTCACGCATGGCGATGTCCACATAGAATTGGAAAATGCAAATTTCGATTAAAAAAACATTCCAGAGAAAACCATGTTAGACAGGAAGTCGTAGTCCGGCGGTTACTTTGGGACATTAGTTGTACTTATCTGGATTTTTTTGGGCATAGTCTAATAAATTACCAAAAGTAGGTATCTTTCTGTGAGTGATTGTGAAAAGAGTCCGAGATGCTCATTTTTTTTAGTAGTAAGTTAATACCTTCACCAATAAAACTATTACTGTACCCCAGTGCATGAAGGAAATCCTGATCATTTTAAATGTTTGAGGCTGACATTTCTCTTGGCACAGTGCACATACATAGAGGTAGAGCAGGCAGCGCACACGCACGCGGTCATCCTCAGTAAACCGGCCTGGATGTGGGGTACAGAAATGGGCGCCAACGAGCACAACGTCGTCATAGGCAACGAAGCCGTGTGGACCAAGCTGAACGGCCCCGCCGATAGCGAGGAGAAACTCCTAGGGATGGATCTGGTCAGGTATGGAACATGTTTCTTCCCCATGGAAAAAAGCGAACAAAAACAACAACAAAAACTAAAAAGTTAGAAATATATGATATGTATGTTTATGAAAAAATATCTATTTGTTTAAATTATTCTGGTAAAATTTTGGAAAGAAACCACTTCGCTCTAAGTTGAATTCGATTTTTAGAAAGATTAAATGAAATGACGATGTGGAACGTGCACATAAGACTTCTGATTGATAACTAATTTAGTGGTATCAAGCGCGATTATCTAACACATCTTTTATATGAAATGATTATGACCTGGCCGTATGGAAAACAGTGCAACCTTCAGATTTACGTCAACTTGTACACATATGTATCTAAGTTTACGAGACTTAGCTAGACACATATATGGCAAGCCGATGCTAACTTGAAAATGACAAATTGCTCTCAATTTCGAACCATGTTGCTATAGAGCCTCCACGTGTATTCATTGCTGTATTCGTTATCCATTTTCTCGAGAAAATTAAACCCAGGAATTGTCATATTATAGGGTATATCATAAGGCACTGTTTTTTGCTCTCCAGCATTATTGTCCTGAGTATGACAACATCAAATCCTAGATCCGGTTCACTCCCTCAAAACACAGAGAGTTTGTTGCGTTGGGTACCAAGCAAATTTCTTACTCTGATTTCATACTCTTACTTCTGATTAAATGTGATATCAAGGCATGTGACTTAACCACTTATAGGTATCTAGGGGGGAAGTGCACACATGTATTCAATGAATGAGACCAGCGCAGACTCTTTAAGGCATAGAGTGATTGTTAGTTACGCCATTATCCTCCATGAAATCCTAAGATAGCACCACAATAGTCGGTGGGCAACTACTATTATCTGCTGTTATTATATAAAGATAATCGTGAGACGAAGCTAAAACCCCTCTATGGCATGCCTAATATGTTTTTTTTTTAATGAAATCCATTGATAACTATATCTACCACCTGGTGTTTTGTTTGGCGGGGGCAAGATGGCCGCTCCTATAAGACAATGACCATGTGCCCTATGATTAACATTAAACCGTGCACCGCTGCAGACTGGCACTTGAGAGGAGCACCTCGGCGCGGGCGGCGCTGGACGTGATCACCGAGCTGCTGCGGCAGTACGGACAGGGCGGCCCGTGTACCGAGGACCCGGACGACCCCATGACCTACCAGAACAGCTTCATCATCGCCGACCCCGGCGAGGCCTGGGTGCTGGAGACGGCCGGCACCATGTGGGCCGCCGAGAGGGTCACCAGTATGTCAAATTATATCTTTCACATAAATTATTTTACAGAGCCACCTGTATACAAAACCATCGTTTCTTGTCTTCATTATACATCTTTTCGAATAACTTAAACCGAAAAACTTTACTGTGACCTCATACATTTCCAATGGGGGCTTTTTAATCGATGGATAGTAAAGTCAAATATATAATTTTATGATTAATTATTGGTAGCTGCTACTCCGCGCTATTGTATATGGCCGCTGTGATTACGGTATTCAGGTTGAGATCTTTCTCAACAATCATAGATTTGAAATAAATAAAACCTAAAAATATAAATACTCAATTGAATACGTTGCTAGATCTAAATCTATTGTATTAGCAGCAATTGCGAATTAGTCAGTTTAGAACTGTCATCCATTTTAGTCGTGTCATATAGCCCCAAATGGCAAAAGAATGAAGAAGAAAACGCCACTAGAACTGGTAAAAATTACATTTAGTGCACTCTTATTTTTTTGTCTTTATCTTATAGGTAACAAGCTATCATCAGGTAAATAGTTTTGTATTTGTCTGATTTCAATCAAAATCTTTCCTGGAAACTTATTACATTTCTGCATCTCTGCCCAGGTGGCGTCAGGAACATTTCCAACCAGCTGACGATTCGGACAAAGATCGACCTGATGTCGGACGACCTGAAGGACTACGCCGAGAAGAAGGGGTGGTGGAAGCCTGCCGACGGCGACCTTGACTTCGCCACCGTCTTCTCCGACAGCTTCGAGGACACGGAGCTGACCAAGGGCAAGGCGCCCGGCTCCCGCCTGCAGTGGGGCACCAAGCTACTCAACGAGTACTCGGAGGGAGGTAGGTGCAGCCGTACCGTTGTAAAACCCGCTACTCCCGACGAGCCGTTCAACATTGTGCACCAAGTTCCCTATACACAGCTTCCTAGTTAACAAAACCTGCCCTGCAGATACCACTGTGCACTCTTTGATGCGTAAATAAATACACAATATTGACTGGTTTCATCTGAAACCAGTCTATATTGTATTTATTATCCACCATTTTTGGGTAAGTGGCATGTCGAAATCAGTTCATTTTAGTTATGCACTATGTTTCCGTACGCACTATTTTTCCGTATGCGCCACCCGGAGCATACAACATATCTGTATGCTCCGGGTATGTCCATACAAACTCCTTATGTGTTTTCTATGGACACTTTTTATTAGGTGGATAATAAAAAAGGAGATTTATACAGCACAATCACTTCTTGTATAATCAACATATAGATTAATCATTTTTATATCTATACTTCTTTTAGAATTTCCCTCGAGACAGTGTATGATAAGTGATTACGCGTGGACTCTCCACTAACCCTACTTAAGTGAAGAAAAAAATAAGAAAATTTAAATTGAGCATATTGACCAGGGCCCTGTTTTTTAGTCACGACATTCGTATCTTGCGAAACGCATTTGCTGTCAGTGTGCTATAGAGATACGATGGTAGAGTGGTTGCGACGGTTTGTGAAGATACGACACGTAGGGAGGTTAAAGGTGTGCTATAGTCACGACACTCGGTGGCCAATGGAGCGGAAATAGTGGCCATAAGTGTCGTATGTCTAAGACCACTCTGGACATGTCGTAACAAACGCGGAACTAAGCTTCCCGTAGGAATTAAGCAATGAAATTTTAACACGAGTAAGGTATACATATGACCTATAATCGTACCAAATATGAAGAAAATCGGCCGCATCGTTATGAAGATTTCGGCGTTTGAATTTCGTCATAGCAAACGCTGCTCTGGTGGCCAGTGTAGCTCTACCCTCACTCTGCGCTTACTTCAATCTCCTAGCAGAGATTCCGCGCGCTTTACCGCGAAAGATCTGCTAGAAGAGTGCTTGTACCATATCCGATGATAGCCCGATGTTTCAAATTTAAACGCTGATATTTTCATAACGATGAGTCCGATCTTTTCCATTTTTGGTACGATTATAGGTTATATGTATCCCTTACTCGTTATAAAATTTCATCGCTTAATTCCTAAGGAAGGCGTAGGAAATCCACAGTGACGTTTTATAGAACCTAAGACAGTTCTATACTTGTCTTAACTCTGCTAAGATCGTTTGATTAAACCTACGACACCGTCTATAGCATACCCGCCATCTTGTGTCGTAGAAAATGCCGTAGAATCTTGATCCGATCTTAGGTGATCGCAGACTTGCGATATCGTGACTAAAAAACAGGGCCCAGCTTCCCAACCTTTTAGAGGTGCTGCAGTGTTAACCATCCCATGTACATAGGTCTAACCATAACGCTATCAAAGCGGATCTTAAATCACACCATTATCTTCGTGTAGGGAACCAGCGTTGTTCATTTGATTTTAGGAAATGTTCGAAAAAAAGACATCATAGTGTGATAGAAATATAAATGCAAAGCCGTAAGTAGTATATTACGAGTTGAATTTTAGTGCAGTTTTCCTACAGAAAATTCGTTCTTCATGTACTACTTACATAAATTTACATTACAATTTCGTGATCACATATGATTAGCTATTGTTTAGATTTATTCATATCCTTATATATGTATCTATATTTATATAAAATTGATCTCTATATCTCTTTTAAGACGTCGAGTTATAAACAATTTTTCAAAAGTAGCATTTTTATAATTGGAAGGTGTATCATTTGCACCAAAGAATCAGTACATAATATGTGCTAATAATCTTTCAAAGACGCATTTTCATAAACTCTTTCTATGATATCAGCGACATACTATTTGCTATTGTCCATTTCGTCGTTGTATAAGTACCTTGAAAAATGGTAACACTTTCTTCAAATGACCTTATGTCTTTGTTCTATACATGTGGACCATCCAACGCTGTTGAATCATTCATATTAGTATTATGTATTTCAGATAAGTAAACAGAGTGGCCTAACATAATGTTCATAACCTCACCATATTCTCGAGCTGTATACATGTTTTTGTCACACGATCAGGTAACTTCCGCGCGTCTGACATGTTCAAGATCCTGCGACACGAGGAGAGCGGGATCTGCATGACGGGCGCCTTCCAGTCTGCGGCCAGTCAGGTCTCGGTGCTCCCGGCGTCCGGCGGCGGCGGCGCGGCCTGTCATTGGTTCACGGCCACGCCCGACCCCACCCGCTCCCTCTTCAAACCCTTCATCTTCTGCGAGAACAACTCGGTGGGAGACTGCACCAAATCGCCCGAGCTGGGCGCAGACGACCCGGCCCGCGTCAAGCCTCGCTTTCAGAAGACGGTGGACCGCGCGCATGCGCTGTGGAAGGCACACGGGAAGTTAGCGGGTTGGGTGGCAGAGGGCGCGTCGAAGGGCGCCATGCTGACGGACCACATGAAAATGATGGAGACGCACTGCGTCGACGACATGGATGACGTCATGAAGAATCTGGACGACAGGGCCAAGGCGCGGGTAGCAGGTATATTCGGCCACATGGTCGAGTTGGAGATGAACTTTTACAAATAGGACATGAGCAGTAGTGTAGATTTGTGATAGACGCACGGGCTACTAATCCAGAACAACTTGTCATCGGTGATGATCGGCCTACTCCATGCTTGCCTGGATGTGGTGTACATTTTCCTATAACCCCCAAGACTGTTCTAGTCAATGGTTCTACCCATATATTGAGGCGCTATTTGAAAAATGCTCCTTTCGGGATATTGGAAAAGACATTTATTATTCATGAATATAACTTATACGTGTTATCTGACTGGAGAGCCAGTCCCTGTCCATTCCATTACGTTATGATAAACCTATGAAAATAATCATTTGTCATTAATATCCGAACATTTGTCCGTAATTTACATTAATCCATGTCTATAACCCAGCCATACACATGCCTAAACATTTGTAACCTACTGGAGAGGCGATGTATTTCTGGTATAATGAAAACAACAGCACTGCTTATATCCGTACTAAAACGATGGTCTGTCAGTATTGTCTTTGCAGTATGAAATACAAGTCTGGTATATGACTGATTCCAAAAATGGTTATTACGATATGACATTGAATAGCATAAATGGTTGCATGCGCACTGGTGTTGCATGCAGTAGGTATTTTTCCCCTGGTGTATTTATAACTGGATGGGGTGTGCTTGCGAAGACTGTCTTGTGTGTTTGACCTGCAGCCTACGATTCCATTTCCAGGCATTATTGTCTCAGAACAACTGAAGCTGACTTCTTCAGCGAACATTATGTTATTACCAATGACCGTGCATGTGTGTTGGGGGGGGGGGGGGGGGGTTAGCACCTCCCAAGGAGAAGCACTAATGTATCTACTCGAGCCAAAAACCTTCATGAATAAGTTACGAATCCCCTAATTGTGGGATAAGCAAATGGGCGCTGGTAAAGTATTTAGTACCAGTAATATAGAAAGGTCCTATAGGAATTAAACTGAAGACATGTACGGCGTATTTGGAATCTACATTTGGTTGTAGTTCCCTTTGGGAGATAAATTTTGGTGGTCTTTCTTAACTGTACCAGGTGTAGTACATCCACTTCACTGACTTTCATAAAGGGGATTGCAAGGCCTACTCTGTGGATCGAATATCATTAGGTACACAAATTAGATCTGTTGCGGTTAGTAGGTCAGGTGTTATTGCATGTAGATTAGGCGATAAGCCTTAGCTCACATCAGTTTCAATCGTTGGGAAATTATGGGCTAAAAGGTAGCACCAGTCCAGAACGAGGGCGTTTCAGTTTTTGTAGGAGACAAAAAAGACCCTTGCAATTTTTAGTGATGATATCCATAGCTTAAATTGATGCAAAGATCACTGCGACTCGTATGTGCGGGGCACATCGCTTCTTTCTGTCTGCGTGCACATATTAATGTAATCTAAGTAAAAATATTTCACACTGCTATTGAAGTTGTTAAGCTAGATATCAAGTATGAACATTCTGAAAGGGGATGTTACTATTACGTGTGGTATATATTAAGTCCAGTTGATTTCCAAGATTCACGGCCGATCAGGACAAGCGCAGATCATTTCATTTTCATTTTGTTTCATATCACACAGAAATATTTATTCATTATAATGCATTTGTTAGTTGTTGTTTTTTTACATTTATATGTTTTATATTCATATACAATTAATCATTTTGTGTTTATTTATTTTGCAAGTAAGATGTTGAAGTGTGATATATGTATTTGTTTTCTAGTGGAGATATCTTATTGGGAATAAGTTATTTCCATTAAAAGGAATACACAACACTACGGATCTTTGGTTAGTCACTTATTTCATTCAGTGCATCATAAACTGCCCATCCTCATCACGTTTGCAATACATTTGAAATTAATCAATTAGTGTATACACATAATATACATTTTCTTTGGAAATGCTCTATATGCAATGGCAGGGGGCAAAGCTGCCGCCTTTGCATGATAAAGAGTAATTGGGTTTCGCTTGTTAAAATGAGTTTTTTGTTATTGAAGTGAGGTAGTTAACATATAGGAAATATCAGCGCTAAATGTTCATTGTGCTTGTAACAAACACGGAAGTTTACCATATCCCCGATGGATTACTCTATGACCTGGTCATACATACCAATGTGTGAGAAAATGAAATAAAATATTTGAAATGTCATTATTCATCCTTCCTTTACATGTAGTAACAACAGTTAAGGGTGCATTTCGAAATAGAAATATTAGCCTTTTAAGGCCAAATTAGCGGGTGGGAACATTCAAAACTCAGCACAGTCGCAGTCGCCAGGTGGTAGGCCCCTGGGTGACAGTCTCCTCAGTGGCAATCCCTGAGGGGCACCCTTTACGAATATATTTAGATTTAGATTCCACTTGGAATTCTAAAGAATCCTCACTCATATTCAAGGCCTCCCCTTGGCTGTGAGAGTGGTGCAGTGTCAAATATAGGTTTCACCTAAATAATGACACTTCCTAGGATGTAAGCAACTGTCAGTGCCACTTATAGAGATGGTAAATGTAACACCAATGTTCCCTGTAAATCAATATTGAACAAGAGCTAAATATGCATTTTCAAATAGAAATATTGGCCTTTAAATGCCAAAAGAGCGGGTCGCCACATTTTGAACTAAAAAAAGTAGCTTAATACAGGGTTCGTACATAAACAGCCCAACAATATTCCAGGCCTTCTCCAGGCTGGAATACTTTTTTCCAGGCACACAAAAATATGGAGGGAAAGGGGTGGGGGTGGGGGGGGGGGGGGGGAGGGAAGGGAGAGAGGGAGGGAAGGATTTCATGAAGAGGGAAGGGCCTGCATTGATTGGTTATTGAAAGCCCTACCCTCTGTGAACTAAGCAGTTAATGGATCAATGCACACATATATTTAGCTACCTCTAGGCGATTCAATTGGCAATCTGTAATGCTCTACCTACATGTGAAACCTTTTTCATTTGCCTCATGGTTATCCTTCTTGGATGAGTGCACACAGACCTGTCTGCATGCTGCCTGCCCATGTGGTCTAAAATGGAGTACAAAACTCTGTTCCTATATACACCAACAAGAGGTAAATGTGCATTTTGAAATAGAATAATTGGCCTTTGAAAGGCCAAGTGAGCAGGTGGACACATTCAAAACTCACTACAAGTAGCCTATCACATGTTTGAAATTGTTGACCGAAAATATTTTAATATCTTAATTTGAATGAATGTTTATCTTTTATTTGTTATAACAAAAATGTAATTATACTCCTTTGCTATCATGGTTCAGTTTTGGCACAACTTTGAAAAATACCTTACTTGATCAGGGAACATTTGGTATGAAACTGTTATTCTTTAGAATTTTTTAAAAGTCAAAGGAGGGAAGGCGAGGGGGGGGGGGGAGGGCAGGGGGAGGGGAGAGGGAGGGATGGGGGAGGGGAGAGGGAGGGAGGGTTGAGGGAGGGAGGTCATCCATGAATAGGGAAGAGCCTTCATTAATTGGATATTTAAAGCCCTACCCCTCTGTGAACTCAGCAGTTCATGGATCAATGCACACATATCTTTAGCTACCTATAGGCGATTTCAAATGGCAATTAGCAATGCCCGATATACGTTTTCCTCATGGTGTTACCTTCATGGATGAATGCGCACAGCCCTGTCTGCATGTGCTCCAAAATTGAGGAGAAATCTCTGTTCCTATGTACACTAATAAGGTAGGTCAAGCCAATATATGGTGGTAAATGATGTTGCAAATAAATTCATAAACTAATATCCTTTGAATGAGTCTTGACTGATTCTTAGAACAAAGTTATGAACCATTTTGACTTCCGTTTATGTGTAAATATGCTCAATAAACCATCCACTCGTACACCTGCTGCCTCCCCCCCTCCCATTATGAGATTTGGCAAAAATACATGAATGGCACATCAGATATACATTTTACCTAAATACTAAAAGTGACACTTTCTAGGGTTTAGGCAACTGTAAGTGCCACTTATGGAGATGATACACTAATGCTGAAAAAAAAATACTGCCCATTTCACTGAAAATCCCCCCCCACTTTTAACAAATACTTGAATATCTCTATAAACATAAAACCTAATTTGAAAATTTCACTTCCTAGCACCTACTGTCTTTTATTCTCTTTCAAATGAGGCATATTATATTATGATTCAACCAGTTTAAGGGGTAGAAATATATCCATAAAGGAGTTATTAGAAATGGACCTGTGACTCAAAAAGTCCCCCCCCCCCCCAAAAAAAAAAAAAAAAGAACAACAACTGAAACCTCTCTCTTCTAAAATTCAATGTCAAACTACTAAAAACGAAAACAGTAAGATATTGTATGGCCATAAAACCTGTCCTAAATAGAAATCATATCCCTATCTGTACTTAGCTAACTATAAAAAGCAAAAATGTGGTCAGGTCACCTAGTGATTCTACAAGCAGGTGTACTACAGTAGACTATATCCCTAACCGATAACCAAAGTGATATAAAGAACAGCAAATTGAACTCAGAAATGCACATATGTTTTTGTTTTATTCTAAGGCGTCATGTCATCAGCAGCCGCTGAAGTTATATATAAACTTCTGTTAAAATATCGGTGTGTGATAAGAAGGAATCTGTGATACACTTTACCAGTCAGATTCAGCTGACAACAATCTTCATCGCTGTGATCAGATCACATCTTGTCAGTTCGGCAATATATTGCTAAACGGACCCTGGAAATGCATTGATATCATTAACAGTCATCAATATTACACATGTGCAATTGGCAATGATTTCCAAATCCATGACCTCCTGACCTGCTCATTATTCAAAAACATGTGTATATTGATGGGGAACATACAAATATGAAAATGATAACCTCGTGATTATCAATATATCGCATGATGCCAGATAGTCCAAATGGTGGCCTTGTTCTGTTGGATAGTCAAACAAATATGCTCAGCCTCAGTATAAACCAATAACGCTGCAGCAAGTGAAAATACAGAGTGCCACAGTATCTCTTTTGCCGCCAACCATTAGTAAGAATACAGCTTGTTTTAGCAGTGGCCGGTAATTCACGCACTCATCAATGCAGAGTAGTCTGTTAGTGGGTACTTGTGCAGGGTGGTGATTGATGCCTCTCAGCAGCTAATTGTGTAAACTGATGGTTGTAGGGAAGCCTAGTGAGCAGTACCCAGGGATGTAAGTCGAGGTTAGTGAAAATCTGAGTTCTCATATTTAATAGAAAACTAAGGTATTCTAGTTCTGTTGTCTGACTTCAAGAGAAAAAAGACAACACTTAATTACTCATTGAAGTGAAAACCGCAGAACAGTTCATGAAATTCTGGAAGTTTGCAAAGCACCATACTGCATAACTGCTCTCAGTTGTTGTAGGACATCTGCCGGTACCCTGCTGGCACGCATCTCATATTTGTTTCGGCAGTCGACTTGAACGAGGTCCATAAATGAGACACTTTCATTCAGCCCCTTGTGTGGGGAGAAATTTGATAAACTGATATGGAGGATATGGAGGATGGCACATCAAGAACAAGGCCATCCAAACCGGCACGCAGGCCCGAAACCTGTGGCGCAGAAGGGCACCAATAACTCTGCCTCGCCAGTTAACGGGGAATGCTTGTATTATTTCAACTTTCTAATGTTGATAGATTTCCTCAGAAAGACTCAAGACGTATCACCCCTGAATACCTCTGGACTAGCAGGTTCTGATTAGAGTGCCTCACAGATCAGTGTTTACAATCTGCAGTAGAGCAGAGATCATCTGAGAAGTGATCATCACCCTCACACAGTACTTCCCACTGTTCTTGGCCATTAGGAAGTGAACAATGGTGGCTGGGGTATGGCTTACACATTACTGTCAGGAAGTGGTCATCTGCAACTCTATAAACCAGCTGAGAGCATATCTTGACGAATTTATTTATGCAAAAAAAAAGGTCATTATAGTTAGGGGGTGATGACTGGTATTCATTACAGTGCACGTGCTATCCAGTCACTTTCCGCTGGTAAGAGTTGAGCGCCGCAGTCAGGTGGCAGTTTTCTAACAGTGAGGCGACCAGAGATGGTCCCACAGGCGCTGGTCTTCAATTATAGTCAGTTTTTTTGTGTGTGTCTTTTCAATTCAATAATAGTCAGATATGGCGAGGAGCGATCAGTCGCGCGGCTTCTTGCCGCGCTGGATGCCGCCTGGCTTGTGCTGAGCGTCGGGATGCGTCTCGAGCTCGCGCGGACACTTGGAGACCGGGCTCTCCATGATGGCCTCCTTCAGGTCGAAGAAGACGTTGGAGTCCTCCTTGGTGAGGAAGGAGATGGCCACACCAGTCTTACCCGCACGACCCGTACGTCCGATACGATGAATGTAATCTGTAGGAGAAACGGTGGCCAGCTGATGAGTACAGGGGTGTGTATAGTGAGAACTACACAAGAGTTAATCTATAAATATTCGTTAACAGGACTGGGAACAAATTTAACTATGTAATTAAAAGAGCGGACTGTGAATTAAAATCATGTTATTTTTCTTGTTATTTTAGTCCCACGCTGAATATTTATTTCTATTATAAATCATTTATCTTTCTACTTATCTAAATATTTGTGTTGAGATTAAAGCTGGTAAATATCCCTACTTTTCTTTTATTGTGGCCTTTCGGAATGTCGGCAGTTGCATATTATGATCGACAAATTTATCCTTCTACACACATTCTACTAAACAGCACATTATTTAGTAACAGCAACATGATAAATATTATACTATATAAACACTGTTTATCATAGCCTTGTGCAGCCCACGCCTTACACAACAGATGTGAGACCACAAACAAATTCAATCTACTGGTCAAATAAAAATGCCGATAGTGAATAGGAATTGACAAACCATTCAAGAGTACCTGACACAAGATATGTAAATATTGTCGTTGTTTCGAGCAGTCTGCATTGCTTTTTAAACACAAGCTACTTGATCCATATTCTGATGACCCACCTTCGATATTTTTGGCCATGTCGTAGTTGATGACGAGGGAGACGTCTTTGATGTCGATACCGCGACCGGCCACGTCTGTCGCCACCATTATGTCCTTCACGCCGCCCTTGAGACTGTTGAGCGCGAACTCTCGCTGTTCTTGGCCTTTACCGCCGTGAAGTGTAGTCGCGTTGTGCTGTAAACGTCAAAATGACACTTTATTGTGTGAGGCTAAATCCAGATTACTGTAGTGGATCTTATATGTGGTTTGAGACGAGGCGTTTTGACGAGTCCCGTACAAAAAAAAATGTAAATGTAAAAAACACATATTCTAGTTTTCTAAATCTACATTCAATTTAAAACATCTCTGATCATTTGATGTATGCAACTTCCCATCAAGACACACACACATATGTGTACAGACTTCAATGTTCTCTACCTGTACAGTACAGTAAGATAGCATTGAAGAAAAAATAAATTCTCAATCTAAAGTCTTAACCATGGTTCACAGCAGAGAATTCTCTACCTGGAAGTATTCTGAAAGTTTATCAATGTTTTGTGAACGTAAAAAAAGATTAGCATATTTTTGAAAATGTAAAAATTGTATGCATTATACATGTACATCAAAGAGAGCTTGTCATGTGGTCTATATAAAGTGAATTTCATTAGAATTGGAAATTACACAGGAACGTGCCATCGAAACCATATAATGTTTATAATCATCTGTGGCTATTGGCCGAGTCGTTCAAGTATCTCAATTTCATAGAAATCCTGAAAATCTTTTATGAGAGAGCATGCAGGCTGACTTACGCCCATTTTCTCCAGGGATTTCGCCAGCACGTCGGCACCCTTCTTCTGGTTGACGAAGATGAGGACGGGCGGCGTGATGCCAGCCGACAGGATGTCCAGCAGCTTCTTCCTCTTCTCCGTCTCGGAGAGCATGTAGATGATCTGTTCCACCCGCTCGTGGGGTTTGCCGGCCGACCCGATGTAGACGACGGCGGGACGGCGCAGGTAGCTGCGGGCCAGCCGCTCCACCGCCGGCGGCATGGTGGCTGTGAACATGACCGTCTGCGACCCGGAGCAAAGGTTTTATTGTAAAACATTAATTTTTTTACAGTAAATAGTACAGTAGAGTATTTTATTATGTGGTACTATGGGGTTCATCCACTCTCTACCTCCTTGAATTATCACTAAATACTATATTTTTTTTTTATGATTTACTATGTTAAATATTTCTTGAAACCGTAACTTTTATTTTCACACTTGTCCTTCGTTTCGCACAGGAAGTATGCAACCGAAGTTATTATAATTTAGATGATATATGCACTGCATCTAATATCATTTTTCTGAACACTTGACACTAATTAGTCTTAACTTGTATTAGATTTGATTTCTGTACAATGTGTTACAAGCAATCCACACTGCCTCGCGCAAGATAATATATCCAATATATGCAAGAAAATATATCCAATTTCCAAATGACAGTATCCTGTCATTTGGAAATTTAATGTTACTATCACAAGCTTTGGCATTTTCTTTAGAGGATTTTTGTTAAGATCACGACTTGTTCACCCCCACCCCCAAACCACCAAGGACTCCAAAGCTGTCTGGATATAAGATAGAACCAACCGTCTAATTGTATCTATGCAAAGGTTAAAGCCTTAACCAACCTGTCTGTATTTGTGTTTGGACTGGAAGTTCTCCTTGAGTCTCTCCATGTCCTCCGCCTCATCCGTGTCAGGCTTCTGGTTTGTGACTGGCAGGTATTCCAGGATTTTCTGTACATCAGGCTCGAAGCCCATGTCTATCATTCGGTCAGCCTGCGAATAAAGGATTGTATTTCAAACATGATATAAAGAATAATACAAATTCCGCAATTAAAATCATATTATAGTCAACGCCATAGGGAAATCTACAACTACCTAGTATAGCACCTGATGCCATATTTATAGAATGGCATATAATGGTTCACAATATGACACTGAGCGATCACACTGTTTAAAGATATTACAAATGAATAGTTATGAGCAACTAGTATAACGTGATAACCTTGAGAGCAAATCATATAAATGTTAGGTACAGGGATGTCAGTTGAGGTCATGAAAAAAAGAGAGGAAATATTTTCCATGTGGAATTTTACATGGAAAACGCACCATTGTTGTCCATGGAATGGGTGTGTGGTATGTCGGGAGGTTTAAACCACTGCTTATTGGTGTGAATGGGGCCAAATTTACACTCTCTTTGGTTTACACAAGATAAATAAATCATAACTGAAAAAAAAGAAGGATTCCCTTGAAAAATAGGACTGCCATCTCTGTAGGTAACATCCATGTCAGTATCTATGTAGAGTAGACCAACATATATATCACATTTACAGAGACTAAAGGATGTCTTACCTCGTCCATGACGACGTAGGTACACCGGCTGAGCACTAAATACCGGTTCTCCAACACGTCTATAAGACGACCCGGGGTGGCAATAACGATCTGCAAACAGAACACTGTGTTAGACACGATCCATGGAGAATTTACAATCATTTAAACATGACCTGCGTGTAATGCAGCATTGCCTAACCGTGAGTCCATTCTCTACTGTTTTTATTCAACATTTTTCAGTTAACACTATTATTCATACATTTATAAGTTTTAACAGAACTCGTTAAGAATCGAATGAGATTTTTTAAATATCTTCTTTAATTTACTCGAATGAAATTATATAAAATCCTCTTTTTCATTTATTGTGATAATTCAAACTGTAACCAGCACCCATCTTTATGGGAGTAGCTCAGGCACCCGTCCTTAAAGGGTCAAGTGGTGGCATTACGCACCTCACAACCCTGGCGGAGTCGGAAGCCCTGCTCCTCACGGGAGATTCCTCCAATCACGGCCACCGTGCGGATGCCCAGGTCCTGCCCGAACTTGAGTGTCTCCTCCTCAATCTGCTGTGCCAGCTCACGGGTCGGGGCCAGGATGATGGCGTAGGGGCCTTGGTCTGCGTCCTCAAACCTGCGCACCACCAAAGAAAACCATCTTACTTCCACAACTGATATGTGTAAGCGTAACTCCTATAGACTCTCTAATATGGACGACATCGCCAACGCTAAGATTTAAAGTCAGCAAGGCATGACCTGGTCATTAGACGTATATTTCTACTCTAAGATCTACAGTTACTCAAAGTTTACTGTAATATTTTCTTTTTTATCAGTTGTTTGACATACCCTACTTTAATTCTACACATTTAGTCCATATATCCAGTCAGCACATAACATAATATAGATAGAAAAACTCATTCAGTTTACTGCGAAAAACTATGGAGATTACAGTGGGTTGTTTGTGTTCATATTTTAATTCTAACTGGAGAATTGACCGGATGGGGAAGTCATACGAGTGGCTTTTTGAGAGAAGTAACTCAGACGAGGATTCACGGTGCTGGAGGGAGTTACAGACCTGATGATCTTGGGGAGACTCTGGATCCAGACGAGTAGAGGCAGCAGGAAAGCGGCCGTCTTTCCAGACCCAGTCTCAGCCACGCCGATAATGTCCCTGTTTTGCAGCCCAATCGGGATGGCCTGTCTCTGAATGGGGGTTGGTTCCTGTGCAGATCAAAACACAATGTTAGATCTTCTACAACAAATTTGCGTAACTTTAACCATTCAGATTCTACACATCGATAAAATGTGACAGATGCACAATGTTAGATCTTCTAAAACAAATTCGATTCTACACATTAACAAAATTTTACAGCAAGGTACAGGCACTTCCATTAGTGATAGCACTGTGGGAATATATCCTGCAGACATGCACACTCCAAATGGAACAACTGTGTAACAGAATTTAGATTTGAATAAACAAACAAACAAAAAGTTGATTTTTCAGCCTCAGACAGATCGGTAAATCTTGGATAATAGGTCCTTGTCGGCCATGGAATGGGACTGAGGGCCTATGGGGAGGTTCAAACCACTGTCTTATAGGCGTAAATGAGGCTAAATGAATATTATATTTGTTTGATTCAAGGGGAAGAAATTACATAGAATGCATATGAAAAAGTCGATTTCCACCAAAATTTTTTGAAAAAGTGACATCTCTGTGCTGTGGGTATGCTGACCTTGTAGCCGATCTTGTCGATGATGTCTTTGATCTCGCTGGGCAGGTCGGCCTCGGTCCAGGCGCGTACCGGGTTGGGGATGCGCCCACCCTTACATGTGATGTTATAATCCTCCTTGAAGATTCGCCAATCTCTCTCCGTCATCTCGTCCTGCGCCTTGTCTGTCCAGTGCCGGTCGTCCCAGCGCTGCTTCGCCTCCTTCTTTGCCATGTTCTTCAATCGTTTCCTTTAAATACCAAAAAACACCATCGAATTAGGATCTATTTTTGTTGCAATCTACAAACTTGTTTCAATCAAGAATCGTTAATTTGGAATAAAACGATCACATGATAACCAAACCAGAATAAAATCATTAAAATCTCCAGTAAATCTCAATTTGATCTTAGAATATGATAAAGTTAGTTCTAATTATCAATGGTGGCAGGACTTTATTCTTTACTAGTATATCCAGGAAAATCACGATGGCCCTAGCTCTATGATGTCACAGCCAGAGCACACTATGGTTACGACGTGGAATTTGGAATTAACCATTCCTTCATTCAAGGTAGCCTTCACTGCCGGGGATAGGTATAATTTAAAGCCACGTCATTATTTACAGTAGTTCTTATTATCATTCGGTGAGCTCAAACAGGCATTGAAAGATATTTACAAGCTCTTATACGTTAGTGGTCTCTAGAGACAGTGCAGAGGTAGATTGTAATTCACTTTATCAACACCAGACGGTGGCACTACCTAGCCCACCTCAACAGCAGCAGCAGCTACACCTACATGGAGGTGTTATGCAAAGTTGCGGGGCTTACGAAAATCTGTGAAAACATTATGATAAGAGCAACTCACTTCTCTTGTTCCTTTTCTCCTTCTGTGCGACGCCGTTCTAGAAGCTCACCGTAGAACTTGGATTGGTCTTTCTTTTGTTGCTGTTAAAGTAATCATATGCAAACATAAATCCATCGTAAAGGGAGTAAAAATGTAATATTATTAATTTACACCTATAAGGTTAAGCTCGATGACTTGAGGGGTTGTATCTTGTACATGACAATAGTCACTTTGGGGCACGTGATTTCCATATCATTTCCACTTTTACCAATATTTTGTAAATCGTATTCACAATAAAAAACAACCCATGGAAGTAGATTTTTCATTTTCAAACAGACGAGAAAAGGGCTGAGGTATTGAGGAGACTGGATCTTTACTTTGAGGTCCATGCCGGCGATGTGTCCTCGGCCAAAGAGCTGCACCTGATGCTTCTCCTTGTAGAGCGGGTTGTAGTCGACGGAAGTGTCTTCAGACGCGTCCCAATCAAAGACAAACTTCCGGTCGTTGAGACGCCGCACGCGTTTCTTCTTCTTCTGCACACCGAGATACCTCTCCTGAAATACAAACTCAGCAATCACAACATTTTCATGTTTTTTTAAAAAATATTTTCTTGTTTCCCATTTCCTCAAAAATCGAAACCAAGACGTTAACTGATGTGATTCAAGGCGGTTTGTGGATGGTTAATTGTGGCTTTAGAGCAATAGCTTCTTTGTATGGTGCCTCATTGGTAACAGAGCCCCAGTTGTGGTTCGCCCTAACTTCACCAGTTTCGTAATTCAAGTACCTCATGGTCATTTGTTTTTTTATCATTTTATGAATTTTTAATCATCTATGAAAATAGACTCATAAAGAACTGATTAAATTTTTCAACACACAATATCTCCTATGTCGTATTTGGACTCCTACTACATCTGACCTGTTCTTCATTTGAGCCTCTCAAACGGTTCATGAGAATGGATTCTTAGTTACCTTTATGGCTTCTCCTTCCTTTTCTTTGTCCTTGATATCTTTTATTCTTTCTCTGTCTTCTTCCTCGGTACCCTTTTCTCTTCGCTCTCTGCGCTCACGTCGCTCTCGTTCATACACATCCTCTGTATAAATGTAAATATGAAATGTGGTATCGCAGTCTTAAGATGAAATTATTATCTTCAGGGACATGTTAGTTGGGGTCATGAAAAAAAGAGGATATATTTTTCTATCTTAGAGGGACTGAAAAACATGGAGATTGAGGCCCAATCAATTCTTTCTTTTACACGAGACGTCTTTTTAATAAACTGAAATGAAAACAAGGATTTCCTTGGAAAAGAGGGAAACTGACATCTCTGTGGACCTTAAACGTGGTATCTGTACTCGAGTTTGTTATAGATATTTTATTCATGGTTTCTAACGTTCACATAACTTTCCTCTTTTGGTTATATTGAAGTCATGCATTTGTGTTTATATTCGAGTGACTTTACTAGTACTGATTGTGTATTGAATGATCTTGTGAATTTATCATTATATCTTTGTTTGAATATCGTGAAATTCTCATAGTGTAAAATGTTTGGACTACTATCCATGACTCCTACCTAACATTGTCATCAAATAAACGAGCATCATATGGTGTGAATAAGAAAGTGATCATAGAAAGGTTGATCTAACCGGCAGATTCTCTGGCGAGTTTCATAAACTCCTGGTTACGTTGTCGTTCTGAGTCTGTTGCCTTCTTCTTGGCTTCTACCTCCTCCTGTCGACGCTTCAAGGCCTCCGCTGCCCGCTCCTCCTTCGTCAGAAACTTGGGCTGCAACGAATTAAATATACAACCTTTTTATGAATGATACCAACAACTTACTGAATCCTCGAGGGTAGAACATTTATAAATCTCTCATGAATTCGTGTGAACGAGTATCTGAAGATGTCATATGCTGTATAGGCAAATGACTGTTGCTCGGCGACTCCGTTTTAATCAAATCCTGTTTGCTATCATTTGTGATATAATTTTAACCAAATATTGCACTAACACCTCCAGCACATCATTTATGACGTATGTCTGTTTAACCTAGGCTACTCGCTAATGAAACCACTTTGTTGTTGATGTTTGAATTCAGCAGGTGTTCCTGAAATGCCTTTCTGTATGATGATGCGGAATTAGTCTAATATACTAAAAGCCAATTTTCAATTATTTAGATCGTGATGTCATGACCATTATTCCTGGGGAACGCATTTAAAAAAGACAAAAAAACATTAACCATAGAGAGGGCCATTAAGTTGCATTCGGTATGAACTTATATAACACGGGTTTTATTTTTGACCTCACAACTTAGCTAATAAATAGAATTTTTACATTCGTATGAAGTCAAGACCCCACGAATAAGTGGAATGAATGTTTGTGGTATGTACAGACGTTTTTTTAGCGAGTTAACTTACCCGACTTAACTCCTCCTCTTCCTTTTTTCGCTTGGCCACCAACTCTTCTAACGACAATGGAACACGAGCAGGTTTCTTTTCTCCTTTCTCCTCTTCAGCTTTCACCTTAGATCTAAATACGTAACAGGAATACTAATCAGAATCGTCCTTTTTTAAATGTTGCCAATAGAGCATTTGCTATTCATGCTGGTATTAATTAAAACATGATATGTCATTCTTTGAAGCCTATGTTGAATAATGCGAAATAAATACACATCTATGATTCAAAATACAAATAGTAAGCTTAAGATTCTTGATATTCAATATTATCAACAAACAGTGCCTTTATGGAATGTGGTTACTCAATTCACGGGTGTATACTTTATGACGTATTTTACCAATATTGACATTCAAATGAAGGAAAAATGACAGAAATGATGCTGCCCATCTCGTAACTAGGCACGTCCACCACAGATAAAGATTGCACAAGTAATCGGTACTATATAATAGCCCAAAGTTAATTTTCTTTTACATACTTGTCCTTATCTTTTTTATCTCTACTCTTTTTATGGCCACCAGGAGATCTTGAACGGGATCGCTTTCGTTTGCGCTCCCTGCTTCGGCTTCGCTTTCTTTCCTTGTCCCTGTCCCGACTGCGGCTTCTTTTTCTTTCCTTGTCTCTGTCACGGCTTCTACTACGTTTTCTTTCTTTCCGATCCCGGTCCATGTCTGATGACCTTATAATAAAGAAAATAAATGGATAGAGGTCAGTGCAACTTAGACTAAAGTCTTTCACATAATGGATAGAAGAATCCCACTTAAAATGGAACTGCAATGTTGGCCTTTTAAGGCCAAATAAGCAGGTGGATACCTTTAAACTCCAATACAAGTAGCTTAATACACGATGAAAATTATTTACAGAAAATGATATAAGGAGGGGAGGATGGAGGGAGAAAGGTCATCCATGAATAGGGAAGGGCCTGCATTGATTGGATACTTAAAGCCCTACACGTCTGTGAACTCAACAGTTCATGGATCAATGCACAGAGCTGAGGGAGGTGGGGTGGGGTGGGAGGGGTAGGGGAGACCAGTTACCCTGCCAAGAGTTCTGTGTATATAATGCAATTACTTTCTCATACCGTGGGGTGATTTTTGATAAAACACTTTCCTTTGATCCTTTTTTTTTTTTTTTTTTTTTTAGAAAATAGAGTCTGACTTTCATTTTCGCTTATCTATAACATGACTTCCCGATTGAAAATCACAATTAATACATTGTGAACCAAGATGTCAATGGCATTGTCACATGATTGTGTGATATGAAAATATAATATCTTACAGTGAATGACACTGTTTAAAGTAAACTCTTAAAGATCTAGAGATAACAAATTTGTTCCGATCGAAAGTACCCGACATGCGGGGTACCCCTTAAAAGCGGAATGCCTCGTTACTGGGTCACTACTTGCATATTTTTTTGTCTAAATCTGGTATTTTCGCAAATAAATTACAAAAACCCTCCTACCTTTTTATGTCGTCTCTGTCGAACTTCCTGTCACGCCCCCTGTCGGGTGATGGGGACAAAGCCCTCCGGTAATTATCCGGCCCAGGCATTTCTCTACAGGGTAAGAGAACAGTTGGTCTCTGAGTATCATGAATCTCAATGTCGAGCCCTTAGTGTAAGACAGTCAGATATTTCGGCGGTTTTTTTACGCGAAAATAAAAACACCAAAATATTTACATGAAACATTGTAGAGCAGTATTGACTTTTCAAAATATTCAGTTTAATTACGCTTACATTGATCGACCAACAGGTCATATGTACATGTATGTGACTTAATCACAAAGATAGTGTAGGGGCTGAATTATTAAGCTGGGGCTCTATGAGGGCGCACTCAGTCAGAGCCTCTGGGCCTAATCTAACATGTCCGACCCTGCTTTCCCATTTCTAATCGTGAAAACAACATGAAGTCGGGACAGGTTGTGGGTTCCATTTCTTTAGCCTTTAAATAGTTTAGGTAAAATATTCACGCCCTTATCTCCATTGTTGTGGACGAATACTGGACGTTACACTTCGTAGCCAGCACACTTTGTGGACACCATGCTTTGTGAATTTAATGCTACATTTTCAAGCGGCTTTATTTTCGCAAGACAGCGAGATGGTTGCCTTGGGGTCTACGCTTCGTTTTAATGCTGTGTTAATGGGTTTTTTTACAATCAAACCGGCCTGTAAAAACCTGATCTAATAATTGTCACTTTCTTAGCTGAATGACAGTTGTTATCTGAAGTTTCCAAGTCAATTCTAGACAAACTTCTGTTATCAAATTAAAGAGTTGTTCCTCACTTCCTGAAAACCCGAACATGTTGGCAACGAAGTATTGACCCTCTTCACACTGGCGCCATCTTGTAATGGCCGACATGTAGATCACACCAAAACGAGGCGAGTACTGTTAGAGTGAAGCCACCACTGCAGCAGGCGCCTAATACCACTATAATAATGAAATCATAAATCATTCTTCTGTCATTAATATAAAGCCGAATTTTACAATCAAAACATTGTTAGAAACCTGAGACTTGGGCCTATCTGTTGGTATATATATATATATGATAAACCTGTGCTATGTCTATGATTTCCTGTCATAGATTGAACATTGTTTTGGTAAAATAACACAAACATGTTACCTTCCTACTTTCACAGTGATTTAATGAAAAATCTATCGCGATGACCTACAGAAATAAAGACCCTACCTTCTTAGGCATTTCAAGACGATTAAAATGATACCAATATTACCAGGCGGAGATAGATATTTCCTGAAGTAATAGACTAATGATGCATCTGTTAATTGTCAGAAAATTTGGGAATTTGTCAACAAATATTTGATCGTGTTTTAAGTCTGCTACAATAATAAACATGTTACAGTAGAAAAATTAAAAATTAAAATATACAGGTGAATAAATATAGCACTTGTAAAATATTGCAATCTTTGACAACTTTGTATCAGCAGTATTGGAAATGCAATAATAACAGAAAATCGAATTCTTTTGGTGCTCTTTTTGACTCCTTGTCATCTGTCATTATGCTCCATTATCTCAGGAAATATCTATCACAGCCTGGCAATATAGGTGTCATTTTAAACGTCTTCAAGTACCTAAGAAGATAGAATGGTAATATCTATAGGTCATCGCGATAGATTTTTCATGAAATCAGTGTAAAGACAGGAAGGTAACATGTTTTAGTTTTTTTTACCTAAAACAATTCTGATTTTCCATCTATCTTACCCAGAACACAGGTATATCATAAATAGTACCAACAGAAAGGCCTAAGTCTCAGCTTTCTAACAATATTTTGATTATAAAATTCGGCCATTTATTTATGACAGAAGAACGATTTATATTTTCATTATTGTAGTGGTATAGGCACTTGCTACAGTGTTGGCTTCACTCTGACAGTGCTCGCCTCGTTCTGAAGTGCGGAAATTTCGCTGGTGCGCGGCTGGTATTTTATAAAGTACATAGAACCAGCGAAACCCGTTATCACGGCGATCGCCACGCCACACTTATGTGCAAGGGGTGATACAGATACCTTGTGGACAGGGCTAAATAAACTGTGCATACCTGGTACTTCAATAATGTAATGAGTACTTTGCAAGTGTCTATTGTTTGCAAATTATGATCATCTAAATACAAAGGATACATCTATATATATGCGTTTGTATATCATCATAATAGCAACTTATAGGATTCTAGATTTGGAAGTTTATTGCATGGATGCTTAACTGTGACTTTGCAAACAGTATGTACACATTTATTTCTTGTCAACAAGAGTCCATCTAGATCTAGATCTAGATCTTGTACCCTTATTGTCGCCCAGTGCCGCTCCTACACTGCAGCATATCACACACATGTGTGCATAAAAAGTATGATAAAATGTTCGGTACTTTAATTTGAACAATATACATCTTTCCAGTAATGCACGAATAAATCATACTTACTACCAATAAGTTGCCTTTTGCGAAGACACGAACTGTCAGTAGAACTTGCGGCGATATACGCCAAACGAGCGTATTCCCTTCGCTTGTAACCGGCTTATTTATAATTCTTGCCTACCAGCGAAAGCGGAGTAGTCTCTTTCACGACCGCTTGGGGCACAAGCCGTGAACACGTCGTCTGGTGAGTGGTGGCCGCACTACAGGCTAAAAGCGGAGTTGGTTTCCCGTTCATCCACTAGGTGACGCGGCGAAATCAAACTGGGACCACAGAGTAAAAACTACTCTGTGCTGCGACGCTCGCCTCAAGCTCTGCAGTGTGCGGCGAACCGGCCTTGACCTTGAGCATTCCTCAACCTTAAGCCAGGCGGTTGTTGTTTTGCTCTGGCAGTTAAGGGCTGTGTTTAGAACTACCAATAGACATGTCAGGAGATACGCTTTGGGAGGACAGAGATGTCAGATTTGACATTTCGCCACAGTAAGAATGTTCATATGTTATTGTTCACGTAGAATCAAAACTAAACACAAAACAACTGGGCCTTACTAGTCTCACTCCCACACTCACCTAACACTCACTGACTCAGTCACACTCACAGTGTTGTGTGTTGATTGTTGTACACTCTGAGCGTCTCAGGATCAAGCAAAAACCTGTCACAGAGTGTTTGAACGGGCTTGGTCTCCGTTGGTGACTCTCGGTCGTGGTCGTAGAGAGTTGTTTGTTTTTGCAGAAAACATTTTATTGCATGTCATGATCTGTCATCTGTTATTTTTGGGCAAATACAAGCATTGAGGGGGGGGGGGGGGGGGGGGCACCTTTCTTTTCTGTATTCCAAAAAAGGGGGGGGGGCATTGTTTTTGGTATTTCCATGGGGGGAGGGTGGGCAATTTTTCCAGTTCCATGATGTGGAGTAGCCCTACTTTTTTTTCACTATTTCTGAGAGGGTCAACAATATAACTCACATGTTTGTGTTTGATAACAAAGACTAATGTTTGTAATGAAATGCATTGCTTTAAAAAAAGTTCTTTCTGTAGTATATCACCATGCGACAGTCCACTCATACCTATGATCTTACTTCCCATGCCAGACTACAAGAAATGGCCAGAACATTACTATTTACATGTGAATAATACCCCTACCGGAAAAAAGTGGTCATGAAGGGAGTCTGACTGCCAACAGAGGGTACAGATCAAGAAAGTTTTTCCTGGATATTCGAGTGTGAACAAACAAGCCTTGAAATGTGATTTCAGAAGTACATAGTCAACCATTCACAAGTTGAGGAAGAAATCTTACTAAAAGAAATATTAAGAAAAAACTACTTGTAATACTTGGAGCTCATGCTGTTGTTTAACACTGGGGAACTGCATTATATGGTATCCGGACAATACGCTTTGTAGCCAGTATGCTTCGGTTTTCAACGGGTGACCGACGGTCACTACGCCTTCTTTTCAAATTATGTCAGAACTCTATCAAGAATTTATGTAGAAACTTCAAATAAAGATCAGATCAGACCACATACTAACATATCTTGCATATTTATCAATTTACAGACAGATGTCCATGCGACCAGGAGAACGTTTAATCGACAAGTTGGATTCCATTGAAGATACCAAGGGAAATAATGGCGACAGGGGTAAGGGTTTAAATCATCTGATACTACAATGCAAGAAATCTATTTTATACTGGAAAGTCCTTATCATAGATGGTGGATATTATTCCTTTCAGAGAAGCCATTGTTATGTATTTTAAATAACCGGAATAGAATTATAACATGAATTACAAATTGTTGAAAAACTGTTCAACTAACGGTGATAGGTACACTTGATTCTTCAACAACAATAGCAGAACTTAACGACTTGAGTGTTTCTATGCAATGTAGTGCATGTATATAACCATGTTTCCATTCCACAGGTCGACTTATTGTCACCAACCTAAGAATCATATGGCACTCACAAGCCATGCCTCGCGTTAATTTGTGTAAGTATGACAGGCCTTCTGTTTTTAACTCTATAGTAGTTTATGTATAATTTCATCTGGGAATGCAAGAATGGTGCTAATCGTTTTAATATTTCCTAGTCCCTGAGTCAAAAGAATATCATTACAATAGATTTTTTTTTATCAAAAACTTCTTTCATTAAGTTTTTTTTTTACTTCGGCTAAGAGATGAAGTCAGTAATGCTACACATAATCAGTTATTGCGGCACCTGCTCATGAGTTAAGGTCCGTACATTGACATTAAGCCAATTGACAATTACGTTTCCATGTTAAAATGACATTGCATATGCAATCATTTTTCTTTTGCAGCTATTGGATACAACTGTGTAATAAATATATCAACAAAAACTGCACAGTCCGTAAGTATGATTTTAGTATATGACCTAGAACCATAAATGCTTATTTCATTGAACATTAAAATATACAATGTAATTACTATTTTATTAGTTTATGTTTAGTAGGTGCTTAGATTCAGCACATTGGGCATAGACACACAGCTTGCTGCACAGGCAAAGATGACACATTTTTTTGTGACTAGCATCTATACCGTTATTTAAAAAGTTGCCTTCGCAATACCCCTGAATTCAACATTGATTCATCCTTATAAAACTTATATATAAGACTTGATTGCTTCTCACCCCTTCACTTTTATTCTTCATGTTACAATCAATATGCAGCTTACCGACAGAAGTGCCCCTTTCAAATTTGTTTGTCATACTATGGAGGCCTTTGCAATATCGAGCCATTGCATGTCCACGGAATTGCAGCACATATGTTGCGATCAGTGACAATAGTTATACATTGAATTTAGCCATGCGAACGATACACAAGAAGGTGTGTTAATTCAGTACTTCTTATTTTACAGAAATTACGTGGTACAACGGAGGCTCTTTATGTCCTTACCAAATGTAACAATACCAGATTTGAATTCATTTTCACAAACTTGGTAAGTATAGTGCCACGTCTAGCATCATATGGTTCATTGGTTTGATATAGCCCCTTCCATATTCGAGAAAATGCTGAATTTGTTCAATCTCGTTTTGTTTATAAGAACCAAAGGCATATTTTATTGTAACCGATACTTTAGTTCGGATGAAGCATAACGGTCTATCAATTTGTGATGCGTATCAAAGACGTGTTGATGTAGTTCACAAAGAGAAACGTATATTATGAATACTTCAGTTAGCTAATGTGACACAGACATTTATAAAATGTAAATATCTTTGTCTACGTTGAACAAGTTACCAATAAAACACCTCTATGATAACACTAAGTGACTGGTTGCTGGCAGGTACCTGGGTCTCCTCGTCTCTTCACGTCGGTCATCTCTGTACACCGTGCCTACGAGACGACCAAGATGTATCGCGAGCTCAAACTGCGAGGTGCACTAATTAACAATAAAACACTGCGTCTACTGCCCCAGGAACAGGTGTATGACAAGATCAGTGGTGTGTGGAACCTGTCCTCTGACCAGGTAATTCACTTGATACATGTCCATTCTCGCGCTGGATATTCAGCGATGTGCTGTTCGCAAATATGCATATATATATATAATGTGTCCGTGTCACTAATGTTATGCTAACTTGTAAAAAGTCGTAGAGGTCTATCAGCGGAGACCAAGAGACATTACTCTAATGTTATCAGGAGCAAGGCCCAGTGTTGTAACAATGGCTGCTTCTTGGTTGTTACATACACAATATTACCCTGATTTATATCTGCATTGTCGTATTCTCCGTGGAGGATATGATAGTAATATGATGCAGATCAAAATCATGGTAATTGTATATTTATTATTCAGCATTCCAAAAATAAGGTATCAAAGGAAAGACAAAGAAGCCACCTATCTTCTCATGACATCTTCACCGTATTCTACTCAGTGGCGATCCGTAGGCTCTATAGGTTTAGTATGGAGTCCCCGTATTAGGTGGATGATGAAAGCCACCACTGTAGCGTATACCCAAGGCCTTATTTTGGAAAAAAAATTGTCATCTTTTAAAACAGCCGCTTTATCAATTGAATGATCACAAGTTGGCATAGTTTTATTGTGATGATATTGTATTGTTTTGTATCTACAATAAGATTGTTCTCTTTAAAAGTACGATCATTTACCTACTGTTCATTTTCAACAGGGTAACCTGGGAACATTTTATATCACCAACGTGAGGCTTGTGTGGCATGCCAACATGAATGAGTCCTTCAATGTCAGCATTCCCTACCTACAAATGGTAAGTTACAACCTAAACACTCAGCTGCCTATTCTTACATGACACATGATAGAGCACCCTTAAATCGTTGAAAGATTACAGAGCACACTTAAACATATATATCTAGTAATCCGTAAATATCCTGCCCTAACTACCCTAGCGAATTCATACAATGTAGATCTACTTCATTATAATATGTATTAAGTCAGAGATGACAGTTTTCCATTTTCTCATAAAATCCTTGTTTTTATTTCCACTTTGTAAAATTCTTCTGCCTTGTGTAAAACAAATATAATATGAATTGAGCCTCATTGACGCCAATAACAGTGGTTTTGAGCCTCCACACAGACCGATCTCATGGCCGACACCGACGTGTTTTCAATGTTTTTCCTATCTCTCAGAGGCAGCAAATTCTATATGAAAAAGAGTTCCATTTTTGTTTCTGACCCGGTCCGACATACTCATTATCTCCACTTACGTCAGCACCGCCCCTCCCCACCTAGCTAGTACTCACATACATCATGTATTTTGTAATATGTCTCATAATTCATTCTGCTTATATTTTTAGAAAAGTGTAAAGATTCGAGATTCTAAGTTCGGATTTGCACTGGTCATCGAAAGTTCACAAACGGTAAGTTAGTACCGCACATTGAAATCAGTATAAATTGCAAAGGAATTTGACGAAAATAGTAGATGTATTGACGTCTTAGCCAAAAACCAGACCAGTTAAAGCACCGTATTCTTCACCAAAAACGTATCCACACTAATATAACCTGCAGTGTTTTCCCATGCTCTATGTATCAGGATATCCTATCTATGCTTTAGAAAATAGTGATATGTCATACGCAAATTTAACGGTGAATAATTATAAGGAAAATCACGAGATGGAAATAACTTGGTAGGTACTACACCGAGTTTGACCACAGAGTGATTCACAAAGTGAAGCTGAGTGAATTACTCTGCGGTCAAACGAGGTGAAGTGTAGACCAAATAATTTTCATCGTCTGGGTTTCTGATTTTATCTCCCCCTGTATAACATTATTGATTAATAAAATAATCAACCAATTAGCCATTGAGTATTGGGTACACAACTTTCACAGCTGTGGAGTATGAGTTCCAAACGTTAAGCCTATGGAGAAAAATACGGGGTGAGATAAAGGTTGATTCTTCATTGAGTATTGAGTGAGCGCTGTTCGGTGCTTGCAGGGCGGGAGCTACGTGCTCGGGTTCCGCATCGACCCCGTGGAACGGCTACAGGAGGTGGGCAAAGAGATCCAGAGTCTGCATCGAGTCTATAGCGCCTGTCCCGTCTTCGGCATCGAGTTCACCACTGATGAAAATGTACGTTTTCAGTCCTAATTCTGTGATTTGCACAGTTTTTTTTTTTGTTTTTTTTTAACAGCAATGCCATTAATTTAAAAAAAAACAACACCTTTTTATTTATTCTGAAAGAGATAAGGTATTGGCCTGTATACAATCTGATCCAGCATCTTCGTACATCGATTTGGCATTGCTTCGATAATGATCATGTCCTCTGTAATATCTTTTGCAGAATTTGATGAATACATGAATAGTTTCTAACTTGTGTAGTCACATGATATATTTTACATGTCCTTATAAATCACTGCTATTCTAATATCCTCGACGTCAGTTCTCTGCAATGCTCATGTAATTCTTGCTCGTACATGGCCAAGGCGGTTGTTCCAAAGTATACCTAAACAATAGTTTTAAATTTATAAGATGTGGCTATGGCACCTTTTAGTAAGCAAAAGAACTGTTGGTCCTGATAATAAAGCCTACAATCAACAACATAACTTTGGTGGTTCTACTATTTCTTCATCTACTTAAAAAATCATATTGTTTTGATAAAAAATAAACATTCCTTCGTGTTGGAATTTGCTACACTTGCACCATCTATGAAATGATTATGTCTCAGGTCTATCTCTGGATTCTATGGCATGAATAACGGTTTGTGTCTCTTGGCTTTGACAGCCGCAGACTATGGAGGAGTTGACGGTGGACAACGTCCAGGATGACGTAGAGATCATGACGTCAGACGAGCAAAGTGACGCTTTCGCTGTGAGTTTTCTAGATCAAGGTTATTTCTTTATCATTAACATGCTACAGGCAGTCATCCTTTAGAATACCTGTTGACTGGATAGATGCCTATAAGGTATTCTAAGACTTAGATTATATATTTGAATTCTATTGGTAATGCATATTCCCGTTTAATGCAAAAGATAAAGTAATTTACTGCGGAATTGGGTTTAATGGTACAGTATCGGCTTCAGTTCCCTTTTTCTTTATAAGATCCTCCCTAACTCCATCTTGTCATACTTCCTTCCTTTACCGTCGTCCAATGGTCGCCCTCGCTCTCCTGTTTTCCTTCTAATATATTTCACACGTCTATTCCCTTAGTCTGTCTCGAATTCAACCCCTCCTCAGGCTCTCCCCGCCCTTGCCCTACCACCAGCCCCCTTCCTCCATTTATTTCTGACGCCCTGCCTTACACATCATCTCATGCCTCTATATCTTGCTCGTGCTCCCTCCCTCTATATATGCCTGTCCGCCTCCTTGCTTCTCCAGCCACCCTCCATCCTAGCCTCCCCTCCTCTCCCTTTCCTCCCCTTCCCCGTCACCCATCTTTCACCGTGTCGTGACGCCCGTGTACATACAGAATAATCAGTGGTTTTGTAAACTGGCGGCCGTAAACCACGAGTGGTTGACGCGTTGTAATATAAGAGCATCAGAGAGTGTATTAATACGTCAACCTAGAGTGGTTTACAGAGCCGCCTGTCAACAAAGCCATCGTTTGTTGTTTTCTGTATATATTATCCATCTTTTCCAATATATTAAACCCAGAAATTGCCATATTAAAGGTAATATTAATGTGGACTATATTTTTGCTTTATGGCAGAAAGAGACTATTTTTCCGTATACAATGGCTTTGAGGTTGTATACCTCATATTTGAATCCGTATACCATTGTTATAGTATTTGACACTTTAAACAATGGTTAGTGGTTTATTGAGTCCCCATACATTCTCAATGGGCACATTGTATGCTATAGATAATAAAGAACAGATGATAACGAGGTATTGTGTATGCTCCAGGCTTACTTTGCTGACGGTGACAAACAGAAGGACCGTGACCCGGTGTTCAGCGAGGAGCTGGGACTCGCCGTAGAGAAGTTAAAGGAGGGCTTCACGCTCTCGGGACTATGGGAAGTCATCTCATAAAAAGAAAGTTAATGCTTTAAGTTCTCAGTACTAACACTACCTAACTCCGATACTCCCCTCTAAGAATGCATGCCGTGCTTTCATCCACATTTCTCATTATATCTTCGGGCCGCTTGGTACCATCCGGTAAAAATGCCATTGCAGAGCTTTTAAGTGTGGTTGTCGGTGAAGCTATACCGACTTCTTGTAAATGAAAGTGCCACTTTATATGGCTGAGGACAATATATCTGGAAACTAATGAACCTTTATTTATTGAATCTGTAATATAGTCGTCTATATTTTGAACCATGTTGAGTCTCTAGGTAACTATGGTCGTGAGTATGACAATATCAAACACAACCTTGTGAACGGATCCTAGATCCGGTCTATACTCTTCAAATGCAGAGGATTTGTCAGGTTAAGTACCAAGCCTAATGATTGATACCAAGGGGATTGGGTGATCAAGGTTTCATCAGGTTGAGACTCATCAAGCATCCAATTTTTGGCTGTATCAAGGCATGTGACTGGGTAACTTTTTGGGATATAGGAAGTTTTTCCTAGGTTCTCCTTACTTCACCAAATTATGAAAATGTTAAAAATAAAGAGTCTCTGCCAACAGACAAAAATCAGACCAAGATGAAGATAAAGAACTGAAGCACAATAAACAGCACCATTTGAACTATTCCTAAACCATCTATCTAACACTAAGTATTCTTTCTGATATCTATCTTTAACATGTATAATAGAAGCCCTCGCCGCTAATATCTTATTGTGTAAACAACCTTCCCTCCCTCCCCCCCCCCCCCCCCCCCGGCTGGTGTTCCCCTTGATAAGGTGGAAAATTAATTTGTTTAAAAATAATAACTTCCCAACAAGCGGGCAGCGCCGCGTTGACGGGTACTGTGGGTGGGTTTTGTTTCGGCCAAAGTGCCCCGAGATCCGTGGTGCCCGCCTCAGCGGCGTTTCCCACTAGCACCCTACTACCGCGGTTGTGCTGTACAATGCCCTTGTAACATTGTGTGTTCTGATATTATTTATTTATTTTTGTTAACATCAGTCATGCCTAAAATGATCGTACCTGGGTATTTGTGCGAAACTTGATAGCATTGTGATGGGAAAATGACCAGTAATCACGCATCAGACCGGGCTGGTTGTTCAGTTCTTCGATAATGGTCGATCTTTCAATACATCAACCAATGGTGTTTTTATGGTCACTTGTTAGCCAACGTTTCGGCCTTGAGATATGGCCTTCTTCAGGGCTAGAATTTGATAGCAATGTAAGTTATATAAGGAATATGCGATAAGTGGAGTAAATTATATATGTTCAATTCACTCTGAGGGACATGGTATGCAGCGAGCTGGTGTGTGTGTGTGGTTTACCTACAACAGCTGTGACACTGAGCAAATGTTTTTTGTTTGTTTACTCTTAGAAATGTGTGACGTGTGCATTTATTACATTTTATTGGATCAAATTATGAGATGAATATGGGAATATTGACTACCAAAGTTCAGGGCTAGATTTCTACTAACACCGCAGTTGATTTGAGAATTTCAGTTTTTCGCATTAAAGCGTGCACACGTTCCTGTCACCTAGTGTTTTACTGGTTATGGGTCTAATATGCAGACCAACCTTGCTCTTTTTGAAAAACTATTAGAATTGTTTTTAGTCATTCTTATTTCGTATGAGTGGTCTTCCACTGGTCATTATGAGGTATACATAAAGATTAAATCAATTCATCATTATCCGCGTATGTGAACCTTGAAGGGATATAGAGAAGTCATGACAAAAGGTATCTATCCATACGTTTAAAAACTAATCAAATGTAGGGGAATCTAAGATCTGATGACAATCCAATAATTGTTTTTGACTGCCACTCCAATGTCCTTTTCCTCTAACCTTGCAGGAAGCTTCAACGAGGAGGCTGGGACTCAAAATGAGATTGTTATCAAGCTGTAGAACTTACATCACAACTGTTGCTAGCTATTTCATTTATAGAGCGTTTAGCATTATACACTATTTATTAAATGGAATAGAAGTGTCATTTTTGTCAATGTGAATATTTCAGCTTTCCAAGGAAAGGTCACGTAATATGTGATAATCAGTACATTCCGTCCATGTTCTGTACGTCTTTTTGACATGCTCGTAATAAAGATCTACGAAAAACTCAGTGTATTTATTATGTTTATATCCGTGATGCTTAGAAATATCCACCGTTGTCGAAGCACTGAATTTCTAGCCTTAACTACTAGGATGTAAGTTATAATCAAAACAAGACGAGGTATCGTCCTATTTCCTCAGCGATGCTACATTGAATGACAGTCATTAGAACTGTCCCTAACCACTGTAACCATAGTGCCCTGTCACCTGTGGATGTAAGATATAGGCGGTCTTTGTTGATGATTCGGAGATTACAAAACAAATAAAGTATCGAAATATTGATGAAAAAAACGTTGGCTAACTCTATAAACAAGAGGCACATGAGTAGATTGTTACCAGTCATAGCGTTTTATTCTGAGAGGGGAATCCCTTGGAGCTGGGCTTGGGGTTCTTAAAGAGAAAGGGGGCGCTCTAGGAATTCCTATACCGGTAACCATTATAAGTAGTGCCCTAGAGAGAAATTGGCTATTAACAAATCTCGAAAAAAGTACAGTAAAACTTAGTTTCATTAAAGAAATTTCCAGTGGCTAGTGGATTGACTAATGTATTTCCTGAGATTGTTAAGGGAGTTCTGCCTGGACATGTTAAAACAACCCTTAACTCTTCAAAGTAAGTACGGTACCATGGGGCCGTCCTTAAATGATGCCATGCAGCAGGGGGGAGGGGGGGGGGTTGTCTCAATGACTAAAAATGATAAAGGTTCAATGACAAAGCATTAACAAGGGAAAAGATAGTCAAAATAGCATGATGTCATTTATGGACAGCCCCCATACTACTAGATGCAATAATATGTTTGTTCGACCCGAGTATGGTACTTTTTTTTTTTTCTTCTGTTTTTTTCACCTTAAAGTAGGTGGTCTTCCATTATAAGTATAATACAAAATCCGGACTGTTTACAAAGTCAATATAGTCAATAACCAAATCACATGTAAATTACAAGAGGTGATAATAATTAGAGCTAATTAATTAATTGATTAACTGATTAACATACAAATGGTTTGGTTGTTGAAACCACCCGACTTAGAGAAGTCCATGTTGAAACAGTTAAGTGAGCAATCCCCCCCCCCCCCCCCCCCCCCCGGATAGGGCTCCCCTTATCGGCTGGGCTGGCGCCTCACCTCCGTTGACCGCCGAGTCTCCTACCGGATGTCCGCGGAACTTGACGCATATAAGGAACCCGTTCCATCTGCACTTTTACCGTTTCCTCAGCGGCAAGCCGTGCAGCTGTAGTAGTGTGGGTTCCCCGAACTCGCACAAATCTTCCATCATGGGTTTTGGAATGCATTGGTTCGTGGATCTACTTAACTATGCCATTGCTAATCCAATCTACCTTGTGCTCTTCGTAGTTCTCTATCTAAGTCTATTTGGGTTCTCCATTTGGTTCTCAAGTAAGAAGAAGAAGGGACCAAACCCCTTCGCGCACGATACAGCAAGACTGCCTCAACCTCTTGTCACCGACGACAAAACCCGCAACTGTGTAATCAAACAAGGTTAGTAATTTCTTCTTAGTCATTTGTGTATTGGTATTTTAATGGAGAGAAGTTTATGATACTATTGATGTAGTATTAACGGGTAAAGTATGTTTCCCAGGGAAGTGCTAGTAGCCGAAAAAGTGATGTAACCGAGGTAATGATCGTCTAGATCTAGCCTATTCTAATTTCTAGGCCATTGTACAGTTGTGGATACGAGGATTTGGGAGATATTTTTATTGAATTCCCTAGATCTTACTGGAATCTCTATCTTTTACATTTCGAATAGATTCAGCTGCCTATAGCCCACTAAGATTTGATGTACATGTACAATTATGATACATTGTGAAAAACTATCGAATGTAGTTTCGATTTTCAGTGTGATTGATTTTAATTTTCCTATTTATTAGTAATTGGATCTAGACTTTCAGTAACGATTATGTTGTGCATACATGCATCTAAGCTAAGGCTTTAACCATGATCGACGCGTCATCTGACTATCAAGAGTCATCCTATCACTTTGATCATGGTGGCAGTGGTCCAACTGAACTAGACAATACTCAATAGATACCGGTACCAGTTGGACTTTGGTATTGAACCCAGTGTCCGTAGGCATTCAACTATTATATTGGTGTACATGTAGACAAAAACAAAGACAGATATGTACGTTCTATGGATCTCTGGACTCATCCATGGCCCCCGTACCGTATCTATTATATCAGTGGGATATTAGCAAACTTTAAAAACTTTTATGACAAGAGGCAGTTTCATAGATTAGTGCAAAGTCTGTATTCTAAGTACAGTAGAACCCCGCCTAACGGACACCCCGCGTAAGCGGACACCCCGCGTTAACGGACACCTTTGCTCGGAACGGTTCCCTCTATTAGATGTTTATTTTAACCTCGCGTAAGCGGACACTTTGGCCCGGAACGTAGGGTGTCCGCTTACGCGGGGTTCTACTGTATCTTGATTTCATTGTTTTTTTGCTCTGTTGTGGTAGACATTAATTTGGTCCTAGCAAAAAAAACATTGAAAGCTATTGTCACTATTATTATCTACAACGAAAAAAAGTTCACATGTCAGGTAAAAGAGATCTTTCACATCCTACGTCAACAACGACGTACGTTGACGTTAATGGCCGATAGAATTAAAATGTATATTAAAATGTACATCTGATGTACTATTAATGTATTTTGCCAAATCTCATAATGTACGGGGGTAGGGCAGCATGTATGGATTACTCAAGCAAATTTACACACAAAAATAAGTCAGAATGGCCCATAACTATGTTCTAGGAGTCAGGTCTCTCCCATTGTTTTAGGATTCCATGAGAAAAGGCTGCCGGAGAAAGTGGACGCGATTGTGATAGGCAGTGGTATTGGCGGGTTGACTGTGGCCAACATTCTGGCCCGTGCTGGAAAGCGGGTGCTGGTTCTCGAGCAACATGACCAGGCGGGAGGCTGCTGCCACACGTTTGTCGACAAGGGCTTCGAGTTCGATGTGGGCATCCACTACATTGGCGAGATGCGCAATAATACCATCTCCCGTCTCCTCATTAATCAGATGACTAACGGTCAGCTGGTGTGGGAAGACCTAGATGATGTGATCGATGTAGTAAGTTTCCTCATATTATATGTGATTTTTCCCTCCAAGATCTATGAAATCTGTTTCACGCAAACCCAAAATGTTTTGTGGCTTAATGGTAAATTCCCAAACTAATTGTTAAAATCAATGTATCATATCAAGGCACTGAACATAAAAATATAAGTGCATATTTAAATGAATGGGTTGTTTATGTTCAATCACATTAAATGCCCTGCTTGAAAATGCATACATTGATTGTTTGTGTGTCAAACAGCTATCATATTGTTTCATGTGTTTTTTTCTAATGAATTTCAGTATTATTTGAATGATATGACAGTATCTTTCGTACTTCTTCTCCAATACAGTAGCTTGAAGGAGGAATTTCAAGTTCCTATATTATTGATATTTTCCCTTGACTTTCAGGTATCCTTTGGTGCCCCCAACAAAGCTAGACATTACCCCATGTGTACTGGGAAAGATGCATGGAGGCAAGCGCTCATCAAAGACTTCCCGGACGAGGAAGTGGCCATCAACAAATTCTTCATGCTTTTAAAGGTTTGTTCTGACTTAATGACAGTTTTAAACATCCATGACAAAATAACATTTATCTGAATCAAGTCGAAACTCCGCAAATGCCGAATGAATATTTCCAATCATGAATGATGTCAGTTTCAAGACTGGTGTCTTCCTTTATCCAAAATATTTTCCAATTCACAAGGTTGAAAGCAAATATTTTTTAAGGACGCTTCTCAAATTCCAATAGATTTTCTACTCCATATTTGAGATCTCTGTTTTATATGCAATTATGATTTGATTCCAGGAAGTGCGAACACAAGTGTTAGGAGCTGTACTCTTCAAGACCTTACCCCTCTGGCTCCTGAGGCTCGTCATCAAATTCGGTCTGGTTGGATTCGTCACTAAATACTTCACATATTCCAACCGCTCGCTAAAAGAGGTCTTGGACGAACTCACCAATAACGCGGAGCTGAAGGGAGTACTTGCGTACAGCTTTGGCGATTACGGTAAATATTATTATTTAACTTGCTCATTCTTTATTCAAAATAAACACCAGTCTCAAGAATCAGAAAGTTTTTATGATTAAAATGACATTTGATTTAAGATGCATAAAATGTCTAGTCAATAAAACATAAAGCAAGTGAAATCGAAATATGCATTACCATTGAAAGGACAAAAAAAATTAGTTTCCACATTTAACCCCTTAAATAGGGGTTAGTTTAGGCGTGTTTGTATACACACCTTGCTGTAGGTTGGTCTCTCCACTTCCACAGCAATTTCTTGCTCAACTCTTCACTGCACAAACAAAAACAAATATAAATTTCACTTGGAGAAAAAAACACCATTTTACATCTGGTCTGAGTTAGCCGATCATAGAGCTGCTATATGTGGGGGAATAGAGGAATTAATATTTTGTTCTGCCTGTATTTGCTCGGCAGGCACGACGCCGTCGGAGACGAGCTTTGCCATGCACGCCGTCCTCCTCAACCACTACATGTACGGCGGCTCGTACCCGCGCGGCGGCGCCAGCGAGTTCGCCTTCCACATGATTCCGCTGATTGAGAGCGCCGGAGGCCGAGTTCTCGTACGTGTTAAGGTGGAGGAGATCCTCGTCAACAAGAAGGGCCGTGCTATTGGTAAGTGGAAGACCTCGGAGCGCGCGAAAAAGAGTCACAAGGCATCCCTGAATGCAATTCAATATCACACCCTCCCATTCTACTATGATGCCACCACTATAAAAGTAAATGATCAGATAAATCTTTCTGTGTGATAACTTGGATATTCCAAGTGATTTTTTTCTACTCAAAAAGACATGCTTTCAAACATATTCAGGCGCTTGTGTATCGTCATTACATCTAATGAAAAATTGCTTGGGAGTACAATGTATTTCTTCATAGAAAAACCGCGAATAAGATACGTTGAATATAACAAAAAGATACGTTGAATATAGCAAAACAATGAAAACGAAAATCATTCGTAGCCCAACTACCTCTGTATGATATGGACTACCTGCTGACGGTGTTTCCCTTTCGTTGTGTGACTAGGAGTGCGAGTGAAACGTGGAGATACGGAGCTGGAGCTTTACTCTCGTCTCATCATCTCTGATGCCGGCGTTCCAAACACCTTCATGAATCTCCTCCCAGAAGACGTGGCCTCCAAGTCAAGTGAGTCTCAGCTCCTCATTAACTCCACTGCCGAAGCAACTAAGCGATTTATTTTGAAATTGAGGGAGTTTGACCACAAATCAGCCCAATTGTATAGTTCAGTTGTTTTTTTTAATTTAAGAATTTATTCACTTCATTTTACACAGATTTTCCGGTGAATCATGCGTTATTTTCTGTCATAATGTCACAACGGTCATTGAACTAAAATGAATACTACATATTCACCAATTAGCTAAAATCATATAGTATGTACATGTACATCGTAATTAATATTCAATGTAAAATATGTGAATAGTCATAGTCGGTTGAAACTTTATAAGTATTTTTTTCAATTTTTTGATTTATTAACAATATTTATGTTGATAGGCATCCACAAGCTGTTGAAAGACAACACTATCGAGTCAGGCATCGGAGCAATGTCACTGTTTGTCGGACTGAAGGGTACAGCAGAGGAGCTAGGACTCAAGGCTCAGAACCTATGGGCATTTACTAGGTGAGGAAAGATATCGCACATGATACCGCATGTTCACCCCAATCTATGGGTGTTTAACTCTTTCTGTCCGAGCCTGATTGCAGTGCACAGGCACTATAGGACGAGGCATAATACCTCTATAAACCCCAAGGGGACGAGACTATCGCCGTATGGTGTCTGTTTGTCGTATGGGCGTCACTTAGCAACCTTTAGATACCAGTTACTATAGTTACTTATCGAATACCCACAGAGTATAATGATGAACATGGTATTTTTGATAAATTGTGAGAAAATGGTGTAAATCTATTCATTATTTCTCATAAAACATAACGTTTGTGATGATGACACATAAACATAAATATATTTTTAAACAATGCCTGGAGGCATTGCTCGTCCCCTGGGTGGGAATGCCTCCAGGCATTGCTCGGACTGAAAGAGTTAAGGGGTGAGGAAAGCTATTCTAAATAATCATCTCTGTTTCGTAGAATCTAAGGGTGTTTAGAGAGTACTGAAAGGTCTCGTAAATACATAAGAGTATAGAAAAATGAAAACTTTTTTTGATAAGATATTTGAAAGAGATGCTCTGACAAGACACACAATAGATAGAGGTTCACTTTGTTTTGCTCTGTTGAACAATTAGATTGTTAGTCATTTAGATTTTTTCACATTCCGAGGGTAATTCTCGAGATAAATGTAAATCCGAATAGAGAATTAGGAGGCTTAGGTTAGCAATTCACTTAGAATAGCTGAAAATACAGGTCCCCAAAACCCTCAGTACTTTATCTGCATTTTATGTTATTTCCAAATCCCATGTCCGGTTTATTGACCACTGACTTTAATCATCACCCTAACAGTACAGACCATGACGGCGTGACAAAGACGTACCTCAAGTCATCGGCAGAGGAAGCTATGTCGTCAGAGGTGCCCCTCCTCTTCATCTCATTCCCCTCTACCAAAGACTCCACCTTCAACGACAGGTATCCAGGTGAGTTATCAAGGGAAAGATCACTAGTAGGGTGTTCAATCTCGTATATATAGAATACCAATTCATACATGTCCCAAGCCAAGGGCACTCAGATTAGCTGTTCTAGAAAATGCGCACAGAGCGATGTGGAAGAGCATAGGTAAATGTGAAGGGCAATATTTTTTCAAAATTAAAAACATGTGCCTAAGAATATAAATGGCAGATAAAATTGAAGTTAAACACTAATATGATAAACAAATATATTTGCTAACTTCCCCCTCCACCTGAAAAAAAAAGAAAAATATAATACCAGCGTGAAAGAAAACATACATAGCAGCTAGCAGTGTGGGAAAAGTGTTTAGCTCCCTAACAAAATTTGCTGAATAAAACAGAAGTCTGCAGAATAGTTTGAAAATAAAATGTATAATTGACCCTCAAAAAAGGTTAATACAACATGTTAGAAAAACCCTGATATTTTATGGACCATTCATCGTATGTAATAGAATGCATATTCTATGATCACAGGCAAATCGGTATGCACGGTGGTCACGCTGGCCAACTGGGAGTGGTTCAATGAGTGGGAGAACGGCCGCCTCAACAAGCGTGGCGCCGAATACGAGAAGATCAAGAACAACATCGGCGACCGCATGTGGGAGCAGGTGGTGGCACACTACCCGCAGCTCAAAGATAAGGTACGGACAGGTCCTGCCGTGGAACAGAAATAGCACAAGAAAACATGTCTCCTTACCTGATTGTCATCAAGTATTTACTCTCTTTGTTGATGATTGCAACAGGAGTTGTCTATAATGAAAAACAATTTGAAAAAAAGTAATTGGAATCATTACATGTATGTGCGTATTGTTAATTCCAACCAACTAACCTGACCACTCGTTTTTAGATTCTAGCAGTTAGGCTGGGGTATGCCCAGTGTATGTAGGTTAATAGGACGATTAATCTAGCCTATTTGTAGCCTTTTCTACACGAGTAGAATAACAACAGGGATACAAGTGTGCTGACATTCCGACATGTCCTATGCACGGATTTGGAACCCCGCAATATTAGACTGGCATCTCCTGTTTAGTTTCAAGCTCATCTCTCTTCGAGAATATATCGATTTATAGCCATTATGTTCTAAAACAATGTTATCAACTGCCGGTTTTTTTTAGGGTTATAAATTTTAGAGTTTTTCGTCAGCCCCGACTTTATCCCTGTAACGGATAAACTAGCTACTCTGGGACAATTTAGGCTTGTATTTAGTGATATTGGTGTTGTTGGCTACAACAATAATGATTCAGTCTGGTGAGATGACCGTGTTGTCGTATGTGGCTGTTCCAGGTAGAGTTCATGGAGGTAGGCTCACCTGTGACCAACAAGTACTACCTGGCCTCGCCCCGTGGAGAGATCTACGGTCTGGACCACAGTCGGCGCCGCTTCGGTGACCCCGAGATTCTGATGACCTTACGGCCGAAGACAGACATCCCCGGCCTACTCATCACAGGTGAGATTAAACCCCCGGCATACAAACCGGTATGAACCAGTTTGAGGCCATCCATAAAGTATGTACGCATAATTTCTGAAATATTTTACCCACCCCCTCACAATCTTGTACGCAATAGAACAAAGAAGGAGGATACGCATGATTTCCAAATATTTAAACACAGAAAAACCCACACCCCCACACCCTCATTGCATACGTTCCTTATGATTGGTCCCTTGTATAACTTCACTATGATCTATTTGTAGAGGAATATTCCCTAGCTATGGCCCATGTAGTTTTTATACGTCAACAGGAAGAACTGCTGTAGCCAGATGTTGTTGGTTTGATCAATTTAAACCAACAAGCCTTATCTCAATTTTATTGTGTCCTCAAGATGATTAGGAATTAGAAACAAACTGTACTTTTCAGCAAGTTCAATTTTTTAAACATATACGTAGGTATGGTCGGTTTAACACGATCTCCTCTACCGTATTTGAGTAATAGCTTAACTTTTAATGAAATCCGAAGGAGTTCTATTGGGGAAACTCTTAAGCCTGATAAATTACCAAGTTGCCAGTTACGTAACCACCGAAAGCGGAATCACGTTTAACTTAATCTGCCGTTGATAAAAGATATCAAATGAAAAAAGGATTATTTCCTCAGCTCCTGTGGTAGCGTTATCTTATCTTGCTGTATTCGTGAATCCTATCGCTGCAGGTCAAGATGTGTTCAGCGGTGGCTTCATGGGGGCAGTGATGGGCGCGCTACTGTGTGCCTCAGAGGTTCTCAACCGCAACGTCTACCAGGACCTGATGGACCTCAAGGCATCGATCGCCAAGAATAAGTAAACCCAGGAAGTGGCCTTGGAGTGTCTCTCTGGAAGTGCGTGGCGTTGTGTGTTCCCTCCCGTGTGCCATATGCAAAGTATGACCCATAACTGAGGCGTGGAGAGGCAGTGAATGAGGATGTTAATTATGGTAATTGTATTTCGTGTTTAAGCTGAGTTTGGACATCCTGATTGTGTGAGTTGTGACACAGCCCTTGCTGAGATAAGGGACAGTATGGAATTTGTTGGAGACCAGTGCTGTGATTTTCATTATCAAACTGTGATATGTCAATCAACGAAAACTGGTTACCTCTAACTATATGCTATTTTTGTCGTTGCTTTTCATCTTGCGCTCATCACTAACGAATCTAAATTCTTCTAAAAACTGCATAGTCTATAAACAAAAATATTTCTATCTATATCACGGCTGGCCAAAATAAGGGAGATTTGGGAGAAAACTATTGTCAAAGTTAGGGATTAATCAGGCAAATATGATTTTTATCAGGGATTGAAATATTCACAAATGTTTGAGAGATGTCGCCATTAGGCTAAGAATTACAATGGGTTATGATCCGTAAATGTAAGAAAGAAAAAAAAACGAATACAGGAACATAGATGTCTTAACTTCGCTATTGCATAGCATACAGTGCCGTACTTTGATCACATTATCAGTCTACCTCCTCCCTTAAATGGTCATTCCCTCTTGCTTTTTTTATACGAATTCCTCTCCCGACCATATTCTGAATCAGAAAAATTCAGATAATACTAATATTTCTGTTGCAACCTTGTATCTCTTTCTTATGGTATAGTTGGTTATATACCGTATCTATTACTAAAGATTAATTCAGGGACATTGTATTATTGTCCCAAGGGTACTTTTATTAGGCATTCGAAAATCATGTCATCTAGACAATTATTAATTTATCATACCCTTGTGTGATTATGAAGGCTCAGTGGAACAATCATTAAACAATGCTGTCAATTCTGATATTTGTGGACCAAGCACATTCTCAATAACATATATTTCCGCAAGAAACTAATACCAAGGCTTTATTTACTGCCTATCATTGTAATATTACTTATACTGATTATATGCGTCTACATAAGGGTCTCCAGGTTATGAAGTTGATTATTTGCTATACCGTCAGTTTACATTAAGTATGTAAATGTAAGACCTTTGTTTATAGACTAGAAACTGTGTAACTAGCTTTCTTTATAATATCTGGTCGATAGACTTCGATTGTACAGCTATATGGAAATGTTACCATTTCTGGAAGGACATGTTAGACAACATTGACTTGTGGGATGTGCATTGATAAGTACTTTGATGATTATACAGAAAATTGTACCAAAAACCTACCTACCATGTTTGATTGTTATCTGACCATTTACCTCAGGACTATACGCCTTTCTTTCAAAGGATTCCTCTGTTCCCAATATTGGGAAAGTGCAGATTGTTTTAGCTGCAAACCTGTGGATAAAACCGTGTTATTTATTAATTGAGTGTGACAGTCCTGAAATAAATATTTTATTACACATCATTGTTCTCTTGGTTATTTCAGCATTTATATAGATATGGCAAGGAAATGCAAGTGAATAGAAATGCTATTGAAAGTATCTGGTGATATCACATTTCTTTATTTTATAGAATTAGCTCTAACTATGTACAAATGGAAGGTACGCCTACTTCTGTATCGTCACACGCCCGTCCTCATGGTGAATGTGTAAACAGTATATCGGTTAAACGGAGGTGTCGGTGGCGTCAGATCATGAAAAAGTCAACTTGGTTTTTTTCTTATTTTAATGCTCAAGATGTCATATGCTAGATTTAACTAGTTGAGAATTGAGTTTCAGATACCACCATAACTTTTATTTCTACCAGGTTTTTGGTGGTCGGGGCAAATTAGCATCCCCCCTCTGTAAAATATGAGATAAGGCCATAATCCCACCAACCTATGGGCACATATGACAGGTGGTGACGGACATTTCGTATGCCGTATCCCAAAGGTAGTAAGTAGAATGCTCCTTCAAGATAGCTAAATGTAGCAATATGCATTTTCAATGGGTAACCTTTACACATGAAGCTTATATAGGTAGCTTAATCCACATATTTTCTGTCCCCCCCCCCCCCGGTATCTAATTGCTCTCCTTCACAGGGACTACATATGCATATTCAGAAGTGGCAAGAGAGAGATATGGAAGACAAGGAAAAATAGCAACCACTGACCCTTCCCTTTTATTTTGCAAAGTGATTTGGCCATGCCTTTCCAGTCTCATGTTTTCTTCATAGTCACTTAAACTAGTATAAGGGAAAACCTGGAGTACACCTTATCATAAGTGAGGGATGAGCTTGATGCTTTGAAGGATAGAAACTACTGATAGATATTTATCTACTTTTCCAGTTGTTGTGTATTCCTCCATTCCAGGGGCGTCATCACATTTTGTAAGTGGGTGGGCGAAGTAAAAATTACTGACTTTTTTCTTGGTATGGAGTCAGACTTTGAGATTGTTAGATAAGACGTAGCATCAAAGTACCTGTCACATACCAACTTCACGACCACATACAGAGGATCGGGGTGGGGGCGCCGGTGTGGCTCCTCCCATCTAGTCCTGATAGCTTGTTTCTGATTGTTGGACCGCCAGTGTGTTCTACTAGCCGGTCTGTGATTGGTCCGATTCTCCTGCGTTTATGGGTCATGACCCGAGTGCGTTTGATTGACAGTTTGGGCTTCCCACAGTCTTGCGGTAGTTGAGGGTGTGGATGGTGGGATCTGAATGCGTTGTTCTTGTTTTTTTCTAGAAGGGTTTATTCAGAGATTTGGCCCCTACAGGCTGTCAAACCTTCCATAGGGCTATGTTTTATTTGGTAAATTAAGGAATTAGAGTTGTGCTGTTACTACATTATTTGGAAAGGTGAAATTAGAATTTGTTTAGATTAAATTATGGTTACTTGTAGTATATTTTAATAGCACTATTTGGTGTGGAAAGGAAAAAGTTATCTTTCCTTCCCCTTTGTCCAGGTTGTGCAGAAAGGATGTTCTACCCTTCCTGTTGGTCATTCTTGTCCTATTTGTGTTTCCCGTTCTCGTGATGTGTTCCTCATGTATCACAGAAAGGATGTTTATGTCCTTCCGTTCCTTTGGTTGGTTCATTTTAGTCTCTTCCACTGTCAGTCTGTTTTGTGCTATTGTTTGTGTGGTCCCTTGTTGCAGAAACAGCTTCATTTTCTGTGTGGTTTCGACCCAGTTTTGGATCTCGTCAGGTGAGGTGTGGTACATTTCTTATTACATAGTGGTCATTACTTTCTCTAGCCATAGTATCAGAGAAACAGAACTAAATTCCCTTGTTTCCTATTTTAGGTCCTCCCTATTGTCGTTCCAGAGTTCCAAAGTCTCATTTGTACATTCAGTGCTCTATTTTTTTGTGTACAGCCAGAGTATGACAGAGTCTCACTTTGGTCGTTGGGAATTTTTTTTTTTTACTTGGCATTAGATTGAGACCTTCAGGCCTTAGCCGTAAACACTGTCCATGGTATTTCGCCCGTATGGTGATTGAGGCTTCAGCCGTATACATTGTCCATGGTATTTAGTCCATTGGTGCTTGGTTCTGTAGTCAGCGGATCCAGTTAAACTCTATTTTGTTCCGTAGTTGTTTCGCTTCTTTACTTTTGAGGTGTCTGTAAATGAAATCAAATATATAGACTTTCACATTGTCTATCCCTTTGTGATCCTCCTTGTTGAAGTGGGAGGGCACATCGTTTATCTTGTTGTTCTTTCTTATGCAGTTCAGGTGTTCCCCTATTCTCTCCTTGATTTTTCTTTTGGTTTGTTCCACATATTGTATCTTGCATGTTTTACATTCTATGCAGTATATCACATTCAAGCTGTAACACGTGATGTTCCATTTTGTTTCATGCGTGTTTCTCATGCTCTCAGATGTGATTTGACCTTCCATATCTAGAAGGTTGCAGTATTTGCAGTTTTCTTTGGTGCACTTGTTCTCCCCTGTTCTCGTCTTTTTCTTGAATCCATTGATGACTTTTTTCTTGTGTAGATTTTTTGTGGTGATTGATTTTGACAATAGATCGCAGTTCTTCTGGATTATTTGGCTTATTTTGTTGTCACCTGGTTTGTAGGTGGTGATGAAAGTTATTTTTTCATTTTGTGGTTCCATTTCATCCGTGTCCCCCTTCCTCAGTAGATCGTTCCTGCCCATGTCGTCAGCTCGTTGTTTGCTGTTCTGGATGATCATGTCTGGGTATCCTTTTACCGGTCGCCCCGGTAGTGGTCATTCTTTTTTGTGGAGTTTTGGTAGGAAATATATGTGCGGGGCATGGGGGTTGTCTGTTTCGGGGCCTCCAGTCATTTTGTGGGATATTTCTCCCCTTTCCACTAATTCTTGTCTTTTCTTCTCCACCTTCATATGCATTTCTCTTGTTGTGTCCTGTTACTTTGGTTTGTATGTAGTCTCGTCCTTGAGCTGTCTGTGGGCCTCCTTTATATAATCCACCATATCTTGGATTACTGTTACCGTACTTCCCCTTTGTCTGCTGGCTTAATTATGATGTTTTTGTCACTTGCCAGCTCCTTGAGTGCTATGCGTTGTTCTTTCGTTGTGTCCCCCCACCCCCCAACAACCGAAGTGAGACTCTGTCATACTCTGGCTGTACGAAAAAAATACAGCACAGACTTTGAGATTGACCTGTCCCATTGGATTTACCGTAAATCTTCAAAAAGGCTGAGAAGAGTCAGGTTACCCGGTACCTTCATTACATGTGAAAAAATCAGGGCAAAGCCATCATTCCATGGTAAAAGCTCAGACTTTCACACTTTCTTACAGTGAAAAGTCAGGGCTTAGCCATCATTCCATGCTAAAGAGTTAGACTTTGATATTTTACCACTGTGAAAAATAAGGGCTTGGCCATCATTGCACGGTAAAAGGTCAGACTTTGACACTTTCCATGGTGAAAAGTCAGGGCTTAGCCATCATTCCACACTAAAAAGTCAGACCTTGATATTTTACCACGGTGATAAGTCGGGGCTTAGCCATCATTGCACACAAAAGAGTCAGACTTTGATATTTTACAACGGTGAAAAGTCAGGGTTTAGCCATCATTGCATGCTACCTATTTATAAGTATTTAAATAAACAGTCAGACTTTGACACTTTTCCATGGTGAAAAGTCACGGCTTATACATCATTCCAGGCTAAAGAGTCAGACTTTGATATTTTACCACGGTGAAAAGTCAGGGCTTAGCCATCATTGCACCGTAAAAAGTCAGACTTTGAGTCAACACTCTTCCACAGTGAAAACTCAAGGCTTAGCCATAGTGGATCTCGGGTCTCAGCTTCCGCTACTTGGAGTTAGAACTGCGACGCCGTCTGGTGATTGTTGGCCGCACTAAAAGACAGCGCTATGGCGCATGCTTGAAACGTGGTCGCGCATGCTTACAGACACCAAAATAGGCAAAATGGCGACAACGCAGGCGACCAACGCCGTGTGAGTTGCAATATTTACTGTGATCCGGAATACCTTTCAACATGTTCAAGAAACTAAAACAGAAAATAGAGGAAGGAGTAGCAAATTCTCCTGTCCGTGCACAAGTACAACAAAAGGTAAGTATTGAACTAGCCAAGATAACTTTGACAATATGTGTGTGAGTAGGGTTCACCCTCACAGTCACACTAGTGTTCACAGCTTTCTCGCAGGGCACCTGTCCAGTGTTTCGTCTTGACCGGTTGACACAGACCGGCCTGAGGTTTTATTCTAATCCCTGGTATTTCTGATAATTGCAAATAGATAACTTATATAGGAATCATGCAGTTTACGGTACTGCTAATTTCATGATATCTTTCTGTTCCATTCTCAAAGTTTACGGTAGGCAGGCAGAAGCGTCATCTGTCACTCTCCAGTCCCACTTGTATTCCCAGTGGTGATGTCAACTTGCCAACACTTTCAAGCGTGGGAACGATCCAAACATCACTCTATGCTTTACAATAGCCTACAAGCAATGTTCAATCAGAATATCCCTACGACTGCCGTCTATCACGTCCTGCTGGTTTCAATTCTCTGCCCCGCCCACATTATAATTTATAGACGGAACAGTGTGGGCGTGGCATGTCATGGTCTTTGAATCTTTGATGGTTCTTGAAGTTGGAGGTAGATGATTGAATGCATGAATCCAAATTGGTCTATGACCATCAATGTTAGCTTTTGACTAGGCCATACTACTATTCTTTGTGTAGATAATTTGGGATTGATTAATTGCTTTACTAATCTTAGAGGATAATTCTAGGTCTATACCAAATTATAAAATAAATATTCGGAACACTAAAAATTGAAATAAAATAACCTAATCTAGATCTAGTCTCAGAGAAAAAAATCAACAACATTAGATATAGGGATATCTGGACTACGAGAAGATGATCATAAATTCATTCCATCAAATATTGCAGTTATCTCACTCTCAGCAATGGTAAACCTCCTGCCATATCAAAGGATTGCAGGACGTTAGGGCCACTAGGCAAAATTCAGGATGTTAGGGCCCCGCCGAGACCGGTGGTTAACAAGCCTCAGTCGTGCCTTGTCCGCACCGCCATGCCGCGGTCACATCTGTGGCACCAGGGACCTGTTTCAGTAGTTTCGTGACATGTCTAGATGGCGTCTGTGACACCATACGGACAGATCACAAGATTGCAGTCGATGACACACAGAGTTTCACTCACTTCTCGTAGGAATTAAGCAATGTCACTTTAACATGAGTAGGGAATACATATAACCTATAATCGTTCCAAATATGAAGAAGATTGGCCACTCCGATTTTCTGATATTTGCTAGTCTTTTTCCGCTGTTGCTTGCACTGTTGGTGCCACTGTTGATGTCTGTCTAAGCCTAATGTCACGAGACTACTGAAACAGGTCCCAGGAGGGAGAAATAGCATAATTTGACGTTGTATAGGGCGCACCTAATTTTGCAGAAGTGCTGCACGAAAAGTGCATGTTAATGTTAGCACCAAAAATGACACAAATGACATGGTTTTCGCAAATTTTTTCAAATATAGGTAATGATTTGACATGTATGTATGCATATTTCAATGATATATGTCGATTTTATGATAGGTGGGCCCTATGTTGTCCCTTAGGTGGGTCCCGCTGAGTGTCCGATAACGTCCCGACTTTTGAGTGGTAGGCCCTAACATCTACATGCCCATCAAAGGCCAGTCCTTCTCATAGTCGTACCATGTCTATGTGGTGTGAGAAGTAAAATAACTTTCAACTCAGTAAATGTGTAGGGGTGAGATTCAACCTGACCCTTGAGAAAGTCTGGAAACCGAACATAAAAGCAAACAAGCCAACAAATCACAGTTAACAAAAACACAAAGTGAAACAACATGTCTCCTTTGATCTTACATAACTAATTCAATGAACCAGAAACGTAAGGAATGTTCATCCCAGATTACATGTAGGTAGTAAGTATTAATATGATCTAGCGGTGATGCGTTATAAATGATCTTTGTAGCTGGTATCAAGTATGTTGACGGAGGTAACAATAAGAGAAGATACAGTAGAAGTGATATATTATGTAACACTTCAAATTGTCTCTCATTATTTTCCGTATTTGAAATATCTTGTTAGCGAGGGCGTCAGACTCCTCTGAAACACGTTCTTGGTAACCTTTTAGCTGTGGTATGTGTTGCGTTTGGGTGTTCTGAGTCCGGCATTGATCGCTTAGTCTTTGGCAGCAAGGAGCTGATCAGGGATGGTGCTTGAGAAACAGGTGCCACCTATAAACTAATACATTAACACCTACAGAACGATATTGAACCAATATAGATCTTTGTGGATCTATACAGTGCTGTTGTTTTTATGATTTGGATGATGGCGTTATTTTTCACTGTTGATACTGATGATACATCATCTACAAACCGCATACCTTTGACTTCTATTCTCTATAATCCTGGTTTAGTTGATAGCAACTTGTTATTGTTAATATGTACTTTAAAGCAAATGTTTCCATAGATCCCTATTCTCCTTGAGCACACAATTGTATCCCAGGCCCTTTAGAACCTCAATATCCTCTTAGTAGTTGTAAGTAACTCGGGTAATTACACATTGACTATAATATAGGAAAGTTATGTCTTCATTTCGTTGATCAACTATTTCCATTACTGAGAATTGTTTTTATTGATTTGAGATTACTACAGATTTTTCTTTGACCTTCAGTTTCAACAGTTGATGTCTAAAGATGATGATTCTGAGGTAAATGGTATATTAGTGAATGCCAATTCTCAATTCTTCCAAATAATGAAAAACTTTGAGTCTTACATTATGATAGTGTCATAATAGTTGCCTGTTGTTTTCCCTTTGCTAACATTGACATGTGCATACTGCTGTAGATAGGGAAACAGCCTAATCTAGGGAAAGCGTGTACATGTTTTTTCTGGTGTTTCTTTTGTAATTGCACGTTGCATAACATGTTTGATGGCTTTGTGTGTTTGTCTATTCATATACTTACTGACCCCTATGGAAAAATTTTCTAAACTTTGTCCAATCAGATTTTGCACATTTGTAAAATAAATTAATATATGTCGTCATTTACCACAATGACCAGGTTATAAATTAAACCAATTTCGAAATCTTAACCATTTTGTCTGCCATCAGTTTTCTTTTTCTCTCAACTGCATTCTAATTGTCTGTATTGGGAATCATATGATGCAAAAAATGCAAAATAAAAAAAACCTAGCAGAATATTCCATATCGAGGGTCATCAAAGCTTCCTCCTCTATTGACATTATAAATAGCTATGATTAGTTTCTCGTCTATTTACGCTAACAGTGGTCTAGGTAGTTGATTGGGTTAATTTTTGTTTACTTTCTCTCATTAGTTGATACGGCTGAACTTTGACTAGCTTTGTATGGGCCACATTGTTATGTCTAGTGCATGGCTGTTCTAATGTTTTCCATAGAAAGTACTTCTGTGATAGGCATGTACACACTTAATTAGGGAACATTCATGTCTATGGTATAATCATGGAATTCAGTGTTATTCTTTCTGCACAGAACCCCTCGCTTGAACTATCCTGCTCTCTTTTAATTTCGGTTTTGAAACATAAATGATCCTGGATAGATTCTTTTGTATACAGGGATAGACAATGATCACCTAAACTTAAATTCTGTTTGATTGCTGCTATGATGTCAACATGAATGTATGTGAAATCAATGAACTTGTTATTAAAATAGCTTGATATATCTATCATATTGATGTATATCTTGATGCCTTTTTACAAATATTACTTAACTCTATTTTTAGACATCAGAGGGTGCGAGTGCAGATGTTGTCCAACCGGCCACAGGCGGGTTCAATTCGTTAAACAGTCGGAGAGCAGTAAGTACGATGGCCAGTACTTCAGAATTAACAATTGTCATAAGACTATCAAGATCAATAGTTATCAGTCAACGAGTACTTTAATATGCCTTGGTAACTCAGGTATCTCATTTAGCGATATAGAGTTATCATAGCCAATAGGGTGTTCTTACTGTTTTTTTAAATTTGATTGAACAGCCTGATAGCAACCCACCTCAGAGCACCGACACAGACCTGGATTTGTTTAAGACAATATCGACGGCCGACCCTGTGACTGTAAGTGGTCAGGTGCGTTTGTAATACTGCTGTTCGCATCTTGCTTTAGAGCTATGTGGTTCTCTGCTCTTGCATGGATACTGGGTTGCGGGGGGGGGGGGGGGGGGGTGAAAGTATTTAATCAAGATTTCCTGAGTGACTGCTTTATGTGAGTGAGAGAAATACTTTGCCAGGGCTTTCGTGTGGGGGTACTGAGAGGCAGCTGATACGGGATGGTCCCTATATATTCTAAGGGTCTCTTGGAACGTTAAACCACAAAAACAGCTGGTATGGTTAGGACCTTCACCCTAATCCCATAAGAGAAGTCTTAATCTGGCTATACTTGAAAAATGCCTATAAATCTCCATGAGAGTTGAGAAAATGAGCCATTAAAATCCAAATAAGAGAAGAACTAACAAACACTTAATCTAGCTACATTATCAATTAGTTTGAAAAGGATTGGAATTTTTCGAGGGCAACGACACTGACAATATCAGGTTTAAAAGTGTATGCGTGCATACGATTTTTAAGAACTAAGAAAGTTTCCTCCTACAACTAACAGGTAAACTAATTTGAGAAAGGCTTCAACGTGTGAGCTTCATTTTCCTTTTTCTATTGCCGAGTACACTTTAATCTATTAAAGTTTTGTTTTCTGAATTTTGCGCTTTTGCCTTGTCCGGTGTGTAAACTTTGATAATCGATGCCGAAGACGTTGCTTAATCCTGTTTTGTCCCCCCATCATGATTTGCTATGACATCTTATGCTGACCCCTCCTATGTTTTGCATATGGATTTTGACACGGCTTTTCATATGTATGCATAGAGAGATTTATTTGACTAACAGGTGAGACTCAAGGGTACTGAGGAGATGTTGGGCTATATGTAGGTACAGCAAGTCAGTCCGGAAAAGGATGACCTGGGGGGTTTTCTAATCTCCTTTCAATATGGGCATCAGTTCTACAGCCTTCCACTTTTCAGTTGATCAACTTTTCGCTTTTCACAAGGCCATGTCCTTTGAAACTTGATATGATTAAAGCAGATTTTATCAACAAATCAACTGTTCTTACCCAAATATTCCAGTTCATATCACCCATTAATTCACATAGACTAGATTGATGAGCCTCAATAGAGAAATCTAATAAATATAAACTTTCAGGTCATAAGTTGAGAATGTGCCCATCTGATGAAGTTCATTCTGTACACTGAACATTTCCACCCATATGATTGGCTAGAATGGAGAAAACCTAATATAACTTGTACCCGTTCGCAGCCTAACCAGTTTCCTGGTTATCCACTATAGGGCTTATCAGTTTCCAACCTTTCTGTCCTACCCCAGCTTTAAACCCTGGGGCATAGAGAAACGATTAAAAAAGGGACATTGAAAAAATATGATAACTATTCATATGATATACCCTACAATGATGACAAAAACTAGTCTTAGGATGAGTTGCAGGATAATACTAGGCTTGCCGGGTAGCATACTTTAACTCAAGCTAAATAACACCACTCTCTGTATGCGTGTTTGACAGGATGGCCCCGCCCAACTGCCTGTCACTCAGTCGGGGGTGGACCTATTGGCCACGCCCAACTCCATCAACGATGCGTCGAGTGTGTACAGTGACGTGCACAACGTGTCGGCCTTCAGCATCACCGACCAGCCGCCCACGCCGGTGCGCTCCCGCACGTCCTCCGTGAGCTCGCAGTCGAGCGAGGCGGGCCTCTTCTCGCCCGTGCAGTTCGCGGCGCGCCAGTACGTGCTGCCGTCCGACGTGGAGAGCGAGGTGGAGGACGGCTCGGGCGTGGCGCTCGGCTCCGTCACTAAGGAGCAGCTCTACCAGTACTTCCGCAAGACACAACGTCGTAGTGAGAAGTACAAGGGAAAGTTTGTCCAGGTAAGGCAGCCTCCGCTTACCACTGAGGTTAACTCGTAGGTTAACAAGAGTTGAAATATCTGGACAGTGAAAAATGCTTGTCATAGGTAATGGTATAGTGTATCAACTCAATTGCAATATTGTAAAGTTAACATAGATATGGGTTATCGATGGTGATTATATCATTACTAATAATTTCAAATTCAAGGTAGCATCGTCAGTGAAAGGTGTAGACCATATTCATGTCATATGGATTCTGTTCAGATTTTTGTCATTAGGACACATTTCCGTACAAATATTGCCAGAAACCTTAGCTTGACTAGTTAAGATTCATATATTTTTTATCATTTTGCTGATGAAAATATTCATTTGTATAGGTGATGAATGCTTATAAAGAAATCGAAAAAGAGCGAGATAAATTAAAGGTGAGTAAACCAATATTCATGTACTAGATAAATCAAAACTCGTACTTTCTTACGGTGCCATATCCCTCAATATTAATAAAGGGAACATGGACCTAAATTAGTAAGATATTTTCATATAGATTTATACTATTATACCGTACAATTAGAATCCTTTTAACTGTGCAGATACGTTTTAAGATGGTCAAACAAATTCTGATTCTTGTCATTGAATATGCTGATTTTATACATGGGATTGCTTTCACATAGAGTGAAAAACCAGTTCTAATTGACTGACGTTGACATATTGCAATGTTCAGGTGAACCTGACAACCTCACAGGACCGAGCATTTCAGCGCATCTCGGAGCTGAAAGAGCAGATCCAGCTGGACATGCTCGCCAAGACAGACCTGGAGTCCAACTACCGCCTGATGCTGGAGGAGAAGGATGAGCTGGTCAAGGTGCTTCAAACACAGGTGAGCAGCTCACAGAGTAGCCTCGCATGCCCAGAGCCGAAGACCTTCTTTCAGCAGTGTTACTCCGGTAGAATAAGGTTAATCTGATAAAGGAATCCATTAAACGTAATTCACAATCATTTACTGCTATATCAAAGGCTAATACTTCCAATACCATGTCTGTGTGGTGTGGGAAGTAAAAGAACTTGCCTCGGTAAATGTGTAGGGGTGGGATTTCTACCTAGATTCATCTCATAGATTTGATTACAACCCTTGTCATGTAAATGCAGTTAGAAAAGCTGAACCTTAAGAAAGTTTGGAAAGGACCTGCAATGGTTGACTGAACGTTCAATGAAACAAACTAACAATTCACAAAATGTGCCTTAATATCCTTGATTAACCACCGACGCTCAATCTCAAAACCAGTAATATCTCACTGGTATTCTCTATGATATAATTATGATTGTTACTCCAGGTCAACCCATTAACACCTACCCCATAGTTCTACCTTTCTTGTGAATATCCATGTGTTCCACACAGGTTGTTCTACTGAAGGAGGGCAAGGAGCTGCCAGAGGAGCTGGTGAAGAAGACCGAGGCGGCCCAGGCACAGAGCACACCGCCGCCGGAGTCCTCCCCAGGCCCGGCCGGTGACGACGGTGCTGTTAACGCCCCAGCTCTAAAAGAAAAGGTATACTCCAAAGACCGCCAGAATTCACGTGTAGCCTCAGAACAAATACCAAAATACTGGCACACATTTAAATTGTATTCTATTCATGTGTTCATTGTATTTCTTATATAAGACTGAGGGACTTTGGGGCAAGCTATATATCTGATGTTGATAAAAGTTTCATTTTTAATGAAATCCCAAATTGATGAAGCCTAAATTTCAATACTTCTATTCAAAATACATTTTCTCGTAACAGATACGGCGACTCGAGGTGCTGCTTAACAAGTGTAAAGATACCATCAAGAGCAACAAAGAGCGTATGGCCCAGGCCAATAGCGACCGTGACAATGTACAGCAGCAACTCAGCGAGAAGGAAACCGAGTTTGCCGCCACGAAGGTACCAGTCATGCTTCTTATTTCTAGGACAGTGACTAACAGTGCCAAAGAATAACACGGATTCCGATAGAAAATTCCATGAAAAATATTAGTCCCAATATACCCTCAGGGTCCCCTGGGATGTTAAACCACAAACAAACAAACAAACAAACAAACAAGCAAACAAACATACCATGAAAGATATGAATTATAAAAGACAATAATGCATTCTATTTCAAAATTCCTTGAGTAACACCGTATGTGTTTTCTGTTGTTGCATGATTTAAAAGTCTTGCCAATTAATTCATTTGCTGTACTTTTGATAGTTAAGCTCGTTATCCGATTTGAATGCAGTTTATTCACGTTGGAAAAGCAGTGAGAACATTGGAATATTATGTAGTCTAACACATCAAGGCAACGCGTTCATGTCGCTTAAGACTGTTGAAAACCAGATGTGAAATTAGAGACTTTAATTGAGTCTTGGTTTTTGATAGAATATAATTTACCTTAATAGTTCAATCATCATATGATTAAGAAATGTTACTTAGTCAAGTAATCTGAAAGAAAATATGCAGTAATGGTAATCGTAAATATTAAAAGTACATTTTAATGAAACTCTTTTTCTGTGCTAGATGTTGGTATGGTTGTCTTTGTGCATGGGAATCTTTCCAGTACTTGGGCAAGGAAGATCGCGTCCAAAAACATGAGAAAATACTGCGTCGTACAAAAGCAGGAATAACCGTCAATAATTGTAAAATCTAACTCACTTTCCCACATCTACTTCAACAGGAGAGCTACCAGAAGGAGCGGACGAAGATGCAGGAGCAGATCAAGGAGGCTCGGCAGGTCATGGAGGCCCTGGAGTCGGAGAAGGTGATGCAGGTGGCTGAGGCCAAGCAGCAGATGCACGTGGCCATGGAGACTAAAGACCAGGAACTTGAAACGATTCGCTCGTCGTGCCAAGCACTACGCGTGGAGAATGAGCAGCTCACGGCCAACGTCCAGCGCCTCGAAAAGACAGGTGAGTGCTGATACATGTAGGAAGGCACCTGGAAATTTCCATTAAAAATGTCCATAAGCAGTAGATCAGGTGTTTTCCCAGAAATGTCTCACACGCACATTTCAGCCACACACAGACTGCCTATACACACTGTATCTACCCACCCCCGTCCTTACACATCCTGTTTATTGATACCCAGCCTCACAGGCCCCGCATGCACTTAGCCTGTTTGCACTCACTCTCCCACACCCATTGTCTTATAGAGTCCTGTCTATATACATTGACTGTCTACACATATCTTCTCACATTCAAGGTAGTATCACTTCTGGGATAGGCCAATATTTCAGCCTCGTCACCTAGTTCATTTGTCTATACATGTTGCCTACATCAGCCCGGTTACTTACAACCAAAATGTCCAGGGATGAGTATCTGAAAGGTACAACATCCATGTACAGTGTATATCAAAGCACTGATAAGAAAGAAATTCTGACCCTCCTTTGGAAACTAAGATTTTCGAAAAGCTATAAAATGTATACCAGTCAAGAGCAGATCTTTGCTTGCTCCTTCAATGAGCACTTGAAAATCAGTGGACAAATCCATGATTGTTAATACTTCAAACAATGAGAAAAGTCTGTAAAGGATATGTTGCGATCGACCTGACGTAAAATCAATCAATCAAACAATAAAAACCTACACACACCTCCTACTTATACAAACCCAGTTTACTCACAAGTAACCAAATACACCTGTATTATTGCGTATTTCAAGATGTGTCATGACGCTTTATTCTCGGAACTTCATGTTTCTAAAACCATTTTTTAAGAACCCACAACAGAACCCTATCTCAACACAGGCCCATCTCTGCGTCTTTTTGCATACAGAAAGAACTGTATATATCTGGAAAATATATCCCTTTTTTTTTAATTAGTAAGACGTGGCTATGACACCTCTGTAATAAGCCGATGCTACCTTGATAATGACAACTTCCTGTCACTTTTGAACCAGGTTGCTATGATATCTCCAGGCTAACAATCGTTACCTATGTAACAACAATCGCCGCCACCTTGGGAACCGGCTGTGGCCGTGTTCTCACTCTCAAACACAGTACAGTGTTGGGGATTTTTACACCAAGCAGATTTCTTGGTGGAATGCTGTTATTTTAACAGTGTGGGTGGGGAATAAGTCAAGGTTTCATCCGGTTCGGACTCTTCAGGCATCTTAATTAGTTTGGCTAGGTCAAGGTATGTGATGTTATCACTTTTTGGGACCGAGATAATTCATCTAGGCCCATCCCAATCCATTTAGAAATAGAAAGGCATACTGGAGATAGTGCAACCTCCATACTGTAATGTAAACAGTGATGGTTTCACCATCCCTTCACCCAAACGAAAAAGCATCCACCCTATGAGTTATAGGGAGGGAACTGTTCCGATTATTAGGTCCACAGTCCGGTAATCAATTAAAATTTTTTAGACGAGGCAATAGGGCTGCGACCCACGAGGGGGTGGGGGTGGTGTAGTTTTGGTGACTAATAGTTGGGTGCATCTATTAGGTTTAGACCAAATGGAAAAAAAAAATTTTTTAAAAAATGGAAAATATATCCCAATAAAATGAAAGAAAACTTCATTATGGCTGTGTATAATCCGCGGACTGCCTATCAAAGGACACCATGTGTAGTTGGTTATGCCTGCTTTCAGCCCAGGAACAGCTGGAGAAGTCTCGTGAGGTGATCCGACGCCTCACAGACGAGAAGAAGAAGGTCACAGAGGAAGTGAAACAGAAGCTGGAGCGATCTGAGGAGACACTGGAGGCAGAGCGCGAGAACCTCATGACCGAACTCAAACGGGGGAAGGCTGCAGCTCTCAATCTCATGCAGGTAAATAGCATTTTCATTTACTTTCTTTATTTTTGCTCTTTGTGGGTAAGTTATCTAACAAGGAAAGTTGTAATGCCTTGCATGAAATAGACACTGCTTTAAAAATATGTTTGACCAACAATGATGACTGGCTACTCCTATAAGAGGTACGTATGAAAGCGTATTGCATACCACCTCATTTGAGAGGTAAGCATACTGCACACCGTAGTGTACTGGCGTAACATGGTTTACCATTAATCCAATAGAAAAATCTCCACCTAAGTTGCACATCTTAGTTTAAGCCAAAATATACGATTTGGGAAGAATTAGATAAATTTGCCTATTGAGGAATATAGGTATTTAAACGATACAAAGACATATTCTGAAAATAATCTCAACCAGCGGTTATTGTCTCTCTTCATTAAATTGGAACAGGGTGATATAACATAATGATAGCAACTGCTAAAACGGAGTCTCGCTTCCCAAATGGCTCTTTTGGCTATCAAAAAGCACGTTAATGGCAGGGTTGGTTGAAAACCACAAATTAAGTGTCTCCCTGCCAGGTTTTGAAAGTATCCTTGACCGACGTCCTCAGGACTTTGCCGTTAATGACTGTAAGTACAGAGAACGTTTTCCGGCATGGTGGGATCAGGGGCTGGCACTTTAAATACAGTCTGTGTACACCTGGCATGAAGACAGTCCCATTCTCCTTATTTCATATTTTATCTGACCATCTCCTTCTTCGTTCGAAATCTGTGATTCCGGAAGATTGCGATCACACAATTTCTATTATGAGTTTTGTGAGGCTAGGAGGGGCCTATTTCATGCCTGTTGTACGCATCATTATTTGATTAAAACTGAGGTTGCAGTGCTATACTCATAGTTACGCTAAAAGCACGGGAGTAGACTAATCAAAAGCTTTCTATGTTCCCTACAATATGTGATCGAAACCATCAAGCAGATATTATTTTCTCAGTGGCGGACGACAGTCGTTCTTAATTAAGATCCAGCCGCAGACAGCAACCATAAAAATAGATCTGCTTCAACTTAACAACGTACAGAATAGGGTATTGGTGTCCTATATTATAATGCTTTCATTTATCTCTCTTAATTTTGAGGTTTTATTCCAGGGCTATGGTTAACATTCCTAAATGTAAAGTAACATCCACTACCAAGAATAAATCTGCAGATCACCCCTTTGGCCTAAAAATTACCAATGCATAATGATTAACAGTTGCAAAATTTGTTTATGCAAACGAATGATTTTAATATGTTTGAAATCACGAAAATTTCAGCAAGAAATGGATAAGAAAATTGCGGACCTTCAGGAAGAGAAAGAAAATGCATTGAAAGAATGTCATGCAACAAATGAGATAATGCTGAAGGAAAAGGTAATTTGAGATGATATATAACTTGAAATGAATTTTCTATATCTAATTCCTTATAGGTTTTGGTCTTTAGGTTATGGCTATAACCTACTGTAGTGCACCTGCTTGAAGGGTTACTGGGCGACCTGACCATATTTGTCCTTTTTATAGCTAACTAAGTACAGATAGGATAGGAATATGATTTCTGTTTTGGACAGAAGGTTTTATGGTACTACAATGCCTTACAGTTTTAATATTTAGTATTTTGCCATGGATCTTTAAAAAAATAAAGTGAATTCAGTAGGGGGGGGGGGACTTTTGTTGTCACAGGTCTAAGAACTCCTTTCTAGACATATTTCTACCCCTTAAACTGGTTGAATTATAATACAATTTTCCTCATTTGAAAGAGAATAAAAAACAGTTGGTGCTAGGAAGTGGAATTTTCTCAATAGATTCTATATTTACAGAGATATTAAAGTATTTGTTAAATGTTGGGAGGGGAGGGGTGAAATGGGCATACTAAAACAGATGTTTACTCAATATTGTTTTAGAGTGAGCATTGGTGTAACGTTTACCATCTCCATAAGTCGCACTGACAGTTGCTTGCATCTTAGAAAGTATCATTATTTATGTAAAACTAATATTTGGCATGATATTCATGTATTTGTGCTTAATTTCATAGCATGGGAGCGGGGGGAGGGGGGGGGGGGGGTCAGCTCTCTATGAATTGTAATGTGTCCATTTTCCACGAGAGGGCTCTGGTTCACTCCACAAGCATTATACCTATATCCTTATGAGAATACCAAATATTTGGTTGAAGCTCAGCTTCACTTTGACCATGGATCCTGTAGTATGGCCAACTAATACCAAATGATATAAGATGTGCACAAAACTTGTGTAAGTTTCTCCTATGGTAACACGACACCTCCCTTCCCCTTCCGTTATACCTCCAATTCCTGTCAACTTTTGGGGGGCTTCTTTGTTATCATAGGAATTAATTATTGGCAGACCTTTTATTGAATTTTAAATGTGTCCACCTACTAATCTGTCCTTTAAAGGCCAATATTTCTATTTTTAAATGCACACATAGCCCTTCTTTTAAGACAAGTTTATGGCAATGCAATATCTTATAGTTTTATCATTTAGTATTTTGATGTGGATTTAAAAAGAATTGAGTCATTGCAGTTGGGTGGGAAGGGGGAATCTTTTAGGCACAGGTCCATTTTTAAGAACTCCTTGGGAGGTTCTGGTCTTTCCCTAGACTTGCTCAAGTCTTTGATTAGAGGAGGTGAAACAGAAACTACTTTATGAACTTTCCCAAACACTTGACAGGCCCAGTAATCAAAGACTTGTAAGATATGCAGATCTCCTATGGTAACCCGACACCTACCTCCCCCCCCCCCCCCCCAATTCCTCCACTTACTGACAATTCCCAAGGGGCTTCCTTGTCATAATAGTAATTAATTATGACCAGACCTTGTATTGAGTTTTAGAAGATAAATGCGTCCATCTGCTAATTTGGCTTTTAAAGGCCAGAAGTTCTATTTTAAAATGCACACTTAGCTCTTGTATGATTGTAGATGTATTAGATTGTCCCATATATAAAATATTTCGTAAATACTGACAACTATTTATGTCCTGATACACCTCTTATCACGGCTGATATTACCTTAGAGGTTATCGTTTCCTCCTCAAACATGACTATCATACATCTATTTGGTCATTTCCAAAATGTAAGGACTGCTCATTTAAGAGATAATACAAAGTTCTGTAATTTATCTGACAGCACAAGGAACTCGAGGTAGCAGTAGCAGAATGCCAAGAGAGATTTGACCAGGAATTGGCCAAAAAGGAGGAGGAGCTTCAGGCATCTCTCAAAGAACAGGAGAATTCAGTGAAAAGATTGCTTGCCAACCGTGAAGATGCAATGAAACAGAGCCTTGCCGAGCGTGAAGAAGAGATGAGGCTGGCTATAGAAGAGAGGGAGCTCCAAAAGATGGCAGCTCTGAGCCAGCAGGATAATGAGAAAGATGAACTCAAACGTGTAATGGAAGACATGAAAGCAGTAAGTTTTTTTCCTTTTTTCAGAAGGCCCTTTGATAGTTCTCAGTCTCAAGGTCTATCAGAGGGACATTAACAGTATGGTGTACTATCTGTTATCATATTTTGTCATAACCATAAAGTCACAAAAGAATAATTGATGATGATTATTAACGAGGGACGGTAGGTTTTAGAGGGAAACTATGTTCCAGTGAGCAAAAGTTCAAAGTTACGAGGTAAGGCTCGGAAAATTTACTGCACAAGGCCTTGGCCGCGGGCAATAATTTTTCCAAGCCTTACAGAGTAACTTTGACTTTTGATTACTGGTACTTGGTTTCCCTATTCCTATATACCTTTAAATATCGATAAAAATGGTAATTTTTTTACCTATGATAGCCCCAGAAAAATGGCCACCCTTATCGAGTAACTGCAACAGCTATGTTTTCGTCCCGCTGCTCTTTATGTCACGTGGTCAGGCCGGGATGAAAACATCAGCCTGGGACGAAAACATCAGCCTGGGACGAAAACGCCAGCCTCACTACATAACTTATAATTACTGCACCCCCAGCAGCAGTATGTAACTATAGAGGTTTCGGAAATGGGTATATAGGAATACAGGTTATGGCTATAGCCTATTGTGGTACACCCCCCTCCCCCATTCACCCTCCCACCCCATCCACCTCAGCTGTGTGCACTGAACCATGAACTGCTGAGTTCACTAAGGGGTCTCATACCATGTCTATGTGGTGTGGAAAGCAAAACTCCCACCGCGGTAAATGTGTTTCTACATAAATTCATTACATAGATCTGATCACTACCCTAGTGTAAAAGGACCTTGAGAAAATCTGGTAAGAACCCGAAATGGTTAACTGGATGTTAAATCAAACCCACCAACTGACCAAAATTCCCTCCCTCTCCCTCCCTCCCTCCCTCCCTCCCTCCCTCCTTCCCTCCCTCCCTCCCTCCCTCCCTCCCTCCCTCCCTCCCTCCCTCCCTCCCTCCCTCCCTCCCTCCCTCCCTCCCTCCCTCCCTCCCTCCCTCCCTCCCTCCCTCCCTCCCTCCCTCCCTCCCTCCCTCCCTCCCTCCCTCCCTCCCTCCCTCCCTCCCTCCCTCCCTCCCTCCCTCCCTATAACTTTCAGGATGTCTTGAGCTCTTTGTTTTTAGTTTTAAATGTGTCCACCCACTCTTTTGACTTTTGAAGGCCCATATTTAGCCGTTCGGGTGGGAGAGATGAGAATAGACATGTGATGGTCACTACCACATCAGCAGATCTCAGCTCTTTACTAGAGTAATACATAACGGGCATTTATCATGTGAATGAATAATTAAATGTATATCGCCTATCAGAAGTGGATCACTAATTAATCAAGTATTACTCATTTCAGGAAAAGCTTGTCATGGAAAACGCAATTGAAAGCCTGAAGGAAGACCACAAAACACAAATAAAAGACTTCATGAAACAGATTGAGGATAATGCAACGCGCAACAAGGAAAAGTTTCAGCTGATTACATCTTCTCATGCTGAAGAAATTGAAAAGCTGAAGGCCGACTATGCTAAATTAATCCAGGAAAGGGTTGATGATATCCAACAACAGCATCTACTCCAGGTTGAGTCTTTGAGAAAAGAATATGAAAAGAACATCAGTGCTTCCAATGCAGATATAAATCAGATATGTGAAGGACAGGTTGAAATCCTCAAAGCGGCTCATGAAAAAGCTGTTGGAGAACAAAATGACCAGTTAGAAACTTTCAGAAAACAAGTCAACATTTTATCCCAGAAAAATACAGAACTTTCTAATGAGATTTTACAAAAAACGCAACATCATGAAGCTCAAGTGTTACAATTAGATAATCAATTGCGGGAACAAATAGAACTCACTGAAAAACATTTAAAAGAGAAATCAAATCTTGAACTGAGAGTTCAGCAACAAAATGACAAATTCAAACAGAAGATTGAAAAAATGAATGAGGAAATTGACGCTCTATCTAAAAAGCTTGAACAAATAACAAATGAAAAAGATAACCTGATACAATCTTTAGATGAACAAAAGAAGGAAACTGCCAAGAAAGTTGAATCTTTGGAATTGAAAGACCAACATATTTTTGACATGAGTCAAAAGTCAGAAAGTGATAAAGCACAACTAAATTCACAAATTGAAATGAAAGAGAGAGAGCTTGCACAGAAGCTAGAGCAATATGAATCAAGACTGAAAGATCAAGAAACAAACCATCAACAAGAGATTGAACGGCGTATGCAAGTAATACAGCTGCAGCAGCAGTCCTCAGTTGATGAAGTTGTTGCCAATTTGAATACTTGCTTGACATCAGCAAATGAAAAGATAGCCTCTTATGAAACACTAATTCAGGAACACAAAGTTAAGGAGTCTGATTTGATGAATAAATTAGAGAATTCTGAAATGGAGTATAAAACAAATATTTCTAGCTTAAATGAGCAACTTGCTAATATGGAACAGAAAGTGGCTAGCCTTACAGAGAAGGAGAAGCAACTAAAAAGTGAAAAAGAAGAGAGGGAGAATGACCTTGAGACGAAAATTACGTCACAAGCAAAGTTAGTTACTGAGCTAAAGGACAATGTCACTGAGTTGAAAAAGGTTGAGAGTGAACTAAGGGACCAACTGCAAGCTTCAATGGATGACAGTGATTCCAAACTAGCCTCTGCAACTGAGAATTTCAACAGTGAAATCTCAAAACTGTCGCAAACTTTGTCTGATAAACAAAACCACCTGCAATCTGTGATAAGTGATTTAGAGACTGCACAAACTGAGAAATTGAACATATCAAATAGTTTAACAGTGGAACTTGATAAGAAGTCTTCAGAGCTGGATAATGCTCATAAGACAATTGGGCAACTTCAGGAGGAGATGACTCGAACACGTCATGAATTCGAGCAGAATCTTGAGGCGGTGAAAACGAAATTACAGCAGAGCAATGACGAGTTAAATGCTGCTCAGAAAACAATCCAGGAGAAGTCGAGCAAGGTTGACGGAGGAGTTCAGAGGATAGCTGAACTGGAACAGAACTTGTCTACCTGGCAGACAGCTGCCAGAGAAAAGGAAGGTGCTCAATCTGACCTCCTTCACAAAATTTCAGAGGTGGAAAAAGCCTCACAAAGTCAGCGTGAAACGCTCCAAGAGAAAGTTTCCGATTTGGAGAAGCAAGTGAGTATTCTTCTTTGCGTCAAATGACTATCGGGGCTGGTTAAAAGTAATCCAAAAAACATTGCATGAAGTGTGAAATTTAGGCATTCGAACAATTATGGGGGGAAAAAAAGAAAACTCATACTGCAAGGTTGAGTGCTGAGAGAAAGACCATGTAGGCTAATGTATTGGAGTTATGATTGTTATATTTTGGTTATTAGCGGGTGGACGCATTGGTCCCAAGTGTCTTGCTTATAGTCTATTGTAGTCTACCAGCTTATAGCGTCCCTGGTTGAGCTGGTCACATTATCGCTTTTTGCAGCTATCCAAGTAAAGAATGGAATATGATTTCTATTTTGGACTTTGCAATGACCCTAAATCTGGACAAAAGAAATTGCCAAAATTCTAGAACACAGAAACTGACCAGTATAAATCCCCTACCTCAACTATGAATTCCACTATTATCTTTTGAATTACCGGTTGTGTATGGATCGAGCATATGGGCCTTGGCTCTGCGGTGTGTCCCGCTGATTTGCACCGAATGGTTGAAATTCTAATTAATAGTTGAGATTGGGAAGGAGTAAGAGAGCACAGATGGAGTAGTTATTCAAAACGCCATGTGGGAATTCCTTCAGGTAGAAGGCGTGCAGGAGGGTAGAGATGGGACTGGTGGGGGTTGAGGAAGGTGAAGGGAACCGGGGTGGGGGGGGGGGGGGTGTTCTATGTTTGCGATACATTTGAGAATCTCCGAATATGGGGATTTGAGTTAGCTCAGTGTTTAAGGCACAGGGCTTGTAACCCCAACATTGTGGGATTTAATGGGTTCGAGTCCCATTGCAGTCAAGTTTCCTCTTCCTTCCTAGCAGTTGTAGATTTACTGCTATATCAAAGGCCAATCATTCTCATACTATGTCTATTTGGTGTGGGAACTAAAAAAATTCTCATCTTGGTAAATGTGTAGGGGTGAGATTTCTACCTAAATTTATCGCATACTTTGGATCACGACATAACCAAAGTAAGTCTTATGTATAAATGTGGCATCGCTATTGCATCGTAAAAAGTAGGGAAACTACGTGAAAATAGCAATACCACACCACACAATCCGATATTGCTGAAGCAACACCTTTCCCACATTTCTAGGGGAAACAATCTTCTGAGCATCCTGTAGCTGTAATAATTTCAAACCCATTTTTCTGAATGAAAAGTATGTCAACATGATATAGCCTTTTTTCAAACCATACAGCATTTTCTACCTTTCGCGAATGTTGAATTCCTGTAACATGGGAGTGACGGACAATTCATCAAATAAAGAAAATGTTTCTGATTCAGATCCAAGAGAAGGACAGTGTTTTGGAGGAGAGTCGGACTCGTATGGAGTCCCTGGAGCAGACAGTCAAAGAGAGGGAGGCCTCCATCACACAGAATGATGTCCAACTGAAGCAGCTGCAGGAGGAGAAAGAGCAACTTGCTCAGAATCATCACCAAGCAATGTCTAGCATGCAGCAGGAGCTGGACAATAGGCAGCAACAGGTACATAGTATGAAACAACAGGGCCATAAGCCCGGGGCCATTATCTGCATACCCAATATGATCTCAGACCTGTCTTCTTTTCTGAATAACAATGAGTTTCACCCAGCCAGCACCAGGTGATGAATTCATCTCCCTTAGACATCTGTCTGTTTGAAATAAAAGAGCTCTGTTTTTATTCAGACTCAACAGATCCAGCAGGCAGCTACAGAGGATAAAGAGTCAGCTATCCTAGAGTTACAAGAGGTGCTTGCCAAAAAGACTGCTGCTCTTGAAGCCACGAACAAGAAGTTCGGCAAGCTACGAGAAGAGGCAAAGTCCCGGGTCAAAGATCTACAGGCGCGGATGGAGGAAACGACAGTCCAGCTAGAAGATAAGGACAAGCAAATAGAGGCCAAAGTAAGAATACTATATTATTTTGCATTTAGTACCTTTCCTGTGGGTGGTAGATCTAGCTTTGGTTGTAAATTAGATGTTATGTCAAAGGTAGTCATAAATTTTGGCGCAGGGACTACTGATTAGACAAGAACACTCAAACCTGCTATTCTTTTTTGTAGGTCAGTTGTGCTTCTTCTCTTATGATATATCTCTAGCCATGCTAGAAATATAATTTATATTAGAACTGTGGTTTGATCTCCTTACCTTGAGAGAAAGCATTGAGAGCTTTAAATGGCCGATCGTTTGCTGTGGTCAGAACCTACATAGTTAAGAACACCAAAGTACAAGCTCAGAATTGTAGTACCACCCCTAATCACGGTGTGACGCCGCTGTTCGTCCTGTGTCACGCCAAACATAGGGACACATCGTAGTACCCTAAGTTCCCCGGTCATCTGATAGAAGGCACGGCGAAATGAAATGTCTCTCCCACAGACGGCTTGGATGCGCACAAGGCAGCCTGACAAGGCTATTTTGTAGTGTGAATGATGTCGTCTGGTGATAGGTGGCAGTACCACAGGCTCAATTAGACGAGGGGCAACGGAGCAGGAGGTGGGGGGGCACTCTACTACGAAGCGATGAAGTCGTTATTTGGTAAATAAAAAAGGCAAAATAAGCCCCGAACATGATTATCTTGTACCCTTCTTTTCATAATACATTACATTATCCTAATCCGGATTACCAATGTTCCAGGAGGTGGAGATGCAGATGCGGGTACAGACTTTACTTGAAGAGTTTGAAGCCGAGAAGGCAGACCTCACACGAGAACACCAGGTTAGCATAAAGGAGCTGACCGAAAAGCTGGAGCAAGCACAAGAATCCATGATAGCTTTCAAGGTAATATTTTCATTTAGAGAGCTGTTGCTTGTATTAGACAAAATCCCAATTTCTAATTTTCAGTAGGGTGCCCAAACTATTGAAAAATTAAAATGCAATATTACTATCGAGGGTTGAGTATTACCCTCTATATCCAAGTCCAACTCAAAAGTCAAAAGAAGGTTCGGGAAGCTCATGGGGTACAGGAAAAAGATACAAGCGTAATTCGTTCTTAGAAAAAATATTTGTACGTAGTTCATTTGCATCACAATAGTCTGGAAAGAACAAAGAACATTGCAAATGTTTTAGTGGGAGTTGCACTGTTTCCTGTCAGCTTTATTAATCTCGTTTGAGTAATGAAGAACATGAAAAAAAGAATAAGAAAACTGTGCGCAATGTTTTTGAATTTTCCATTAATGTTGTTTATTAGGACAAAGTGAAAAAACAATTTGAGGAAAGACAAGAGCAAACAAAAGAGAAAATGCGTGCCATGAAGACCCAGTTTGAGGAGGCACTCAAAGGGAAAGAAGAGAATTACAATAAACGTGTTGAAGATATGGAGAAAAGCAAAGAAACAGGTAATAGTGAATACCTTAACTGTTGATAGGGTATCTTGGCATATAATAATCTTTACTAGGCTTGATAAACTGTGTACTTTTCTTTACTAAATGCTAACATAAAAAGTACCATTTTATCAAGATACATGTATGACAGTTTACAAAAATTTAGCTAAGTGATGAAATTTAACTAGTGCTGATTTCAAATTTGGTTCTTAAATTTGTCTTTAACATTCTCAGAAATTGATAATCTTGTGAATTTTCACTGGACCTATTCTCTTAAACAAATCAAATGTCACACTAAAGTATTACACTGAAAATGCTAACCACTGGGATTTCCGAATGCCATGCTTTTAGCTATATAAATATTATCCACCAGTCAGTGGGCGTAGAATAGTCTTTGGTGACTGTATCTAAGACGTTTTATGTGAGCCCTACTTATTTACCCTGTAGCTCCAGCTGTGAATCGCATGTAATACCTGGCTTTATAACTATACATTTCAATTTCAAGCACATTGCTTATCTTGAAATACCCTTCACAAATAATTGCATGCAACTTTGATTTTTCAGAAAAAATGCAAGCATTAACAGAGAAAGAAAACGAGTTCCAGAAACAAATAGAGGATATCAAAGCTCAAAGTAGTAATAATCATTCTACAGCTCTAACTGAGCTAGAAGCTAAGCATACGGCTGAAGTAGATGTAGTTAAACAGGAGTTGCAAAAGGCTACCTCACAACTACAGTCCGAAAAAGAAAGTCTAAATCAAAGAATTGAGGAGCTAACTTCACAACATGAGACGATAAGTCAAGTCGCAGGAGATGCCCAGCATCTGAAAGATAAGGTTGCACAGCTGGAAATAGAACTTAAAGATGTCCATGCGAAATATGAATCCCAAATACAAGAGAAAATAATAAGAGAAAAGGACTTGATGAATGAAGTAGAGCAACTATCAAATAAGTCCGGGTCATTAGAGGATCAAGTTAGAAAATTGAATGAGCAAATACAATCTACCCAGGAGGGATTTTATAAATCGGAGGAAGAACATCAAGGCAAAATAAAAAGTATTCAAGAACAATACCAAAATGAGGTCCAAACTAAACAGACACAATTAGAGGAAAAACTATGTGGCATACAAATAAAATATGAAGAAGAAATTGAAAAGATAAGCATAGCTCACAACAGCACTATGCAGGAACATGTCCAGATGCTCGAGGAAAACAATACAAAACTGAAAGACCATGCAAGTCTATTAGAAAAGAAGCAGCAGGAAATTAAAGAACTTCGTGACAAATTCAAGCAGCTGAGAAGCAAGGCTCAGGAAAAGGTGGAGGAGATGAGAGAGCAGTTAGATGCCAAGGATATTGCGGCAGCAGCTACAGCGCAACAAGTAGAAGCAACGAAGGTTGAATATGAGGCGCGACTTTCAGAAATGACGGAGAATGACCTTGAGCTGCAGGCCAGACTTAAGGAGCTTACAGCCAAATTGAATAACACTGAGGAGCAATTACAAGATTACACACAAACCCTTGAAAACACCGTTGAAGGGTACAAGAAAGAACTTTCCACTCAGAAAAGTCACTACGAAGAACAGTTGTCGATTCTCACACAACAGGTAACTGAGTTCAGGGAGCAGTCGAAGATGACAACTGAAGGTCTGCAGAAGGAACTGCAGTCAAAGATTGAAGAAAAGGATACCTTGTTAAAAGACCAGACAGAAAAACACAAAGAAGAAACAACTAAACTGAAGGAGACGTTGAAGGCCAAATTGCAAGAACTGAAACAGCAGTATGCTGTGAAGATAAAGGAAGCAATGAACCAAAATGAATCTAAAGTCAAGGAACTAGAGGAATCCTTGCAAGAGGCTGTTACAGAAAGAGAAGTGACACTAAAGGAAGCGAAGAATTTGAAGGAATTAATCAACCAAAAGGAGTCACTTATTAGTGAGCTCGAAACAAAGTTAAAAGCAACTGAGCAGGAAATGAATGACAAGCAAAATTCACAAGAAAAAGAATTGCAGATTATGCGTGACGAAATTGAAAATGAAAAGCAAAGAAATTTGCTGCTTCTGAGCCAGTTGTCAACCGAGAGAGACAAGGTCAACACTGAAAAACAATGCTTGGTAGAAACTCAGTCTGTAGAATTTACAACAAAATTAGCCAAGCTAGAAGAGGAGAAGCAGCGGGATCTGCTGGTTCTGAAAGAAGAGCATGATCAACTTTTAACAAGCAAAGAGTCAGAACACAACAGCAAGTTGAAAGAACTCGAGGACAGTATAATTGTTACGGTGACCAAGAAGGATGAGGAATGCCAATCTAAACTTTCTGAGTTGAAGAAAAAAGCAGAAACACGATTCCTGCAAATTAAGAAGCAATTAGAAGGCAATAGAGAGACAGCAATGGCTGAATTGAGTGAAAGTAATTCTAAACTACAGGACACTGTAAGTGACCTTGAAGCAAAAATTGCTGAGATTGAGCAAGAAAAGACAGATCTAGAAGAAAAACTGAAACAAATGACCAAGGAATACATGGAAGAAAAAGATTCACTAAAAATTAGTTTTGACGAAGAAATGAAATCAAAGCAGTCGTTGATTGAAGAAGGTTTGCAAAAGTCTGAATCAAAGCAAGAGCTAGAAGTAAAACTGAAAGTATTAGTAACGAATTTAAAGAAAGAGAAAGAAGAGCTCAATGACAAGATAAGTGCCATGGAAAAGGAGAAAAGTAGTCTAGAAGAGGAGAAAACCTCACTTGAACAAGAGAAAAGTGGCCTGCAGAAACAGATAGAAAAGTCTAATAAGCAAAATAACAAACACAAAGCAGAAATAGAGCGGCTCAAACATGCACATGATGTAGACATTAGGTCTGCAAACCTTGAACATGAAGAGGAATTGGAGAGAATGAAGGGTGAATTTGAAGGGCGAATTGAGGACATCGAGACAGACCACAACGTGCGTGTGAAGCAGCTCGTCAAAGAATTCCAGTTGAAGTATGCTGAAAAGGAGCGGGACTTCCAGAACACTTTCAGCGGTGCTATTGGTAAGTTATTCGCTTGGTATTTTGCCCCATTCATCCGCTGCATGTGAACTAACTTCCTGTGCTCATCTTGCTTGAAACGGGAATTGGCTTTGTTTCCTTGAACTAGCATATCGCTGAGCAATGATCACAGAAGACCTGCCTCTGAAAAAATAAACCTGTTTGGTCACCTTGAACACTACCGTATTAATTTTAGGTGATTGTGATAATGCATATTTATGAATTGTATAATAAGTACCTTTTGCTCAGATATATCGAGTTTCCATTGGCGGCAAATTCCAAATCTCACTTAGGCAAAAGTATCTTGCTGAGGACGAGAAAAAAAGGCGTTGGGAAAATTTGTGGCCAAAGCTTTAAGCTTATCAGTAAAATGTGCTTAAAATCGATGAGATGCTTCCCATTATTCTGCACCGCTGTAAATGGATCTGTGTTGCAGAATTTGCTGCATTTATCCCTTAATGAAAGCTGACCTTTAACGTGGATAGTTTTCTGTTACATTGATACAGTTTAAGGAAAATCGTTCTGATGGAAGGTGTTCTTCATGTGCCACTGCCAGTTATGATATCTTAACATTTCAGATAAGGCAAGAAGAGAGGAGGAAAAAATATCTTATGAACATCGAAAAGAAATGGAGGAATTGATAGAAGACCTCCATCAAAAGGACCAGAAGATGGAAGAATTAATTGATGATTATGAGGTTCAACTTCAGGTAATGAGAGAGAACACGATCATTTGATTATTTTAGCCGCCCCTTTCTTCATAGAGCTACTGGTGATATTAAATATATACTGAATCAACCTTCTCAGATATGTATAAATATATTCAGATCTCTACCCGGGATTCACAAATGTATGAATTACTTCGCCCCTTCTCTTCAGGATAACGGCTATCGTTGGCATCGTAATTTTCATTATGTAGGTATTTCATGGCATCGCTGGTGCTAGAAAATCTTATGTTAAACAAAGTAAATACCCACTCCCCGCACACGCCCAACATCTCCCGGAAAGTAATATAAACTTCCAGTGAACTATTTCCGAATGAAATAATAGTTCGTAAAAAAGATTAAACCGCTGATTGACTACGTCCACCGAACCACACAAAAAACACATACAATAACTGTGATGTAATTATAAGTTCCTATTTATATATACAATATATATACCGACCTCTCCGAGGAAAATGAATACCCATGACAACAGCTACAGTTCTTTTTAAGTGTTTACGTATAAATAATCACTGCGGTATTCCAAGGTCGTAGGAGAAACCAACTCTAACAGCCCACACATGTTTTCAGGCCAGGGACGAGACATACAAAATAGATATGGAAGGGAAAGCTGAGGAGATTGCTGAAATAGAGAAGCGAATTTTGGAGCAGGAGCAAGCATTCGAAGCAGAACGGGAGCACATGGAGAAGGACATCCGGGCGCAGCTCACCAAGCAGTTCGAGAGCCGTGAGCTGCTGCACAAGGAGGAGCTGGAGGGGCTCACCCAGGAGTGGCAGCACGAGAGACAGGTACTACTCACTGCTTATCAATAGATGATATTTCTACACTTTTCCAAACAAACCCGTGTTTTCATTTCCAGTTTATAAAACTGTTTTCTTTTAGTATAAATAGAGCTTAATTTATGCTAATAAACAGTAGGTTAAACCTCCCCACACACCCCAGCCCCATTCCATGGCCAACAACGATATGTTTTTTTCATGTTTTCTCTGTCTCCCTAAGGTAATGATTTCCACATGAAAAATATTTACGCTTTTTTTCATGACCCCAACCGACATCCCTGATCGGGGAAGGGGGCGTGTTGATAACACAGCTTATGCAGCATATATGTGAGCCAACAAAAAATCAACGGTAGCCTTCCACAACACATACACACGCCTAATACTTGTGTTAGTCATTAAGGAGTAGTTCATATTAAGAGATGATTGTTGTGATACTTGATTGCTTCTAAGGTTAGATGCCGTCACAATTTGACGCAAAGTGAAGCTCATTGCCCACGTTTTACAGTCCAGAGAAAATTCTCTAATGGTTGGGGACATTGTGGGGACAAATCTTTCAGTTTCCTGATTTGAAAGGAAATGGCTTTATTAAGCTAAGCCATGGAACTCTTCTTCTGAAATTTAAAAAGCAAGTATATCTGTTCATGTAAAATAAATTCTAGACAGGTAACTACCGAAATCGGCATGTGGGTATTGGTGAAAATTCATATTTTTACTGCTTGCAAGAAGAAAATAACTGTCAAAATCAGAGGATATCTACTGACTGCTGGGTAGTGTGTCTCTCCATCTAGCTTACTTGTTTTAACTCCGTAAAGAGAGTACAGTAGAAGATAACGTGTCCGCGAAGTCATACTGATTTAGCAGATAAAAGACTTAGCTCGGTATGACGGGGCGGTGAGAAAATATTTAATTTAGCAGAAGTGTGAAAAAATAGAGACCCACATGTTGTAGATTGTTGTGGAAATCAACTATTTGTTATTGTGGAACTCAAGTTAGCCTACTCTGTAGATGAAGCCCCCATGATAGACACATTGACAGTACTGTTGTGCATGTTTGTCATAAACTGTCATTTACTGAAATCACCTTCATGCTATGTAAAGAGCTGTTTAGTATTTTATCAAAGCATATGTACTGCGCTTTCAATTTTCTAAGTGTATTTATATATTACTATCAAAAGTCAGTAGAAAGTCCATTTTGTACAATCTTATAGGACTATCACCGTTTTAGTGTATGTAGATTTGATATTGCTTCAAAGGTAATGCTCACATTAGAATGTTCTATACATTATATATGCATTTGATTATGGAACATTGATCTTTATATGTGGCCCAGCGTTTGATAAGACAACATTGTAATGTGTCTAATACGTAGGTGTCACTAGGCTGTATTTTCAATATATACAGTCAACTTGACTTCTTTGCAAAATAGATTTCGTCAAATATTAATTCATTATAGCTAAAAAGTAGACTTTCTTGGAATCCAATACCAGTTCTGCTATTTGTACATTTATAGAAGTTAAAGAATACCTAAATTCAATATTTCGGCTTTTGGCGGTGTGGCTAGTTCTGTCTTGTCAAGAAGTCAACGTTGACTGTCTGTGCTTGTTTGATTGTTGTTCATCTGTCGCTTACCTCTGTCATTCCCTTGTGTCTAGAGCACCGCATCTGCATCTGATGAATCACAGCCACAGGTAGTACGCATTATTCGTTTCCTTCAGTTGCTACTCAGTTCGAATTCCTCTGGAATATATCAGTATTTTGATTTACTACTATCAGTTTGCAAAAAGGGGACAGTGCTTATTTAAGTAGCGCAGACATTTGCATATTTGATGTTACGTTTCAGCGCCCTGTCATCAGTCATCTTCGTTCGAGTATTTCTCAGTGCGATGGGCCGTATAATGTTTTTATTAAAATGACGATTCACAGCTGGAATACGCACATCAGTTATGTCAACTTCATGCAAACTGTATTTACTTTTAGTTTACTTTAGCTCACACAAACACAATACTCATGACATTAAGTTCTACATTTGGATTATAGAGTCAATTCAACATGCCCTAATCAATTTCTATTTTTAGTATTGAAAGTTACTTCATAATTCAACGGATATGGGTAAATTGAATTGTCATAAACAGTGTATCAATCATCATTATGATTTTTTTTGATTTTTTTTTTTTTTTGGTTGGGATCTGAAGTGCTTTTCGCCCCGTATTCTAAATCTATCATTATGATTTAGGTGTATGGAAATTGATGTTTTGTTTCTATTTTATGTAATTTTGTCAAGCGTTGATGTGACTTAATATATATCATGATCATATGTACTATTGATACAAAGGGAGAAGTTTCGAGGTTGGCAACAAAATATACAAAAATAAATATCTATAGGTCATCCGTAACTCTTACACATTTACTCTATTGTCTAGACGAAATATGAAATATTTTTCCTAAAATAAGTTTGTCAATAGAAGTCATACGCGAAACTTACTCCACAACACCTTGAAAATAAATTCATCTGGTGATTTAAGTTGAATAAGGACAGTTTGTAGGTATCAACTAATTGATAAAATATCGTCCCTTAAAGTAGATAACTCTTACTTTCTTAAAAGTATATGATATGTGGATGCCTGATTATATTCCTTGGCTTGATATTAAATATTGGATTCTAAACTTTTTAAGAATCAAAAAGATTGGTAGTATTTCAGCTGCGGCGATCATTGAATGTGGTGTTTTTTTTCAGTTTGTCTATCGCAGAGATCCATACTCATACAGTGACTGCAGACACTCGTATTTCCTACATGAGACTTACATTGTTTCAGGAGCTCGTCCAGCAGAACCAGCTGACACTGAACGCCATCCAGAGCAGCTCATCCAGCAGCGAGCTACTCAGGCACCACGTCATCCAGCTCACCAAGCAGCTAGAGGAACTCAAAGTTAGGCACAAGTAAGTTCATTTCTATTCAATATCTTCAAAAACATAAGCAATCATGCCATATTTTTTCAATTCATGTCTGTTCAATAACTAATACCCATCGCATATCCCTTAATGTATATCCACACATAATTAGATGAGGAATATTTAGATAGTTATAGTAAGGGGAATAATTGAAGTTACATGTACATTGTATTGCTGTTGATCGGACAGGCTGGAGCTGGCGGAGGTACGCAGCGGACGTGACATGCAGAAGAGCGGCCTGCCCAGACCTCTGCTGGGCGGCAGTGACGTGGAGCGGCCGGAGGAGATGGGCGAGGTGCAGCAGCTGGAGCTGGAGAACATGGACCTTCAGACGCACCTCATACAACAGAGCGGGGACGTGGCCAAGCTCAAACTCCAAGAACGAGAACTGCAACAACAGGTAGCCATGAATCCCGGTCTTTTCTCTATTAAGTCATCACACGACAATGTGTAACAATATGTAAACACTCTGTCATTGGTGGAAATGTGGGCCGGGTCAATACAATGTGCGATACCGAAGTGATTTCCAGCAGACAGCGTAGCAGTTCTGTCGCCTCACAGTTCATTGGTCCCATCTGTACAGGTTTTTTGTGCATTATTTATTTTGCACTTGATAATGTGTATTCGTTAAAGTAGAAGGTATTGACCATAATAGCCTGTGGACGTGAAGGGCATTCCGCAATGTGACCAGGGCGACCGGCCAGCTGGAAATGTGCAAATTGTCCAAGCTCTTCTACCATCCCTAACAGTAGTAGATTTACTGCTATATCAAAGGCCATGTGTTAAGTAAAAGAACTCTCACCTCGGTGTGTAGGGGTGCGATTTCTACCTGAATTCATCACATACATTCGATCACCACCCACGTGATGTAAAAGAACCTTGAGAAAGTCTGGTAAGGACCTATAATGGTTGACTGGACGTTAAAATCAAACCAAACAAACTAAACACACGGTAGGCACCCAGTGACTGCTTCCACCAAGCTGGGCAGACGACAAGCGCCGGCCGGGCGATGTTTCAGCCATGCCGTTTGGTGGACATAGACGGCATTATGCTCGCGCTTCGCTCGTTCCCCGTTAATTCAATGAGGGGCTCCTCAAACGTGGATAACCATTGTGTACTCAATGAAAGCAATAACAAAAATCTAGGGGCACTACGTGGCATTATCTATCGGTCCCTGACGACAGCAGAGTTCACAGCTTGATATGAGGGCAATAGAGGTCCTCATAGCTTGACCGTGGACGCCAGTGAATATTGTGTTTTTCTCTTGGTCTTTCTAAACGACGTGTTTATTGGTACACAGGTTGAATCGCTACAACAGAAGTTACATGCAGTTGAACGTGGAGAAGCCCCGCCGGGAAGTCCCTATGGGAATAGCACGGGTCACCCACAGGGCCCGCTCCTCACCGAGCCTACAGAGATGGAGGTGGGTACAGTCACGCCGACACAGGCATAGCCAGACCTAGATGTAGAATTACTATATAGACAATCAGATTTATTGCAGAACTACTATAAACAGTCAGATATATTGCAAGACTATGAGAGATTATATGAATTTACCGAATCAGTGAAAGAAAACCAATAGGAAGACATAACACCCTCAGATGAAAAACATCATTCGAAAAGAAGTTTCTATTTCTCGTGATTTTGCTTATATTTTCATTTGTTTACAGTACTTGAAGAATATACTGTATGAATACATGCTGGGAAAGGAGACAAAGGTAAGTTTTATTATTATATACCTCTGTCCGAATGTCTATCAAATACTGCCCGCTGCTAGGGGTGCAGTAATAATAATGATCGTGCCCGGTGTGACTGAGCCGTTTCGTCCACAGTAAGGACGTTTCCTAATATTACTACCTCAACAGTATTCAATCATTAGAACAGTCACTATTTGTTGTATTTAAAAAACCCGATGACTCTCTTTGAGAGATAAAATGAGATCAACCCAAGGAAGATATAAGATCAAATGAGTCTGTGTGTGTCCCTTGTCCAATATGTTTCCTGTAACTATGATATACAATAAGAAAATAAAGATACACAAAAAGAAATGATAAGAAAGAAAAAATAATAAAATAACAAGAACAAGAAATAAGCTGATGCCAAGCAACAGGGTTATCATTTTCTTGAACTTGTAACCAAATTGCACGTTGTGTATGTGATAAATGTGAGATCTTACTGAATAAAGCTGGGATATTTTAACAGACTCTCGCCCGCGTCATCGCCACAGTTCTGCGCTTCTCGGACGAGCAGACACGGCGTATCGTAGAGCAGGAAGAAACCAGAACTTCGGTGAGTTCAAATGAATTCTTCTCACATCTCACCATGTTCTATCTGTGTATCCAGCTATGCTTGTTCTAAGTCTAAACTCTCACACGTCCAGTACCTGGCCAGGATGTTATATGATGTGAATATATGGAGTAACGTGTGTGTCCTTAGTACGAGTGATGGTGCAGTCACACATGAGCTCTGCAGTCTGGTACTCTCATTATTCTCTTCAGATCTACGACTGAAAAATGCGGATATAGCAACCATCTTATGGCGTCTTGATGTCTTGTGAAGAAAAGTGGGTTTTTTTTAATGCCGAAAATCTTTCAGGGATACCTTGATTATCATCTGAAGCTTAACCCTTTCCTTACCGGGCCTGGTCTCAGGTGCACGTCCTTAAATGTCGTACGCCTGACGTCATCAGTATAATGGTGTTATACATAATCTCAAAAAGATTATAGAGATCAATGCCAAATCATCTGAGATAAATTAAAAAATTGAAATATTTGTACTACCTATGGGGATGCTCCCAGGTATGCACGCTAAGGAAAGGGTTAAGATGAAGGCAGCTAAACCAATGAACTAGATTTGAGTTTCTGAAAGAATCCCTACCTTAGTGAAGACTTGAAGTTGGTGCTTACAGTCAACTCAAACTCCCAGTTTTCATGTCGAGTTTAACAACAGCCAGCCACCTGCTAACCCTGTGTGTGACAATGACCTACACGTGTACATGTTTGATGATAGTGTCAGGTAATATACTGATCACATGGAAGGTGATTTCCCTCTTCCTTCCCTCACCACTTTATAGCAGACCGTCATCTTTGCATGCACATTTGGGGAATTACCTTTTACCTCATCTGCTCATGGCTTGCCTTCGATGTTCGTTAGTTCCAGCAGAAGGTTCAACTGTAATTTAATATCCTTTTGTGGTGTAGTCCTATTTTAAGGCACTTTCATCTTCCTAGCACACCTGACAATTCTGCTTCGACTCCATTGGCGATATTTATCAGTTCAGTGGACATACTTATTCCAAATGATTTTACTGTGCAAATGAAACATATTTCGAAATTTTGGACAATAAATGTCTCAATACATACCAAAGGTCAAGGTCTTCTTTCTCAACCTTTCATCTACTCTGAGATCTTCTACAAGCTTTTTCTGATCCTTATATTTGCTAGCATTTTCTGTCGCAGATGCGACACTTATTGTGTTTTGACTCCTTCACCAAAACCAGCTCCAGATTAGTAAACAAACTTTAGTCATTTAAGAATAAATTATCAAATCATTTTCATCAATATGCTAGTCAATTTTGCCGTAGTAGAATGCAGAGATTCGCATCCTAAGCTCAGGATGTTGTTTTTTGTGTTTTAAGTTAAGAGAGTCCATGCGACATGTTTGCAGCGCGATCCTTCTCGGGGAGATATCGGCTGTGTTTTTTGTTCCCTGCATGCTGAGTCCCCGAGTGTCGGCCTATTTCAGAAGTTCCCGTTTATAATGGGTGGTGGTGGTTCGGGCGGTAGCGGCGCTGGCGGCGGCGGCGGCGGAGGCGGCGGCGGCGGCGCGGGCAGCGGGGGGTGCGCGCCCCCGTCCTCCGGGCGCGGCGTACCGCCCCACCTGGCCGCCAACTCCCGACCGCAACCTCCCCCGAAGATGAAACCCAGAAACGAGGACAAGAAAGCCACACCTGTCTTTGTGTGAACTTGACCTACATCCACACGACCTTGACCTCCATCCACACGACCTTGACCTTTGGCCTCACCCGCCTGTACCACCGTGCGTCTGTTGGTTCGTCAGTCAGTCCATCAGTCAGTCACCTTGTAACACTAACACTCGTTAAACCTCCGCTTGGTAAGGTACGACTCGTCACCGTCATCAGCTTGCCGTTTGCTGTTTACCTGTCTGCAGAACCCAGTCGTCAGTTGTTTTTAAAATTTTATTCCCATTCCTAGTTTATATTCCTCCTGCTGCTCAACATCCCGTTACCATATGCGCCGCAATATTTCTGAAGATTTGTCCTTGTTGCTTTTAGATGTGGTGCATTGTATTTTTGCATGATTATATCGGAATGCTTAATTTCATTGCCTGTGATGAGATCTCTGTATAACCTTATTTCAATATCTAGCGTGTTTTTTCTTCTTTTTTAGCAGTGTACAACTGGATTTAACTGAATGAAGCCTGTCCGATTTTACATATTAATTCATCATTTACCTCCCTTTCTTATCCTTGATTTTTACCACGACAGTAATAGATCACCCATGCGTGCTGTTTTTCCTCTAGCAGATCCCCTATATCCCTGAAATTAGCTTCGAGTGACTAATTACTGCCTTTAATTATATACCCTTGTGAGTTCTAATTACACGAATCTATGGGTAAAGAACAATAATAACATAGAAACATAGTCCTTTGGCAATAAAACATGTAGTTTACATTTGCACATTAGTGTTTTATCGTTAGTGAAATTATGTTTGTGTCACGAGTAGTAAAGTATCTTTTTAAACCAATTTCCGCGCACATCACCATGTTGATCTGTGTTCGGATGTATATTCCACACTACTCACATTGGTTTATTCAACACCTGCACTACAAACATCATTTTATATTCCGTTTCTTTTCCTAAAAATATTTACCATGGAGAAGACAGCATCCTAAATAACAAGTCGTCTTTATTTTCGGCGCCCACCAGCATGAGTTGTTGTACACCGTCATCTTCCTATGATATATTTTCTAAACATCTCGTATTCCATATTATCTGGCATTGCAAGTAACAAGCTTGTGGATACAAGTCTACCAGGTCCCCTCGGGAAATAAGGAAATAGCATCAAACATTTTCCACAAGTTCGTGATAACAGTTTCTAGTATTGATATGCTCCAGTGCCGTCGTGTGTGAAGTGGAAAGTTGTTGTACCCTGTTAACAATGGTAATCAGCCTGATGTCTGAGTATAGATTATAGTCATTAAAAAGCCTCCCACTGGAATCAGTCACATGTTATAGGATCACGTGTTTTAATCTTCCATGAGTCCCCGTGAACATTCATTGTCTGGGCATTGTTATCATATGTTGTTCTCCTCCGATGCCCTTAAATAATTAAGGTGATATACTTTCAGCTGCTGTGAAAGCTGCTTCATGTATCTACGGGTTAGTGCCTATTCTACCACCAACTTACATCTCACAGATTCAAAACAAACTCAGATATGAACGTGACAACGAATAAACTTAAGCATTGGCTGATCGTGATGATAGTAATTACTAACTGTGATATTATCTAAAAGATATCATATCAAAACAATGTCATCATCGACATTTTTATTGAATTTGTCTGATTTGGAAAAAAAATGGTTTGGTAGATTTCTGATGGATCAACCAATGACATTTTCATTGTGAAAGCACGAACGGCATACAAACTGATTGTTCATATTTTGAGCTATAAAATAGGCCATCCGTATTATGTTATAAGTTTGATTTGAATCTGATGAGAGTGGCCGGTAAACATATATATGTTTGTCAATAGTAAGCATGTACTATTACTTCACACTTCACGTTTAAGGACACAGTAGATGACAAGCTTCGGTCTGGCATGCGATGTATATCTGTGTTTCTCCCGTTTTTGTGATTCACTGTGTACGCTTCTGTTTTTATTTCAGCACACATAATTATTTTAACCCTGCGGAAACGGGTCATTCCTTAAGACATCCATATTGTCGGACCAGAAATTTCTCAGTGAGATAGTTTTAAGACGAGGCAGAAACACCTAATGTATCGTTGGCCCTATGGTGTGGAGAGTACATAAGAATCACCCCGCCTTTAAGGGTTTATGGAAGGTTTGATCTGTAATGAGCTCTTAAATGTGTGTCACATTTGTGTATTCCTTTTACGTACCAGGTAAATCCGCAATAGAAAGGTTTGTTTCACAAACGACAATTATTTGTGTTTATCCATATCATTCCTCTGGTTGAAGGGCACTCGTTTTTTGGTTCTAAGTAGAGATTGTCATATTATAAGTGAAAGTTGGTCTGTCATTTTAGTGTGAATTAGATTGTGTAGCAACCACTCCCTATTTTGTATTTCATTTCAACTTATTTTACAGATTGGGGTGAATAGTCGGAATCGGTAGATTTAGACACGTTTAGTAATCGTGGAATGGTTCCTTGTTAAGGGTGTGTTCCACCGGATAGGTCAGAATCTGACTCCATCAGGCGTCTCCCAAACATGCTGATAGTGTACAAACCCTACTGCTTATTCCATGATTGACGCCTTACGGCGGACGTACGGGCGCCGGCGGCGGGTAATAGGCAACAACTAATTAATTAGGTTTTACCAAGTTTGGCCCTACCACTGCCGTACGGCCGCCGCCGGTGACCATGTGACCTGCTCCACCGCACATTTCCGTATGGCGCCGTTCAGTAAGTCCGGTGGAATACCCCCTTAGCAAGTACCATCTCTCTTATCGAGGTAACACGATTTAAGCCGTGTCCGCAACTCCTTATTCGTCTCTACAAACACATGATGAAATGAACTGTGTTATTCTCAGTAGTCACTGCATGCTGTCTATCCCCAATATGACAATGTCTCATCTATTCTATTACAAATGCTTAAATGTATATAATCATATTCACATATACAAGTTTCTCCGATATAAATGTTAACATTCATTTTTAGAATAGTAACAATTATGGTTTTGCATGTACATTGCTTTTGTGTAAAAGGTAGCCTTCGGGTTCTAAATTCTATTGAACTTATCATCTCCTATCGCTAGTATTCACATAAAGGAGTTGTTGAGCCATTGTATGATACAAAAGCCTAAATCTATGTCAACAACAGGATAGAAATGTTACGATAACGATTACATCTGATTTTTTGTTATCTGAATGGGGACACCAGGCTACTCAGTATCTGAGTAGCTTCTACCGTAAGCACCCTATTCGCATATTCAAATTAGTCATTGAAAGGTTGGGGGTAACATTTGAAATTTTATGGAATAGTTGATCAAATCTCAGCACAGATTCGCAGAATATTGTACAAATGTAATTGGGCAGGGAAAGGTAGTGGGGTTGATATGATGAAGGTTGATTGATACACCTTCTGTATCCTACGATTATATGAAATTGGTAATACAAGAGAAAAGGCACTGTGAAACTCAGATGACCTCCATTTCCATCTCACAATATGCTTGGAGTACATAATTGATGCAAGAAAATCGAGGTCAGAATGCCTGTAGAGGTACATGCGAGACACGGTCTCAAATGATCTGTCCTGTGTTTTTATAGGTCGGGCAAACATATTCTACTCATGGCAGCTCTGACTGATATACTGTGATAACCTCACTGAGATTTCTTCATTGCTGCTGTGTTTGTCTCCCTATCTCGGGCAGGTCAATGTAACAAGTTGCACACTTTGTGTTTTACAGATATGGATGTCGCCAAGAAAGTAACTCCGTTATTTTGTTCACGGTGGACCGACTGGTATCAAGCTGACCAACGTTAATCACATCCACACGATTAAAACCGTACTCAGGCGACAAGGCTGGCTGGAGAGGTCTCCTACCAGACCATTTTGGACTGAGTTGGGAGGCAATGGACGAGCATGTTGGTGTGAGATAAAGTTCTGGGTCGTGTGAGAGATGTAATAGTCAGAGACAAGAATAGCCTTTTGTGATATAGTTAAAAAGGGAAAAGGAACTGCTTCCAGATGATCATTTACTACAAACTTGAAATTACTGTTGTCGCCGCCTTGATGCAGTTGCTGGCGTTAATAACTTTGTTGCTAAAGTGATGAATGAATGCTTTGGAGTGAACAGACAGTTGTATGGTCTTTTGGTGCTTACTAAGGAGACGAGATTTCCTAGTTAATATATCACAGGGCCTTTAGTTTGTAATAAGTAAATTAAACTGAATGTTTGTAAATAGATCTTAGTCAGTTGTGAATGAGCGAAAGTGTGGTTTCCTTGTTGTTGTTTTTTTAATATACACTACTATGGTAGCGGATGTCCGATGGTTACCATTTTTGTTCAGACCATTCACGATTACTTGAAGCCTTACCTCTAGGTATTAGTACTTTAAATTATACGCGCTTTATTTGCTTCGATGGTCTCATATTTATCCAGAACAGACGGGAAATATGTTGTTGAATATTTTTTGCTTGTGATAACTATAATCAAAAATGGCTTACAGCCCATACTTATATGATAATCAGGGGGACACACCAGTCCCAATACGGACATCACGAGATGCAAGCTCAGTCTTTATCCTATTCTGTCAACAGACCTTGTGAACCATTCTTGTGGTGTGATACATCGAAGTATTTCACTGCTAAGTATGGCTCCATGCCTTAATGCATCGCTTTCCAGAATTTATTCAAACCTGTCAAATTCTTTTACGTGCCGAGGGCCATATATAATAGAATATCAGATATACTCAGTGTATGTGAAAAAAACAACCCAGTTTTATATGAAATACCCATAAAACATTTATAGCGGGAGAGATTTCTGATTACAGTTACGTGGTTGTATTCGAGATACATAATGAGCACAAGGACCAAATTCGTTCATTTCATGTACCCGTTTTGGTGGGTTTACCACCTACATTACTCCGAAGTGTCTGCACCAGCGAGGTGTACTTTTGAAAACGTGTTTTAAATGCTGATTTTCTCCTGGAGTTAATTCTAAATACTCATATTTCAATTGCTTATGGTATAAAAAAAAATGTTATGGGGGTAAACATAATTACGAAGCCAACTGGATTTGATGCAATATGCTTCAGTCATTGCCTTTATGGAGAAGAATATGAAATCAAGTGGCCCAAAAATCATAACGAATGTTAGGTGTATAGATCAAGCTGTACTGTATGGTTTGTGACGAGATTCAACCCCTTCACATTGTTTACTGGTGAACACCCGTGTGCTGTGTTGATGTTTTGAGAAATGGTTGGATATCTCTAGTACAGTATATATCATGATTCACGAAATAGGCAGAGTGTGCTGTGAATGTTACCTCAGAAACACTAAGCCAAAAGATGTTCTATGTTACAAGTCTTTCTACTCTGCGAGTGTCACAGACAACAGCAGACGACAATTCGGCGTGAGCAGATTCCCGCGCTCAGTGATTGTCTGTAAACGACTCAATGAATGAGATCTCGAGATTATTTCTTACACGTGGTCAATAAATTCGCCTCGTCTTTTAAAACATAGCTCATCTTCTTGAAAATTAATCAGCTCCCAATTAAGTCTGAGCTAAAGCATAATCCTGACAACAAATATTGTATCTCATGAAGAATGCATTTCTTGTGAGGAGTTTTACTAACTGGTAGATTTTCAAGTAGATTTTTTTCAAAGGGGAACTTTTCATTACATGGTGGTTACGAAAAAATACATCGACTGCATATGATAAAGGAAGATGTTTAAAATATAAGTATCTGATAATGTGTTTACCGCACCAATGTTTGAAGTAAATACAGTTGATGTACTATTTAGTAGCTTGTTTTACCCTTTCCCCCACTTCAGAATACAAAAAGAAAAGATACTGGTATTCACTTTCAAATTAAGAATTTTGGATGTGGTTGGCTACTTGTTCAGAGATGGAAGTTTCCTTTGTGTATCACAGTTTTTAAAGTCACAGTTATTCCTCAAAATAGCATGTCTTGCTGTTACAAAACGTTTCCTGTTTTCTCCTTGGAAGGGGGACACCACATAACACCCGGAGGCATCATTTGAATCATGCAACCTTTGGTATGGAAATTCAAAATGACTAACAAAGCTTTGGAAATGTTGTTCTATTTGTTAATATGGATATTTTTCACTATCCAATAACTCCAAAATAGAATTTCAACAAGGGTGCTGTACTTTACAATAGAAAATGGTTTTGAGGCCTTTGTATTCCAATGCGTTAAGATCAGTAAGTAGAATTGTTGTATGTCTATTATTTAAATAATAATTTTATTTGGGTTTTATTGCTTGTGTACATATACATGCTATCGTATATGAGACCAAAATAAATTAAATGGGTAGTTTATGTATATAGGTAAAACGGATGCTTGCTATCAGACATAAACATAAGCCACTTGTTTAGGTTTCTACGTATAAACGAAATATTCGGGCGTTTATAACATTAAAAGTGTTTTTAAACATGTTATCTGGTGAGTGCTAGACACGAGTGAATGTTGAATACTGGAACTAGTTGCGCTTATCCAGGCTACAGTGTGGCTATAATCATGACATTCTAATCTTTTTGTACAAACGGGAGTTCTTGATTCAGATATAGGGGTAATGCTATATACCTGCGAAATGAATACAAAGTAGAATGAATATGTGCTCCTTACAGATCATTCCATATTCCACATGTTTAGAATTTTACCAATGCTCTATGATTATGAAGGACAAATTGAATGTAATGATTAAAACGGGCCTGCAATGTTGGACCTTCTGCAAGGCTGTACTGACAATTTATTTCAATACTATGTTTCCGTTCGGACCAGGATGTTTCCTTGATGACTTAATTTCAAAATACGTTTAAAAGAAGTTGGAATTTGTTCAATAGAGAGTAAAGAAATTGCTAGTTTCGTAGACCTACCATAATGATTTAAAATTCAGTTCTGTCTCAATTCGGAATGATCATGCAGGGAAGTAAGCATGGATCTCCGCTATCAAAATCAACAGATTATGGTTGAGAACGTGGCAATTTATGTCTCAAATGGAATATAATGCAGTGTGAATGCGTTTTAAGAGTTACCCAAGTATTAAGATGCGGTTTCATTGTAAATAGTATATAGGCTACAGTGCATAATCATACACTGTATCAATTCATATGTACATGTCTTAAATACAAATGAATAAAATTATTTTGATATAAAACTGTTGCTTTTGTCCTGGAATCATAGTTTGGCATGAGATGATCCTTTTATAGACCACCAACATAGTATGCTACTGCGAAGTTTCTTTTGTAGCTTACTAAATAGTCACTCTTTGACCTTCACTGTGGGTCTGTCATGCTACTATATCTCTGTGCTTGCCTGTCGCTATAAGGTATAAGACAACATAAATTTTTAATTCAATATCAGTATTCAATGAGGTTATAACAAAAGAATACCCAGGGCCTTCCCTATGACAATTTTCATATTTTACCTTGTTAGAAGTATTTGTACACAAATAATCGTCTATTTCAATTCTTGTAGCATGAACATCACAGGTATCTTAAGGATATTAATTTTGTTTTACCGCAGATAAAGGTACCAGTATTTCCATTTCTTTTCATCCATAACAATATAAACAATTTTGCCTTAGATATTTAGGATTGGGAGTATAATTGCTGTAGTTCTCCTCCACCCAATTCAGTCCTTTGATAAAAATGTAAAAGCATTTCTACAATTACTTTTTAACCAGCTTCATGATGCCTTCTGTAGACATAGATTTGGGCCGTTCAATTGGAAGTTCTAGTGCACGATCCCAAATTAGCGAGGAAATACAGCCAAGTGCACGTGAGATACCCACCAGAACTGTGTAGTAATTCTTCTCTGTCATACCATAGTGCTGAAAAAAGATTATAGATTTTAGTAATGTCTGTCAAAATTAGCGATGTAGACAATGTATTTTTCTAGGCCACCACAAATCCAGAAACATGACGTTATAAAACCTCTCCTCCACTTATTCCTTCCTCCACTCCTTTATTCCTTCCTTCACTCCTTCCCTCAGTTATTCTATCATTCATTCATTCTTTCTGTCCTTCACCCGTTCCTTTCTTCCTCCACTCCTTCTATCTCCCCTTCCTTCTTCTACGCATTTATTCCTTCCTTTAGCCATTCCTTCATTCCATCACTCCTTCTTTCCTTCGTTTCTTCCTTCCTTCGCCATTTTATACTTCACTCCTTCTTTCTTTCCTTCACTCCATCCTTCCTTCATTCCTTCCTCCATTCCTCTGTCTTCCTTCTATCACTCCTTCCTTCTGTCACTCATTCATTCAATCCTTTTCCCCCCATACCTTCACTTTTCCCAGATCTTCTTCTCATCTTTCTCCTCCTTCACTTCTTCTACACATTTATTCCTTCCTTTAGCCCGTCCTCCCTTCATTCCGTCCCTCCTTCTTTCCTTTACTTCTTCCTTCCTTCACCATTCTTTACTTCACTCTTCCCTTACTCCATCCTTCCCTCATTCCTTCCTTCCTTCCTTCCTTTTCTTGCCATCCTTCACCCCTTCCGATCTTAACTCCCTCTGTCCTTCCTTCAATCTTCCCTTCATTCCTTCATTCCCTCATTCCTTCCTTCTTTCACACCTTCCTTTCCTCCTTCTTTCCTTCCTTCTATCCTTCATGCCTTCCTTCACTCCTTCCTTCCTTCACCCCCTCACTTCACTCCTTGTTTCCCCTTACCTCCTTCATTCCTTCACTCAATCCTTCCCTTCTTCCTTTCTTCCCTCCTTTACCTGACGAGCTCAACTGGTCTGGTCCTAATTAGTCCATCCTGACTGGTCCAATCAGGCCTGTCCATCTAGTCCAACCCAACTGATGTGGTCTGACCTGACTGGCCTAACTGACCTGGTCTGACCTACCCACCTTGCCTCATTTCCTTTTTTCTTTGCCTCTTTGGGTGATGTTGTTGAACCAAGTTCTTAAGTCAATTCTCAAGTAAGTTAACAAAATAATAAAGTCTATTGTGGTTCTCAGCTTGGAACAGAAATTCTATTCGGATAAATGAAAATGCAGAAGCTTCTGAGAGCTACTCCTCATGGACTGCCAAACAGGGGCCTTTGCCATGTTGTTGAGGGCTTATCAGACCTCACAAACCTCTTGCTCTTTTTAACAGATTTTTATGTTATTTGATTATTGACTGATATATTATAACACTAGCAGGCGCTCGCTGTGTGTATTTTTATATAGATGAGTTCGGGGTTTGTTGGGACAAAGCTTTTATGTTGGATTTAGTATTGAGTATGTCTACCCGCTAATTTGGTCTGTAGACGCCAATAATATTATTTGTCAATGCACGCTATGCTCTTGTTCTTGAGCACTGTAGATCATATTTATTTTAGACTTTTGGGAGACTTATGTATTATCTATATGTGTACTAAACAATAAATGTAAAGCTTATCATGACTACATGCAGTTTTTTTCATAGTAAGTATATATCTGCTTTGCAAAAATATTTTAACTAGAGTTATTGACTTGCAATCTTTAAACTATATTTAAATGCTAACCTGGAGTAAAACACCGGAGTGGGCATCAACATTGGGCCATGGGTTCTTGGCCTTGCCTTGTTCAATAAGGATGGTTGGCACCACTTTGTAGACATCAGAGACCAATTTGAACATTGGATCATTGGCCAGGTGCTTCAGTGCAAATTCACGTTGACATATATAGCGTGGGTCTGTCTTACGGAGCACTGCATGACCGTAACCTGGTATCACCTGTAACAAAGCAGCACATTATGATATTAAATCTTAAAGCTGGGTGAGCACTTCCTCAAACTTCAACACCTCATGTATATGCAGTACCTCATACACATGGTCCACTCTGTAAGTCAAGTGTAATGGTAACCTCTGGGATATCTATACTACCATTGCCATAAGTCAAATATAAATCTGGAGAACATACAAATATATGTATCCTTGTTCTTTATAAGATTCTTATACAGGACTTCCAAATTTGGTGTGCCTGAATAGGAGTACCTAGATTGAAATAATATGTAGTATAAATACCGTGGTTTCGAATTAGTACAGTGATAATATTGTTTATTTTGTCTTGAGAAAAGTCTTGCTGGAAATGAAACACTTGAAAAACTTTAAAAATTCTGGTTGTAAGATCCAGTGGTCAGAGTCATCTTTATTATTAAAAAGGATTTCTTGGTCTCAGATGTAGAATGATACTGTAGTAAAGAATGACGAGTACACCAGAGAAGCAAGGTTTATTTCTCCACAAACAGTTCAAGCCTCGGGCAGCATATGAGTAAGGAGTAGCTAGTACCCAAGCCAGATCTCAATACTAGAACTCAGAACAGTGAACGACATGCACTCTGGCCTCCAGATGCTTCTCCTCCACTCCGGTGCTATCTCAGAGAGAACTTCAGGTTGTCGTTTGGAGGTGTCCTGAGCCCAGTCCAGAGACAGACTGACTCCCAAACGGCACCCGGAGACTTATATAGGAAATCGCTGGGCGCCCGCCCCATGTCACTTCCGGGACCAGGGTGCCACCTGGGGGGCCAGGGAGGTGGCTTTGCGATCCACCTCCGGGGCCCCTTGGGATGTCCGGACCCTCCAGCAACTCCGGCGGTCTGGAGGTGCCCTCACTCGTCAACTAATGTGTACACAAACAATCCTTTATATCATGGTGCAGTGGTTAATCATATGGTATCTCGAGATCATTATGGAAACTTCATAATAGGTGGCTCATAGACTGTGCATATTGGTGGTCAATATGTGCAGTATTGTGCTTCATCCACTTCATACAAAGTATCCATTGTAAACCATGAGAGGTTTACAGAGCCACCTCTTCACATAACCTTCGATTGTTGCATTTATTATCAATTTTGTTTTGGATAAATTAAACCAAGTGATTGCCATATGGAAAGGTATAATAATGGGGACTATCTCTTTGCTCTATAGCACAAAGGGGCTATTTCCCCATATGCCATGGCTTTGAGGTCTTATACTATAGATTTGTATCCGTATACCATAAGCTTTTTATAATGGGTCGTGGTTTACTGAATCCCCATAAATTTTAAATGTGATCTTTGGATATGATGAATAATAAACTAGAAATTAGTCCTATACTCTTTGATATGGAAATTCCTGGGTTTGATTTATTGGAGAAAAATGGATAATGATTCCAACAAACAATGGTTGTATGGACACGCGACTCTGTGAATCACTTGAAGTTGACGTCATAATACACTCGTTGGCGCTCATATATTACTACGCGCCAACCTCACGAGGTTTACGGCCGTCTGTCTACAAAGCCATAAATTATTATCTATGTACTCGCCAACAAAATATTGGCGAGTACTTCAGCAATAAAAATCAACGCTTGGTGTGTCCTAGACAGCAAAATGGTAGGGAGCCTATCTTGCAACCTATCACATTGAAGCCTAAAGTCAATTGATCCTTTTTGTCCATACAAATCCATAACTTCCAGTTTGACGTTGATCACTCTTCTGACAAGTATATTTTCTGGTGGGTTTCTTTCTGACAAAATGAGGTGGATCTGTATGAAAAATGGCTTGTCATCATGTGGAAATGGAAAGTTTGCACAGGTCAGGAGGATAATTTTCCTATTGATTTATTTGAAAATGAGTTTACCTAAAGAAGTGTTTTAATATAGTATGAAACGTCGTGATCTTGTCGACATGCTGTACCGGACCACAGCAATATCATTTCGGTTATCAATATAGCACCTGTGAAAAAATACTCAATCTGTTCTTTTGTGATTCACTCTTACTTCAAAATAAATTATCAAATGTTGACGATTTTATGACTAAACTCTCCGGCATTATGGAAATCTAATGGGATGCATTGCTTCATCTTCAGATACCAGAGAAGTCTAGAAAAACCATGCTAGGAAACTTCCAAATTCTCCCATATGATTAAAATTTAGTGCACTATAAAATAATCGTGGAAAGACGGCATCGTGGGTGATACTCAGTAGTAAACCTCTTGCTTACCTATTTTAAATACCACCATACATTGAAAACAAGGTTGTACCTAACATTACTTTATCTTCACGAGAGGTGAATATATACTTAAAAATGTTTAACACATCAGAGCAGAATATGGAGCAAAAACAAAAGAACAAAAACTTGATTCCTATTTGACGTTTATTTAAACAATCTGATGGGTTTCACTGTCGTATTATGTACATACTGGCAAACAGGAGTTGTCCATTGCTGCTCCTGAGGTTCGCAGAGCTCACGAAAATAACCGTTAGATCAGTCCAGTTACCCTGCGTAAAACTCTATAGATTAATCTGTACAAAGCAAACTCTACAGCTCTCAACCAGGTTCCCAGAAATTGACTATGCCAACGTCTTTTATGAGTCACACACATTCAATGTAACTGGAATTTAACTGGCGATTTATCATTATAGAGAACGAGAGATGAAACAGGGTCGTGACGAAATATTGAATTTGATGTTTTGGCGATGACTGATGAAAGTCAACGGATGCTTATAACCATGCATACGATGGAGTTATATTATTAGGGCTAACCTACAAGTCCACCACTCTATGACGAAAAAATATTGTAGGTTTGAAATATTGTTCGATAACTTACCCAGGTTGAGTTAATGGGCATTTGTTCTATAGCTAGTTCCATTACACATTAGCTAAAGACAGGATCATCCCCATACTGTATATGTAAACCTATATAACTCTATTTTAATATCTATTTCGATGCAAAAATGAAAATTACAATCTCGATCTCTATTGGTAATATTTCCTCAATTTGAACTCGGTTGTTCGGGAAAAAGTGTCGAATTCAAACTCACAATATTCAATGAGGTTCAATAACATAAAAGAATTCACAGGGCCTTCCCTATGACAAATTTCTTATTCATACCTCGTTATAAATATTTGTACACAAATAATCCGTCTATTTCAATTCCTTGTAGCATGAACGTCACAGGTATCTATGGATATCAGTTTGTTTTACCACAGATGAAGCTACCAGTATTTCCATTCCCTTTCATACATAACAATATAAACAATGTTGCCTTCAATATTTTGAATGGGAGCACAATTGGTATAGATTTCCTTCATCCAACTCAGTCTTTTAATAAAGACATAGATTGCACTTCTACAATTACTTCTTAACGAGCTTCATTAGGCCCTCTGTGGACATAGACTTGGGTCGTTCAATGGCAAGTCCAAGTGCACGGTCCCAAACTAATGAGGAAAGGCAGCCAAGTGCACGTGACACACCGAACAAGACTGTATAATAATTCATCTCGGTCATTCCGTAATACTGGAAAAAAAGAGAAAGAAGAAGATAAGTTTTCATAATGAAGTAGGGTTAGGATATTAAAAAAAATAGTTAAGCAATCTTCAGTCACAAATTATATAAAAAATGGGTTTGAATAATAATTATACGCAAAGAGCTTAAGTTTCTACAAAAAATTATTTGAAGTATTCTGTTGCAGTGACAACAATTTTTCAATTTAAGATTTCATAAAATTCATTTTAATCCACTAATTCAAAAGTACTTTATGATATGCAACAAAACATTTATTTGCTTCAGTGTATCCCAATCTTTTTTAAGGCACAATAGTTTAAGAACAAAAAATTGCTAAACCCTTACCTGGAGCAAAACACCAGAGTGGGCATCAACATTGGGCCATGGGTTCTTTGCCTTGCCTTGTTCAAGAAGGATGTTAGGAGCCACTTTGTAGACATCAGAGACCAGTTTGAACATTGGGTCCTTTGGCAGGTGTTTTAGTGCAAACTCCCGTTGACATGTGTAACGTGGATCGGTCTTACGCAGGACAGCATGTCCATAACCCGGCACCACCTTAAAACAGAACAACACATCTTACAGACACTTGACACAGAGAAGCGACCGAAACTAAGACTTATCAACTTATAGTGCTCTATCCTAATTTTATGCCTCCAGGGAATCACAAGGTAAGACACTATCACATTTTTCATAGAGAAAAGGTTACCCAAGCAAGCTCGTAATATTGATGGATTTAACATCAAAGGCTATTATAAAAAAAGTATCTTTAAATGTCCAATGTTCTAAAAATGGCTTTCCAATTTTCCAACTTTTGTCACAACTACCTAGACTGATGAGAATTTATACTACAAGACGGGAAGAAAGTGTCTGGATAAAACAGCAGTACAATATCACTTTAATCTAATATCATAACTCCTTCAGTCCTGAATATGCCTCGAGGCATTGCCGTGTAGGGCGTGAAGATGTTTTCAGGCATTTTATAATGGGTTATTTCAAATAAGAAATTACTGCAGATTTAAATAAGATTTAATTTATTTTCATGAGTATTGTACTGTATATAGAAATCGTTTTATTACACTGGATGAGAATATTGCAATCAAGGGAATTCTATGTTCCACGGTTATAATTGTAAATGTGTTTGTGGTAAAAAGTCAGGCTTTGCCTCGTACTCCCAATTTATAATTGTAAATGTGTGACATCAGTGTTCAAAACTCTAGTTTTTGTTTGTTTGTGTAGTTTTACGTCTCGGTAGGCTTTTTCAGGACTCTAGGGAGTCACTTCAAAATTATGCCTAGGACGCCTTGTTACGCCTTTGTCTATGCCTCACCACTGGTATATATCCCAGAATATGATAAATTCTGCTCACCACTCCGGACTTGAGTGTGGTCCAGATGTACTCCTTGAGCTCCTCCTCGGTGTAATTATCTGGGAGGCCAGCCTTCAGTTTGGTCAGCCACACCAGCACTTCCTGTCGACAGGCAACATGACAACAATTTAATGATAAATGACATTTATGACGACTTGGCTGAAATAAGTCTATGGCCAACCGATGATAAAGAGGAATAAAAGACGGATAAAAATGACGCACATCCTCACACATCTTCAGATGATATGACCTCAGTATACCACTTTTTTTTCAAGTGTAATATTCAGAGGACAAAATAATGATAACTAGCTACCTCGTATTTTCATATGTACAAAACAAAATTTGCCACAGGTTTATTTCACAGCGGTTCAATTTGTTCCCAGTATAAATCTTCGTGCTTAGGGGAGAAGGGCACCCCCATCCTCCAAAAAAAAAAAGACTTGGCACTTAAAACGCCAATTTATGAAAGCGATCATTTAACTAATTGGTTTTAACAGGTTAGATCATACGATGAAAGTACCGGGCTAGTTGCTTTCCAAGGCCAGATATTACAAAATGCACCAATGTGGATACGAAATTCCAGATATGAAGTAACAATAGGCAGAATCGTAGATACATCTGAACAGAGATGTAATGACATCTGAACAGAGATGTAATGATGAGGAAAAACAAATGACAGTAAATTATACAATGTACAGCTCATCTGAAATCAGGAGTTTCATTGAATGCGTGCATAATCAAACTAAGACCACATTAAACGTTAAGGCGTGCCACGTACGGTGCACTATATATAAGATTAATGAAGCGGACGTTACCTGGTTGGCGAGGCCGTGGAGGGGTCCAGCAAGGCCGTTCATACCGGCACTGAAGGAGAGGTAGGGGTCAGACAGTGCACTGCCGACCAAGTGGCAGGTGTGGGCACTGACGTTACCACCCTCGTGGTCACTGCAACAAGAACACAATGTCAATCTATATCCAAAACCCATAGTTATATCCTGACTAGAATTCGCCAAGTACATGTAGTTGTTAGGTACTATTCTGAGGCTTACACGTCTTTATGGACGGAATAAAATACCATGCTATAAGTTTATTTGGAGTGTGTGACCGTTGGTTTAAGAAACCTTTTGTCAGACTGATCCAAAAGCAACCCCTTACCATATTGAAGATCTAAGTAGATTTCAGTGTCATATTAGCGCACCCTGCCCCCCATGTGGGCAGGCTAGAGCGAGCGATAGTGAGAGTAAACTTACCATTCACTACATGGCTGCCCTACCGTAAATATCAAGACAGGGAGGAGTTGTTACAGAACGGACAATTTAGAAGACTAATCTCTTCTCATAGAAATCAATATAATTGGGAACAATAGGGATGAAGAGACCAGAACTTTACAAATTAGAGGAAACATTTTTCATTTGCAATTTACTGCCACAGAGAATACATGGAAAATGAATCGTTATTGGCCCTGGACTGGGACTGGGGTGTATGGGGAGGTTTGAACCACTGTTTATTGCTGTGAATGAGGCCTAATTTATTCTGCCTTTATTTTACACAAAAAAATCATCAACTAAAAATAAAACCATGGATTTCTTTGGAAAAAAGGAAAACTGCCATCTCTGACAAATAGATAACGAAACAGATGTACGTACCTGTGAATGGTGAGGTAGAGACGCATGAGCTCGGTGAACTGGGCATCCTCGTAACCCAGCATGGCGGTGAAGTTGGATGACCAGTCCTTCTCCGGGTCGATAGCGCCCACACTGGTGCCGTCACGGTACAGGTTCCTGTAGATGATGGCTGCGATGGTGGGCAGTTTGGCGATGAGATCCATGGAGTCCTCGTACACGTACTCCCAGTAGAGCGCCTTCTTGACTCCGTCAGAGTAGGCCTTGGCGTACTTGGACTCGGAGTTGCAGGCCGTGATGGCCGTGCTGAACTGGGCCATCGGGTGCAGGTTGTTGGGGAAGTTGTTGAGCATGGTGACTACATGGGACGGAAGGTCGGCACGGTCTGCCCATTCCTGAAGGGTAATCAGTGACATTGTGAGAACTGTTCGTACTTTGAAGGTAACCTACCTCTTATAATTACCGATCGATTCAATTTTTTTTTCTGATTACTATTTAAGAATATATAAAGATGTATTTTATTTATCTCTATAACAAACAGGAGTTTTTGTGTAGTAAAAAGATTCGCTTGTTGACAAATGCGATAAGAAATCAAGATTTCTATTTTCTTTATGGCAGTTTATCTTACACCCACAAACGAAGTTGTTTTTTTCAATGTTAAATGAATACATTTTGTATCCAATGAATAAAGAAATACCAATACAAAGGGCTTTCTTATGCGAGAGGTAAGAAATGTATTTCCAATTTCTTTGGGATAGAGATTAACTTATTTGTATTTTTTCTTTAACCTAAAAAAAAATGTCTTACGAGAGGTAAAAAAGACTTTAACATATGCATTAAATCAAAGGCTTTTATAAATGTCCGTGATTTATTTGAGCGATGTCTGACCTTGGAGATGGCCTTGGTCTGGGCCTCGGTGGGCACGTTTCCTGTCATGAGGAGCCAGAAGAGGGCTTCTGGGAGGGGCTCCTCACCCCCGGGGGCTGCGGGCAGGACCTTCTGACACTCGGGGAGGCTGAGACCGCGGAAACGGATGCCCTCCTCGGGGTCGAGCACCGACGTCTCGGTGACGAGGCCCTTGATGCCACGCATGCCGCCGTACATCTGAAAGTAACCAGACACTTTATCATTTACTGCACCATCAAGTGATGTGTGGTAGTCACCTTGTCTAACTTGGTTTATATCAATATTACAGGCTTATATATGTGATCAGGTGGTATGTTATGTCCATGTTTGACTAGTGTTGTTCTTTCTGTTAATCCTACCCACAATAAAAAACGCCATAGGCTTAACCTGGGATTTGTTTATGACACCGGTGTGACATTAAGTGTTGTTTATGCCACTACTTTCTGATACTGAAAAAGTATGGAAACGGGGTAGGATAAAATCTAGATGCCACTCGTTTGAGTTTGAGTTTATTTATGCCACTCATTTTGTTGGCTCCGTAATGTCTCGTCTTCGACTCGTGAAATTATGGAGCCAACAAAATGTGTGGCATAAATAAACTCAGACTCAAACTAGTGACGTCTCTTGATATTATTCTATATGTTAGACTATACATGTACATGGAAGAATGCAATATATTTTCAGCTATTCTAAGAGAATTTCTGGCCTCAGCTGAGAGCTAAAATTGTCAGAATTGCAGAAAAATTGGCCTTTTATCTTTCAGGTTTTCATGTGGAACCCCCAACCACCTACAAAAATAGATATTCTTCTCGGACTTGGACTGATATCAAGAATGACCCTTGGATTGTAAAAGAGAAAATACGTAGATCTGGGAAAATGCCATGCCTTCTTTAATGAATAGTGGTAGCAAGTCAAAATGTTTAGCCGGCTCTAGAAAATTAATTTGTTAAGCGCCATTTTGAAAAAATGATTATTTCATATTCAGCAGACTAAGTGAAGTGGTTAGGTCCGACTTCTATCTAGATAACAGAACTTTATTCCTCTTGGGCAAAGTTTCGACATTTTCTTAGTCTTCTTCAGGGCAGAAATAAAAATAATTCCCAAACAGACGTTTATTTATGATGACTGTGTGGTCCTTTTCTGGTATTTCATCTTCGTGTTTCTAGTGTCTAGGACTCACCATGTCTACGGTGACCTCGCCAACCTTGGTGTTGCCGTGCTCAGCCCTAAACGCTTTAACGGTGGACTGGTGTTTTGGCACCAGATCTGCCATGACGTCCTTCAGGTTCTGGAATAGGAGCAAACACAGAAATAAATGTCAACGTCGCGATAGTCCTGATCTAAAACAAATCAATTCAATAAATGCCGTTCACAAGTAAGTCTTAAATCTATTAAAAAAAAAGAAGAAAAGTTTATTGCCAAAATCTGTTTAGTTTGTTTGTTTTTAGGGTAGTTTAACGTCCAATTTGTTCAATTAGACTTACTTTGGGTTTGATTTAGTGTATTTTTTCGATCCGTTGACATTTGTCGCGGTTGGGAAAAAAAAGGGTTTAGGAGTGTTTCTGGCTAAGCCTCGTCTACATACATTACTTTGGGTTTGATCGAATCTATGAGATGAATGTAGGTGGAAATCTCACCCCTACACATTTAGCGAGGTGAAAGTTCTTTTACTTCCCACACCACATAGACATGTCAACATCTGAAAATATATTTCAGTTCTTCCTGCTGTACACTCTTCATGAGTAAACTCTTTAATGAAGTGTGTGGCATTTTTATCCTTTCATAAACAATCAGTTTACATTTGTTTGGTAATTCACTGCATCTAGTTGACCAACTAGTAGCGGTCTACTAACCGTCGTCAAGGTCTAGTGGGATAAAAAATGAAGACATCTACAAATGTCAGTGTAAATGTGATAATGGATGGAGGTAGATTATCAATAGTGAGGTCTAGGGAAAAAAATGCGGAAAATGTCTGAATTCTGATTATCTCCACTTATTTCTAATATGATCAAGACTTAGATTAATTATAATACCCGAAATAACAGAAACAACTGACATCTCCAATATCAATAAACAGATATCCCTAAGAAGGTTGTGTGGTGCTGCCGGTAGCATGCTGCGAAGAGATTATAGGGTACCTGGGAGAAGGTCCATTCCTTTCAAAGCAGCATATTGCCGGGAAGGGCCTGCATTGATTACATAAAGCTCTAACCTCTGTGAACTGTGAAAGGAGTTATCAAAAATGGACCAGTGACTATAAATGCCCCCCCCCCCCTCCAAAAAAAGAAAACAACAACGAACAGTTACTAAAAAAAAGAAGGTCTATATACTAAATATTAGAACTGCAAGATATTGTATTGCCATAAAACATTCTGTCCAAAACAGAAATCATATTTCTACCTGTACAAAAACGTGGTCAGGTCACCTACTGACACAACAAGCAGGTGTACTACAGTGGTATATAACCATAAGCTATGAGACCAACCACCCACCCGCTAATAATACTGCCGGTGTTTTAACCTCGTGTGTGCAGCGTACAGTGAAAGAAACATGAGCCAAACTTGTTTGGCATGTTGCCAATTTTCTTGGCAGCATACAATGTCTTCCCTCAATTTGCATATTATGGACGAGGCTGAAGTAGGTCTGACTCTAGCTAGAAAAAAAGTCCTGTTTTGAAAAGTGACTTCAACGTACAGATGATAATCTACTTCCATCGATTATCACATATACACTGACATTTGTAGATGTTTTCGTTTTTTATCCCACAAGTTATTATTACTGGAGCATCTACTTGGGAGTGCATTTTGTTTTCGGCTCCAGCGACTAAGTTGATATTGAGTTCAGTTTTCGGTTACCACAAACATATAGTCAGCGTATTGTTGCTTTTCACTGTTTAATATTGATGCCTGAAACATATCAAATATTCAGTATAGGTACCTGAACACCAAGATTGATCTTCGTAGGTTTACATATACAACTTTCATATGTTTCAGAGGCACTGGCATTATAACAAGGCATAACATGCTTGGTAAAAATCAATAATCACTAGCTGCGATAGGTCGATACCTAATACGAGGCGATTGTGGTAAATGATGTTGTTGTTGATGTTGTTTGGGTAGTTTAACGTCCAACATGTTCTGTTTCAAAAATGTAATGATGCATGGCTAGCTATGTATTTATGTTGCTACTTACTGTGGAGTCTGAGGCATTGCGTGAGGACATCGCTGAGACGGCTGGGAGAACATTCTGAAACAGGTGATAGAACATTAGAATACTGTCACACTGGAACACGAATAGGATTCCTGGGATTAATTCCGTGTATTTTTCTTTTGTTTTAATTTTACAAATAAAAACATTACAATTACCGTAGTATTGGGTGTTATTCTTTACACCGTCAGGAACATACATACAAACGAAGGCAGGACAAACGCAAGTACATATAACATGGACAATACCGCGAATCTGCCGTTCAGACTAAACCCACCCTGAGCACTTCTGCCTGTAAAACTTCATTATATTGTGGAGGAAGTTGCACACATATCGGTATGGTTACTTCAGAATCTCATTTCCAATCATAAGCATACAAATATAAATACTAGTTGGGGATATCATCTCACCCCTGGTATTTTTCCCCATAGACTTAACATTGGAACCTAACGCCCATGGAGTATTTAGTCAGTGTGAGGGGTTAGATAAACTCAGAAATCTATTAAAATTTACGGTCAAAGCTTGATCCCATCTTGTTCAAATCGCTGCATAAATCAAACTTGATGGGATACGAGTTATGACCTTAAACTTTCATAGGTTTCCTATATAGTAGTTACTTTATTATAGTTACAGTCCTCATACATTGAAACAGTTGACTAACCCCCTATATCTAAAGAGCCGGTCACTTTCCCTACATAGTTCTGGTAGAAGTTGACCATTCACAGTCACATGTAGGAAAATAACCTATAAACTCGGGAATACTCAGGTTAGATGCTAGCGATTATGAAAGGGAGATAGACAAAGGCAAAAAGGAAAACAATGATAATATGCTACCATATGATGAAAATACCTAACATAGTCGAGGCAATACCCCTACCAGAGCCGACATAAATGCAACCCATCAAGCACTGAATCCAAATATAACACATACAAGATCAATATACAAGAGCTAAGAGTGTATTATCAAATAGAAATATTGGCCTTTAAAGACCAAATGAGCAGGTGAACGCCTTTAAAACTAAATACAGAGGGAGGGAGGGAGGGAGGGAGGGAGGGAGGGAGGGAGGGAGGGAGGGAGGGAGGGCATCCATGAATAGGGAAGGGCCTGCATTGATTGGATATTTAAAGCCCTACTCCTCTGTGAAGTCAGCAGGTCATGGCTCAATGCACACATATATATAAAACCTATCTATATATAAAACGTTTGCTTCATGGTGATCATTCATGGATGAGTGACCACAGACCTGTCTGCATGCTCCCTAGCCATGTGGGGAACACAACTTGGTTTCTATGTAAAGTAGGTCAAGCTAATATCTGGTAGTAAATGATATTGCAAATAATTTTACAAACCAATATCATTTGACTAGGTCTTGACTGATTCCTACAACAAAGTTATGAACCATTTTGACTTCTGTTTATGTGTAAATATGCTGAATAAACCATCCTCCCATACACCTCATGCCTTCCCCCCCTCCTATTATGAGATTTGGCAAAAATACATGAATAGCACATCAAATATACATTTCACCTAAATAATGACACTTCCTATAGTGTAAGCAACTGTCAGTGCCACTTATGGAGATGGTAAATGTTACAACAATGCTCACTGTAAATCAATATTGAGTAAACATCTGTTTGAGCATGCCCATTTCACTGAAAATCCCCCCCACTTTCAACAAATACTTGAATATCTCAGCAAATATAGAATCTACTTAGAAAAGTCCACTTCCTAGCACCTACTGCTTTTTGTTCTCTTTCAAATGAGGCATTTCATATTCTGATTCAACCAGTTTAAGGGGTAGAAATATGTCCATAAAGGAGTTCTTAAAAATGGACCTGTGACTACCAAAGTCCCCCCAAACTGAATTCACTTTTTTTTCAAATCCATTCCAAAATACTAAATTTTAAAAAATGTGAGGCATTGTACCACCATAAAACCTTCTATCCAAAACAGAAATCATATTCCTATCTGTACTTAGTGAGCTATAAAAAGCAAAAATATGGTCAGGTCACCTAATGACTTTACAAGCATGTGTACTACAGTAGGCTATAGCCATAACCTAAAGACCAACAGTCCACCTGCTAATAAGTCTATTTCCAAACTATCTAGGCCAAAGACAGATTTTTCAAATAAGCCCCCTTCTATAGAGCAATGACTATGTGTAACAATCTAAAAGAAAAGGTTAGGCAGCAAGGCAGTAGAAATGCATTTGATAGGGCATTACCCTCTATGATAAGAAAGAGTCAAGCATAAAAAATCTACCTCCTTCCTACAAAGACAAATATGAGAAGTGTCTGTCTATATAGAATCATATCTTGATCGTGATGTAGAGAATATTTATTTGAGCAACCATCCCTGTATCGGTACCATCAAAAATGAGGTGGCTGAAAACTTTAAACATATCAATATTGAATTACTGCCATGGACTGGCTTCAATCCATGTTTTTTTTAAATGGCTTTCATCATATTAACATTGACCTCAAATTTGTCCCTTGGGATGTGAAAAAATCCACAAATATGGACAAATCTAATCTGTTCTATGTAAACCCAAGGCTATGTGAATTAGTGCTGCTAGAATGGTAGGATGGTTGCTTGATGGTGACACCTTCATGGATGAGTGCACACAGGAACTGAGCCATGTCTGCATGCTCCCTGGCCATGTGCCTCAAAAGGGGGTCAAATCTCTGTTCCTATGTACACCAATAAAGTAGGTCAAGCCAATATCTGGTGGTAAATGATATTGCAAATAACTTTACTATCGTAAAACTGGATGAGGTTTAATCTTGTCCACCGTATTCCACGACTGGAGTTTGGCAAAGTGACTTCATGAGGCGAAGCCGAGTGAAGTCCGGAGCCAAAACTACCCTATCTCCCCAAATTTGGAATATTACGTGATAACAATGCTGTATACCACTAGTGGCATATAAAACTCCGTATGCCAGTCAGCGTGGCATACGGAAACCCAATGTTAAGCCTATGGGATTTTATATTAGGGGTAGGATAAAATCCAATACCATTTGGCTGGGTCTTGACTGATTCCTAGAACATTGTTATGAACCATTCTGACTTCTTTTTGTGTTTAAATATGCTGAATAAACAATCGACTCATAGACCTGCTGTCTCCTCTCCTTGCATTATGAGATTGGCAAAATAAATGAATGGCACATCAAATATACATTTCACCTAAATAATGACACTTCCTGGGATGTAAGCAACTGTCAGTGCCACTTATGATATGTTACACTAATCCTCACTGTAAATCAATATTTAGTAAAGATCTGTTTGAGTATGCCCATTTCACCCAAAATCCTACCCATTTTTAATAAATACTTGAATATCTCTGTAAATCTCTGGTTTTTCCCCATTCTCTTTCAAATGAGGCATATTATAGTATAATTGAACCAGTTTTAAGGGTAGAAATATACCCATAAAACAGTTCTTAAAAATTCATCTGTTACTCGAAAAGGCCTCTCCCCCCCCCCCCCCCCCCCCCACACACACACACAAACTGAAATATTCCTCTTTTAAATCCATGTCAAAATACCAAAACTATGAGATAGTGTATGGCCATAAAACCTCCTATCCAACAGAGAAATCATATTCCTGTCTGTCCTTCATTAGCCATTAAATTAAAAATGGGGTCAGCTTACCCAGTGACACTACAAGCAGGTGGGCTATAGTAGGCTATAGCTATGACCAATGAGACCAACCGTCCACCTGCTATTAAGCTATATTAGATATTATTTTGCTTAGGGTGCATCTATCATCTGCCCATAGTACTATTCCTCTATCTCTGTTCTATACTATTGTTCATCTCAGCTACCATTTCTCTTTGTTATTTTGAGCAAATATCATACCATCAGCAATCCTGGCATCTTAATACCATCAGATATATATATTTCTTTAACCGTCTGCAACTTGGATGATTACACTCAAAGTCTATACTATCACATTCATTACCTATCTAAATATCTCTCCTCGAATCGTCCTATATCTAGCCAGACTCAAACGTTATCTTGAGAGTGACACTACTGCACCATACAAGGTGATTGACAAGGATGAGACCACTCCATATTTCTCTTCTCCAACACGAATCCCTACACAACTGTTGATTCTTGGACACTATCTCAATGTAAGTATAACGACGACCTATTAAGTAGACAGCAACTGATAGACAATTGATGACGGATCAATATTCCAGGGATATCGGTTGGGGTTAGAAAAAACAGTGGAAACGTTTTTCTAGTGGAATTTTCTGCCTAAGAGAGACCCAGAAAACCTGGAAAATATGTCAGTGTTGACAACGGCGAATGAATTGGGGTCTATGTGGAGCTTCAAACTACTTTGATTTAGACAAGGAAATTATTATTATTTTAGATACTGAAAATAAAAACATGGGATTTACATGGAAAAATATGGTTGCCATTTCTGATCTTTGCGTTTTCTGATAATTACTAGTTACTATACAGGCCAAGTTACTGATTCTGTATTTTATGTCGGAAACATTTACTTGGTGAAACGGAATGAAAAATAATTATTCAAAGCTATCAATGTTAAAATCAGAATAAAAACAAATATGGAATGTAATTGGTGAAACGTGACTTCTAACTAATCTGCATAAGACATGCTTCAATAATGAATAATAAGTAAAAGGTTTGGTTCTATAAATAAATAAAAAAACACTGTACAAAAAGACTCATTCTGTACGGACAAGGCAAATTACTCATAGGTTTCATTCTCAGGCATGGGACTGGGAAGTTGAAAAAAAAATCAAAAAAATCCTGAAAAATATCGACAGGGGAGTTTTGGGGTCCCCACAGGCCTCGGAACCCCCTACATTTTGAGCTACCGCAACAGATTTCCTCCTTGGATTTCCACTGATCTCATGAATAAGGTATAGAAAATTCCTATATCCGGGAACCTCTTCTAAGTCTTCCATCTTCGACCAAATTATACATCCCAAATCACTGGTGCAAGAGGAAAAATTATATATAGAAAAAAAGTGACAGGGAATAGCGACGGTGTAACTATTCTATTCACCCATGATGTACACACATTATTACTTTTAGTAAGAGACTTTTATAAGGCCTGAATCTACACCCAAGGAATGACCTTACACTAAGCCTTTTTTCTTATACATAATCGGATAAAGAATAGTTTGGATCATATGACACTTTTCATTTTACAACAACTTAGGTCATATTTAAGTTTTTAGGGGACTTTCTTTTATTACCCCTGTTAACATGATTGAAACACGTTGGAAATATGCTGATACGGATATCGAGAGAATACTGGAGAGTGTACTCTTAGATAACACTTATAAGTGAGGTAGCAGACGTTGTACTCTCCATGATGATAAGGGGCATGATAACACAACATTATGTCAATCTCAGCGTAGATTAACTTGTAATGTAACCCATAGGGCACTACAATTTGGACCTAAGAGTATGTATGGAGGTATAGAAACAATTGATATATAATCCATGTTCTTATTCTATCATTCAAGGTTTTGATAATTATCTTCAATTCAGTTAGACATGGAAATTATCCACCGGCCTATTGTCAGTATTGAGGACTACATTGAACAATGGGGATTAGACACCAATCATCCGCTATGACAGATGCAGCCGGTGTCAGGAAAATGAAGCCCACATGGTGGTTTATTCAAGTTATTATTGTAGGGCTGGTGTGACATCTACCCTCATCAAACATCCACGTCAGGATAAATGATATTAGACTGAAATTAACCGAAGATAGTATAATATAATAAAGTAGATATTAAGTTAATGTATCTATATTTTCATCGTCTTTGATAATAATAATAATGATTACAAAATTACTTGTCTTTACATTTGGGACTTACTTTGAGGATAAGCAAGGATAGACATATCCTCCATAGAAACACTCACCCTTCAAAACTTAGTTTACGTGTCTGTTAGAGCAATTCATCGAACGATTAATTTGGGGCCTGAAATCTCACTTAAATGTCGCGTGGGTCATGCACTAGCCATGTCAGATTACAGGGCTAGCATATTTCGGTCATTTCTCACGATTTCCTGATGATTTCCCAAGAAATTACAAAAAGAGAAACCAGTCTAGATCTAGTTCCAGATCTAAATTTAGAATCTAGATCTATTCTAAGTCTAAAAATGAGAAAGTGTATGCTCAAAGGTGACATTTATTTTATAATTATATGCATATTGATTCGGTGAAATATAATTTCATTGATTGATTTAGACTTACATATATCCAGCAAATCGTAATCTCTTAAATTGTCAAGAGCTCTCGGTAGATATTGGAGTCTCACAAAATCTTACTCGAGTCTCAAGACACGTAAACTGCTGAAACTTGGCAGCACATCAATCAATCATGCCTCTCCAAGCCAATGGCCAAACCGAATATGCAACGACATACTACTGTTGTCAATAAGGTCCAGTGTGCTCCTAATACTAAATACATCACACCATCTACCAAATAATCCAGCCGAATATTACTGAAAAACGATAGTGACATTGATGATTGTGTCCCAAAGTATTCAATGACAACCAATGTTGCAGGAATTCTTGAGATGAAATATCAAATTGGTCAGTGATAGGCCTGCACCGAAACCAATCTGCTGTAGATTTATACATGATACGTGGCTCGTAATGGCAATATCAAGATCTACTAGTGACCATCCAGCACAAAGATGACATTGTAGTAAAGCTCTTAAATAACTGCCTTCACTTGACCGTGTTGGCCGGCGTTGGACGATGTTCGATGCGGACACATTTCCACACGGGCAAGTGTGGAGCGCTACAGATTTGCAGGGAAACGCCGACAAGAATATGTTGCAGTTCCAATCTGGGCAACCATTGAATGTAATCTTACCTTTGCTGGCTGGATCAGCCGCGTTGTCATTGTCTTAAGGAGTGCCATCGTGCCACCGGTTTGTTAAAATCTCAACTGAAGACACACTGACTGTCGAAGGTCTCGCCCCCGAGGATGAAAGGACAACCTGCCTTCGTTACCAGATGGCGCATGCGCGACACAATTGTGTAGTTGTTAAACTTAGGAACAGTTTAAATGGTAACATGAAATAGAAGATATTATTCAAGATTAAGTGTTTTTATGATCTATCTTCCTCACTACGAAGTGAGGACAATCAAATAGTTTGTATTATTACGAATAAAATCTTTAATAACTGTATAGATAAACAAATATCTGAATTTAAATATTATTTTCAATTATATGATAAAAAGGGCATTTACTTTAGTTATTTTTCATTACCTTCTTCAACAATTATAATAGTGTTGTATAATCCATCATTTCCATATACATTTACTACAGAATTAAAACAGATTAAATGTGTTATTTATGAATCAGTATATGTATATCATTTCAACATCCCAGTTTATCTGTTCTTAATTTAGCACGTAGCCGGTCACAGCGCCTGCGCCGAACCCCTATTTCTATTACTTCTCATTGCACCAAGTTGCTGCAGTCAGTGGTGGGCCGGCAGGTGACATAAGTAGGTAAATATAGACTTATTTCGTGTAAAATACATAACCTATATGAATCATGTCAACAACCATGCATTACATTCAACAACTTTATGAGGTTAGTGACTGGTCTTTACTGGTCCACGGAGTAATTTACAAAATAGAGGAATTTTTCCCCATTGACATTTGTGCGACATCATCCTCATCCAGTCAGCTTCCGTGATGTCACTGTCTCTTTACTTGACCACATAAACAGCAATGTATAGAACTACACGTCTGTCGAATTAGATTATGTATTTGATCAGGCATACTTATCTGTCTATTAGTAGACATCAAATGAGACCAATGCTCTGCATGTAATTTGGATATGCTGAATGCACGCTCCACCTGTTTCCTGAATTCTGTCGAGGTCTACCCCGGAACCCCCCACCCCACCACCTCTCACGTCTCACCTACAAGTTCTGTCCCTAAGAAGGACTGCCTATGTTGTACAGCCTCTGGTATAAAATGTAGAATCTAGACTCTATCTTGGGTTACATGAAAAGTAGAGGCAAGATCTGTAGTGAACTATAACGTGAATATTAATTCATAAAAAACTTTAAGTAGTTTTTGTGTTTTTTCCCCATTAATTAAATGCAAGAGATTAATAGATACTTACATCTAAATTTAACTGTTAATGCAGTGTAGATCTAGTTAAAGGAAATAAACCAATGGAATTGTCACAAAATGTGGCTTTCAGAAGGCTTTGACAGAGTATCACACTCATAACAATATCAATGATGTGAAAAATACTGGTACGATCTGTACTCTGCAGAGGGATGCCACATGAATATATATATATCAAATCTGATACAAGTTTGAGAAAGTACATCTTTTGCCTCATTGACAGAATACTTTGTGAGTATATAACCCTCTGTTTCCAACAATCTGGGCATTATGGACACCTGGTGGCTAAGTGGTAGGGGTGTACACCTGAAGTGGGAATTCCACCAAACAACCGCTTTTTCGGATCAAAATGACGTTCCCGCCAACCTTCCAGCCGACGTCGGTTGGAGGATCTCGTGAAATGGTCTATAAATGCATCGCTGCTCCACCAAAACCCCCACCAGATGTTTGTGTGGTCACCGTACAAGCGTCCGGCGTGTGCTTCCAATGACCAGATGTTTCAGAGGATAGCCTGAAATTCCAGCAGATCCTCCAGCCGACGCTTCATATAGAGCAGTGGGGTGCAGACTGTGGCGCCATCTGGTGGACGCTTATCACATTTCATGCAGTTATCGAGTTCTCCGCTGAGGCGATGGGCAGTGTGGCGAACAGCGATACACTACAACGCTCTGAACCCACGAAAGCCGCATATCGAGCAGACCAGTGCGCTACCATGTTGGATTTTGTATGGGAATGTTGAGAGATAATTTTAACGAAATACTGCGGTTAATTGAAGAATTAAGGTAAATAAAGATAACACTTGATGTTATGAATCTGTATGACATGCTCTGGTGCCAGAATTCTGCCCAAAATACTGAAATTATCTGTGTTTTCGGTCTCCGCTCTGCTCCCAGGTAGCACCTGGGCTGTGTTGGCAGCATTCCCTCGCCGCGGGTCCCGGCAGAGCTTGCGGGCTGGTACCGTACACTTCAAATCCAGCGGCCAGACGCCCAATTCCAGCAGACTAAAAACTAATAAATCAGTTTTTTGCCAGATGGACAAATTCCGTCTCCTGGAGGGTTCTTGGAGCTTCGGCTGAGACATTACCTGAAAATTCTGGTGGGTGGAAGCGCATTTCTGCTCAACCCCCAACAGACGCTCAACTAACCCAGCAACCAAGAGCAGACATCTGGCAGATGGACATCATGCGGCATCGCGCGATGCTCCATCAATCAGACAAAAACAAAATTTCACGAGATGTTTCAGCAACTGTTGTACGGGCATTGCAAAACTTTTTCGTCTGGTTGGTGGAATACTGGTTTCAAGCATGAGAGGTTGGACTCTTGGGAGGTTAAAAAACCCAGTCGGGTCATACCAAAGACTTCTATAAAAATGGTACCCACTGCTCATTCGGCTTAACACCTGCCATTAGAATGAGGAATGGGTGGGGGCGAGGTTTCACTAAAGAACGTCCAGTGACGAGTGCCTTATGTATCTATAGGGCCTGACAAGCTGTATCGCCAAATTCGGTGGTTATACACATGGTCTCCCTCAATAAAATTGCCCCCCTCCTCCAAAAAAAAGACTGCAAAGTGCTCATCCCTCGTCTCCATTCATGGGTGCTCTATGTCATAATGCATGGCGCTGTGCAGTTAGGGAACCAGCGAGAGACACTGAAGAAAATGGCTGGACTTGAGATGCAGCCAAGCTCCACTGGAAAACTACCTCTAAAAACACACGGCTGATTGAAAAGAGGCACAAGAAATGGTCCCCCTCCCTGTACACAATTCAAGTAAGAAAGACCATGAGCCATCTACAAACTCTATTGCACATATTGGTTCATTGTTGGCGTTTCGATAAGAATGGGGAAATTAGGACAAAATCAATGGGAATAAGTGTTTGGTGGATGCCGTCCGACCACACAAAAACTTTGGGGAAACAAACGAAAAAAAAGAGACAAAAACCTACCATTGGATCATCAATGGTAGTGTAACGGTAGATTTACAAAGAATGGCGGACGCAGATCTACTGCACAAAAATTAGACAATTTAATCTCAAATAAAAAATACAAAAATTAGTTAGCACCCTAGTCTAATTGTGAAGTAAAAATTCTCAATGTAACAATTAGAGATTCATGAAAAATCTCAGGAAACTTACATTAATCGACCATCTACTTCCCCCAAAGGCTCAGTATAACACACATACTGGAATACAATAAACAAAACACAGCCAGCGCCCCATAAGAGAGTAGAAAACATTTGGAGCCACATAAAACCGGTACACAGTAAACTCACACACAGTAGGAGTGAAAACCAATAGCCAGCATGCTCTCTGAAAGCCATAGGACCTCAGCCAATGGGGATCGATCGGGAGAAAACGCGCGAATTAAACAAGCCATTAGACCCATACTCTCTTCATTGTTGTCGTGATAGGGAAAGGAGTTGGATCAACAATACGCCACATTTACCTCACCTCCTCTGAATACACAGTTATAAAGGAAGAGCAGGCTGTTTGATAGGTATGCAAACACCGTGTGCAATCATACATGGAAACATTTGGAAACAGCTCCATCTATACAGATAAACCAGTAAGAGTGTGTGCTCTACAGGGAATCTAGCATACCATTGCAAAGAATGCAAGTGGAGGAACCACATGGCACCTCTCCATGGAATTTTGAATCACACTATGTCAGACTGGACCTTGCAAAAACGCCAAAGCTGACACCTCTGACAGATTCAAGGATCATTGGCCTAATTACACAAATGGCTTAAAGGATTGAAGGTGTACTGGTTATGCCTCTCACACACCCTATGGAAACCTGAAAATGGGCCTTAATGATAAAGGAAATATCTTCACAGCTGAGGCTAATGCCATACTGCCTTCCCTGACCTGATAAAGGTATCAAAATATGAAAAGTTCACGATCTTCTTTGATTTAAAGTCCTGCTTGCAGGCCATTGGTCAGCACAATCCAGGAAATTACATCATTAGGGACATTAGACATTCATACACAACCCTGAAGAGAGACTATGGCAAAGAGGTGGTCTTGCAGGCTACCTAGTCACACTGGAACTGAGGGCAATGAAGCTGTAGACCATGCTGCCAAGGAAGCACTGGGCAAACAATATGTAGCCCATGCAGTCCCTCTTTCGGTTCTGAAACCAATATCTAAATTAGTGAGACGTGGCTATAACACCTCTGTGGCAAGCCGATGCTACCTTGATGAAAAAAAAATTGAAACCAATATCTAAAGATCATTTACAAAAATGTTGGCAGAGCATCTGGAACAGTGCCAGAGATGATAAATTGAAAACTATTTTACAGTCCATCAACTATCATTTCGGGAAAGACAACCTGATCAGAGCAGGTGAGACTTTTACCCAGAACTGTGGTCTGATGTCACATGCAGTAATTAAAGCCTAATCATATAGATTGGCTAATACAGTGACAAGAAAAGAGAAGAAGACAGACAACCATACACAGACACGTATTCATAATATATATATTATAACAAATTATACAGTTACAGAACAATTCTTATTAACACACGATCACATTCACTTCTGTAGTGTTCTAATATATAAGTCCTCTTGGTTACAGCAGTACGCACAGTCTATCAGTGTTCCTGATATTCCTTTCAGTTATTATCTATAAATGGTGGGATAAGATAGTGGTAGCAATCATCAATCCAGAATCTGTTTCCTCCAGTGCTGGGGTGATAGGAGCCTGTAGAGAAGTCCTACCCTCAGTATAGGCCTCTGTATTTCTCTAGCCTGGAGTCCTATAGTGTTCCAGCCTCCTCACTGTAATGGTGCTAATGCTCAGCAGCCTGGAGGTGTTGAGGCCTCGGTGTCTGGGTGAAAAATGATTCCTGAGTGGACTTTTGCTGCTTATATACCCTATTGGGGGTCAGTGCAAACAAGGACAGGGGATGGTTCAAACACTGGGGGTGGCAGTCCAAAAGGTTGGGCCTGAACCACTATCTGGAGCAAGGACCTGTTAGTAAGCACCAAAGTTATTCTCAATACATTGTACATATGTCACACTGGTCACACCAAACTGACACAGGGTCACCTTCTAATGAATTGTCACCTAAGTACCAGATAGGCAACATAATCTGAGCATTAAACATCTAATGTTCCTTTGTCAGGTAACAATGAAATACAGAGGGGAATTCCTGAAGAATACAACATTACCTCACAGTGCATATCAGAGCACTGGTAAAAAAAGCTTCTTGAAAGCCTAAGAGAATCCAAGATATATAAACAGATATAAATGAAAATTCTAAACTGACTGGACGTAAAAGCATCGAAACCAAAACCCAACTTGAAAATCATTTTTAAGTGTAGAGTCACTAAAATCAGTCTAATTATATCCCCATATCCAAAAGCAGACCTATAGAGAAATTATCTTGGTATCTGAGGGCAGCAGTCTTTCATTTTGTGTAGGTTATCAGAGATTCGGGTTTCAGTTGGCCCTATTTTATCTAGTCCATTTCCGCCATAGTTAAAAGTATAAGACACTTCATAGAATCTGGAAGGGTAAAAATATGGGTCTCGGAAATGTTCTACTTGAAACGGAAAAGAAGAGTGATTTTTTCCCCTTGAGAGGGCTTGGCATCAATCCATGCCAAAGTCGACCCCTCATGTTGTCTAGAAAAGATATATTGTAAGCGTGCCAAATAGCTCATACAACATTCTAGAACTTGGATCCCAGTCTATGTCTTATACAACACCCATACATACTATATAGCTGTCTTTGATACTAAACCTCTCAGGGCTTCATTTCATATACATTAAGGATGCTTACTTAATTGGAACAACTCAGAAAAACACGAATTAACATAGAGTGAATGGTTAGATGTACTGATCTTCGAATTAACATCTGAATGGCCTGATATAGATTAAACATATATACACAGACTGTGCAATCACTAGAGAAGGACCATCATATATATGGTCAATACCGTTAGGTGCTGCTGTCATATAAATGTTACTGAATTTATACGTTTCCCGATAGTTACTTGACGAGAGCCTTTCTGCTGTCACATGCAGTGTTTGGTCATGTGTCCTGTCTATCGGGTATTTAAAGTATGCAGCTCAGATCACCTGACTGGTTTCCGTTCCAGTTACTTTTCTCGGCTTAGATAATCTATAGAGTGTGTTGTGTCCTGGGAGGTCATGAACAAAATGTTTCGTCATTTGGCGTGAAACATATCAGTGCGGATCCATAACTTCACCTGGTTACTTACCGAGGTGACCTAGAATGCCCCTCCCTCACATCCTGTCCAATAATGACCTACATATCACATCCCTGGAGGCCTGCTAACCTGTCCCATGTCCTTTGGGATCAACTCTGTCCAAGTAAGCCATGCATAACGTATTCAGAATGCCTGAAGTGATAGGCCGCTCAGAGTGAAGGGGAACCCGTTTGGTAGGTCTTTCACCAATGCTGTTGAATCAGTAATACACTCCTTGAAGTTCAGTCTTAAATATTTTGAGAATACAAAAGGTCGGGCCATTTGGTTTCTAATATAGGAAATATTGGAATGAAACGGAAGGATTCTTGGTTAATAATGGAAATCATCCCTTAGATGATGAATTGTTAATTGATATTGGAAATGATTGATAAAATCATAAATTCTTGACTAATTTCCGTCTCATATGCCAATTCATTAGCTCATGAAATAGATGTACGATTACATGCAGGCTCAGGCGTGGCTCACATGCCCATATCCTCATGCATCCAGGTATCCTCATTGGATTTGCATTTCATATTTCTAATAAGGTCATCTTTATGTGTTGATCTTTCCTGACCATTATCATAGATGAAGGTGGTATGACGACCACTGCAGATAAAAGATACGTTGGCGGGATCCCAGTGGTGGAAGAGCCCCCCCCCCCCCCCTCCGCCCTTTAGTGATAGTAAGGGGTCCACACTTTAAAAGAATCAAACTATGATTTTAGAAAAAAAAAGTGCCGTGTATATTCATTGTATATGGAAATTCTCTTATTCATTTTTTTTATGGTGATATTATATATCACGAAGTGCTATGTATGATAACTGCAGATACAAGAAATTGGTCCATTTTTGGCTGCTTTTAACAATTACTACAAATAGAAGGTATTGATTTATCTTTTGCTGATATTCCAGGCTCATTATTTTGTGGTGTGTTTTGTCTTATATCCAATCATTGCAGATAGCGGTTTATTTGTGTGCATATATAATCGTGCTTCTGTGTAATTTCAGACAGACGTGTTGCGCACTAGCTGCCTTTAGCATTCGGAGACCCTGCCCTCCTTGCGTGATGGCGCTGCCCGACTCCTGTGATATGTTGGTCGCCATGCCGTCAGTGACGGCTAAAGGGGCCGTCATCGTCGGCAAGAACTCGGACCGCCCCACGGCCGAGGTGCAAGAGGTGATCTACCAAGCCGCGGCCGACCACGCAGCTGGGGACAAGCTACAGGTGAGTTAACGTGCTACTTGTACAGGTATGTCATCTTTATTCATGACCGGCAGACGCCATGTAGAAATTACTCTGAAGCGCCGGATAGCCTCACTGGGATGTATAATGAGTATTGAGCCCAATTGTGATTGATCTTTATATCATGATACTGTGTTGTGATCTTACACTCAATAAAAAAACTTTTCCACAAAAAAAAGCATCGTGCCACTCTCCCCGACCGGACAGAGGTTTAGTGACGATGCATTGCTTTCCTAGACTTGCCGCAGGGGAGAGAGGTTCTGTATGGAGAATGGCATCGTCCTTGTATAAAATAGTAGTAACAAGAATCTTCCGTGAATGTGAACAATTTCTCTTGATTTACTGAGCAGTCTCTTATAGAAACGCTAAATGATATCACAGACTTGGATAACTGCCCCCGTCCTTGCATTGTACATGTATATGATACAACTTTCTGATTATTGATCCAAGTAAATTATTAAGAAAGAATTTGATGAGTGTTCGGTTTGTGTCTACATTCGCCATCGAGTTTGGAGCACTCAATCATATGAACGAGGCAATAGTCGAGTGAATATTTCGAAGCGCTCTAAACGAGATGGCAAAGGGGAATCAGACCAATCACAAAGACGTTTTTGATTTTATGTAAGCCATAAAATATTTATCTGTTATCGCCCATTGGGTATGAGTTACCATACTCACAAACCTGTTGAATACGAGTTCCGAATGTTAAGCCTATGGACGTATATACTAGGCCAAGATAAAACCATATATTACAATGGTGTGTACAAGTGGTGTTGGCTATGCCACTACTCAGTAACTCATCATACTTGTCGACCGCTCTTCGCTGGTGTGAAAAAGGAAAGTGATCATTTGGGCCTAACATCTGCAAGGGCAGAACAACTAATAAACTAAGATAATTCCCATTATCCTATATTATATCGATATTAGCGATAATACACGGCTTCGGAAGAGGTTCGTTTGATCGTCAATTTTACTAAGTATTTATCACGTACAGACACAGTATCCCTGTTTTCGTATTATTATATATCTTAAAATATCCAATTTTTACCTTTGCTTTTGGGCGAGTTTTTGGATTTTGCCGCCGTACATGCCCTGTACACCACATACATACCCCGTACGTCACCTAGGTGTCGTACGGATATATATACGACATGGGTAGGAGCGGGTCGTATGTGTAGGATATACTACCACAGGTATTATCGTAAAACTGGATGAGTTTTAGTCTTGGCCACCGGATGCCACGACTGGAGTTTGGCATAGTGATTTCACGAGGTGAAGCCGAGTGAAGTCTGGACCCAAAACTCCAGGAGTGGTATGCTGTGGCCACGATTGATTTTATCCTACCCTGCCTCCTCTATTTTGAATATTACGTGATTAAAATTCTGTATGCCACTAATGGCATATAAAACTCTGTATGCCAGGCAGCGTGGCATACGGACACTCAATGTTAAGCCTATGAGATTTTATATTAGGGGTAGAATAAATAATAATATGTTCATCACAACCATGTAAAATCACCTTTGATTTGCCTAACAGTGTACGTACATAGAGGTGGACCAGGTGGCACACACGCACGCGGTGTTACTCAGTAAGCCGGCCTGGATGTGGGGCGCGGAGATGGGCGCCAACGACCAGGGGGTGGTCATCGGTAACGAGGCCGTATGGACCAAGGAAGGAGGCACTCACGACCTCGAGGAGAAACTTCTGGGGATGGACCTCGTACGGTAAGTGAATCTCTCTCCTGTCAGAACAGGCTTGAATAGGCTTTACACGTTTGTGATACATATTACTGACGATGGTGCTATCTTGTGAATGTTCATAATCTTTTTTTAACCGTCGCTGCTGAGGAAAGATAAAGAGTTTGTCATTAGGTTCTATATGATGAAGATGTAAAACTGTTTTAAGGATATAAATTAATTTCTTAATTAATTTTTACTTTTAGCATATTTTTTGGCATCGGTTGAGATTAGAAGTTTATTTTACCTCGTCTTACAAATCTAAGAATATGCATTAACATACTTCCACTTTTCTATGGAAATCTTTTATTTTCGGTTTATAAAAGCATTTTTCTTGTATAAAACAATGTTAGTACCGATTGAGCCTCTCCAAACACCCTCAGCGCTATTTCAAACCAACATTCACTCTTCTCACATTCACATGAAAGATCTGCTCATTTTTTCCCCTGACCCCAACTGTCGTCCGTGTACACAGGTTGGGCCTGGAGCGGGCGTCGTCGGCGCAGGAGGCGGTGCAGGTGATCGCCGCTCTGCTCGGTGAGCACGGCCAGGGCGGCCCCTGCTTCGAGGACCCCTCCAAGCAGGACGTGGCCTACCACAACTCCTTCCTCATCGCCGACCACGCGTCTGCCTACATCATGGACACAGCGGGCCAGCACTGGGCCACCGAGAAAGTAGAAAGTGAGTCTTGCCATTGTATACCTTGTAGTGACATCGATATGAAGATGAATCTATTACTTTATTATCGGGTGGATGGTTGGTCTTTAGGTTATGGCTATAGCCTATTGTAGTACACCTGCTTGCAGTCACTGGGCGACCTGACCACTAAGTACAGATAAGAATATGATTTCTGTTTTGGACAGAAGGTTTTATGGCCACACAATATATCACAGCTTTAGTATTTAGTTTATTTACATGGATTTAAAAAAAGAGAGATTTCAGTTTGGGGGGGACTTTTTAAGTCACAGGTCCATTTTTAAGAACTCCTTTATGGACATATTTCCACCTGTAAAATAGTTCAATCATAACATGATATGCTTCATTTCAAAGAGAATAGAAAAACAGTGGGTTCTTGGAAGTGAAATTTTCTCAATAGATTCTATATTTATAGCAATATTCAAGTATTTGTTAAAAGTGAGGAGGATTTTGGGTGAAACCGGCATACTAAAACAGATATTTACTCAATATTGATTTACAGTGAGTATTGGTGTTGCGTTTACCATCTCCTTAAGTGGCACTGACAGTTGTGCACACCCTAGGGAGTGTCATTATTTAGGTGAAATGTATATTTGATGTGCTAGTCATGTATTTTTGCCAACTCTCATAATGTAAAAGGGGGGAGGGAGGCAACAGGTGTATGAGTAGATGGTTTATTTATCATATTTACGCACAAAAAAAAGTCATGATGTCTGATTATAGGAATCAGTCAAAACCGAGTGAAATGATATTGATTTGTATAGTTATTTGCAATATCATTTACCACCAGATATTAGCTTGACCTACTTTATTGGTGGACATAGGAACAGAGTTTTGTCCATTCTCCTAGCATAGTTCCTTTGCTCTACTTCCTGCAGCAACTTATATCTCTGTCCCGACCTGCCTTTCTGGGGCAAAATCTGCTCCATATGCCAGTTTTAAGATATAATTATTTCTGATCTCTTTGAGTAATCGTTTGTCTTTATTTTGCTGTGACCAAAGTGCAAACATGGATTTTAACAACAATTTTTTTGTTTGTGTCTTGAAATTCTGCTTGATATCTAGGACCATTTTGTTTGGTGGTGGACAACATATGTGACAGGGTTTTGACAGAGTTTGTAAACTAAGGCGACATGTGCTCGTTTGAGGATGCATTGGCCTTAACTTTGGATGCCCACTATCCTAGTGTTTAACTGAAAAACAAACAATTTATAAGTTCTGGGCATGTGTCTAAGCATAAACAGCAACTGAATTCAGATATCTCCACTAGAGTTACAGCTTCTTTCAACCCTGCAGTCTGTTTACAAAGAGACATGGATAGTAGTCCCACTTCCCGTTCCGCTCTGACATCGCTGGGTGGAGGCAGAGATTAGTAGGCGCAAGGGCAAGGAAGGATTTGGTGGGAGAGTGAGATTTTCCCCCCATTTTGAAGCACATGGCTAGGGAGCATGCAGACAGGTCGCAGTTGCTGTGTGCACTCATCCATGAAAGTATCACCATGAGGCAACTGAAGAACGTTTCATATGTATGTAGGGTATTGCTGATTGCCAAATGAAATCGCCTACAGGCAGCTAAATATACTGTGGATTCTATAAAAGTTAGTATGTATGATAGCATTATGTACACAGAACACAGGGTATCTGGTCTCCCCCTTCCCCCTCCCTCCCAGCCACACCTACCTCAAGGGTCGATTCCACCAAACAACCGCTTTTTCAACGTCAACAGACGTCCCAGCCAACCTTTCAGCCGACGTCGGTTGAAACATCTCGACAAATGGCCTCAAAATGTGTCGCTGCTCCACCGAAACCCCCAGCAGACGCTCATGTGGTCGCTATACGAGTGTCTGGTGGGAGCAGATCCTCCAGCCGACATCTTGTGGCGGGTTGTTAGAGGATCGGCTGGAAAATCGTCTGTAACATCTGGTTGGTGGAAGCGATTTTCAACAGAAATCGCACCCGATGCTCCAGCAACTGTGAGCAACCCTGGGGCGATGCGCCAGCCACCCCCAACAGACGCCCAACTAACCTAGCAACCAAGAGCAGACGTCTGGCAGATGGGCATTGTGCGGCATCGCACGATGCTCCACCAAACAGACAAAAACAAAATCCCACGAGATGTTCCGGCAACCGTTGTACAGGCGTTGTAGAACGTTTTCGTCTGGTTGGTGGAAGACCCCCTATAGCTGTGTGCACTGATCCATGAACTGCTGAGTTCACAAAGGGGTAGGGCTTTACATATTCAATCAATGGGCATTGGATTCATAATCTTATCAAAATGAAATTAATGAAATAGGAGAAATAATAGTGGATGATGTGCTAAAGTAAATTGTGTTATTAGTTTCTTTTTAGAAAAGACGCAGCTATTTCTTTTTTTCTTTTCTTTGGTTGTTACAGGAATTTTGTTTGTTTTTTTCGGTTGTTACAGATCACCCCTAGCCTCGTACTTACAATACCTTGATATATTTTTAAGATGGCGTTAGGAATATTTCAAACTTCCTGACCGTGGGAACTAACATAGCTGAGTCTTCGGAGAATGTCAAGGAATATGCTCAAAGCAAAGGATACTGGGACGGTAGTGGAGATTTCGACTTCGCGAAAACCTTTGCAGCACCAGCCGGTAAGAAAAGCCCTCTTTTTAGTTTTTAAGCTGTGTCCATAAAATGTGACCTAAATTTAATAATGGCATAAACTGTGTGATATAATAGTTATGACTATGCATTGTAGTTTTATATGATATAGACATGGAGAGTGTATCTGAACACAATGTCTATCGTATAGGTAAATGAAGGTGATTCCCTCTACCCAGTTCTAGTAGTTTAATTTCATCCGCAACCAAATTTGTTTCACTCCTTCCTTCATGAAGATAAAAAAGAATATGTAATACAGTGAAGCAGAAGTAGATTTATATAAGGGTTCGTCTCCTATTAGTTGATCATGTTCAATAAATTCATATAACTGATAGATGTTCTGTGTATGTAGCACTCGCTTCACCTGGAACGGAGAACCCTGAGAATAGATTCAAGTGTGGGAAGGAACAACTGGAGAAGATGGCTTCGGAAGGTGAGTGTCGCATATAGAAGTGTTGTAAATACACAAGAAACCTTCATTTATTAGTGGGTGGATGATTGGTTATGGCTAGAGCCTACGGTAGTACACCTACTTGTAGGCTTTTAAATGGGCGACCTGACCACATTTTTGCTTTTTATAGCTAACTACAGATAGGAATATGATTTCTGTTTTGGACAGCAGGTTTTATGGCCATACAATATCTTACAGTTTAAGTATTTTGAAATTTATTGATAAAATAATGGAGATTTATACATATATTTGTTGTGTTTTAGGTTCCTTTACAGCGGCGTCTATGATGGAGATCCTGCGTGACGAGGAGGGTGGGATCTGCCGCGTGGGTCGCACTGGGTCGGCCACCACGGGCAGCATGGTGTGTGTACTCTACCCTCCCGACAGCGGCAAGCTGTCCAGCCACTGGTTCACCGCCACTCCCAACCCCAAGTGTTCAGTCTTCAAGCCTTTCATCTTCACGCCTGACATCGTGTTCACTCCCACCACCGTGTCGCCCAAGTTCGACAACGACCCTGTCAAGACCAAGCCCAGGTTCCAGTCGGAAGTGTACCGCGCGCATGCGCTCTACAAGGCGCACGAGCTGCTCAAGCCACTTCCGGGGGACGAGGCCAACCAGGCCATCCTTTCCACCCTCAAGACGCTCGAGTTGAGCTGCATAGACGACATCGACAGCTTCATCGACGAGCACGACCCCAAGCGTATGCCCGAGCTGAACGAACTATTCAAAGACATTGTAGAGTCGGAAATGAAGTTTTACCACGTGAAGAAAAATGTAAAAAAGTAAGCGATAAATATAGTGTTACTATGTTGTGAATATAAGATCAGACTATGCTGAAGTGTCAATGTGATCAACTTGTCTTTGTTTTGACGGTGAGCTTTTTCGCTTTGCCACTTTGTAATGATGATGATGATGATGATAATGAAAATGATTTATGATGTAGATTAACTGCCACAAGGCACCACCCAATGTGCATTGTCCTAAATTTGTTAAAGTGAAGCGAATAGCTTTTCTTTCAGAATGGTTTGCAGCAAAACTAGTTTTGTTTATTAGGTTTGTAAGGATGACACCACCAGGTAGTGGAGGCCGTCGACTTCTCTCATATTAACAGAGAAAAGGATATCTAGGATCGACAGGAAACCACAACTCTACATCATCAGAAAACAAATATCTGGGAATGCAGAAAGAGCATGTGATCTTTTCATAAATGTAGTGTGTTTGTGGTACATCTCGGTGTATTTTAGGAAAGACCTGGCATTATCTCTTTTCCAATGTCCTGGAAGAAACCATGTGGTCATAGATTTTGTTAAGCGGACAAGTCAACCTTTTCATCGTTGAGATGGTATACCAGCAGATGTATTTTCACTTTTTTTTGCGAGCGTCACACATTTACTTTTTTGGTAGAAAGAGGTGTTTTTTATTACAAAACTTAAAGTAATTGTTGTCTTTTTCCCATCAATACAGCTAGAACGTATTGTTCGGTGATTCTTAGAATAGTGTCACTATTCTTTATGTTGTTTTCACACATTTTTTTGTTTATTTGTATTTATTGGAGGGGTTTAAGTGTAAACCATTCCTTCATATTATCTTCTGGTCACATCGGGGTTGGTGTTCACCTACTAAAGGTCGTATGCACCTTTGAGCTAACTTGTGTTCCCTTGCCAAAGTCAGAATCTGTGGTTCTGGGTCGTTACTATCGTTTGTCTCACTCAAGCAGCAAGTGCCGTTATTTCACGTTTGCTAGATGCCAGTATGGCAGGTTACTTACGTGCAAGCCAAGATGGTTAACATTCAGTCATAGAAATAACCAACCACAGTGCATGCAGTGTTCAGTATATGGAAGCAAATGCCTTCCTCATACATGTAAAAAAAAAGCCACTGAATAGTTCCCTTGTCAAAGCTGATTGTGTTAATTATTGCATGTCTGGGACTTGCTTTGAACAAGATGTCATCATGATGTAAACTTGGTGCATGCTCTAGGGTGCTCTAGGGTGTGGTCCATCATGTGAATGTGTAGACGTGCGCTTCCCGGCAGGCTGCCCACTCTGCACCACACGGTGCTCACACTCCGCATCATTCTGCGCCTTGACGTGACCTTAACGTGACCTTCTCGCCGATCAGTTTCCACTCTCACCGAGAACCTTCTGTAACCACGCATTTCATTGGCTCGCCAACGCACGGGTGAGCGTTAACATTTTCAAGTGAACTTTCATTTTCCAAGTAGGTGGTTCTGCCAAGCAGTTGCAGGCACACACGGAGACCAATGCATTATTCTATTTAGGCTTCAATGAAATCATAGTTTTTGACTGATCGGCTAGAAAACTCGTGTCAAGTACTATAATGGTATTTCTACTATTGTGTATGAATGTTGTACATTGATATTTGTTGGATAAAGTCGATAATTACGTAGGTGACGATTGACCAATCGTTCACCGATCAAGCTTTGGGTCGAGATGCATTGATTCGCCACAATTACGTCTCCGTACTTCTACCAGAAGGTTCACCGGAAAGGGCGCAAATCAATAATATTTACCAAATAGCACACCTCCTATGTACGCTGAGTGATCATAGAGTAAATGAGAGTTACTGAAACGGAGCATCCTAGACTCAACAGGTGGCTTAATCTTAAGATTGTTTTTTTCTGTCAGTGCCATCATCCTTATCTGATATGTTATCATCGGGACGCCTTAACCCTCGAGAAGCACGAAGGCAGAGGTGCCAGCCTGGTAAGAGTTTGCCGACTGGTTGCTCAACTCTGGGTCATTGTACAAGCCACGGTGACTAGTGCCTCGTCTTATGTACATCCAGGTTATCATACGCTGTCACTTTTTGAGCAACAAAGACGTATTAAATGTGTATATTTCCAAGGCATAATTTGATGAGGGCCAGATTGCGAAGCTTTGTTCTTCTGAAGAGGCCAACAACGTCAAGGTGCAACAAGTTCATTTATCGTACATATTTGCCACAGCATTATTAGAACGATTCTTTTTCAGAGGAATAATATTTTGTTGTTGTTAACTGGTATGTTGGATTTAATCATTAGAATGTGTACTTCTTACCACGAGTATTCACTTTGTTTCACTATATTTTATTATTTTTATAAGCGCAACTGTATTCATGTTCACATAGGTTTCATTCATGGCAAAAATACTGCACGCTAGTCGCCATTCCCTGTACCCATCACTGATTAGTGATACAAGCCTTATTATACATTCTACCCAGTCTGAATGAAGCAGTGAACGTGACATTAGGCCGTATTCTTGGATTTCGGTCTGTCGAAGCTGCCATGAGAACACTGTTCACAGTTGCCAAAGACGAGATATAGGATGCCCCTTTAAAAGATTTGCCGCTTTGCTTACCCAAGTATGATCATGAGCTGAAAATATCTAAATACCTTTTCCATGAAAACAAAACTTAGATATATGAATGTAGAAGTGAAATAGATATGAGAAATACATGTATTGCCTATTACTATACGCAAAAGAGGGCTTGTATGCAGAGAGAGGCCGATGGCCTTTCGTCGATTTGACTAGGTGGTTTGGCAGTAATTTGAGAGAGGGATACTAAACATATAGAAAACGGTCGAATTCTCTTGTAGCAGATTAGTCCCTTAAGTGATGTCTGTGGTGTGAGCTTCTTGGTCATTGCGCTGTGATTTTTCTGAGGGTCAGTGTTGGCGCACACTGCATGCCACCACCACCCGCTTCTCAGCCTGATCCACACTGCTCCCCATGATATACCAATAGCATGTTACCGCGGGAACAGGTTGGCAAGTCACTAGGCATTCCCGTACATGTCTAGTCAGTCCTTGGATAGATTCTAATAGATGGAGTTAATCAATCAGTTAGCAGTCTTAAATGCAACGTTCAGCATTTAATTACTCCTCATATTTTGATAATTTTCATGAATGAGTGTCCTCTTTGTCACATGGTATATTCACAGTAGATTTCTTTCGTGATATAGTTATACAAGTGAGAATATAGCCATGCTGATTCTTTTTTATAAGAATAGAACTTATCGTGAGGTCGACTGACCCTTATTTAGATACGTTGTCAGAATACGTTACTGGGCAATCTGTTGACTGTTAGTTTGAGTTAGTGATCATGGTAATCACGTAGGCCTTGGAGGGCCACGAGAGAAAGTCCAAGTTGATGTGATACTTGTAGAATATCAGGACCTTACTATCAGTGTTCTCAACGAAGTGAAACTAGAATGTACCAAAGTCGCAATGTATCATTCCCTCTATCGTGCACCGGTGCTTAGACTATTATTTACCTATTTATTGTCTTCTCTTTTTTGCACGTAGTCACTGCATTATTTTTTCAGGATACGTATTTATTGATACACCTTGCCTTGCTGAGAAAGTATATATAGACTTACTTTAAAAGTGATGAGAAAGAAACTTGTCACAGAGTTATGAATTATAGATTTATTCGATTTACACTGTATAATGTGTCCTTTTACAGAATTGTTATATGAGCGTCGGGGAGAATAATTTATTATCCATGTTCTGACTGGTCATGTATGTCTATTGCTGTACAATGTATCACAGCTGGCCCCGTAGTGTGTGTAATAAATGTGCTCCGGCAATGAAAGCAATTACAACTGTTTTCCAGCATTCGTGTTTCAATCTTTAGATGTGACCTCTACTCTGACTACACCAACGACAGTCATCTTCTTCTGCACCAGATAAAGGATAAAAATCAAATGAACACTTTAAATAGAAGCAGCTTCCGTGTGGACTTTGTCCGTGTTGAGCAAGCTGCACTTTCTTGTCACACGAGAAAACACAGCTGAACGTCACAAGCTGACCTCAGTGATTGCACCACAGAGAGATTCCCAACTACATTTATGCTGGTGGGCGTTGAGACTATTTCCGTTTGAAGCGTTTGAAGAGTGGATGTGTAGATGTGTACTTCTTCTTGCGCTGATACTCCATGTAGATGGTGTCGTCCGCTCCCGACATGGAACTCATGTTGCCAACGCGCCGCACGGTCTGAAAGAGTATACCAACCGCATGTATTACCAGTCTAAATGAAGAAATTGGATGTTAAACTATCCAAACAGACACAAAAGAGTCAGCGATGTCAGGAAAAAAAGAAAAGCAGAAAAATGAGGAAATAATATCCATGTGGAGTTGTTGCCTCAGAGAGACCCAGAAACATTGAAAAAAACAACCATTAATAATGGTTACGGAATAGTCCCTATTGCTTTATTCTTTGATATGGCAATTCCTGGGATTAATTCATTCGAAAACATGGATAATATTCACAACAAACGGTGGTTGTGTGGACAGGCGGCTCTGTAAACCACTCGAAGTTGAATTATTAATAAACTCGCTAGCGCTCGTGTATTACTTCGCGCCAACCACTCATGATCCACGGCCGCCTATCCACAAAACCATCGTTTATTGTCTATGTATAACATGGTTGTAGTATACCACAGTTATGGTATCTGACAGTTTTTATATAATGGGTCGTGGTTTACAGAGTCCCCATACATTTTCAATGAGGACTCAGTATACGATGGATAATAAAAGTGGTGACTGACCCCGCCGCCGCGGCCCATGATCTCGCCCGCCATGCGCTCCTCCTCGGCGTCCGTGTCGTTAGCGGCGATCACCTTCTGTAGCAGCGCCGCCTGCTCCTCACGTGACCCCAGCTTCAGGTCCGGCTGCACACAACAAATCAACCGTGTCAGTCAGCGACCCAATAGATAAAACTTCCATATCCATTACAGGGATGTCAGGTGGGGTCATGAAAAAATATAGGAAATATTTTTCACGTGGAATTTCTTTGCCTCATAGAGACTGAGATAACTTAAAAAAAACATATAGTGCTGGGGGAATGTGGGGAAGTTTGAACCACTGTTCATTGGTGCGAATGAGGCCCACTTTATTCTCTCTTTGTTATAGACGAGAAAGTAGAATATCATGAAATGAAAATAAAACAAGGATTTCCCTTGGAAATGATGAAAACTGCCACCTCTGAATAATAGCAAATGAGACCAAGAAATTTGCCTCCCTGTGACTTAATAAGCCGACTTACATCAGTATCCAGACCCTCCAACTTGGTGATGACCTTGTAACTGTAGCCCTGGTTGACGAGGAAGCGCTGGCGTTTACTGGCGTAGTGCAGCTCCATCGTGTCCTGTGAGATGAGCGAGTAGAAGAAGGCGTTGTACTCCTCGGCCACCGCCTGCTTCTTGGCACGCAGGATCCGCCCCAGTCGCTGCGCCTCCTGGCGACGAGACCCGCCGTGAGACGAGATCTGGATGAGCACGTTGGCCTCGGGCAGATCGAACGAGTTGTCCGCCACCTGGTGGGCACAAAAGTTAACGAACCTTTAATTCACTCTTACTTTTTTCCCCTATTTTACTCAAGGTAGCATCGGTTGAGATTAGAAGTTTTTTGGGGGGGCTCGTCTTGTAAATCTAGTTTTTTTTTATAGACTTAATATTAGGACAGGGATGAAAGTCGGGAATGGGGGAAAGTTGAAAATAAAAAACCTTAAAAAAAGGAAAGATCAGCATGACCGGAGCGGGTGCCGTAAAAAAAAGTCGGAAAATGACGGAACCAGTCGGCATATACCACCTCAAAGTTGTCGGGGATTCCAGCGAGGCAGGGCTGCCCGCTAGTAGCCGAAAACGGCCTTGGTTCGACAAAGGTTCACTACAGTATGCCACTGAATAAATTTTTTTTTATTCAATGTCCATCAACATATAGAAAAGTTGGATTTCCGTTAATTGCCGGAAGAATTGCATCCCTGAAATTTAGTAACTCATTAAAAAATCCAGTTTCCAGTTAGAAATTAGGGGAACACAATTGATGTCGAACGAAAACAAAATTGTATCTAGTATTTTTTTCGCGAGGAAACGTAATTCGAAGAAATCACTTACCTTTGACACAAAGATTGTGTTGACTTTAGGGTTGAACTTGAAGTTTTGTAGAATTTTTAATCTTTCAGATTGTGATGTGGGTCCATAAAGGTAAGGCCTGAAGAAACATTGTATGTTCTTGTTAATCATTCATACGAACACTCTGAGACAAACAAATCTAAATTCACAAGAAATAAGTCATTTAAATTTCCATGTAACCTAGAAGTTGAATGGTTCAGAAACAGAAATATTCGTCCCTGACATTAAACGGGCTTCATTTTAGGGGATTCCTTCAATCAGCTGACCGGACTCACTTGTTCATTTCGATGGCGTAGGCTTTGAGGGCAAACACGTTGTCTGAGAAGACGATGATCTTGTCGCTACGTTTCTCGTGGTATTTGATGAGGAACTGACAGGCACGGAACTTGTTGGGGTTCATCACATACAGAAGCTGAAACAAGATTACACAAGGTAAAGCTGAGTTAAATTATGTAGCAGACCAAGATGAATGGCATATTCCACCAACAACAAAAATATTATCATATAAGCTCAATATCACCCAAGATCTTTTAACCTGATGTTGTCCTTGGGTATTCCTGGATTTAGTATCACTACCATAATTAGGATGTTTATAAAGTTCGAGTCCGTGACATGGGAAATCGGTTCAATAAAACATACAGGAGAACATATCTAGCCGAGGCACTTACCATTTTCTTCATTGTCCTTGTGATGAGATACTCGCGGTAGAACTCGGGTGTCATTGGGCACCACACCTGAAAACAAGTAGAAATTCATGTTTTTATCTGGAGAAAGTTTTATTGAGACAGAAATCTTACAGGATGTTTCAGGGATACCAGATGTTTCTGAAACAAAGACAGATTTACTGGGTGCTGTATAGTGTAACGGTTTTGCGTAATAAAGAAAAAATCCGGTGCTCATGCGTTAATCAATTGTATCGTTTCTCAAATGGTTTCTCATACGGCTCATAGACGGCAGACCTAACAACCCTGCTGACCAGACCAGTGGTACCCTGTGTGTCCCAGGGCCTTAGAGAGTAAGGGAACTTACCCTGAATACACACTGCCTCTATGGTAGATTGCCATAGAGCATCAGTAACTCCCTAAAGCCCCGGAAAACTCTCCAATCATGTTGAAGCTAGACCTGTTCTGAGAGTGATTAGGTGGCTGCTAAAATTGGAGCTAGGTCAGAGTGACTCAGTTGGTGGTGACCTGGATACCAGCCAGCGGGGTGTCACCTCTCAGTGACACCAAAGAAATTGGAATATTTTAAGTTCTTTGTTGAGAATGGTCTTCTTTGCTTTGTCTACATTAAGTATAGAAATAGCAAATAGATGTGGTTTGGACATTTCTGTTTTTTCAGAACCTTACTGGCATCCCTGTATACTGTATGGCTCTTTAGGGGCGTTGATGATAGTGACTGACCTCTGCACACTGTACTTTGGCGATGAAGCCTCCCTTCTGCAGCTCCAGCCAGTTGGCCTCGTAGAGTTTGGGGCCGATGAGGAAGTTGAGGTCGGCGATCTTGTCGTCCTCTCGCACCAGTGTGGCGGTCAGTCCTAGTTTACAATGCGCCTGCACCACCATCAGCACCCGACGGAACATCTTGGCCGGGATAAACTGCACCTCTGTCACACATAGGATCACAAAGAATATAATAATCTCTCCAATTTAAAAAAAGGGCCATCCGTAAAATATGTACGCATAATTTCCAAAATCTTGTATGTAATAGAAAAAAGAAACTCCGCAAAATTTCCTAAATTCGTGACCCCCACCCCCTCCCCTCTGTGTGGGTACTTTATGGATGGCCCCAAAAGGTTTAATGTGTAAGCACCTGTCAGAGCTCTGAAGAGTCCACAGACCATACATTACACATGATGCATGGTTGGTGTTCGCTAAAACAATATATTACACATGATAGGTCAAAACTATGTTGATGCAACGAAGGAAATATGCGACTCGTTTAAGGTTTTTTTTTTATCTAACTACAATTCTAGATTCAGACATTTTTGTGTTCCCATATTGATACTTTTTTGTATTATCGTCCAATAGACTTTGTTAGTGTATCGCAGAGCTGTTATCAAATTACTCGAATAATATATCATACCATACTTAAGCATATACTTAAGCATATACCGAATATCTAAAACCATTCATATTTAGGTTCGGAAAAATCAAATGATATGCTTTACCAAGAATTGAATTTTCATTTTTTTTAAACATCGGGCTTACTTAAAAGGTATTTTTGCCACTTTTCATTAATCTTTACCAAAAATTGAGAGATCGATCACCGTTCCTTACCGTCTAGAATCATGAGACCCCACTCCTGGGAGGCCATCCACTCCATGACACGCTCCGCCTCCCACGACCGCTTGTTGGAGTGAGAGATCATCGAGTAGGTGCTGATACAGATGGAGCACCCTGTATCACGTTATACAATGAAAAAAAACCCATAGTACTCACATGTCAATCACGATCTTTTTCATTTTCTATAATAAAAACTATTTAATTTTTTTATAATTTAAAAAAAAAATTGTATACAAAATTTCAACTGATTAAAAAAAAACCCAATAAAAACCGGTCCAAGTATGGAATTATTTTCTATGATAAGAAATCTCAAACCGTAGAAATCACGCGGATGATTGATAATAGTGCGTATCTACTGCCTTTGTGTATTCATCAATGACACAGAGCCTCAGTTCTCGTGACGATGTATGATATAAAAAAAACCATCATTACCCATAGGTTTGTCTTTGGCATCGGATGTAAAACGGCAGATCAGGCTGTCATCACACGTCGACCACATTTTGAACTAAAAACACAATGAGACAGGCAACATTAAAAATGTGTCGGAAGCCGAAATTATTGACAACGTCTAGTATCTAACAAAATATATCATATCCAAATTCTGAAATTGTTGAGAGATACAAAGTACAGAATCTCAAATCTTTTAGTGCTGATATTATCCGCACATTACGAATTAGACATCTCGGACTTATACAATACTTACACATTAATGGCAGTGCTGAATAGACCGCTATGATTTGATATCGATTGAAGTAAGCCAGAAGCTACCTTGATAATGACAACTTCCTGTCACATTTGAACCAGGTTGCTATGTTATCTCCAGGTTACGATTGTTACCTGTGTAGCAATAAGTGTCGCCACCATGGGAACCGGTCGTCACCGTTTTATCACTCTCCGACACAGCACAAAATAAAAAATTACATTCGAAATGTGATATGGTCAGGGATGTGATACAACATATCATATCACATCATAGGTTTAGATAATGTGTTTGATATTAGCAGGTAGATAAATCTATATTATAGTTGAATGAAAATCAGAACTTGCCTGAGATCTCCATTGCTCAACGGCGACGCCGGATGTGCAGAGAACCATGCAGCGTTTCTTAACGGTGCATGCTGCAGTCACTCCGACCAGCGTCTTACCAGCACCTGAGTCAGGGACAGCGGTGTTAGTGCGGATAGCGCGACAAAACCAAACTTTTGTTTGTGGTTTAACATCCCTAGGGACCCTGAGGATATATAGGGACCATCAAAGATTTAAGCTTTTCACTTTTGTAGACTTATTTCAGTAAATTTTTATGAACAAACAAAGACATTTACCTCTTTAAAAATGCTGACTATATCTTTCTTTGGAATGGTATCAAAGAACATCTTCATGTTGTTACTATTTTTTAAGCACTATTTTCTTGTACTGTTTGACAGTTCAGGACGATATGCCGAACAACTATGATCACATTGCATGCTTGGCATAATGGGGTATTGTCCTTTCAGGAGGTATTTGTTTGTAAATCTGGAGTTACCTATTCTGAAATGGATCAACTTCATTTGTTCACTACGACTTAGACCCATACAGTTTTTCTGTAGATTCAGAGTTGAATGAATGGTGTGCAGTTGGTTTCTTATTTGCTCGTTCCACTAAGATTGCTATTTGTTCATCGCAAGTTCTATTATTGGACCTATCATATCAGTGTGTGGAATATTTCTACTGCCAAGCCTAATTATAGAAGAGTCTCATACCCTTGGGTAATCCGCATTCGAAATATGATTATGACCAAGAGCGTGGATCAACAATCCATATCAAATATCTGATTCAACATGTCTTAATAATGTATCATAATCAGTCAGGGGAAGTACACTTCTAGTGATTCATGAACAGGTAATCATATTACTGTTTCACGATTTTACCCTCAATTAATAAAGCTTATTGAGAATAAAGATTCTTGGTTTAACCCTGTGTACTTCTGAACTCAACATAAAGGGTACAACTACTAACCACAGGGAAGGACGATGATTCCAGACCTCGCCCGACCATTGCCGAACATTTTTCTCAAACTCTTTTCCTGGTAAGGTCGAAGGACGGTACTTGGTTTTAGGTCTATGCTGTAATTAAACAGAATGTGCTACAATTTCTACGCAGAAATATTCTATTCACATTTAAAACATAAACACCCCAGAAACCAGGCTATTAGAATATACATGAATGAAATTTGGGCATTTTCCTCAAAATCATATTGGAAACGAGTACAGAAGTTTAAATGAGAAAGATCCCATTTGCTTCGTAAGCATATTATAGTGTACATATATATAAAAACATTTTTTTTAGATTTACATGTACTCAAGGTAGCATCGGTTGGGTTTAGAAGTGTTTTCTGCCTCGTCTTGTAAATCTTGTATAGAATTTTGCCTTTTGGCAACATGTAAAAATATGCATCCTTATGGAAATATGATATAAATTAAACTGAATACATGCGCAAATAGTAATGTCCCTTATGGCTTGGCATGTTTTTCATTCAAGGTCTGACATTGTAGAGGTTGTAGAAACAGATTTAGGGGAGAAACAAACGTTTGATGGACCTACTTGACATCCTTGTTCACTGTGTCGTTCCTGAAGTCATACTCGGCGAGCAGTGGGTAATCTAGAGCGATGCACCTGTGAGTAAACCATGTCAATCTCTATCATAAATATTATCAGAATACATAAAGGCCAGGGTACTTGAGATTCTACGTATTGTAATGCATATGTCCATAAAGCAGCAGAATACAAAGCTACGATGCTATTTCCAAATTTCTTTAGGTTAAATTGGTGCATCCCGCATTCTCTCCAGTTGTGGGGATGGATCCTATTTCTTTCGGAATTTCTTTTAGCAGACCGTTTGCCTCTCAATTATATACAGCTACGATGTTGTTTGACATGACTGCAATCAAAATATATCCCCTCTGCTAACTGGAATGATCAAAGAAGAGAAAACTCTGAGTGCCTGACTGTCCAATACTAATAAGCGGGATTCACACGGTACGATTCTTGTACCTCCAGGGGCATTTCACAGCGACAATGCTCCCTGCGATTCTGCACTGGTACATAATCGCGTAGTGTGACACCTAGTTACAGAAGAGACAATACTAATTCGAAAATCAAAAAAGGGTAAAGCGAGTGTCGGACTATGGGGCACCCCATATGTCTGGGCCACTGCGATGTTGTTCCATCACTCATCAAGAGGGGAAATCGTCGCTGCCAAATGACCCTCTCCAAAATGCAAAATCTCTCGCGATCTTGGAATCAAACAATGATATTTTCTGGAGGCCATCCTTGCGCTTCCCTTACGACCCCTGCGGTGAGACCAGACAAGAATCGCAGGGACATTTCTCGCACAGTGAGAACCCCGCCTTACAGACAGGACAGATTACCTCTTCTGTAAGTCCTCCAGCTTGTTCTGGTTGATCTCCACCGAGACGGTCTTGAGCTGCATCTCGTCCTCGTCCTCGGCGTCCATCTTCTCGTAGAAGGAGAAGATGTCCTCGGGCACGGTAGTCGCCGTGTCCGCCGCCGCCGAGGAGCCCGGCTGCGGCTCGCCCGACCCGTTCGCCGGCTTGTTCACCTGCATATCACAAAACGCATTACATGCTAGGGTTTGGAAACAACAAAAATACAAAAAAAAAAAAAACTTCCCAAGGCCTGGGGTGGCCTGAATTGTCAAGTTATTCTTACTAAATTTCTGGACTCAACTCAAATGTCCCGTTTTTATTTAGTCAATTTATTTTCTCATCAGATTTATATAGAACTCAAGAATGACCGTGGAAGATCTGTCGAATCTGACAGAACTCGTCGGAATAAACAGCAACAAAAGAAGTCTGGATAAAATCCCATGCCTGAAATTATCAGGGAGCGACTTAGGGGCGCATCAGTAACTGAGAGCACGGTAAAACTTTGTCATCTGCATAAACTCCACTACTTGGTATTAACTTGTTGGTACATGAAGGCGGCCTACAATTTGTAAACTCAGTACATTTGTATGTTATCTATTATCATCATGTATATGCTCATTAAGACATGAGAAGACAGACCTGTAAGGCTTGTTTTGCTGTGATTTCTTCTGAAACGATGCCCTCGTCCGCTTCGTCCGGGGCACGGTATCTGCATTCCTGGATGATTGGATCTTTCAGCAGCTTCTGGAGCACCTCCTGTTTTTATCACAATCATATCATAGAATTTGACATTATTACCAGATCTACAGCGACTGTTGTATATCGTACCTAAAAAGTATATATAGTCCTAAAAACGGTATATATACATATGGGATATTTGTTATGCGGATAATGTACATTGTAAATGATTGTAAATTGTCTGCCATGCCGAGACATGGGGCCTGGCCTCACTCGGGCCTCGGACACCGCTCATACAACAGCTACCCACCCAGCTACACCTATACCATAGTTCAATAGAGGGGCTCTCATGATGGTCAGACGGCGCGCCAACCAACTCTCATCATCATAACTTTTAAACGTGATGTATAATTCTGTTCCTGTACTGTATCAAAATACATTTTACTCATATCAATTATACAGCTTTTGTCAAAGGCTACACTATATATATTTAGCCTCTTTTATACTCATGAAATATTCTGATATACAAATAAAAAATATCTTAAAACGACAGTCCGCGTATATTGTAATTACTAGATACATGGTGTCAATATTCTACCTCAAAATGAAATATTGAATGTTGAAAAAGAATTTTTGGAATGTCGAAAAGGAATTATTGGACTTACCGGAAACTGGCTCTCCACGTAGTACTTGTTCTTTTTTAGCACCAGCTTCAATTTTCCGTAACTAAGAGTACACAGCTGGAAATAAGCAAAAATACCATAGAACCGGAGGAAATACAATAGAGTCTCTTTAAACCGTGAGATATAAAATGAAATCTACCTCAACGTCATTTAAGTAGCACATGGGATTCCCTTTAAATGGTGTTTATAGATAAATACGCTTTTCTTCATTTAATATCTGGATCACATTATAGTGAGTTTAAACGATACTTGAACTGAAAAAAAATGGGCACTGGAACGAACGGGTTACAAATCACGGTTTTGAGATCAAATCTCGACTTACTCAGTGATTACAATACTGGGAGTTCCCCCTTTCCCTATGGTTTACAATCACATCATCATCAAGCTGTTGTCCATACTGTTACTATCCACGCCTATGCTCATACTTGGGCAAAATAGATAATCACCCGAGGTACTTACCAATTCTGAAGGGAAATTTGAGTTCTAACGAGCTTAGGGCACTACATTTGCCCCAGGATCACAAGACAGTAATACAATCTTTCTTAGGTGAAAACGGTATTTAGAAAGGGATACTTGCCTTGATGAATTCTATGATGCCTTCAGGCAGACTTGTTTTACTGAGTCGTCGGAGATACTCGACTATGTCGGCGGTCTGCAGGCCCACCGACACGGCTGCGTAGAGCGAGTACGGCGTCAGCTTGTACTCGTGCACATGTTCAGGTCGACAAACGGGCTGGAGTGGTCAAATTAGTATGTTATCATATTTACCTTGACGAATTGATGGGAGGGTTCTTATGCTTGCATTAGGGGCCATCAATAAAGTACGTACCGTATGTACTAAGGGAGGGGGTGGGTGGGGATGGGGAGGGGGTCGTAAATTTCGTAAATTTTCCGTACATACTCTTCTTTCTTCTATTGCATACAAAATCGGGAAAGGGGTGGAGGGGGGTCAACAATTCCGGAAATTCTGTGTACATACTTTATGGATGGCCCCTTATGTCGGAGTCCAAGCCGTCTTTCAATCAAATTGATTGCGCTATCAGAAAATATATTTTATATTTTCAATACATAAAAATACACCTTTTGATTAAAGATACATATAGACTCTGTCAAAAAACAGACGTACATTGGTGGTAGCTTCCCATTTCATGAATTTACATCAGACCACAGAAAATGTCATTCTTCTAGTTGTGCGAGATTTTTCATGACAGATTTTCATTAACTCGCGCATGAGGAGGACTACTTTTGAAAACATGTGGAACTAACCAGTTTACGTTAACATACTTACCTCTGCAATGGCGATGAGGAAGTCGTGGGCATGTTTATAAACAGGCGAGAACGATTCCAGGAAAATGTGACCGTCAGGAGACTAGTGGAATGATAAAAGTAAAATCTTATTCAAATATTCAGGTTAAGAAAATGTAATCGATAACACCCTCTTGTATTTCAAGTTTCATCTGAAATATCACATCATGGCTTTATAATATGAAGACACAAAAATCACGACTGATCTATATTCAATATTTCATATAGCCTGTTTGGTCTGAATCATGTCAAATGTGGTGTGGGTTATCTGTATACACCCTATAATTATTTATTGACCTTGTTCTACTGGATTGGAGTCGTATACAGAGCACCGGCCTATATGTATACTAGAAAACGGCTAGGGAAATATCTAGTGGTACATTAAGGGAAACTTACAACCCATATAGGACGCGATTTGTTGTCGGCCTTGAGCTGCAGGATTTGTCTCAAGTCTTTGCTGCCGAATTCGTCTGTCGGCATACTCTGCTCTGCATCTTCAGCATTCTGACTCGCCCCCTTTGGAACTGCCTCAATTTCACCTACACAAGAAAATATCTCAAAAGTGTGACAAGTTTGCCACTATGGCCTTGACATTGAAGCCAGGTATTACACTCAGTTGTTACCGTGTGATGTTTAAAAAATAAACCAAAAGACTTATAAAGCGTTCCTGGCAAACGATATTCAACTACATATAAATCCCATACACTATATTTAATGGTTTAGTCGATAATAGAAGTGCAATAATATAAGATCATAAGTGAACTTTAAATATTGATACACCAAACGAATCGTCTTACCATCATCAACGTCATTCGAATCGTCATCTAGATAGTCATCCTGTTGGATTTTGGCCTTTTTCGACTTTCTCTCCTCTGCAAAAACGAGATACACATTATTAATGGTATTTTGTTTAGTTAGAAACACACTGTGTTGTACATGCTAAGCCATAGAATCATACTGAAATTACCATCTCTCTAGGTCTAATAAGGGTATGGGTACCTAGATTTGTTTATTTGATAGTTTTACACGTCCAATATCTTTCATTACTTTTACTTTGGTATATTTAACCTATGTTCATCATGTTGGGATGACAAGACTTAAGCTTGGGGACTGAGGTGCCTGAGATTCAGATTATCATGTAGTGATAAATTCAAACCTGCTATTCTTTGTTGTAGCTCTGCATTCAGCTGTTCTTTTTATGTTATGATTTATATCTAATATGACCGAAATATTTGAAAACTAAGTTGTAGGCTGGGTTTCTTAGGTTGGTCCTTACTCACATAGAGTATTGTAGACAGTACCTCCAATCGGAGATGAAATGAAAGGATTCCTGCTTCTACATACAGGTTTGGGGCACGTGTTGTACTCAATTCTCCTAGGCACAATTGTAGGCCTTGGTTCTGGACAGTGTTTAACCTGTGAAGGTAAGATTTTGCTGCTGACTCATACACAACTGGTTGTGATTGGATATACATCTTGTACCGAGTTAGCCTTGCTTCCCAGTCTGTCCCTAGTCAGGATGATTGAGGACCTTCAGGAGGTTCATGGCTTTCTGAAACTTTGTACTCAGACACTCAAAATGTGGTTTGAAAGACAGTATTCTGTCAAACACCAGTCTGAAAACTTTCAACCTAAGGTCAACACAGAGGAAACTATATATGAATTCGGGATGAGGGCTCAGGAACAAAGGGAAACATGTATATCATTGCACTGAACAAGATTGCTAAATACTGCAACTTCGACAGTCTTAACCGAGAACTGAAGTCCGAATAAGCCAGAATTCTTGAGAACAGACATTGGGCATTTGAACAACTCATACAAGTCAACCATTCTTACCAGGGCGTCGAGTTTAGCTTTTAATAGGTAGTGTAGTTTATGGGTGAAGGGTGTGTTCCACCAACTAGGCGAAATGTTGATGCCAGGCCAGCCTCTCAGCTGAGCTCCCGGTGTCCGGCTGGCCGAAAATGGCCATTATCGTGCCCTTGTTCCCTATTCATTTGATAGGGGGCGCATCGAACAAGCCTCCATGCACTATACACTGTTTGGTGGCGCTAGGATTTGTATGGGATTCGATCAATACCTCTCCAATTTCTACTGAATACTGCGTTTAATTGAAGGTAAATAAAGATAAGCATTGATGTTATGAATGTGTATAGCATGCTCTGGTGCTAAAATTCTGACCAAACTACTAAAACTGTCAGAACTTTCGGCCCCCACTCAATGGTTTGTGGTTCCCGGGTATTGCTTGGGGTCCCTGACTGCATCTGTTGTGGTGGAGGCGGGGAAGTTGCCAACACCAGAGCCGTACTTGCATCAAAACTACCGGCCGGCTATGGCTCAGAGCTGGCAAAACCTAAGAAAACAATTCTTGCCGGCTGGGAGCCACAACGGCAGGCCAGCGAGAATATACAAATATTTGAGGTCCCTCTGATGCCAGGGGAATTGGATACCTTGAGCCTCTTACCGTTTGAGCCTACTGTCAGCGTGAAAACGTGGGCGCCTTTAGCCTACCCAGTGGATGCCTTGAGCCTACCCCATTTTAGTTCCGATTGGCGGATTAGGGTTAGAAAAGGGTTGGGTAAGGGTTGAGTATATATATGACTATAGACCAGTATAAGTGCACTTTTCAAAGTTTTTACACCTAGAGGCTCAAGGCCACCAAAAGGGGGTAGGCTCAAGGCATCCACAGGGTAGGCTTATGGTGTCCAGGGCTCAAATCGTTCCGGGCTCAAGGCGTCCATGAACCGACGCCAGGGCCATACCATAGCTAGCAGAAGAACAAGCTTGTTGATCATTTTAGCTGGTTGGCCCTTACAACCCCCGACGAGCACTCCACAACCTGTGGCCGATGCTCCGCAACCAGAGTTCAAAGGATTTAGCTGCCAAGGTGTTCCACAGACCAGATTGCTGCCTGCTACAAACCAGATCTGCCGTCAAACACAGTGTGGTTGGTGTACAAGAATTTCGCCTAGTTGGTGGAACACACGTTTACTTAGCCGGTAGGTTGGTTTATAGAAGCATTGCGCCCATGTCGATTTGAGCCCTGGACGCCTTGAACCTTTTTGTGGATGCCTTGAGCCTACCCTGTGGATGCCTTGAGCCTACCATGTGGACGCCTTGAGCCTACCATGTGGACGCCTTGAGTCAACCCCTTTTGGAGACCTTGAGCTTCTAGTCTATGTGTAAAGACTTGGAAAAGTGCACTTAAACTGGTTGGACGCCTTGAGCCTTTTACCGTTTGAACCTTGTGTCAGCACAAAAATGTGGATGCCTTGAGCCTACCCCATTTTAGTTCCGATTGGCGGGTTAGGGTTAGAAAAGGCTTGGGTAAGGGTTAGGGTTGAGTACGGGTATATATATGACCACAAATCAGTATAAGTGCACTTTTCAAAGTTTTTACATTTAGAGGCTCAAGGCCACTAAAACAGGGTAGGCTCAAGGCGTCCACAGAAAGGCTCAAGGCATCCAAGGCTCAAATCATCCAAGGCTCAAGGCTTCCATGAACCGTTTATAATAATATATACACAACCCTAACCTGAAAGTCGAAACTAAAACAGGTGCAGGCTCAAAGCATCTACAGGGTGGGCTCAATGTATTCAATGCATTCACTGACAGGAGGCTCAAAAGGTAAAACTAAAAGGCTCAAGGCGTTCAAATCCTGGTAGGATTAGTTTGGATTATTAGGAAACCTGGGCCGAGTTCTGTTACCAGTGAGAATAGGGGTAGGCTCAAATTGGCTCAAATCATCCAAAGGGTGGGCTCAAGCCAGTCAAGGCGTCCACAGAGAGGTGGCTAGGGCTCAAAGCGCCCAGGGTCCAAGGCGTCTATAAACCGGTTCAGGCACTAGATTTAGTCTCGAGGGTTCATGGACCCCTTGAGCCCTGGGTGACCACGTTTTCGCCCTGACAGGAGGCTCAAACGGTAAAAGGCTCAAGGCGTCCAATTCCCGTCTCGAGAGCTCTAAATGAGAAGGTTAAACTTAAAGACTGAAGTAAAAACGGCATTTCCAAGGCTGCCTCTTTACGTCCGTACAGTCATACACTGTGTAATATACTTACCTCTACGTTCCCTTTTGCTGCCTCCCATTCTGATATCTTCGCACTTCGAACTGATGTCTTTTTCTAACAATAGCGCCCGGAGTTTATGGAAAACATAGTGATTACAGTGACATGCGACATCAACGCCGCTCCGACGGAACTCTTATGCTGGTAACCAGCATGATCTTGACCAATTTAAACGGGAATAAGCTTCAGAGGGAAGTTTTGCTGGTACCGATACATCTTTTATATAGCAAAGTTGCGCGTGCGGTACCAGCAATACTTCCGTCCTAAACCATGAAAGCACAGGTTAATAAAGCCCTGAGGGAAACGATAAGCTTTGTTCAATAAATATTTATTGTTTCAATTATGCTATTATAATTCCATTCTGATAGACCAGTACCTCTAAATAGTCTCGGACACACTTATTCAAGAAGGCCATCCGAGGTAAATTGTTGACATTGCCTTAGAATTAGAGAGTACAGCTATTGGGATTATTTCAGCGCCCCGAGGGGATTCAAAGACGTTCACTTCATCCTCATGCTTATGTAGAGTGGTCGTGCTTGTTGACGGTTGCTGGGGAAATTGCGAAGGTACGCTGATTTTTTATCTGATTTCATAGAAAGTATAGAATGTTTAGTGTGGTAATTATGTCAAACCGATTGCAGAAAGCATTAGAAAGCACATGATGTCAATTGTTTTACAGTCTCATGTTTTGTATTCGCGAGAGACCAAAATATATTCGGGACACGTTCTTTTGTTCAGTGACATCTCTGGGAGTGACAGTCTGACACTACCGTGGACGAGCCGACTCTGTATCTCACATACTTTGTTTAGACCGTTGTTTTTCTCGGTAACTGTTAATGGTGTTTCCGCTGTGTTTTTCCTTTTGAAACACTCGACATTTGGTCAGATGAGTGAGTCAACACCGACACTTGGTGCTAATGCTACTACAAAGAAAACATCACCCGAAACTTTCACTTTCGATGATTCAATGATTGACACATCAGCTATGAATTAACGAACGAGCCGATGCGTAGATATGCCAATGAATGGAAGCGTATTTTCAACTCCAACAGTAGCTTCGCCTTTTACTTTTAGAGGACTGAGTTCTGATAATATGAATTATTTTGTCGATTGCTAGAGCTCCGCTTATGTACGAGGAACTCGCTGGGCAGTCAAGGCCTCTCGGACTAGAACGTGGACTTTACTACTAAGAGTAGATTGACTGCTGGTCTCATCCCCTTTATAGCTATAGGATATGGCATGTTGTAGTACATCTGCTTCTTGTGTTACTGGATGAACTGGCCGTTTTTGCTTTTCGCAGATATATATCCTAGTACAGATACTGAGATAGGCATATGACTTAGATCTTGGTCAGAAGGTTTTATGCCAATATAGCATCCTACAGTTTTTATATTTCGTATTTTGACATGGAATGTTAATAAACACTAAAGAGTCTTATTTCAGCTTTGACCTGATTTCCTTTGGTCAAAATCTCTATTTTTAAGAACCCTTTGACTTTTCTACCAATAAAACTGATTGAATGTTATCACAGTGTGGCTTCTTTGAAATGGACCAAAAAAAACCCACGGTCCATCTGCTAGTTTGGCCTTTAAAGCCTTATGATACCAATCTAAATATGAACTTAGCTCTTGATCCAGGTGAATGGGCAGATAGAAAAGTAAACGGTTAAATAATGATTTTATCAACTCATAAACTTGTTGGGACATAAAAGGACAATTTTAACGTAGGAATTGGAGAGGGTACCTCGAATATTATAGTTTGCATTATTCCCGTTTGAACTTGCATTGAGAGTATAACATCTATAGGTTAACAACTCATGTAATGTAAAAAAAAAAAGACAAACAAAACCAATGTAATTTGAATTAAGGTGGCTTTTAATTGTATTCCTTTTGCTATGTAGTGAATAGGCCCCATGACTCCGTAGTGGTCACTACTCAGGTTAATGAGGCCAGCCATACATCAGAGAACCAGAACAGGGGTTCTGGTTCTTTGCATACATCTATAATCATATAATGTAAATCATAGAAAGTAGGATACCAGAAACCATGACCTTTTGATATAACCCCCATCCTTGTTTGGATGTTTGCTGTTTTTCAGATGGCGTTCCTTCAGGGGAAGACGCCGATCAGTTTTCTACAGGAACTGTGCACCAAGCGAGGCCTCACTCCGCAGTACCACCTTATCGCCAATGAGGGCGCTGTGCACGAGCCCACCTTTGTCTTTAAGGTGACGGCCGGTGAATACATCGGAACCGGGAAGGGTAAGCGATGCAAGATTCCATGTATAAAACATTAACCATAGAGTAAAGCCCCAAATACCAGGGATCTGGAATCTTAGCTAACCTAATGTGGTATTTATGAAGAGAACCAACCAACGTGGTGCCTTGAAGGGGTCATCTTTTGTTTCACTTCGAAAAATTTATGTCTGTCCAATTTGATGTAAGACAGTGGAAGATTTGCCTGCGAGCAAAACTGCCCTTTGGTGATTGATAACCCCCCCCCCCCCCCAAACCGCACAAAATTTAATACATTTTATATGTAACAATACTTTTCTTAAATATACCAGAAAGTTCGCTATACTTTGAGGGTTGAGTGTCAAGTATAACTTTTTCGATAGGTATAATATATGACTATTAAGACTAATGTTTTGGCACTCTACCATGCATTATCTTCATTAGTATATTTATCCTATAGTATAGCGACACAGAATTAGCTATGATATTGCTCCCTTAAACCATGATATGTATCCGTGATGTGTCCCTGGCTGTTGCTCTGAAAAAAACCATCAAATAACCAACCTAAGATATCAACATTATACCTATGACCTAGATAATGCTTCATATCCATTGCTGAGCTGAATCCTTTATAATATGGTTAGATACTACGGTTGAATCTCCAATATTTGTTGAAACGAAGCGCATGACTTCCAGCTACCGCTGAAAATGTTTTTCTCCAAACTATGATATATTTCTGAAGGACCTGACAAATTCACAAAGATGAAATACCAATGTTTCTTTTTTTCAAACCGCTGTTACCAATGTTTACAAGATAGATGATTTAATAATGTTTTTGTTATTTTGGCTACTTAACCCTATCCCAGAAATATCATGGCTTATGTCGAATGACATTTAAATTACCAATCGCTGCTTGTTTTTTCTGTTACAGGACCAAGTAAGAAGAAGGCCAAACACAATGCGGCTTTGTCGGTGCTCCAGCAGATGCTGGGAATGACCAATGGCCAGACACAAATGGTGGAGGACTATGCGTAAGTTATCCATTTATTAGGTTAGCCCTGATAAAGTCCTGTGCGATCGGGAAGCGTAATTACTGAAAATTTAGTGTATGACTAGGGAAGGTAACCACATATGAATATATGATGCGAAAGAAATGATAATAAAATACCTCGGTAATGCACTTGTGAATTGTCTCATGAGTGTGATTTGGTTTTCTGTTGAGAAGTTCTTTAATTAGTTTCTTTGGGAGGTACAGATCTACCATTGAATAGTTCTACGCATTGGCTACAAGTTGACATACATATAAACAACTTCTAAGATAAAGATATATGATAGATGATAATGAAGATGGTTGTCGTCTTTATAGGTCAGAGGCAACAACTCCGGCACCGGCATCTGTGACGGCGTCAAGCGGGGCAGGCAGTCAGGGCAGCGCCGACCCCATAGACTCGATGGTGGGAAACCCAGTAGGCGAACTGCAGGAACTGACACAAAAAACACTTGTGGCCTCCGCCGATCTACGAATTCACATCAGAACAGGGTCCACCCCACGCGCGCGAGTTCATCTGTACCGTCAGGCTGTGGAAATTGACCGAACAGGGTACGTATACACCAGGCCAGGCATTATGGCACTCTCTCTTCCAGTATATATAACGGCTGTATGTATTCTGAGGTAAATCTAGATGGTGTTTTATTAAAGCCGCGTGACTTGTAAAAATGAAAAATATAATCCCAGTCACAACATGTGAATAATCTCATCATCCAATGGAGAGTTGTTTATCTCTGTGCGTCATTGACCAATGCATGTTCATATACATGTATATATGAGTCAAATAATGGCAAAGGTATTCTCGTTTAGGAGAGTATGTCAGAATGTAAGAACATGTAATTCTATATCAATTTGATTTTGAGACGTGTCGATACCCCTCCTAGCACAGCGGATGTTACAATGAAAGAAAAAAGAGTTTCCAAATGACTAAACTTTATTATCTCGCTCTCTTTATACATGTATATGGATAATTGTTCACAACACCAGTAATTTTCGATTTTAACAAGTTTTTATTCATTTTTCATACATTTAGAAAGCAGCTTCTATTTCTATAAAGCACATTACATCGAGAATATTTACATATTCCAGTTATCCAGACAGCTGGTTAGGATGCTTATTATATTGTTCTTCATACCGTTATCTGTCGTTTTCATATAGTTGAGAGTTCTGCTTTATTTTTTGTTATATTTTTCTTTGACTTGTCATATCAACCTTTAGAATGTTAAGTGCCCTATTGATGAAGTTGAGTCCCTTACCTGAAAGGCTAATAGAACGAGAAGATTAGGTTAAAACAGGAGTCTCTATAACATTAAAGTCAAGCATGAGACGACTCAAGGTCAAGTAGTCCATACTCTTTATATTGGACAGTACAGTATAGACTATATTGGAAACAAACTCTTATAGTTGATTTTTTTAGTATATTCTATACAATATATTGATTATTTTCTCAAGATTTTTTATATTCTTTTCAAGGTAGCATCGGCTTGTCATAGAAGTGTTTTTTTTTATTCTACCAGTTCTACCACATGGGTAGCTCTTCCACTGGTGTTATTGCCACATCTTCATAATCTGATTATTAGCGGGTGGACGGTTGGTCTTTAGGTTATGGCTATAGCCTACTGTAGTACACCAGCTTGTAGAGTCACTAGGCAACCTGACCACATTTTTGCTTTTTATAGCTAACTAAGTACAGATAGGAATATGTATTCTGTTTTGGACAGAAGGTTTTATGGCCATACACTATATTACAGTTTTAGTATTTAGTATTTTGACATGGATTTTTAGAAAAAAGAGATTTCAGTTTGGGGGGGACCTTTTGAGTCACAGGTTCATTTTTAAGAACTCCTTTATGGACATATTTCTACCCCTAAAACTGGTTGAATCATAATGTGATATGCCTCATTTGAAAGAGAATAAAAAACAGTAGGTGCTAGGAAGTGGAATTTTCTAAGTAGGTTCTATATTTACAGAGATATTCAAGTATTTGTTAAAAGTGGGGGGATTTTGAGTGAAATGGGCATAGTCAAACAGATGTTTACTCAATATTGATTTACAGTGAGCATTGGTGTAACATTTAACATCTCCATAAGTGGCACTGGCAGATGCTTGCACCCTAGGGAGTGTCATTATTTAGGTGAAATGTATATTTGATGTGCTATTCATGTATTTTATGCCAAATCTCATAATGTGAGGGGGGGGGGGGGGGAGGGGGAGGCAGCAGGTGTATGAGTGGATGGTTTATCCAGCTTATTTACACACAAACGGAAGTCAGAATGCTTCATATCTGTGTTCTAGGAATCAGTCAAGACCCAGTCAAATTATATTGGTTTGTAAAATCATTTGCAATATCATTTACCAGCAGATATTGGCTTGTCCTACTTTATTAGTGAAAATGCAGACCTGTCTCAGTTTCTGTGTGCACTGATCCATGAAGGGCATTGCTGATTGCCAATTGAAATCGCCTACAGTTAGATAAATATACTCTGGGTTCTAAAAATTTCTCTCCCCTACCCCATTCCCCCTCCCACCCCCACCCCCTCAGCTGTGTGCACTGATCCATGACCTGCAGAGTTCACAGATGGATAGAGCACTAAGTATCCAATCTCTCACCTCTTTGTAATTAGACATATTGAGTTTAAAATGCGTCCACCCGCTAATTTGGCCTTTAGAGGCCAATGAATCTATTTTAAAATGCACATTTAGCTCTTGTTTTTCCAAGGTGTGGGCAAGTCCAAGAAGTTGGCGAAGCGGAATGCAGCTAACGCCATGCTGCTGCTGGTGAAACAGGGCATGACGGTGCCGCAGGTGGACACAGAGCACAGCGGGGAGTTCGACGACGAGAATATACCTCTGGTAAGTGGTCTCTGTAACTACAGTGTGTACTGTCCCACTGAAAAAGAAATCCGATGAAACACATGAAAGTGTACGAGGGAAATTTTAGACTTTGATTAATTACACCCCCTTCCTATCCGGTTGACCAGCAGTGACCGACATTCTAAAATCTGCAAAATACCCTCTGGTGTGGGGGATGGGTGGGGGGGGGGGGGGGGGGGGGGGGGGCCACGAGGGGGGGGGCAGGGGGGGGAGGGGGGGGGGGTTTGTGGCTGGGTGGGGCATGATCATAGCGATGAGTGATCAGATGAATAATGCCTTGATATGGATAGTATAGTTATGATTTTTGTTGTTTCGTCTTTCACTGTAGATCATCCCCTGATAGCTATATTATATGGACACCAGACCATTGTACATGTGGAGATATATGTGATGGGACCTGGTACTATGAATATGATCATGATTTAGAGTAACACTACTGTTATACCACGCTTATAATTATTGATGTATGTGTGTTAAACCTTTACAGCCTGTGGACCAGACGAAGCAGGCCTACACATCGCTTAAGGAGGGGAAGCGCGTGCAAACCCTGACACCACAGGCCAGTCAGAAAGTCACCCAGTTCTACCAGACCCTCAAAAACGCCAAGGTACTAACCCAGTAATCTGAGTCATATAGATCCTAGAGGAATTCCACTACACATGATATATACCCCCATCTACGACTGGCGCAACTGACAAAATATATACTTTCAGTACATATATACATATTCCAAAAATTTATCTTCTTAGTATGTATAGTTGGATTTACCTTGCTATAGACCATAGTGAGTGATGGATGGGTCTTTGATTTCGAGATATGATTTGGAAATTATAGCGGATATACTATCATTTGATGTAATTAGCAGTTGGACGGTTGGTTTTTATAGGTTATGGCTGTAGCCTACTGTAGTACACCTACTTGTAGAGTCATTAAGTGATCTGACCACATTTTTGCTTTTTATAGCTAACTAAGTTCAGATACAAATATAATTTCTGTTTTAGACAGGTTTTATGGTTATACAATATCGTACAATTTTAATATTTGATAAAGAATAACTCTGGTTAGAGGGAATGTTCCATTCCAATGAAAATATAATATCGTCGATCATCCGCCAAACATGCTAATAGAGTACAAACCTAAGAAAAATAAAGTGCCAACCTACGTCGGATTGTCGATGGTGGCCGACTATTGCAGAGATCCGAAAAAAACTAATTTACATACATAAGATTTTTCATAAAAGGACATGATTTTTACTAAATACACACTTAATTTTAGAATATTTTAAACGATTACAAAAGCTAGATGAACGTACAAATAGCTTTTCTAATTATTTACAATCAAAATAATACTGACCATAAAATTTTAACAGTGCCGTTCTTCCACCCAGGGCCCGGGTGGAAGAACGGCACTGTTGCCGAATCCGGTATTGTTTGTAACAATTATCCCTAATAAAAATTGTTTAAAAAAAAAAAAAAAAAAATTTAGAATTTTATGGTCAGTATTATTTTGATTGTAAATAATTAGAAAATCTATTTGTACGTTCATCTAGCTTTTGTAATCGTTTAAAATATTCTAAAATTAAGTGTGTATTTAGTAAAAATCATGTCCTTTTTCGTTTTGTGTAGGTGAAAATTATATAATTGCACTGTTTGTTGAAATTAATCAAATGTCCCAATTTACCGTGTTATGCTTAATAAAGGAATTCCATTTTACTTTGACTTAGGGTAAGAACCTGACGGCGCTTCATAACAAATCGCTGAGCACGCCGTCCACCAACTTCTGTCAGATGCTACAAGAGATTGCCGAGGAGCAGCGGTTTGAGGTGACATACGTGGACATCCAGGAACTTTCCAACGCAGGTACAGTACACCTCTCTGTTTGAACCACAGAACACCTTGATATTTCCCCTTTACAGGGATCAAAGTGTTCCACTTATCCAAGGAAATCTTTTGTTTTCATTTCTAGTATATACATTTTTTTTCTTGTATTATTCAAAACTATTATAAATCGAGCCCAATTCATAAAACCCGAAGTCCTACTCCATGGTCAACATCGTCACTTCGTGGTGTTTTCCATGTTTTCTCAGTCTCTCTGAGGCAGTACATTCCACATGAATTTCTTTTTCCTGAGCCCAACGAACATCCTTGATTAAAGTTTTTGCACATTTCCTGAAGAAGTCTAAAAAATGTAGACGAAACGTTGCAATGAACCTAAATCACCCACCCCCTCCCCTATCTCGATGTACAATCATCTCAAAATAATTCACTTTACATTTAAATCAGCTTGTCTGGTGTTCTGTGGATTCTACTTAAACTTAAAATTTTTGCCGTATAAAATTTTTTCTAATACATACATATGGTGTTTCCTCGTCCAATTAAAATGAACATATTCTATATGATGTTTGGAAGAAAAATGCATTCCTTACACTGGGGTGTTGTTCCTTGTTGGGATACAGGGACTGGTACAATCGGTAATGGCGTTAGATTCCTGGCGCTGTTTAGCTTCAGTGTTCCATACACTCTGCATACAGAAATCCTGGCTACTGGTCAGGATATCTGCTTGGAGATTGATAACCTCCCAATTTGATCTCAATCGGGTCACAGTCAGGAGGAGGCGAAATTTATTGCTATGACAACACAGGCGGCCAGAGAACTGGATGAGGGGGTGGGGTAGGAGGAGGTGTAGGGTTACAGGGAGCAACCGGGGGAGGGGGATATATACAGGAGGTTCTGTTCCTACTGGACACGTCTTAGATTCATGGGCCTGTCAGAGAAGGATACATACTAAAATGAACTTTATTCTGATTGTGTTTAATCATAATATTCATTTAATGAATGTTCATAATCAAAGACTTGAGCAAGTCTACAGCAGTCGCTGAAGCAGATCACACGTCCAACGCATATTCTGTATGATGCTTTCCTTCATCTCAGGTGATCACCAGTGCCTGGTGCAGCTCTCCACCATGCCGGTCGCTGTGTGTCACGGCACCGCGCCTTCCACGGACGAGGCCCACGCGCAGGCCGCACGCAACGCGCTCCAGTACCTCAAGATCATGACCAAGAAGTGAACGTCTGCACGGGCCACCCGCCACGCGGAGCTACTAACTCATCATCAACCATCAGCAAACTAAGTATTTTTCTAAACCCAACATCAAATGGTAACTAAACGCAGGTTTGGACGAACTTCATGGTGGTATTATGTGTTAGGATCCTTTTCAGGAAAACTGTACAAAAACCACTGCATTTGGGATTGTATCACAATTTTTTTGTTTGTTAATCATGCAAATCATTGTTTTGATTTTTTAAGAAAAAAAAAAGACCATATTCCTCAGACAAGAATTGTACAGCTGCTGATATTAACTTAAACTTGATCATTGTCTGTGAAATATTGTTTTCAAAATGAACAAAAAAAATTGCATAAGACAACACGAAAAAAAGAGAACTTTTATAAACCACAACAATTGTCTTCTGTGACAAAAGAAAAACATTGTGCTAATTACTGATGCTTTACGAATCTGTGCTGAACATAATTTTATAATGAAGACGAGGTTAGACCCCCGCAGTAATTCATGTGTCAACAAGTCATCTAGCTTCGAGTATTTGTTCATTGTATAGTTGGTACACTTACGTGTAAAATGTGTCTATTTGAAGCATTTGTGGGGGTTCTTACCTGGATTTCAATCAAGTTCAAAGAAGTTAGTTTTTCCTTGAGCTCTGTATTCCAGGTCTCGTCAATCAGCAAGAAGATCTATTGTTATGGTCACGATTTGGGTGCATAGGTATTATTGATGTTTTGTTTTTCAGTCACATGAGAATTTACCAATGTTTGTAGTTGGAAACCTGTGTGCTGAAAACCGCCAAATGTTTTGTTTATGGAAACCCCTACCGTTAGCTGAAAGGAAACCAATCCTTAGCACTATCTCAAATTATACAATATTCATCCCCAATAAGTTTTATAGATCCCATCACCAATGATTTGTTATCTTAGTTGATAATCCAAAGCAATGAATGCGAATTAATGTACATGTATATGTTTATTAACCTTTCTCGAGGAAGCAGTAGGTAGATGATTTAATTTTTTCGTAAAGGATTGCCTGAAGGCACCATAACGGGAATATGTATGGGCTGACATTGCAGGTCTGGCCTGCAGTTAGCTGAAAGCAGCACTTTTTCGCATAGGATTGCCTGGAAATGTCATGGTTTTGTTCTAGGACCATCTCAAAGTATGAGGGAGTGCCTGCAAATGCCATGCCGGTTTTTCCGCCAGAAATATCCGGAGGCATTATGGTGGTTCAGCAATAGATTGCGCTGAGACATCATAGTCTGGGACTGCCTGAGGGCAACGCGCTGTGAGTTCCTAAAGATATCAGTGCGATTTTCACCTGTAAAACACCCGAGGTTCTCCGATAGCAGAGAGACGGTTCACGCATGCCGTGAGCGAGGTGAGGAACGCGTGGAGAGGTGGTACTTCCCTCTCCAGTTTCGGAACCAGTCACGTTGATGATCTGGTTATTGTCAAATGGATCTAAGTACGCGGTTACCGACTACGAGTCGTGTACATTGACTGTGCCCTCAACCCCTGCTGTTAACATTGGCTATAGACATAAATGTTCCTAGTCCAGCCATAAACATACCGGTGACTAGAACTCCACCTTTCGTCTGAGAGTAAGCACCCTGTTGGGCCTCTCTGTTCTCTAACTCAGAGTACTCCTTGTTTTTATGTGGTCTATATACGTGTATTTACTTGCCGGTAGAGGAAGATACTTCTAGTTGGTCATTTGGTTCTAGTAAGTTTTTCATTAATCCAAAGGAATGGAAACAACTCTTGAGTCAATAAGGTGTTCGCTGTTGAATGTTATCAATATTAGAAATACCAATGAAATTAAAACAAGAATAATGCACCTATATTCATGAAATCTATATATTTCATGAAGACAGTTTTGTCTGACCCTTACTTCCAGACTTTGTTAGTGTTGAGACGTTTTTTGACATCTGTTTCTTAGATACAAAATAGAGCCTGGGAAGTATATGGTACCGTAATTGCAACCTCTATCGTCAAGGCTTTCATCATTGTCCTGGACTATTTATATCTACAGATCTAAATTTGGAATGTTAGAAATTGAACAGAAAAAGACTTGTGTTCGTTAGTATCTTTGGAATCATAACACCATATGTCTAACACCAGAATAGGAGGTATAACAAAGGTTCACTTGAAGTTATAATAGGTCTCTCCAAGTGATTTTCTGAGAGCTGGAGAGATTTACTGTGAAGTTAAACCCAGCTGATACGACTAGCAGATCGTGAAGCAGGCAAAACTCATAGTATGTCCTTTTCAAAAAGGATAATCAAAGTTAAAATATATTTCTAAACCTATGCATCATATCATTTACCGAACGGTATTATTTACTGAGAACTAGCAGAGGTTGGATGTTCTGGATTCTTAAGAAATTAAAAAGAAGGCTTGGTCTATTATTGTCAACAACAGTAAACAAGAAAATGAAAATGAGACAAGTGTTGGAGCTAATGGTGCAGTGCGTCACAGAACTGCTTCCCTTAACAGTTGTGGTTTTCAGTCTTAGATGGACAAACCGAAGTGAGATTGTTGAAGTTTAAGTTCCTTTGAAAAGAATACCACAGTGCGTAATCCGCCTTCCAGCATTGCTAGGCCCGTGCTGTCCCCACCAAAGAAACCTTACTCTCAGTGTGTATACCCCTCAAAGTAAGATAAAATTCTATAACAGAAATTCTTCATGTCATCAAAATAGATTTACCCCCTCCCCCCACACACACGTTCGTTCAGAACTCTCGTACGTATCAAAAAGGTGGCTGGGAGGTTGGGGGTAGTGGTAGGGGGTCATTTGAAATACCGTACCATTATTTACTGTTCCAAAGATGACGCTACTGTCGTATGTATTTAGCAATGCTGAAACGTTCTTACATCGCTGCACTCTACCTCCGCTCATTTTGTGCCCGGTTTTACAGGGAGCTGTAAACATATTCACATCTACACATGAAGATGCGATGAAAGCAGATGTCTCCTAAATTCTATCAGTATTGACATAAAACCTTTACTACAAAAACCTAATAGGATGGACCAAACAGCGATTCCAGGTATTTCACAAGGACTCCCCCCCCCCCCCCCCCCCCCCAAGTACACACGTTTTAACCCCTACTGATAGCAAAATTCGCTTGAAATGTCTGTCCTGTCTTGATTGTCTCTTTTATTAGTAGGTGTTTCATTTTAGATCGTTAGGGGTACTATTAGTGAAATGGGGTCGCTAAAATGAATTGTAACAGACACATCCTAATATTTACACGAATACGATACAAAATCTACACGGTGTACACAATTAGAAACCTTTGTGGCTGATTTGAAACAATGCTGGTTTGAATCTTAAACCTGGGATTCTTAGGTCAGGTCTACAGGAATCTTCCATTTATGATTACGGGGGTATAACCGAGTTCCCTACATCATATGAGTAGTAACAAGGTGTATTACCTGATAATGTGTACCTACAATATTTATTCTCAGGGTGTATACGAGCGAACTCGTCGCTGTCTGATTAGGGCTAAACACTTGTTGTAATCATTCACCGGCCTTAGTTTATTTGGGGCCACGTTCGTTTTAGAATAAAGACTTGTCTCGTTCATGGCTTGAGCAGATGTTGATTGAGAGACCATCAGCGGAGTCATTAAAATGTTAAAGGTGAAGGAACTTTAACGGTCACACAACATACGTCCAGGTAGTGCTTGAAGGGGTTCAAAGCCTGTTCACCAACCGCGAGCTTCGTGCTTTTAGCAAATGAAGTTTTGTGGTAACTTGTAATATAGATGGATAAAAACATCTTTGAATGTAATTCTTGTCACACGTTCAAACAAAATATCAAGGTGTTCATTTAGTGTGATAGCAGTTCTTGCATTTCTTTCATTCTCGTAGGGAAATCAATAATGGTTTTAAATGTTTGTGTTTTTCAACTTTATACAAGTGGAACAGTTGGGTCATTAGAGCTACTTGCGTAGTCATAAAGATCACACTGAGTAATGTGAAGAACCAGATTTATGACTATCACGGGGCATCAAGCCCTCTGCTTTTGGTGTATTTCATTTTTTGATTGAATGTATGACTGTACAGTCTGGCATTTTTCATGTTTGGTTTCTCTCATTTGACCGGGCAGCAGGGGCCACACAGCGGAGTCCCATACCCTGGACCCACCATCCCGCACCTTCACATAGAGTCTGCAGTCACCTGCATAGCCCAATCATTAATACCATTATGTACATCCAGCCATACATGTAAAGAGCATCGGGTTGGCTATTCCTAGCCATTGTAGATATATACCAGTAAGAGAAGCAGTACCCATGGATGCCAGCATCCTGGAGCCCGTTGAATAATCTAGGGTCGTACATGTTGCCCCTTTTCTGTACGACAAGGAGACCCAGGGACGATGTGGGTCAATTTTATTCAACACTTATTGACGACCTTATGGCCGGCTAAGACGGTCTTAAGCGAACAAACTTAAATATCATTAAACGATAACCTTTGTGCGAGTTAAAGAAAAGGGTCATAATGTACGAACCTAGATTATTAAACAGGTCCTTGGTTGTCTTGCCGTTGGCCTCGCTTCTCGTGGAAATGCTCCGGTGTTTCCTTAATGAGGTGTCCTACAATTGTGGAAGGGAACTTTCCTCCCGGTCTTTCTCCTCCAGGGTCTGCCCGCCGCCCTTACTGTCCGGCCAAGTCAGGAACGCCTCCAGTGGTGATAGAGACCAACGTCAGTGTGGCGCAGCAGTGTGTGTGAACAAAACTTGCCATCCCATCTCTCCTACCCTCCTTGGGTCTTTTGTATCCAGGCACCCACACCATAACATTATCTCATTCCAGTAGAATGTTATGGTAAATACACACCATAATGGTGACGCTTCGCGTATCGACTCTTCTGCTTTCTCCTACTTCTCTTTTTATTTATATCTTTGAATCACCTCAACCAAATCTTATACTATTCATAACTCCCCACAGAGTACGTAATGTAGTGTACACTTTAGACTTCAACTGGCAAGTTTTGTGATAGAAACGGCTGGCAACCTTGACTTTGGTCTCCAGTATTTTTGTATTGCAGCAATATATATATATCTATATACCAAGTGAGCGAGGACTCCTTCAGTGGGAACTAGATTCTTGAGTGTGTGTGTCCATGATTTCTGTTTGACGGTGCTTTCCGGTGATGTACACATTGATCCACTACTGTAGCTTTCCGCGTGTTCGTGGACGTCTGGCATTAGTTCAGTGATCCGTGCGAATCCTGCTTGTTCCTGTTGAAGAAGTGCTCCCTTGCTCTTTTTACTACAATTACTCTTGATACATTTACATATTGACCTGTACCTCCCGCCGCATAGGGAAAGTTGCTCAGTAGAGACAGCTAAGCAGCTGCGTTTATTGACATTGAATACTGTGTTAGGACGGGTGTATCAAGGTAGGACAAATCTAATTTTATAACAGGAATCTGGCCCGGCTGGTTTACTCTTGAGGAAGGTTCACTCTTGATAAGAAAAATTAATTGTTTGTCTTTTCAATGGTCAAATATTTGATTTTATTCATTAATTTAAGAAATCATAATTCTTGGAAAATACCATACAGATTTGAAGGACAATTTACATGCGCGCCGCATATGGGATGAATTTCTGCGGAATAAAACACTAAAAATAGGGGTATAGCATGGCTGTAAATACCAACCAGCCCATACTTTATACAGAACCGCTTAACAGTCACAGACGGTCAAGTGACCAAGTTTCGTAACTGGGTTAATGCAGGCTCCACGGTCTTACTTTTCAGGCAGTCGGGCCATAGGTTGATAATAAAATATTTTAAAAGAACTCTAGTATTTGTTATTTTTTTGTTTTGTCTGCACTCTCTATCTGTGCAGTGTGCCTGTGCACATGAGACGTGGTTTTACTAAAGTTTATTAAAGATGTTATGCCCATGATCTATATGTGGAAGCAACAGGTTCTAACCTATTTACCCTACTTCCACAATGAAAACTGCCAATGTACTTTTAATTAAATTAATCATTTCTGAATAGACAAGCTAATGATATGATTGGTGCAGAATCATTCCGCTGTAGACTTTTATTCAGAGCTTTCTTTTATTTCTCCTGAATCTATATATTGCAGGATTGTAATGATTTTCTAGTATTATTCATCACAGTAAGAGACGTAATGCATTTTTTCCCTTTCATGTTTTATTGACCTATAAAGACATCAGGTACAGGCTTCGTGGCACGTTTTTAACACACTTTCTTCAATACCATTATTGTGTCTTATACTGTGTTTTGCTTGAAAATGTCTATTCAAACTAGCGGTAAATTATGCCTATTCCAGAGATGGAAGTTTTCCTCCAAGGGAATCATTTTTATTTTCAGTTTATGCAATTCTTTTTTTCTTCGTGTAAAACAAAGAGAAAAAGTTGGGCCTCATTCAGACCAATAAGCAGTGGTTCAAACCTGCCCATCTACCTCAGCCCCATACCATGGTAAAGTACGATGTGTTTCTCATGTTTTCTCAGTCTCTCTGAGGCAGTAAATTCCACATGAAAAATATTTCCTAACCTCAACTGACATCGCTGCTATTCTGCTTATTTATGAAGGTATGCGCCCAGAGCTCCGAACATGCCTCCATTTTTCACAAAATAATAATCGCATTGCTTCTTCTGAAATCAACACAAAAATTAATATTAATTGACAGGAAAGACTACAGTTAAACAGGCTTCATCTTCATCGCAACCTGAAAACTTTACATTCTTGATCTTATAACTTTTTCAAGCTATGCTCTCACTAGTAAATTAGATGGGCAATTGTTGTTAATGCTTCAAAAAAGTCTCGCAAAAGGTGCAATTTTAGGGCTAATGATATCTTATGATGAGTATTTCATATTGGACTTGCTTGTGGTAATCACTGTACGATACAAATAATATCGATACCATATAGAATTCACTAAAAACAGTTGTCGCTACTAAAAGTACCATAGTTCTTATTTCTGGTTTGTATAACACATTCGGTGTATGATAATGTTATCCAACATTCTCGGGTCTGTAGGTGTAATTAGGAGATGTATTTACCCCACTCAATGTAGGGCTTTCCTGATTCAAGGCCCGAACCAGCATGTTTCTGGTAACCTCGGTGTTGAAAGTATTTCCAACAAAGTAAACCGCTTTGGCATTTGTCATTTTTACTTGAAGACTGATCATGTCACCATGTAACAAAGCAATACTATGAAAGACACTCCACACAAGGTCTTCTTTCTTCATCTCACCTGTGAAATGCACATCATACAACTTTATGACAAACATTACAGATTGAATATCACAGAGGGTGCCCATAACAATTTCTTTTTTCATTGAAATAAATATCATGAACCAAAATGTCTTTTTTCCAGATAGACTTTGATTTATATTGCGGAGTAAATATTTTCTTTAAAAGACTCATTTAAGCAAATTTTGTATTAACCAATGATATTGATCTAACCTGCTGCTGTTGTGACACCTTTCCCAAAGGGAAAAAGAGACCTATCATTATCTCGAGTACCCATTTCATAAATGTTGTCTTGAGGCCCAGCTGTTTCTTTAGTACCAAGTAGATCACTTCTCCAAGTATCAGATGTTTTCCCATCTGCTTTCCCTGCCATTTCTGTCAGTGCTGCAAAGTCCTAGAATTGGAAGGCAATGTTTATATGCAAAGGGTCAAAAATAAGGTGTATCATTTGCTTGGTATTGGACTTTTGTACCAGAGAAAATGTCTACATGCTGCCTGCCCATGTGGTCCAACAAAACCTTCTTCCTATATACAACAATAAAGTAGGTCAAGCCAATTTCCTGCGGTAAATGATATTACAAATAATTTTACAAACCAATATCATTTGACTGGGTCTTGACTGATTTCTACAACAAAGTTATGAACCATTTTGACTTCTGCTTGTGTGTAAATATGCTGAATTAACCATCCACTCATGCACCTGCTGCCTCCCCCCTCCCATTATGAGATTTGGCAAAAATACATGAATAGCACATCAAATGTACATTTCACTTAAATAGCGACACTTCCTAGGGTGTAAGCAAACAACAACAACAACAACAACAACAAACCAACCAAACTGAATTCACCACTTTTTAAAAATCCATGCCAAATTGCTAAATATTAAAACTGTAAGGCATTGAACCACCATAAAACCTTCTGTTCTTTGAGAACCATAGTCAAGGTACTAATCTAACCCTGTGACCGCTACACACATATTAATATCAACACAAATCTAAGAAGGACAATGACCTCTACGAGAACGTGTTTTGATTCAAACTACCATGGATATCTCGAGGTATAATTTTGGTAAATATATGTATACGCTGCTACTAAAAAAAAAGTTGATTGTTTTTCACCATCCTGGAAGTCTATACTAGCTAGGTGTCTGTGAGATTCACAATCAATAATGGATTCAAATTGTCTGATTCAGATATTTGGCATGACGCTTTCGGAACAGAGTTTGACTAATAAGTTAGACTAATAGTAAGACAAATGTTTTTTCACCCACAGTTCAGCTACTGTTATTAGTGTAATTGACTTCAAAGACCCATATTTGGCTGGTGATTCAAGTAAGTTGTATTTATGGTAGAGAAAAAATCATACTCACATTTTCACCTGATAGGATGGAGGCCAGACCGTACATAGTGCGCCCACCAAGGTATGTGCCACCAACAAGGCTGTATGTGTCATCCTTATTTATCTGTTCAAATATGAATACAGAAATCGTCTAACAGCTAGCCCCTTTATTGTAAGCCTGCCATACACTCTAAGAAAAATATCAATTATTCCATACACATTCCTGGAATTGTGTGAATTTTATAACCAATACAACTCTTATAATAATATAATACATCTTGATATTATTAATTGATTTTTAAGGTAAAGACCAACTCCGGAAATCCAGCGTCCAATTAAAGGTTTTGTGATATTGATGTATGATATTATCTCATTTTCCTCTAATATCCTTATGTTTTACCTGTATAACACCTGTCCCTGACCCTGCAATGACAAGTAAGCGAGGCTGATCCATTAACTTTACTTCTTCCTCAGTTGTGCTTTTGTCTTCTTCAAGTTTCATGTCTATCTTGTCCTTGAGTTTCTCCATGATAGACAGGCGCCTTGCTTCTGCAGCTGCAGACTCAGCTTTCACCTCTGGGGATACTGGTAGGAACATATCGCCCTCAGAAAGAATCTTTTCCAAAGCCATAAATGCCTTGCCGAAACAGTCACATTCTGGCAGAATAGTCAGTCTGTAGAAACCATTTATGAAATCATGCAAAGGTTATCAACCGAAAATATATAGCAGGAATATTGAGAGAAAGGCTGTGAATAGACATTTATGGATATTACAATATTCCAATACAAATTTATCAACCAGAAAAAAACATCATCCCCACTTGGATATTCTTAGAAACACAAAAATATTAAACAGAAGTATAAGCACCAGGGATATGGTAACATTTTAAAAGATGCTTTTAAGAACCGGGTACCTGTAGTTGAATGAAGGAGGCCCTTTATTAGGCCTTTAACTATACTGCAATTTTTGAGTTTGAGTCTACCATGCACATAATCAAAGTAACAGACTTCAGTGGTCTAAATTTATGATTGCCATGCAGATCTTTTGAACACTTTTCCATAGGTAAGAAGAATTTTACAGGAATCCTAAAACTTTCATTGGAAAATATCTTGGGATGATGTTGATATAGTTGCTGAATCATTGCCAGATCATTGTAAATAGGCAAAACTGTAGCCTACTCTAGCCTCCAACTGAAATATTAGTTAAAAAAAAAAGGTCTTATCACCAAGATGATTTGAATTTTGGCCTGAGTTAGGATAAGGTAATATGTGTCTGTCAAACAATGTATATAATAGCATTACTGTACTTAGAGCTGGTGGGTCATTCGTCTTATGATAAAACCCTTGTTTATTAAGGTAATCAATACCAAAAATATGATTTTGTATTGATTGGTGTTTATCTCTTCATCTTTTTCATTAAGTCCTATTTTATAATCAAAATGATGGTTTGAAGTATTGAGAACTGCATAATCACCCATTTGACATTACAAATTTTTCTTCTCAAATTTTCTATAATAACAAATGTTTTTTTCCTCCTTAGGGATAGAGTATGAATGAAATAGCCCTGATGAAGTAGAATTGTAAAAAGATGTTATTTGCCAAACTTACTTGCATGAAAGACCATCTTCTATGGTCAGTCTGAAAGCAGCTGCACCACCTCCAGAAGAATTCACCATAACCTGACCTGTCTCATTTTTCTAAAACAGAAATGTAGTGAAGGTGGCGGTCTGGAGTGTGTTGCTCAAGACTTATCAGCTACTCCTCATCAACAAGAGCTAAGTGTGCATTTTCAAATGGAATCATTGGCCTTTAAAAGGCCAAATGAGCAGGTGGACGCATTTAAAACTCACTACAAGTACCTTAACACATATTGAAAATTATTGACCGAAAATATTTTGATATCTTAATTTCAATGAATGTTTATCTTTTATTTGTTATATATACAATGTATTTATACCCCTTTACTATCAATGGTTCAGTTTTGGCACACCTTTGAAAAATACCTTACTGTATCAGGAAATGTTTGGTATGAAACTGTTAATTTTAAAACACAAGGGAGGGAGGGGGAGGGGGAAGAGAGCGGAGAGGGAGGGAGAGGGGACAGAAGGGAGGGAGGAAGGGGGAGAGAGGGTTGAGGGAGGAAGGGTTGAGGGTTGAGGGAGGAAGGTCATCCAGGAATAGGGAAGGGCCTGCATTGATTGGATATTTTAAGCCCTACCCCTCTGTGAAATAAGCAGTTCATGGATCAATGCACACATATATTTAGCTACCTGTAGGGAATTCAAATGGCAATCAGCAATGCCCTACCTATATATAAAACGTTTTAGTTGTTGATCCTTCATGGATGAGTGCACACAGACATGTCTGCATGCTGCCTGACCATGTGGTCATCTTATGGAGATGTTACACTAATGCTGAATGTAAATCAATATTGAGGAAACATCTGTTTGAGTATTCCACTCCCAATCCCCCCCCAACCCCCCACTTTTGACAAATACTTGATTATCTCAGTAAATATAGAATCTACTTAGAAAATTCTACTTCCTAGCACCTCCTATCTTTTATTCTCTTTCAAATGACGCATATCATCTTATGATTATGAGTTTAAGGGGTAGAAATATGTCCATAAAGGAGTTCTTAAAAAATGGACCTTTGACTACAAAAGTCCCCCCGAAACTGAATTCACTTTTTTTTCAAATCCATACCAAAATACTAAATGTTAAAACTATAAGGCATTGTACCACCATAAAATCTTCTGTCCAAAACAGAAATTATATTCCTATCTGTACTTAATGAGCTATAAAAAGCAAAAATGTGGTCAGGTCACCTAGTAACTCTACAAGCAGTGTACTACAGTAGGCTGTATCCATAACCTAAAGACCAACTGTCCACCTGCTAATAAAACATTGTTTTCTATAACTATTCATGTAAGACTAATATATTCTAATAAAACCAAAAGTCTTGATTTTCAGTCAAACCTTAATTAAGAATTTCTGTTAGGTAGATCATCCATAGAATATTACATAGAGCAATAAACTTTGATATACATATCACAGAAATCATAGATGAAGGAACCTTGTAGTCTATAGTTCCATTTGCCAAAGATGTTTACATGACTTAAATTTAGACAGAACTTGATGAGAAGAATTATGATATCTATCTCTTTGTACTTACTATTAAATCACAATTGTCCTTGATGTATTTGATCATTCCTTCAACATCTTCACGTGGGAACATGGCAAAGTGTATTTGCCCTTCATTTGTTTCATCCTAAAATGTTAAGGTTTATAATCTATAACAAAAGGTTAACAAATGTCATTTTCAGTGTAGCTCTTTATAAGTAACAAAGGAAATCTGAAATTATTTTGATTTAGGAGAGACTCACCTTTTTGTAAAAAAGGCTGCTCTTTGAAAAATAAACTTGCAACATATAACTATATATCAAATTAGAATCAGTCCTTTGGAACAAATATGTATACTTTCATATCAACATCGTACCTGTAGCTTAATTGGTTGACCATTCTTGTACTCTTTATTGGATCGATAGACTATTTTGCCAACAGTAGATCCTGCAAAGGGTAATCACAGTTTATCACATACAAATATTTAATATTTATGTATCATATACTTTGGAGAAATCAAGCCTGTAATTAATGACTGTATTTCATGGTCTAGCTACAAATTGAATTAATCCCCACTTTTCATTTTGGACTGACCGATAGATAAAATAGAATAACTTACTTTTGAATATGATATATTGCAACATGAAAAGGTAGTCTCATAAATCATCAGTATTCATACTGTAACTATCAAAGTAATTCATACATTATATGAGGACATCTCAGATTTCTTATGGCCTTTCCAGATGTTATTGGCTCTTTCTGAAAAAGTGTCTGATTGAGCTGTAAATTGCAAACAACTTACCTATGTCAAGTGCAAGTCCACTGGACTGCTTTACATCCTCAATGGGGATGGATATTACAACATCTGAGATGAGACCAGCTGGTGCAGTCAGCGACATTTTCTAGGTGAGCTGCTGGAATCGCTATAAGTGCATAACTCTTTGAATGTAACTATTGTATTATAATGAAGCTAAGTACCTACTAGATAGATATCAAAAATTGCAAAATCAGTGAATCAGAAATGCCCTTAGGACCGAGCCTTATATGAGTACATATGATGTACATGAATAGCAGATTGTAAGATACCTATATGTTAGAAATTTAAACACATGATTATTTGCGCTAGTTGCATACCGGTACATAAACCATGTATGTGTCGAAACATAAAGCTTGAATTGAATAAAGAAATGATACAATCATTTGATATCTCTAATTTCCTTTGAGGCTAAATCACAGTTTTCTGAATAAAATCCCACTCAAGTCTATTGCCTTAAAAAGTTGCAGCCCAGCGCGAGATCACTGAATCAAACTTGGCAGAAATTAGGTATGGGCGACTCCGTAGATCATACATATGTATAATAGACCTATTTCACACTGGCACCATCTTGTAGTGGCCGTCAAGTAGGTCACACCAGTACAAGGCGATAGGCTCTGGCAAGTACCTAATACTATAACAAGAGCTAAGAGCGCATTCTAAAATAGAAATATTTAAAACTCAATACTAGGAGCAAATGGTATGTTCATCATTGATGAAAAGCGTGCAATCTTAAATGAATAACAACTAAAAGGTTTTGGTTACATTCAGTCTATGGATCGTTCTGTAACCCACTTGCACCCAGTCAACTTGCCAATTGCCTGAGCCTAGGATCAAAACAGATCAAGCAACAGTGGGTCAATGAGTTATTTCGGTCTTGAGTGATTGGTCATGATCAGCTGGGCATGCCTTTAAGACCCTCAGACACTGGCACCCTGCTCCTTATCAAATAGCACCGCAAATAGCATGCAGATAGTGATGGGATAGATTTTTCTCAACACACTGGAAGTGTATTTGACCACTCTAACCTTTTAAAGGCAACATATATAGCGCAACCATAGAAGGAACTTACACAAGTTTTGTGTAATAAAAATCTCGACAAAAATCTATTAAATCAAAAGGGGTTAAGAGGCTGATGGTCCAAGCCTCAGCTATAGCTGACAGATGGCCATGTGGTCGACGTGTGGTAGTCGGCGACAGTTGTCGGCCCAAAATGCCTGTCATCTGGAACTATCTCCTTGGTGGATCAGCAAATAAAACAGCCACAACAGTTGTAATCAACCATCGGCCCACTGTTGTATCTCTCAAGGCCTGTTGCTGGCAAGCTTTGGCTTGTCTGTTGGTCATTGCTGTCTGTCTCTCGGCTCTAAATGCCCTTGTTTCGCTGATCCATCAAACAGTCTGGCCAACCAACGATAATTCCTTGAGTGTCAGCCCAACCTAATTTGCATAATTGTTGGATTCCATGGTGCATCGGCCGTAATTTCTGTCATCTAGAGAAAACTGATTCATTTGATTTTCAGCCGACCAGCCGATGAGGTCGTGAGCTTTCATGGGATCTGCATTGACCGCTCCCCTGCATATACCGTGACACACACCATCAACATGGAATGGGTGACCCCATGAGCGGCTATCCCCACCAGAGAGTGTAGTGTATGGAGAACCACTTTGCGCCCAGCCTATTGGAAAAATGGGGAATTCGGCTTGCGCTTTAGTGCAGCCAATTGTCATATTATTGTTTTGTGTTGTGAGACCTAACAGCTATCTTGTGAAACCGAAACTAGGGGAATACACACACTGCATTCTACAGCATCATGGTGTCTGTCTTCTTCCTTCCTCACTCCCACAAATAAGACAAAATACAGCACTCAACATGGTGTCAAAAGTAAAACTCATGGACAAGAGGGAGGAGAAGTATTTGGGGATCTGAAGAACCAACCACCAACTGTCAGCTAAGTGAAACTACAGTATCATTTGACTGTGCTGTCCATGTCAAACTGAACTAAACATTCTAAGCCTGTAGTATTGCTATAGTCTATATCAAGTGCTGCTGGTCATACTCATAGTCAAATGTATGATATCCTGTCATAAGCCAGTTAGTTCAAGATGCCTAAATACGAAACACCAAAGTCATTTACATTTGACAAGCCAACAGCCTGGCCTGAGTGGAAACAGAGATATGAGAGGTTTAGAAAAATAGAGAAAATAGACAAAGAAGATGGGGACCTCCAGGTTGACTCTTTGATTTATTGCATGGGTCCTGAAGCTGAGAACATTTTTAAGTCCTTCCAGTTTGATGCTAGACCAGCCGCCACGCAAGATGTGCCAAACCCTGTAAGAGGACTATGACACTGTTATTAAGAAATTTGATGCATATTTTGTGCCTAAGTGAAACACAATTCATGAACGCACAAAATTCTACCAGCGTACCCAGCAGGCTGGTGAGTCAACAGAAGTGTTTGTGCGAAATCTACGTGAAATGTCGGCATACTGTGACTTTGGTGAGAAACAGGATGAACACATCCGTGACCGACTCATCAGTGGTATGCTGGACCGAGAAATGTCAGAAAAGCTTCAACTGGAACAAGACGACCTGTCACTCACCACCGCAGTCACTCGAGCACGCCACTCAGAGTTGGTGAAAAGTCAAAACACGTCAGCCGCAGATGTTAGCTTCGTCAAGAAGGATGCTAGTCAAGGAAGGCACCACCACAAGTCGGGCAAGCAGTCATATAAACGCTATGAAAAGTCAAGTCAAGGTCAAGCTTCAAAACAGTCAGGCTCAAAGCCTAAATGCGGTCAGTGTGGCTACATCCATAGATCATCAAACAAAGATGCATGTCCTGCCATCGGTAAAACTTGTCAAAATTGCAAGAGAGTCAGACACTTTGCCTCAGTCTGTAGAAGCAAAGTACAGGAAGTCAGCGAGACAGCAAGTGCGTGTAGTCGTGATCTATTTTTCGGTGCTGTCACTTGTGACGACAGCGACCCAGCGTGGAAAGTCAGCCTAGACATAGTTGGTGATAATTGGGTTACCTTCAAGATTGACTCTGGGGCAGATGTGTCGGTTATGTCTTACACTGATTATCTGCGCCTGAAGCCAAGGCCCAAGCTGAAGGATGTCACTACAAATCTGTCCAGTCCAGGTGGTCCGTTAGACTGTAAAGGGCAGTTCATCGCCACAACCAAGTTCAAGGGTACAAAATACAATTTTCGTATCCTAGTCATCGAAAATGATGTCGAATGTCTCCTCGGTCGTGGAGTTGCTACGCGGATGGGACTCATCACGCACATTGACTCGGTTGAAAGCATCGGTCGACTGAAGACAGATCCAGTCAAGATTCTGCTTCATGAGGGTGCCGAACCGGTCGCACTTACTGTCGCTCGTAGGATACCATTTCCTCTGATGGGCAAGGTAAAGGAGGAGCTCGATCGTCTTGTCAAGTCCGGTGTCATTCGGGAAATCACCAAGCCAACCCCGTGGTGTGCCCCGATGGTGCCAATCCTGAAGAAGACGGGAAAAGTCAGGTTGTGTGTGGGCCTTAAAAAGTTGAACACAAATGTCAGACACGAGAGATTCGTCCTACCGACCCTAGATGACCTGACGTCAAGACTCGCAGGAGCAACAATGTTCTCATCCCTGGATGCTGCCAGTGGTTTCTACCAGATTCCACTTGATGACGAAAGTCAAGAACTGACAACTTTCATCACACCCTTTGGCAGATACTGCTTCCGTCGCCTGCCATTTGGTATTTCCTCAGCACCCGAGATCTTCATGAGGAAGATGCTTGAAGTACTGGACAGTCTTCCTGGTATCTTCGTCTACATGGACGACATCTTGGTGTATGGGAAGGATGCTAAAGAACATGATGATAGACTTGCATCAGTCTTGGACAGACTGAAGCATATGGGTTTGAAACTCAACAAGGAGAAATGTTCATTCCGACAGACGGAACTGAAGTTTCTCGGACATCATATCTCCAAAGATGGTATTTCCGCAGACAATGACAAGGTCACCGCTATACAGAACATGCCCGCTCCAACATCTGTTACCCAACTTCGACAGATATTAGGCATGGTTCACTACCTTGGGTCATATGTTCCTGAGCTTCATGTGATCACAAGACCACTAAATGATCTGCTGAAGTCAGACAGCATATGGTGTTGGGATAAGCCCCAACAGCAGGCCTTCGAAGAGATAAAGACTCGCATCTCATCAACGCCAATACTAGCCTACTATGATGTCACCAAGCCGACATTTGTGAGTGCTGACGCTAGTTCATATGGACTGGGAGGTGTCCTTCTACAGGAACAGAATCAACAGATGAGGCCTATCGCTTACTGTTCAAGGACATTGACATCAGCCGAACAGCGATACGCTCAAATCGAAAAGGAGTGCCTTGCAAGCGTCTGGGCTTGTGAGAAGTTCGACCGTTATCTGTGTGGCTTGGAAGGCTTCCGTATATTTACCGATCACAAGCCACTAGTTCCCCTTATCAATGATAAGGACTTGGACAATGTCCCACTCCGATGCCAACGTCTTCTCATGAGACTTATGAGATACAACGCCACCGCTAAACATGTACCAGGGAAGGAAATGTATGTGTCTGATGCTTTGTCCCGCAGTCCAGTCAGTCATGATACAAGTACAACTGCAGCTGATATTGACCTGCATGTACAAGCCGTCGAGAGCACCTTTCCTGCCTCTTCAGAGAAGAAATGTGACTTAAAGCGAGCCACCCAAGAGGATCCAGTCCTGAGGGCTGCTGCCATGTACACCCTGACAGGATGGCCTAGATACATCAAGGATGTACCTGACAACCTCAAGAGTTTATACTCCCACCGAAGCCTCCTATCCGTTGTTGATGGACTGTTGGTTTACTGCAGCAGGATTGTAGTGCCTGAGTCTATGAGGGCAGAGATCCTGGAATGTATCCATGAAGGACATCAGGGCATTACTAAGTACCTTGAGAGAGCCCGGTTAGGTGTATGGTGGCCTGGCCAAACTGCGGACATCAAGCGCATCATTGCCAACTGCCAACATTGCAATGAAAGGAGACCAACTCAGAGGCGTGAGCCTCTCATGACTACTTCACTTCCACAGGGACCCTGGCAACGAGTTGCCATGGACTTATGTCAGTTTAAAGGCAAGGACTTCATAGTCATTGTTGATTACTACTCTCGGTGGATCGAAGTTCTTTGCCTGGGTTCAACCACTAGCCGAGCAGCCGTCAGTCGTGTCAAGGACTGTTTTGCTCGATTTGGGATTCCAAAAGAAGTGGTCAGCGACAATGGTCCTCAGTTTGTTGCCTCAACTTTTAAGGACTTTGCCGAACAGTACAACTTCAGCCATGTCACTGTTAGTCCCCACCTGCCATATGCCAATGGGGAAGCTGAATGTGCTGTTCAGACAGCAAAGCACCTGTTGGACCAGCCAGATCCATGGTTAGCTCTGCTCACGTACCGTGATACACCAATTGCTGCAACTGGGTGTAGTCCATCCCAGTTGATGATGGGACGCCATCTCAGGACAACTCTTCCAGTATTGCCATCAACACTAGAACCAAGATGGCCTGAACGAGAGACCGTTCTTGAGAAGGATCAAGCTGTGAAAGCAGCTTATGCCAAAAATTACGATGATCACCATGGTGTGAAAGCATTACCACCCTTGCCAATAGGCCAGAAGGTCACCATCAAGACGGACAATGAAAAGGCTTGGTCACAGCATGGTACCGTGAAAACAGCAGCTGACACGCCACGATCGTACATCGTGCAGACACCTTCTGGTGTGAAATGCAGGAACCGTCGCCATCTGCAGCCTGCACCTGCAATGCCTATACCTGATATGAAATCTCAAGATATTCTCCGGGAACCACAACCTGTCCCTGATGCTTCAGTGACTGAGCCCGTTCCTGAAAACCCCCAAGAGAATACTCCAGAGACTGTCAAATTACAGGCCCCGACACCTGTAAAACAGAGACAGTCTACAAGAGTTTCATGCAAACCAAAAAGGCTTATTGAAAACTGCTGAACTTGTTAGATTGTCTTACTAAATGTCCTATATACATATATCTTTAACAAACATTTTCCTTTCAGGATTATGAGAGACTTTTAAAGTGTCATTTCTATTATGAGTAATACTCAAGTGTCCTTTAGTTTCAGAAATCGCAAAGACTTTGCTACAGACAAAGGACTGTCATATATAACGTAGCCTCTAGTTTATTCATTATAAACTGTCTAGTTATATATATCTATTATAGATAAAGAAAAGTCAAATAACCAGTATTGTTCCCAACTTGCCAAAAAACTTTACAGTATTTTACAGTATTTTCTTTATCTCAAAAGGGGGGAGATGTCATATTATTGTTTTGTGTTGTGAGACCTAACAGCTATCTTGTGAAACCGAAACTAGGGGAATACACACACTGCATTCTACAGCATCATGGTGTCTGTCTTCTTCCTTCCTCACTCCCACAAATAAGACAAAATACAGTACTCAACACCAATGTCCACCAGATGGCAGCAGCAAACCCGTGGTGTCTTCATCGCCTCACCGAAAGCTGAACACCATGTCTCCCTCATGTGTAGCTGGCTGACTGGAAATAAGGGGCTTTGGTGGATTAGCTCAGACTTTCTGAGTTAAGGCCTGCCAGCCGACCAACATCGGCGAGCATCGTCGGCTAGATATTAAAATCCTGTCAGCAGAGTGGCTGTGGCGCATCTGTTAGATTGAGTCTGTTTTGGTGGATCAGCCCCTTTAGTACTAGGTAGGAGAAAACATATTCTATATCATCGTTATGTTCATGCCCTGCCATAGTGGTTTTAACTTGTAGGCTACAGTTACCAAAAAAAACAAAACCCATGGAATTGATATGGGAGCGTTCATTAATTATTGCCCAGGGGGGGGGCACAGTTTTTGGAACACCGATTGGTCAAAAAAAAGTTGGCCCCCCATGGGAATACAAAAAAAAAGTTGCCCCCCCCCCTTGGAATACTCAAAAAAATGTCCCCCCCCCTGGAATGCTAAAAACAAAGTCGACCCCCCCCCCCCACCACCACCGGAATAGGGTAAAAGCACAGGGGAGGCAAACTGATGTGGCCTATTTTTCCATAAAAGGCTTACCTTTTTTTATTTTAGAGCAAACCCAGCTACATTCAATCATTTGTCAAAATTTTGACCAATCTCAGTGGCTAAGTGGTAGGGGTGTTCACCTCAAGCATGGTAGGTCATGGGTTCAAACCCCTGTCGGGTTATACCAATTACTTACACAAAAATAGTACCCACTGCTCATTTGGCTTGACACCTGCCATTAGAATGAGGAGCATGGGGCTAGGGCCCGAGTGGAAGAATGGCTGTACCACCAAATTTGGTGATGGTAAACACAATATTCCCTTCATAAAAATTGCTTTAGAATGAAAAAAAAAAGAAAAAAAGTAGCAAATAAACATCTGTTGTTGACAGAACAGCACCAATGCAAAAAAGATGGGGGAATCTTGAGCAGGACTGAAACACACCATGTAGAGGCCAGTTTCATTGTCAGTCATTGCCATCTGGAGTCACCTCTGTTGGAGAGGTGCTCGCAGTTGCACCACTGGCAACCAATAGGGGAAAATGTCAGCCCTTAGGTATTCCTTGGCCAGTTTTACAGGAGAGTCCTTTGAGAGCCTATATATGAGAGGTTCCTGTGTCCTTCTAGCATATGGATTTGAATCATTTACATGATTTGAATGATGAATTTATGTTGCAACTGACAGCGACAATTTTTAAATCGTCATTGTAAAAAAGATATGGTACTGGTCACACTTCTGATGGTACATACTGATATGTGTAACTACACTGAGTTAGTGCATAGGTATATAATAATAACTGAAATTTGCTTTTCCGGAAAACTGCCTGGATCTTGCCGTTTGAAATGTTATTTGTGGTATAAACATACTCTCTTCATCTGATGAGGAATAACCTTCCTCTGAAGATATTTCTTGTATGGGTTATAGGTAACTTATGGTGTTCCAAGTATATATAGACAGTACTGCTACCGACAGTTGGTCAAGCTTGCCTTCACCATGTACCTTTTCCCAGTCATCATATCCTTTAAATAGCATTTCTACATGCTGCAGCTACCATATGAGACCTTTGTCTCATTTCCTTGTGGAGCTCCAGCTCCTAATTCACAGTGGCGTCAGAATAGGGGGGGCAGGGGGGGCAACTGCCCCCCCCCCCACTTTTTTGCCAGACCAAAAAAGTCAGCAGCTTCAAATTTTACTCAACCAAGTGTAAAAACTTTTCAGCATAGAAAAATGTTAAGTCTAACTTTATAGCATGCAACAATTGCTAAGACCTGACTTTTCACAATGGGAAAATGTAAATGTCTGACTTTTTAGCATGCAATGATGGCTAAGCCCTGACTTTTCACCGTGGAAAATTGTAAATGGCTGACTTCTTAGCGTGCAATGATGGCTAAGCCCTGACGTTTCACCTTGGAAAATTGTAAATGTCTGACTTTTTAGTTTGCAATGATGGCTAAGCCCTGACTTTTCACCGTGGGAAATAGTAAATGTCTGACTTTTTAGCGTGCAATGATGGTTAAGCCCTGGCTTTTCACCATGGGAAATTGTAAATGTCTGACTTTTTAGCATGCAATGATGGCTAAGCCCTGACTTTTCACCATGTAAAAATGTTGAAGCCTGACTTTTTTAATAGCATGCAATGAAAGCTAAGACCTGACTTTTCACAGACATTTCGCAGATTCACGTAAATCCAGTAGAACAGGCCAATGTCAAAGTCTGACTTCATACCAAGAAAAAAGTCAGCAATATTTCAGTTCGCCCCCCCACTTTTAAAATGCTCTGACGCCCCTGATTCATCAATGTTGAAGAAAAAACTAATGATCTTGTGAGACTGCATTGATTCTGGGACAAATGTTAGTGTTTGTCCATTGTTGTCTCCTCCACATAAGTCTGTCAGATTGAGGGAAGGTGCACACTCATCTCAAATTGGTGAACAGGACTGTGACCATAGACACTTAACTCCAGGGAGTGAGACAACTATAGTTACCTTGTGCATTATTATAGTCATACAACCAAGATGATTTTTTGTGATATGATATGAATGCATTTCATAACATCAATTCTTGTCATTGAACACAAATATGGGAGTTTGCCTCCATGTTTAGCTAAAAACGTTGTCCGCACCACATAACTAGTGAAAAAATTTGGCTCCCCCCCCATGGAAATACCCGAAAAAAAGTTGCCCCCCCTCCTTGGAATACCCCCCGCCTTAAAAACTCTACCCCCCCCTGGGCCATAATTATTGAATACTCCCTAAGATCATAGAACATTATAGAATCATGTATGTCATTAGAAGGAAACCCACGACAGGGAAATAGTTTGGTCCGTACTCCACCGAGTTTGACTGCAGAGTAATTCACGAAGGGGTTACATAGAACTGCATCGAGAATCGTATAAATAGACAATACTCCACGAGTTTGGATGTGCCTGCATTGTCATCGAGGCGAAGCCGAGTGACGATTATGGCACATCCAAACGAGTGGAATATTGACTATTTTACGATTCGAGTGCGGTTCTGGATTTATCTCACCCATTTCTATGATGTTAGATAGTATCAGAATATCAGAACAGCTCGAATATACCTAGCGAATCCATATGACGTCATCTCAAATTCAATACGCCACGGCCGTGGCGTAGTATTGTCACTTTACGGGGGTGATCGTTGAGTATTTTTTCCTAATGTTATTTCTATGGCGAAGCTTGTACCAGGGGTGAGATAACCTACCGTATATTACTATTAGAGCCCTTTCTATACGGTACGGTTATTAAAAGGAAGAAACCTTAATAGCTACTGTTGATGAAAACAAATATTCTACAGCAGAAATGCTAGGGGTTTGCCTATGGGACTATTACCCACGCCCTTTAACTGGCTTCACTTCTGCTTGGCTGATACCCGCCCATTTCCGCCGAGCCCTCTAGCGGATACCCCGGGAACCAACGTACACTTTAGTCCGTTCACGCACCGCGCCGCCTCTGGGTTACGGTACGTGAAGGTATAACAGAGCATGGTTCTGAATGGCCAGTCCCGTGTGGGCGCCTGGTAGAGGAAGGAATATTGTGACTGGCTGTTCTAATTATAGTGACAAGTGAAGCCTCAGAATATTCTGAACATGTCTCAGAGGAGGTGTGAAGCGTAGCGCCCCCTATACCAACCCAACTCATATATGCGATCGGGACAGGGTTCAAGGCGCCACTTTCAAACATGCCAGCATTGGGGTAGGAGCTCTAGAGAATGGACTGTGTGTGGCTATATCAAGCCCTAGCCTATGGGAAATAACGCTGTATTCCACAGCACAGAACAGGCATAAAACGTGGAGCTCTATTGAGCTCTATTGTGGTTTGGAGTACATTAGATGTCACTCTATCAATATATGAAAAGATTTTTGATAGAGCTCTAACAGTTTGTATGTAGTAACTGTTACTAGTTAGCCTATTTTAATATAGGAATCTCCATTCAGCTGTCATTTGAGACCATGCCAAAATGATAGGGGGCGCTGCGCTTCACACCTCCTCTGAACATGTCTATTAAAATCTACTGCAGGACCTATGCTTGAAGAGTAACATACTGGTTGCCGGCAAATCAGTCGCGCCAGCTTAGTACCAGCGATCTGCCATTTTCCAGGTGCATGTTGGGAAGAAGGTAGGAATTCCCACCTTAAAATGGCAGCGCAAAACAGTCCCAGTATGAGAGCCTGTGTGTCCTGGCCCTGGCGACAACGGGCTGTACTAGAGTCTACGTACACTTCTGCAGAACTCGCCTCGCTTTGATGTTGTGTAGCTGTAGCTTGTCCACAGTGGACCCCGACTCCATACTTTTAATAACTCTACAAACGACAAAATCACGAACGTTAATCCGTTTCAGCTACGTCTCCCCCGTCTTTCTATGCTATGGGTCACTGACAGCGCACCGGGAGCTGTCCGCTCGCGCTCGTCTGAGCGCAGAAATGGTGTTCCAGAAATAACTACAGCCTAGTACAGGTAAAATATTGTCAGAGGCCGGGCGTGTGCTCAACACAGGTCTATTTTCGAATCATTTCTCAAAAAAATGCAGGCATGTTTGAGGGTGGCAATATGTCCTCACAGACAAAGGAAATATACACTTTGAACTCACACTAAGCTGACCGGTAGATGTTCGTACAATCCGATATATATATATAAATCAGTATTCTTTCACAGAATGCGTACAAAGGGATGTACACACTAATACAGTAACACTAACCTATATACCGTACTTCACTTTATGCTAGTTCTCTGGTCATTCTATAGAGGGCACGGCCAAAATAGTTCACAGGAGCAGCGACAGGGGGAAGCATGCTACTGATACTAGATTGGATTGGCCACCAGAGAAGACTTAGTAGAAACCGAACGAGAGTTAGACTTGACAATGTTTATGCCACGATGGGCAGGTCGTGTATTACTACACGAGGCATAGCTGAGTGTAGTGAGGAGCAGACCTGACCAGAGTGGCATAGACACTGACAAGTCTAACTCAAGTTCGGTTTCGTATTTATCCTACCCCGTCTCTGCTTTTGTATTATGGCACTAAAAGATAAATATTGACTCAACGACCAACAGAACTTTTTTCATAGTAGCTGACATCCTGCTCTCTGATTGGTCAATAATGTTATTACTCTAGTTGCATAAAAAACACTTTATGTCACGCCTGCCACATAAAATTTGCCTATAGAGCCTCCAGAGGTTACTAAACTCCCGAAGATCGCCCCGGGTAAAGCAAAGTTCCGCTCCCGATAGACTTGGCACACTACGACAATATGAACCACAGTTTTCTGATTTATAATTGGAGAAACTGAATATAATTTCGGATTCCCATGTAGAAATAGCTGAAATTTCCATTTCTGACATCAGAATTTCAATTTGCAAGGGGTCTATCACTATACTACGTCGGTAACCAGCGAAACCCGGAACTTGGTCAACAGACTGAATTACGGGAAACCTCAATAGGGTCTATGTTAAGTCTATGGCGTTTTTTTATTAGGGGTAGTATAAATTACTGGTACCGCCCACCACCTCTAGTCTGGGAGCGAAAGCCCATTTTAGGGGTGAACCTTGCTTTGGCATCCAGACAAGGTGTTTTTTTATGATGATCTATCTCCAGAATTTTCTGATTTAATCTGCCGGGTGCAACTCTGAAATCTTGCTGCAACTCAAGTTATAGTTGAAAATAAAAAGTTGAAAAATGTATTTTTAATCAATAAATAAATATGGTAAGGTCATATTACTTTCATTGTTTAGAAACCTATCAATCATGAACCCAATCACATATTCTATGTAGACTGTCGGCCCACTGTTGTCTCTCAAGGCCTCTTGCCGGCTAGTGTCGGCTTGTCTGTTGGGCGTCGCTGACTGTCTGTTGGCTCCAAATGCCCTTGTTTTGCTGATCCACCAAACAGACTATCCACCAAACAGACAGAATTATGCCATACTTGGAGTATGGAGGAGCCCTGTTCCACGGAACTCATGGTACCCTCACTGAAAAATTACAAAGATGCCAAAACCGCGGACTACATGTCTGCCTCAAAGCAGAACCACTTACTCCGAGAAATGAATTACATCGAGGATGTATGGTGAACTATCTCGCAGAACGTAGGGAGCAACAATTTAACTACTGGCGATAGCACACATACGCTCACATCTTATAGAATATCGAACATACCCTAACCGCGCAACGAGGTTACACAATGCACCAGTAAAGGCTATACAAATACGAACACTCTGTCATGTATAAGTCAGCTGACCTATGGAATACCATGCCTCCTAACGAACGGGTGATAGATGATGCGGACTTAATGAATAGGGTACTTAAGAGAAAACTAAGAGAATCATTAAATAACTACTAACTGACTACATACTAGGTAATGTTGATATATTATTGTTTCTCTTGTGCGACTGTACCAAGGATGCATGGTGTGTGAGACCTGACCTAACCAAATCAATGTCAACAAAACTATGTAAAACTATAATCCAATGACTGTGATGTAACGATATTAAGTAAGCCTATTTTCTGAGCTGTTTACAAAACCGTATATGTCCTGTATAAGGGGGTGAGCCCGCCCTATCACCCTGTGAAATAAGCGTATGTTTGATATAATATGTGTCTACATCTACGTAAATAATACTCTTGTTACCCTCCATTGTGTGTAAGCCCATCAACTGGGCAAGTTGTATATTGTGAGGGTCTTTGTTGCACTGGAGCCTGTGGAAGATAGGGACTGACTGTCCCTTACAGTTTACCAGTATAAATAAAAAACCTAAAAAAAAAAAAAAAAGACTGGCCGCCTGACGATAATTCCTTGAGCGTCGGCCCAACCTAATTTGCATAATTGTTGGATTCCATGGTGCGTGGGCTATAATTGATGTCAGCTAGAGAAAACTGATTCTTCTTTTTTTTTTTTTTTTAAATTCAAGTATATTTTAAGACGTTGATTTTCAGCCGGCGACAACATGAGCTTTCCATGTTGACCGCTCGCCCACAATATACCGCGATTCACACCGTCAACATGGAGCGGGCAATACCCGCGATGTGCTGACACATGACCAGAGACAGAAAATTCAGACAGTTTCCAAGGGTACTCTGGGTGGAATCCTAGCACTCAGAGCGTGCTATACACATTCGTAACATCAAGGCTTATGTTTATTTACCTTCATTGTTCAGTTATATGCAGTATTCCACTGTTATTTGACAAACTATCAGCATTCGTGTACAAATCCCAACATGGCGGCACACTGCTCAGCTTGATTACTGGCCCGGGTTTTGCACAGCCGGAGCGGTGTAGTATATTGAAGCATGTTCGGCGAGCCCTCTATTAGATGAACGGGTACACATATACCAAAAAAGAGAGGCTTTGCTTAAATTAGAGGATATAGTAAAATTTTGTTCAAGAAGATATTGCTTAAGGTGATCATTATTGCTTAAAACTATGTGTGAAACAGGTATATATTTTTTCTTCATCAGATGTATACTAGGATTTCAAGGGATAAGACACTTGTATCAGGAAAGAAACATTCTTTTGTTTAATGTGGCATTAACACATGGAGTATTATCAATATAGAACTGGTCAAGGTGGAGAGTACACATGTTTATCAATTATATTATTTCTGATTAACCCTATCGTGCCAGGTACCCGCGGCAGGGGTAAAGTCATAGGAGCCAGGTACTAGTACCATTGAATACCGCTAGAGGCCGGGTATATAGGCCTAATTGTGAACGATTTGATCTTTGCATCACGTGACATGACACGTGATATTTGATAATATTTTCTATCTCACCTGAAATATAAACTATGATGTTATGTCTACATTCTGTGAAAGTTTCATGTTTATTAAACCATTATTTCCAACTTTATTTAGAAAAACAAATATTTTGTAAATGATACTTCAAGGCATCATCCGGCCATCCCCGGATGATGCCTCGAGGCATCACCCGGCCAGCTCTGGTTGATGCCTCAAGGCATCACCTGGTTTAAATGGGTTAAGGAAACAATGACACTTTATGTAATTTGTAATTGTATGGTCAATAAAAAAGAGCATTGCTCATTTTTAAAAAATGTCACCCTGAAGGAACCTTGAACAAGTGGTTTGAATATGTGTTTTCTCTCCTTTATATTTTATTGAACTACAGAGACAGGTACAGGCTTCGTAGGACATTTTTAACACATCTTCTTCATCGATACTCTTATTCTGTGTGTTGCTAAAAAATGTCTATTGAAACTTAGAGATGAATTGTATCTATTCTTCTCATTTATGAAGGTATGCGCCCAAGGCTCCGAACATGCCTCCATTTTTCACGAAGTAATAATTGAATTTGTTCCTCTGAAATCAATTAGAAGTCAAAAAGAAGGAAATATTAATTGACATGAGAGGCAATACAGTTAAATGGGCTTCATCTTGTATTACAACCTGAAAATTTTACATTTTATATTCTATAAGTTTCTCAAACTATGCTCTCTCACTAACAAATAAGATTGCCGATTGTTGTTAATGCTTCACAAAGGTTGAACAAGAGGTACAATTTCAAGGATATTGGTATTTTATGAGTATTTCATATTGGAATTGCTTGTGGTTTTGGTGTACCATGATACCCTAGCTATTAGCATATCGTTTCTAGTTTCTATATAACCCATCCAATGGCATGATAATGTTAGCAAGGTATCAAGGTCTGTAGATGTAATGAAGAGATGTATTTACCTCACTTAATGCAAGGTTTCCCAGAGTCAAAGCCCTAACCAGCATATTTCTGGTAACCTCAGTGTTGAAAGTATTCCCAACAAAGTAGACAACTTTGGCCTTTGACAATTTGACATAAAGATTGATCATGTCACCATGTAACAAAGCAGTACTATGAAAGACACTCCACACAAGGTCTTCTTTCTTCATCTCACCTGTGAAATATGCATCACACAACTTTTAGATAAGCATTGCAGATTCTATATCACAGAAGATGCCCATAGCAACTTCATTGTTCATCGAGATAAATATCATAAATCAAAACGATTTTTTTTCCCAGATAGATTTTGATCTATATCCTGGTGTAAAGACTTTCTTTTAAGCAGAAATTGTATTAACCAATGATTGCAATAATGATCATTGTACATCAAAGACGTAAAAACATGCATATTGATCTAACCTGCTGCTGTTGTGATACCTTTCCCAAAGGGAAAAATAGATCTATTTTCATCTCGATTACCCATTTCATAAATGTTGTCTTTAGGCCCAGCTGTTTCTTCAGTACCAAGTAGTTCAGTTATCCAAGTATCGGAAGTTTTCCCATCGGCTTTACTTGCCATCTCTGTCAGTGCAGCAAAGTCCTAGAATTGGAAGGCAATGATTATATGCAAAGGGGTCAATAATAATGTGTATCACTTGCTTTGTTCTGGAATTTTGTACATGTCAGGAAAAATTTGTTGACAACTAGGGAAAAGGTGTAAAGTACACTAAGTGTATTTTGTGCATCGTGTGAATCCAGAACATGTACCCATAGGAAAATACACACCCACATCCACAGAGTTCAAGATAGAGGGGTAAATATACAGGGTAAGTAGACTGGACAGAACCAAGATGGAGGACCTAAATGGTGTACTATGAACACAGGTAGCGTTGTAAGCGGGTGAGGAGTAATGGTCCACTCCACAGCAGTCTGATAATGGTTAATTATGATTATCTGACGTTGAATCAACCAAACCAAACTAAACTAATAGTCCACTACAAGGATACAGTATTTTTGTCCAGCTCAAACAAATATGTCCCTCCTAAAGCCTTGCCTGACATTGCCGAAAGTATGGGCCTTTCCTTTGGTACTGAACATATCTTTTGGTTAAACACCTTTAAACACCGCTCGACTACCCTGACCACTACAGATATAATACAGATATAAATGGACAAACACACACATCACAGCAAAAGATGCAAAGATATTTGGCACTCCAACATATATACTTTATAAGTTACATCTCTACTGATCTTGTGATCAATATTCTTTAATATAAAGTCATCTTGGCTCAGATAATTGGTCATTTTAAAAATCTCCGGGTGGTAAGAATTTTACTTATAACTATGATGATTAATACTAGTCCTATAACAAACGCTTGTGGTACTCCACATTTGATAATATTCTCGTTAGCGATTGCTTCTATAAATTTTGTTCTTATTGTTCTATTATTAAGATAGTTTTGCATAATTTTGCATAGATTTCTGTCTGAATTTTTATTTTTAGTTTAAATAACAATTTAATGCGATTAACTGAGTCAAACGCTTGACTAAAATCAATGAAAGTTATTAAAGTTACATGTTTATCATTCGATTGTATAACTATTTCATTTACTAGACAAAAGATAATTTGGCCGGCCGATCCTTTTGGTTGGAAACCAGATTGTTCCCGTATAAAGAAATTATCATCAGTTAGTCTAGTAAAATAGTTATTTTTTTTACATATTACCTCTTCATAGATTTTAGAAATAAAACTAATGATGGCTATTGGTCTCCAATTACTATAAACGTGCAAGTCACCTTGTGGAAGTTGAGTTATAAGGCCTGTTTTTAAAATATCAGGGAATTTCTTTATGCATTATGAATGAAAGTATTAATCAACATAATTATCTGGTTTTGCAAGACAGTTTTATTAAAGTTTCCAATTTGTCAATCTAAAGCCAGTGCTTTTATTATTATCCATCGCTCTAAATATTCTATTTATTTGATCATTGTCAGTGTAGTTAGTTTCTTTATATTCACTTACCTCATTCTCTTCCCTTTACATATGTCTCAATATTTACCTATATAAGTCCATTTTCAGAAATGGTGCCCACATTTACAAATTGATAATTCATTTCATTACTAATATTTTTATTCGTTTTTTTTTCTGAGTTTGATCAATACGGTTTTATTCCTTTTTATCATTTTTTTATCACTACTACAGGATTACTCTCAAGAGGCAATAAGGAATAGATCCTGGTGTTTTATTTTGTGAGTGTTCAAATAACAATTTTGATTTTAATGTGAGGCATTTGTTCCAATCCCCATTATCACTGAGCCCTGTGATCTGTGTTTTTTACTTGTCCAGTACAGATGTCAATATCCCTAGTAAAACAAGGACTTCGTTGAAAAGAGGTAAACTGCCACAACAGTCAGAACAGTATTTTAATCACGATTATCGTTAGTTAAGAAACTTAACAGGTGAGTGCATAATCTATTATTACAGGAGGTCCGGCGCCAACGGCACGCTGCTTGCTCCCTCTATTATTACTCCTTGATAATTGTAACTTTGTATATTCTCAATAATAATATTGTTCACAACAATTTCATATTTATTCTTAGGAATGCACTTAGCTTTTAATTTTTGATAGTTCATTGTTAACTGCATGGTTTTACACCATTGTACAAAGTTCCCAAATTGCCTATCGATACGAATTCCATTCTGATCTATGTAGGCCATAAGATGCTTATAGACTATCCTCTCCATAGGTTTATGCGCAATTGTCAAAAGTGAGATAGGTCTCAAGTTATTTGTTTGGTAGGGATCACCTCCCTTCGGAATAAGTACAACAGTTGCCACTTTCCAATCCTCTGGAATAATAACTGTTTCAAAGATACAGTTATAAAATTAGCATAGATCTTTGGTATTTCTTTTACAGAGTCTACGAAAACCTTAGCTGTCATGTCAGCTAACATAGGTTGCTTATTTGAGATTGTCCATGATTATTTGATGATTTTGTCCAGTGTAGTAACAAGATTCTCAAGAACTGATTGCTGATTGGCCACATAGGGCCTCCAGGGCATATATACATATCTGATGCCAGTTTAGATCCAATGTCTGAGAAGTAATCATTTATATAATCTGGTATGTCAACTTTTCCTACTAATTGGCCAGAATTATCTTTTTGGTCGACTCATTTCGCGCCTTTTTTGCTCTAACCCAGTCATTTTTCAAAGCAGGTCTCTTAACTTTTGCTAATAGTCTATCTTTGTCTCTTATAGCTTCTAAAATATTTGCTGTAATCCATGGTTCACCTAAAACCTATATTGACAATCAACATCCAGATAGGATACAATGGGTGGGTTAAAATATTCCACTTTTCCATTCTATCATTTGATCTGAAATACTCAGACCAGTCAAAGTTCAGTAAGTGATATGAATAAATTGGGATATGAATAAATTTTATAAGAACAGCCCTTAAATCTAGTTTTTGCAGGTCTTTTCCTGATTTACTTCTTGATTGCAAATATCATTTGATGGTCACCGAGAGCATTTCTAAGAACTCCACTCAATGCAATATCTGTGAATGAGGTGAAAATCAGATCAATAGTTGAACCCCTATCAGAAAATCTGGTGGTATCCTTAATAAGCTGGCTTAATCCTATTTGTTGATTTCAGTAACCAACATAGTCACCTCTGGTGTTTTTTTCTGCAACATTTATGTTACTTTCACCAATTACAATAAAATCTGGGTCACCATCATCCCTAATAATAGAAATAGTATCCACTATACACCTTGTGAACAAAGCAGGATCACCATGATTTGGCCTTTATATATTTACCAATACCATCTTCTTGGTAAAAGGCCTCTCTATTGAGATAATCTGTAACTCAATATTTCTATTGCTGCAGTTTAAGGCAGAATACAAGATTGCATCATGAGGAATTTCTTTTTGAATAAATACACACAAACCTCCTCCCAATTTAGGCTTCTTGTCATTTTCATTCTCCTTCCAGGTTCTATCTACTCTGTATTTTTCTGTATTTACTCAAAACCTAGGAGTTTGGTAGATCATATTCAATATGTCAGGTCTCTGAGGCACTGATAATATCCCATGAATTTGTATGTGCTTCTACATCTAAAGACTCATAGTTAGCTTTAATACTTTTAAGGTTTGTATGAGTGAGCCTAGCTACCATTCTACCATCATATAATGTATCTATTTTGCTTGGATATCATACAATGCCAAATGAAGCGACAATTGGAAAATGTCTTAACACTATCATATTTTTCATAGTGACAATAACAATTCTTTCCTTGGAAAAACATCAGGAAAGCGAACAACATTTTATCAGCAAATTGCTGAGAAAATAAAACTTATCTCGGTCATCTCGACTATTTTTGTCAGTAAACATACAAGATGGTTGTCCTACCAGCTTCTTGGTTTTAAGGTTAAAAAATGTCTTAAAGACAAATGCAGGTAGGTATCGCAGTACCCCCTATATCTATACTCAGAACTAAATTCTAAACAAGTGCTACCATCTGATTTCATGAAAATATTGCAGTTTCCCATAGACCCTAATGCTTTAGCACTTAGCTTCTCCAGATGGCCTTCCCATAGAAGTTAGCATAGTATTTTTTTAGCATTTCTCATTTGTATATATTCCCAACTATCAGAATCCAGAATTATTTGAAGATACCAATAGAACATTTGTCATCTAGCCCACGAAGTCAAAATACTGCAGTTTCACATAGACACCAATAGTTAAGCACTAATCTTTTCAGATGGCCTTCCCATAGAAGTTAGCATGGTGACATGCCCTTTTTTGCATTTTCTATTTGCTGATATATGAAACTTGAATATAGTATCCAGAGCTATTTGCAAATATCCATAGAAGTTAGAAATCACCCAACTACCAGCATTTGTCTTTAAAAACAATATATATATATATATATATATATATATATATATATATATATATATGGTATTTTCCACTCAAGAAAGTGTCTCCGTAACCAAAGTGTTCGAGGCCCAGTTTGTCACACTTCTGCCTTACGGCTTCATCATACTCAACCAAAGACTTCCCCGTATGTGTAGACCGACGGTCTACCATATACGCCAAATGGTCCGCATAGCCAGAACTATTTAACCCCTGGTCGTTGATACTTCTTAGAAGACCCATGCTAGCTGACAACATTTGATCGAATGAGGGGTGGTCTATACTGGGAGGAAGAAAAGGAGATAAGGCAAAATATTTGCACTTACGCTTGACTTTTGTAGCGCAGGAATGTGTAACTTCTGAGCGTGCTGAGTCCCCCTGTATGTCAGGGGCACAGAAGGTACCCTTTCCCGATGGGTAAACCGGTGAAAAACCACTTTTTGGCAATTGAACTTTAGGCGAAGCATTTTGCAATTCCCCCGGCGACTGGCAGGAACTTTTCAATTGGCTCGGTAAAGTATCACTCGGTTGTTCCGACTCGTCGTCGCCATCAAGATTTGCAGACCTAAGTTTTTTTATAACATAGCTAAGTTCGTTTCTTAATTCCTGAACTTCCTTCTTGAGGTCTGTGTTCTCTTGAACTACAGCCTGAACAAAAGGCGAAGGGGCAGAAGAAGACAGTTTCCTCTCCCCCCCCCACTCCACGTGGTCTGTCGTCAAACTCTCCCTCCTCTCTAACCAAGTCCAACTTGCAAAAGGGGCATTCCTTATGGGATCTACCGTCGAATTCTCTATTACAAACCTCACAACGTCGCATGGTAATTGTTAAGAGAATACAAGTATACAAGTGGTTAAAACAAAACAAGTTATAAGTCAAGTCAAGTCAAGTCAAGTCCCCAATGCCAACGGCAAGGGGGTAGAAAAACGAAACGACCAACCAAAATTTTCTGGACGTCTGGTCTCGACGGTGGTTGAGGAGGGAGAGGCCGAACCTAGGTTCCTTGATTCACCAAGTCGAGGTGTGCCGCGGTGGTGCCTGTGGTGCCCTCTGGCAATGATCCCTGGAAGCGGTCCCAAGGGGTCCCTCTGGTGTCCTATTCCTACGTTTATACTTAAATAAACCTTAGGGGTTTATTTCCCTCATATAGTAGAACCCCGCCTAACGGACAACCCACGTAAGCGGACACCCCATGTAAGCGGTCACTTTTGCTCGGAACGGAAATCTTTCCCTCTATCAGATGTTTAATTCAACCCCGTGTAAGCGGTCACCTCGTGAAAGTGGTCAGTTATATCGGTATGAAAAGGCCTAAAACCCCTTGTAAGCGGACACTTCCGACGGACACCCTGCAAAAAATAAATCAATCTGACTGATACATAAGTGTGTTTGAGTATTCTCATAGAAAAAAAACCATTTTGTAGCTTAAGGTTTAATAACTTCTGATCCAATTAAGATATTGGAAAATGGATTTCAGATCTACCATCCACTATGTCTCCCCTACATATACATTTATATTAGCGCGGGGGAAACTTGAAAACCCCGCGTAAGCGGACACCCCGCGTAAGCGGACACCCCGCGTAAGCGGCCACCCCGCGTAAGCTGTCACCCCGCGTAAACGGACACTTTAGCCCGGAACGGAGGGTGGCCGCTTACGCGGGGTTTTACTGTATATATATATATATGTATATAGCCCAGATTCAGTATCCCCTCTCCATATACTACTCACATTGAAATCTCACTGTTCCTATTCGCTGTTCCTATGACTATTACGTGATCCTTGTATTGCAGTCCAATAATGAACTGCCCCTGTCTGCCCTACCTTAGTCTAGGGATATCTAGTGAGTCCAAGGGAGTTGTGTCATTATACAGAATGTGGATGACATGGGTGAAAACGCTGCCACCATGTGGTAAATAGTCCGGACTGAATCAATGGAAAACTGACAAGATAATTTCACTATAAGTGTAGATTTACAGTGGACACTATAAAGGGTAATAGTGTTTAACACTGTAGTGGCTCGGGTGTCAGGTACAGCCGAAGCTCCTCCTTAGCACCACCACAGTTCTCGTCCAGAATGCCATCCCGAAGACAGGTCAGGTCACCCTCTACATCCAAGACTCGGATGTGGGTGATCCCTATGTGACAACTAAGCCAGTTAATACATGGGGAGCCAGGGGACAGCTCATCAAACCCAATGTGAATTGACTGCAATGGCCCATCTGAGAAATGATCAATTTGGGACCGTTTATCCATCCTGGAGTGTTTTCCTGGGGAATCCAGGATCGCTGAGTTGTCAGACCCCTCCTCACCAAGTGAGTCTGTACTTAGATCTATGGAGAAAGCTCTGCCATCTAGGTCTGCATGGTCCTCAGCCAAAGCTGAGGTTACCTACAGGACTGGAGTCTCTGAAGGAGCCTCCCTACTGACACGGTCAGTCTGCTCAGCCATGCTGAGGCCAGACGCACACACTCTGATGGCGTCTAGGACACCACTGTGGCCAATGGATTTAAATTGTATGATTTAGGTATTTGGGATGATAGAGGGAAACTACCTAAAAGACAATATGAGTTCAGCTTCTGTTATTAGTGTAATTGACTTCAAAGGCCCTTGTTTGGCTGGCAATTCAAGTAATTGATATTTATGGTAGAGCAAAATCCATACTCACATTTTCACCTGATAGGATGGAGGCTAAACCGTACATGGTGCGCCCACCAAGGTATGTGCCACCAACAAGGCTGTATGTGTTGTCCTTGTTTATCTGTTCAAATATGAATACACAAATCAGCTATCTCCCTTACTGTAAGCCTGCCATACACTCAAAGGACAATATTAATTATTCAATACACTTTCCTGGAATGGTGTGAATTTTATGATCAATATAACTCTTATAATGACATAATACATCTTGATATCATAGTTGATAATTAAGGTAAAGACCAACTATGGATATCCAGTGTCCATTGAAAGCTTTTGTAATATCTATGTATAATATCATCTTATTTTCCTCTAATGTCCTTATGTGTTACCTGCATAAAACCTGTCCCCGACCCTGCCATGACAAGTAAGCGAGGCTGATCCATTAACTTTTCTTCTTCATCAGTCATGCCTTTGTCCTCGTCAAGCTTCATGTCTAACTTGTCCTTCATTTTCTCCATGAGAGACAGGCGCTTTGCTTCTGCAGCTGCAATCTCAGCTTTGAACTCAGGGGATACTGGTATGAACATATCATCCTCAGAAAGAATCTTTTCCAAAGCAATAAATGCCTTGCCGAAACAGTCAAATTCTGGCAGAACAGTCATTCTGTAGGAACCATTTAAGATATCACCAGAAAATGTGTTATCAACAGAAAATATGTTGCAGGAATAGATATTTATGGATTTACAATATTCTGAAACAAATTCGTCAACAAGAAAACATATTATCTCCAATTGAACATTTTTAGACACACATGTATACATACTTTAGATATACAAAACAGATGTATAAGCATCAGGGATATGGTAACATTTTAAAAGATGTTATTAAGAACCGAGTACCTGTAGTTGATTGATGGGGGCCCTTTATTAGACCTTCTAATATACTGCATTTTTGGGCTAATTCAAAATCAGCATGCAGCTAGCTCAATAACTATTCAAGATAGAAAGGTGGTTTTACCTTTTCTCCTGTACTATAAAATATAAATAGTATTTACTCCTCAAGAGTCTACCATGCACATATGCAAAACTAACAGACTTCAGTGGTTTTTGGTCTGCTGGGGTTGACAGCAATTACCAGTCTGTTCACCCTCTTGGTCGCCTCGCTTCCTCGTGGTGCAGACCGGATATGCTTGCACGCAAGCATGACTAAAGTGACCAGGGTGGGGAGTTAGCTCAGTGGTAAAGAGCAATGAACTTGTAATACCAAGGACTTTGTTGATTCGGGTCCCACTGCAGCCACTTTTCTCCTTCACCCCCAGCAGTGGTAGATTTACTGCTATATCAAAGGCCAATCCTTTGCATACCATGTATATGTGGTGAGGGAAGTAAAAGAACTCTGACTTCGGTAAATGTGTAGGGGTAAGGTTTCTACCTAAATTCATTTCATAAATTCGATTACCACCCTTGTGGTGTAAAAGAACCTTGAGAAAGTCTGGTGAGAACCTGTAATGGTTAAATCGACGTTAAATCAAACCAACAAACAAACCAACAAACAAGGTCTAAATTTACAATTGTCATGCAGATCTTTTAAACATAGTTCCATAGGTTATAAGAATTTTTTCTTAAAAACCATGATGATTTGAATTTTGGTCTGGGTTCTGATTAGGAACTACATGCACATACCCTTGTATATAAAAGTAATCAATGCCAAACATGATTTTCTATTATTAGTGGTTTCCTCTTTATCTTTTGTTTGATCCTATCTTATAAATAAAATGATGGTTCGAAGCATTAAAAGCGGTCAAATTACCCGTTCAACATTACAGAATTTTTTTCTCACTTTTTCTATAATAATAAATGGAGTATGACTGAAATATCCTTGATGAAATGAAAATGTAAAAAAGGTGTTATTTGCCAAACTTACTTGCATGAGAGACCATCCTCTAAGGCCAGTCTGAAAGCAGCTGCACCACATCCAGAAGAGTTCACCATAACCTGACCAGTCTCATCTCTCTGAAACAGAAATGCAATTAAGGGTGCAGTCTGGATTTCTTTAAGTCTAATTGAACAAATTGGATGTTAAACTACCCAAACAAACAAACAAATTGGATTTCTAAGTGTCTTGCTCAAACCTTATCAGCTACTCCTTATCAATGGAACATTGTATTGAGATTTTTAGTCGAACCTAGATTGTCCATAAAATATAACATAGTGCAATAAACTTTGATGATATGTATATCACAGAAATCCTAGATGAAGGAACCATGTAGTTTATATTTCCGTTTGTCAAAGATGTCTGGCTCCAGGGTTAAGTTGATTGCATAAACAGTTCTTTCTTTTGAAAGATCTTCCACTGCTAGCACAGTACTCAGCGGTAAGTGTACATCTAGGTACTTACAGTCCACAGTATAACAAGAAAAAACAAAATATCTTATATAGAGATGTCTTCTCAAGTCCAGCTAGTCCCTCTTCGATATTATGTGGGAATAAGAAAGGAGGATGTAGGGTGATGAATAATACTGATAATAATAACAGTTATGGTATTGATAATAATATTAATGGTTACGGCTCTGGTTACAAGTTTACAATATTATTAGTTCATTAGTAAGATACATCCCTTTGATTTCCTTTTTGAATAACCGTTTGCTTTCAAGTGCTATGTTGGATTACAGCATCTAAACTATTCCATAGTTTCTGGGCTCTGCACTGAGGTGCCCTAAAAAGGTGATTGCAGTTTATTCTCAATTCCTTAAATTGTAGCTTGTTCGTACTTATTGTTATTCTATCTCGCACATATAGCAAATTAACATTTCTATAACATAAATTCAGCAGTTAAACATTCCTCTGAACATCAAGATAGTCCACCTTACAAATTCTATGTAAGTCTTCTACACTTTGATATCTGAGTCTCCTTGCTTGAGCAATTCTGAGTGCCCGATTCTGTAATTGTTGTAAGCTTTCAATAGAATCTCTGGTACCACTGTCACTGATATAGGAGCAATATTCTAGCAATGGCCTGATAACAGCCTTATAAATAGATACGAACACTTTGCCAATATATTTATGTAATTTCGATAGCTTGAATAACATTCCTTTTAATTTCTTTAAGGTGTTTTTTAAAGCTCAAATGACTATCAATCGTAACACCCAGATATCCATAAATAGACACTTGGGACAAAATTACATCGTTACATTTCACAAGTAAGTCAAGCAAGTAACTCGTTCTTCTTTCAAAGGCATGCCAACTCACCTTGGTCTTATCACTGTTTATGGTCATCCCATTATTATTACACTATAGAGCTTTATCATTTACACAGCATTGTAAGTGATCAACTACCATTATGGGATCACTGCCTTCAAAATATATAACAAGGTCATTGGCATATTGAATATGTTTCCCGTTAGATAAATTTAAGCACATATCGTTGACAGAAATGTTAAACAATAAAGGGGCAAGGATACTACCTTGTAGCACACCAAAATTAATCGACCCTAAATTAGACATACAGTTATTAATACAAACTTTTTGTTTCCTATCTTGTAAATAATTTTGTATCCAATCCACGTAATTAGGGGGTAAATTAACTAAACTATGCAATTTGGCTATTAACAGTCATGAAGGACTGCGTCAAATGCCCAACAACAAAAGAACAACAAAATTTCTGTTCCTGGTAGTAAAATAGTAGTGTGTGAAGCTATCTGGAGATTCACCTATAACATTAGCATAAGATTGCCCAGGTTCAAAACCAACGGTCACATTTCCCCTATCACTCACATTTTCTAGTTTTTTGATTTAGCAGGGAAATCTTGCTTTCAAGAAAAGTTACTCTCCTATCTAGATCCTTTTGTCTAGTGTTAATCTGTTGGTTCACTACATTAATATTATTCTATTTTGAGTGATAGGATATCTCTTTGAGCGATTGAATCTGCGTTATAGCTTCAATTACAGAATGGGTTAATTTATTGTTTATATAGTTCCGCCTCGGGAGTTTTGCTATCATAGCATGTAATCACTTTATCGGATCCTCCGGGGTCTCATCCTCGAAGGGTGACATATCTTTTCCATTAACAAGAACAGGCGTTTCAACGGATGGGTCTGCCATGTGTTGAGTGTCAAGCGTAGTGTCAAAATAACAAAAGTGTCAAGATAAATCTACAGGCATTACCCATTTAAACTCGACCTATTTGAAGAAAATATCATTAACTGCTCCTGATATTCTGACTAACTAAACCGCTATCCGAAGATCATCCTTCCCTGGATCGCTTCTACATGGTACTGTAACCCCAATTTCCCAAACCGGAAATCTAGATCTCTACGGTCTCTAAAACAATTGAAAAAGTTCTCCAATCCCAAATACTTCAGTATTTAGTAGAAGACAGTATGATAAATTCAAAGAAGTTTAGTTTTATGCCAAAAAGATCCAAAGGGCATGCAATATTTCATTTAATAACATCAATTCATGAATAGTGGTCAGATGACCCTATGTACTTTCGTAGACCTGTGCAAGGCCTTTGATAGCATAAGGCATACAATATTATTTTTAAAAAATGATAAAAATCGGAATAGATAATAAATCAATAGATTTAATAAAATCGTATCTGTACAACTAAATGGAACTGTTTCACCTAAACTGAAGGTTACTTGCGGACTCCCACAGGGCTCGGTTCCTGGGCCTACCTTATTTATGATTCTATAAATGATAATTTTACTTAAATTCAGAACGGATCCGCTTTTATGTCCGCTTTACCTTGGGGTAACAATCTTGGATAAGTTACCTAAAGCCATCCAGGAAACTAAAGACAACTCCTATTATAAGATATTCGTAAAACAGTTATTTGCTGGCTAATAGAAATACATGGGAATAAATGCCAACTCATAGATCATTGTCACTCAAAGCCCTATGGCCAAAACAATTTCAATCATTTATTTCTTTTTACTCACTTTTAAGGGACCTGTACGCGTATTTCCTGCTCGTATTGTCTTGTGTGTAAACCTCTGTACTCTTCTTTATCTTTTTTGTCTTTGTATTTTTTCTTTGTATTTTTGTAAGTTTGTTATCATGCCAACATGTAAAAAAGCCCCAAGTGGGTGAATGTTTGCTTTGAATCTGAATTTAACCCCCCCCCCCCCAAAAAAAAAAACCCACCAAAAAACCCGTTACTGTCGTCACCCTCCATCATTGTCTCTTCAAATAATTGTTTAAGGTTCACTACTAAACTTGTATCACTCTTAACTTTCTTGTATTCGTTTTTTCTCAGCACAGCCGATTTACTAACTGAAGTACTCTGGGGGAATTATTGAGTTAGAACTGCAGCAGAACCGGCACTCAGCATTGTTCATGTCATTGAGTGATAATACAGGTAGTTAGCCCTAGTGTAGTATTCTGCATTGCTTTTTGTATGACTAATCCAACAAAATCACCAAAAGATCTTGTCCATCTGGCAATATAATCAATATACGCAGGTAGCCAGGAGTCTCTACCTACAGTTTGTGCAGTTTTTGCCACTATTTACCTGTGTTCACAGATATTTATGAGTCCTTACTCCTCTCTCCTCAGCCACACTAGTCCATTCAGCTCGCTGCCATAGTCCAGTACAATAATGATAACTTAATGACAAGAATTATGATATCTATGTCTTTGTACTTACCATTAAATCACAATTGTCCTTGATGTATTTTATCATTCCTTCAACATCTTCACGTGGGAACATGGCAAAGTGTATTTGCCCTTCATTTGTTTTACCCTAGAATGTTAAGGTTTATAAACTATAACAAGAGGTTAATGATTGTCATTTTGAGTGCAGTTATTTATAAGGAACAAAGGAAATCTGTAATAATTTTGTCTAGGAGAAACTCACCTTTTTGTAAAAAAAAGGCTGCTCTTTGAAAAATAAACTTGCATATAACTATATATTAAATCAGTCCTCTAGAACAGATATGCATACTTTCATATTTACATCATACCTGTAGCCTAATTGGTTGACCATTCTTGTACTCTTTATTGGATCGGTAGACTATTTTGCCAACAGTAGATCCTGCAAAGGGTAAACACAGTTTATTACATACAAATATTTCTTACTTATGTATTATAGTTTGTGGAGAAATCAAGCCTACAATTAATGATTGGGTTTCATGGTCTAGACACCAATTGAATTGATCCCCAATTTCCATTTTGTACTGACTTTTAAATAGAATAACTTACTTTTAAATATGTTACATTTTAACATGAAAAGGTAGTCTCATAAATCCTCAGTACTCATACTGCAACTATTAATATCGGTCAGACACTAAATGAGGACAGCTCAGATTTCTTTTGGCCATTCCAGATGTGATTGCCTCTTTCTGAAAAACTATCTGATTGAACTGGTAATTTTCTCAATTATAAACAACTTACCTATGTCAAGCGCAAGTCCACTGGACTGCTTTACATCCTCAATGGGAATGGATATTACAACATCTGAGATGAGACCAACTGGTGCAGTCAGCGACATTTTCCAGGTGCACTGTTGGAGTTGCTATCAGATAATGAGTATGTAACCTTTTGAATATGACTATTGTATTAAAATACACAGAAGTACCTACTTGAAAAAAGGAACAAAATCAATACATCAGAATTGCCCAGACTGAGCCTTAGGGCTGGCATCCACTGAGCTTCCGATACATTCCAATGTGCCCTACGATGCGCCTCCCGATAAAAATAGGTATCGCATCAGAAGGTGACCTCTCATCAGGGCAGTTGACCATGTCTCTGCGATTAGGCACCGATTAAAAATGGGGGTCTATGATTTCCTCGCAATTAAAATCCTGTATCGCAAGGTGTCTATGACATTTCAACATGTTGATATGGCGATAGCTAATTGGGAGCATGGCAGAGTATTATGCTGGGGGAATTGGTCTCCCGTGTGAGATACTTAGAATGGGAATAGAGCAATTAGAGTTATCTTAAAGAAACAGAACTATAGGAAATAGGTAAAGGATGAAGAAACATTGACTTATACCACTGCTTGGCACTGGTGTAGAAACTGCCCAACTTCACACATGTATACTTACTAGAGGTGGTCAACGCTGGTGTGGTTGTCTCGCAGGAGCTGTCTGTTGTCTGAAATGAATAATTTACTGAGAGCCTTTATCGGTACTGATTTATAGGACATATAGATATGGTTGCAGGAGTGTCCCTTGCATACAAATCCCTCCACTGTCTGCGTCAATCATTATCTACGATATATGCTTGTCTTCTGATTCCATTTGTAGACATTTGGGGGTCAATCTGACCTATTTTCCTGGCCATTTGCTCCTCTACCATTGATATTACTCAAAATAATCAATATTCTATGATGGGAAGAGGTTTGCGTTGATATTGAATCACTAGCTTTGTGTATAGCGTTACTTGTGTCAATACGTATTGAATAATCCTGGGAATGTTACTCCGGCTTGTCCGGAGACACCTCCGGAGGTTTTCCGGTAGTGTAGTTTGAGTACTAATCGGTATTTTGAGTGTCCGCTGTCCCTGAAAATTGCCCTGTGGGTGGGGGTGGCGGGGTGTGGTGGTGTGGGGTGGAGTGAGGGTGGTGTGGCGAGGGGTCGGGTAGGGTGGAGTGGGGCTTTGGTTGGCGAGGAGTGGGGGTTGGGGTGACGAGGGGTCGATAGTGGGGGTGTGGTGGGTGGGGATTGTGGTGTTGGGGTTTATGGTGGTTTGGGGGTTTATGATTATTATACTAAATCACATACAGAGTTAAATATATTAATGTTCATGGCTACAAATAAGTACATGTTTAAATCGGTATTATTATTTTTTTTTGGAAAGAAGTGTTTATTGAGGAATAAGTTTCACTTGATTACAGGTGATTTTCAACTCATTTTCGTCCACAGGACAATATACAAAAAAAGGTAGACACAAACGTAAACACATGAGACAGAGGACCATCACAAAGGACTAAGCCGTAGACATACTCAAAACATAGACATACAGTTGGATAACAGCCTAAGTTGATATGCTGATTCGCTTTAGATTCACGGTCACCTACATTGCAAAAAAATATAGACAAACAGAAAAACTAACACCTAGTCACAACCTGAATCCTTTGCCAATGCAACAGAGGGAGGAAAGGGGGGGGGGGGGGGATGGGACTTCGATGATGACGGATCAACTGCCATCATTTCAAATTACGACTACATTTCAGTGGCCGGTATATTAGCCATAAAAAATTCTTTATTTACACTATGTAAGAGTTAGACCCTTCAGAACAGTTTTAAACCTATCTCTACTAACAATCGGTTGTATTTCACCACTTAAAGTATCCGACAGCGAAACCTCCACATCGAGCGGGGAGCGCCTGAAAAGATCCGTTGATGGTCGCCGCAACTTCAATTTTACCTTACTAGTACTTCTCGTCTGAACACGGTCTTCAATACCGGGACCTACCACATTATCTGGGGTCGATACCCACTAGTGAATGTGCGATAATAGATGTCTCTTTCTTCTTAAGTGGGATTCACACGGTGGGATTCATGTACCTCACACGGCTCAAAATCTCATGCGATTTTGTTCCTTTTTAGCGGAAAATGTCTTTAACAATTACAAGGAGGTAAACATGTCTCTTTGAAATAAATCCCTATAACTTATACGAAAAAACTGTGTTCAGGTACAGAATCTCAGCAGGACATGTCTCAGAAAAACACCCTGTGAGGTACATGAATCCCATCGTGTGAATCCCACAGACAAGGGCTCCATGCCCGCTCTCTCGAGGAGGGCTTCAATGCTATCATGATCATTGCGTTTAATACGTAAAGTCATACGCAACGGTCTGATTTATAAGCAGCCAGACGGCACAAGGTAAGTGATATCTGACCAGGATGAGAGAGGTCACACATGATATGGTCAGACTGATGTTCAGACACAGAGGTTGTTATCACCTTACCCTTGACCTACAGACCACCACATATTAAATCACATTCCACCTTATATACCGGTAACACATTACATTATGCCACAATATAGATATCTGTACGTTCCCATGGATATTTATTACACAATGATAGTTTATGTATGAAGTATGTCATAGAAACGACAGAGACACCGAATTATTGAACGATATCTAACCCAGAGATACCTCTGTTTTAATGAAACATTTTCGTCCTTTGACTTTCTTTGTGAGGATTGTTTTTATGTTCTATTCAGAAGAAAAGTGACTATGGTAGATTCACCAAAAGAGGCGCTCTTCCAGGTACCAGTCAAAAAAGGTAATGATGCAGAAAACAACACAGTACAAGTGCAGAAACTTATATAGCAGATGTCAACATAGCGTACTCGTTTTAAAGTCTATATTCGTTTGCTTATTCAGTCCACAGGTCAAGTTAAATGTCTCTCAATGTTCATACTCAGGAAGATTTCACAACTATAAAAGTCGGATTCTTTGTCAAAGCAGACTTGAACAAACTACATGAAGCATTTATACAAATATATTTATAAGACACCAAACAAAACAATTAGTCTGGCAGCAAAAGCCCATTTCAGGGGTGAACCTTGCTTTGGCATCCAGAAAATGTTTTACTAATGGATTTTCATCTCCAGAATCTTCTCATTTTAAATCTGCCGGGTGCAACACTGACATGTTTGGGCAACTCACGTTATGAGCGTTTGAAAATAAAAAGTTAAAAACATTATTTCTTGATAAAAAAATAGATACATATTATAGTAAAGATAATATTGTTTTCATTATTACCTATCAATCTTGATCCCAATCGATCTTTCTGTGTAGATGACATTTGTTTCGATTTCTGATATAGATTTTCTGGGCAATGACCTATTTGAATTGAATAATTAGGTCATATAGTAGAATTATGTAAAATAGCTACCTTTAAAAGAAAATCTTGATAAAACAAATAAGGAATCACAAGAAAATAACATGACAAATTTGAATGTGGCTTTATCGCATGTATTTTAGTAATAATGAAAGAATTTCGTGTTTACAAATTCTCCTGTAAATTGTCTGTTTTCAAATAGTTGGCAATATATAGTTTATGGAGGATCCCCGTCTTGTGCATCCCTTCTCTCAAATACCAATCAGTTTGCACAAGGTAGTAGAGTTTGCCCATTAATGGTGACTAATGCCTTGAGGCGTTACCATGACAGATTCGGTGATGCCTTAAGGCATCATCTTGGAAGATCTCTAAAATCATTGAGATAGCTTCTGTAGGTGGAAGGAAGGCCCATATACAAAATATATTGTACTATTGCTCAGATGTGTAGCAAAAAAACACTTTTGAACACGAAGAGAATGTTAACGTTGCCCTGGTAACATTCTGATGTTCCATTTTAGAGCCCATTACCTATCTAGCAACTCAACTTGGCTGAAATGTATAAAAAGATTTATTAAAAGATGTTTCATTTTATTCCTGAATAAGGTCAAAATCTATGAAAAAAAGAGTACAAAAGGAATACACAAAAAACACCAATATGATCAATTGCCATGGTAACCAATTGTTTGATGCAGCCAATTGCATAATTAGTGCCTTAAAAAAGAATTATGATATTTAGATTGACACTACAGGTGAAAAGCAGGCCTAGATGAAACATAATTTTTTGCAGAGTCTATGGCTTGGAATACATACACAATATTCTCCTTTTTCAGATACAAGCGTCAGTATGAGTTGATGCGTAGTAATGTCCGAGCGTATGCGGGGATATTGCGTAGAGTCAACTCCGAGGAGCATACAACCACTCTTATCTGAAACCAGTCTATATTGTATTTATCATCCGCCATTTCTGAAGAAGTGGCATGTCATTATCTGTTCGTTTTAGTTATGCTCTATTTTTCCACCTGCAGCATACAACATATCCATATGTGCAGTGTATGTATGTCGAAACAGAACCCCTATGTGTTTTCCATGGACACTTTGAATTAGGTGAATAATAATTAACTAATACGACACTATAATTGGAGACAAATATTTATTGCCGAGGCAAGAAAAACTCCAAAGGGAGTTGATAAGAGATACGATACATTATATCAAAGTCAGTAGTTGGAGATATATAAGAAATACGATACATTATATCAATGTCCGTAGTTTGAGATATATAAGGTATATAGTGAGAGTCTAGCCCTAGTTGTGGGGCGGGTGGTGGAAAATTAAAGTTCTTATTTGAAATCTTCGCGCCGCCCGTGTGAGATCCAGGCGTGACGTCATCGGTGTGTTGTCTCTCGAGGCCGGGAGGGGGCGTCGTGGATAATTATATCTCAATTTTACAATTATTCTCCAATTAACTAATACGACACTATAATTGGAGACAAATATTTATTGCCGAGGCAAGAAAAACTCCAAAGGGAGTTGATAAGAGATACGATACATTATATCAAAGTCAGTAGTTGGCCAAGTTGGCGGCGAGGGCTGATGAGACCTCGAGGGACGAGGGGTTGAGGTAAGCCCTGACGCCTGACTTTGTTTTCCAGGTGCCATGGCGCATTATGGACTGGAGGTCCACACCTGGAGAGTTAGCAGCATCCTGTGCGGCTCCCCGCCGTAGACTGTGGATAGAATAGCGGCTCGAGGCTGGGACCCCGGCCTTTTCCAGGGCGAGCCGTATAAATGCCGTCAGCTGGTGCGAGGCCAGCGGCGCTCCTGACGGGGTCAGGAAGGCTGGAGCCCAGGGAGGGGCTAGGCTCAACTCCCTGTAGCGGCTCCAGGCGTGCACCGGGCAGAGGTCAGAGGCCGAGGGAGCCACGAAAAGTGAGGTCGAATGTGCTGGGTCCCGGATAGTTTTTGAAGAATTGATTACCACCCTCAGCCCCCCCCCTTCCTGCTGGATGTCTCTGCGCAGGAGGGTATGGGGGCCAGGCCCGAGGGCAGAGGGGGAGATGAGGTTAGAGCCTCGTAACATTGAGGCGTAGCCTATAAGAATAGCAGCCTTGAGGACCGAACCATAAGGCCCTGCCCTATCCGCTGTGCGAGCGAGAAGGGCCACGAGGTCCGCCGAGAGAGGGGGAGCCGGGGCTGGTATGTGAGGAGCCAGCCGGGCCGCGCCCTGGAGGACTTGCTTTGCGAGGAAGTGTTGGAAGGCAGAGGGGTCGCCCCCGTGGGAGACGATCCAGGCCCTCGCGCCCGACATGTAGTTGAGGCGCGAGGTCGGTGCCGCCAGGGAGTTGGCCAGGAACTGTCCGTAGAGGGCGGCCTCGCGGACCGACGGTGACAGGGGGTCCACTGAATACCACGCCGAGAATGTGATATACGTCCTCGCCTGCCGGGCCTTGTTTTCTTGCGTCGTGACCGAGGTCGCCGCGTTGACCGAGGCCAGCATCTGGTCCTGTAGTCTCGAGGTTCCTGGAATAGATCACCAAGGGAGGGTGATTAGCGGTCTTGGTATATTAAGGGTGACTTGTGCGAGGCCCCGTTCTCTAGCGAGGGCGGCTGCCCAGGCGCCTGCTGGAGGGGAGACGAGAGCCCTCGCAGCAGCCTGGGGGAGACGAAGATCTGAGCCCGAGGCCTGTCGGATATCCAGGAGACAGTCCTTCCCTGCTATGACTAGCCAGGTCTCGCGGGCGAGAGCGGCCAGAACTGGGTCTCTGGTCTTTCCCGTGGCTAATGTCTCAATTCCCCGGAGGAGGTCGAGGCCTATAATTATCCGGGCGCCCCGGGGGAGACCGGGTGCGAAGGTGGCGCATGCCGCGAGGACAGCGCAGGCCTGGAGGTGAGTTGGGGTGGTGACGAGGACCTTCATATCCGGAGTGGTTGGGTGTGCTCCATACTCCGTCAGGGAGGCCACTGCCATGCCCCCTTTTGCTTGTACTGCCCAGAGGTAGGCTTCCGGCCTGCTGGGTAGGACGACCGCGAGGCCGTTATAACGAGCAGCATAGGCGGCATACCAAGCGAGGTCTGCCTTCGCTCCTTTCGAGAGTCCTATGAGGCTATTCGGCCTAACCTTCCGAAGGGCCGCGAGGAGACTGTTTGTGAATTTGCGTGCCGGGAGGACACAGCTGGAGACGTGGACCAGTTTTCCAATTAGAGACTGGAGCTGAGGCTTGGATATGGCGGTTCTGAGAGACCATGTCGAGGCCAGAGTCTCCACCTCCCTCATTTTTTCTGGTGGGATAGTCACCTGGCCCGCCGCGGCATCTATTTTATAACCTATCCATTCTAACGCCTGTGTAGGCGGAGTACATTTATCCGGGGAGAGAGCGAGGCCGAGCCTATCCGCGAGGGCCCTGAAGTCTCTGTAGGCTGCTTGCGCCTCGAGGTCCGTGGCGGCCACTCCTAGAAAATCATCCAGGTAGACCAGTGTCTTGTGGCCTAGGCCAGCCATGATGTATGCCACCGCCTGAGTGGTCCTCTGGCATGCCGCCGCTGAGAGCCTCGCGCCGAATGGAGGGCACAGGTCCAGGTAAACGCGGGCCCCATCCGTGATGGCATAAAGGGGGTAGCAGAGAGGGTCAGCCCTGAGCTGGCGGTAGGCCCGTGCCAGGTCGGCCTTCCAGATGTAGGCCTGGGTGCCCAGCGGTTCCAGAAGGGTAATGGCATCCCTGATGCCCGGGAGAGTGTAGACAAATTTCGCTCCTTCGAAATTTCCCGGTAGCACGCCGGCATTGACTCCCGCGCCGGGGGGGAAGGAGAGGTCGACGATTATCCGCCTGGTGGCATTCTTTTTTGGGCGGGTCATCATAGGCGAAATTTGAGTCCATGTAAAGGGGGAGGCCTTGAAGGGGCCTAGAAGGGCCCCGTGGCCCACCTCCGTCCGGATATAATCACGTACTGCCTCTGGGTAATGGTCCGCGGAGGCGTGGTTATTGCAGGTCGAGGACGGGAGAGAGGTGCGTGTGTAGCCCGAGGGCCACCCGAACTCCAGGTAGTCCAGTAGGCGGCGGTCATGATACCCTCCGAGGGCTTCCCTCCAGGCTGCGATGTTAAAGCCCGAGGGGAGGGGGGTACGCACTCCCGCGTAGTTTGGTCTGCCCGAGGCCAGGACCCGTTGGTAGACATGAAGGTGGAAGTTGTGGCTATTCCAGTGTTGCGGAAGCGGTGCCGGCCAGAGATCGCGGATAACTGGGGCGAACTCCTCCGGAGAAATCCAGGTAGGGGGATTCTCGTCCGCTATGGGGGCTGCCGCCGCCAGGGCGCGACCGAGGGACGTGTCCGTGGGGGCCCAATCCGCGGTGGTGAGAGGCTGGGCGGGACCCGCGGTGCCGCCATCTGACGGGGAATCGTGGCATCGACTTCTTGCGGTGGCGCCATCTGGTGTAGACCGGCGGCTGCCGGCGCTAGCGCACGTGGTGCCTGGCGGGAGCGGTGCCACATAGCTCATATCATTGATCACACAATCAAAAGGGGTCTGCTCCTGGACTGGCAGAATACATTGAACCGGATACAATACCGTGCATGGCGGCATTTTCGGGCCTAAGCCTGGATCAAGCCCGGGGGCTTGGAGAGTTAGTCGAGGGTCGGTGCGAGCTTTCATGCTTGGAGAGTGTGAGCCTGCAGGCGAGTCGCTGTAGGCTCTAGCGGGTCCCGTTTTGCGAGGCCCGGGCCGGCCTACAGATGAAAAGGAGGCATGGCACCTTTCTTGGCGGCTGGTTGTTGCCCGGATAGTTGGCGCTGCTTTATCCGGCATTCTTTTTCCGGGTGAGGGTGGTAGGATGAGAGATTGCACAGACAGTAAGCGCAAATATGGAGTTGTTTAAATCCGTTCTCCACGTGTCCGGATTGGAGGGAGCATGCCTTTTTATTATAAGCGGTGCAGGGAGGGCCTCCTCTCAGTTCCTGCTTTTCCCCATGCCTATCCGGTTTTCTGGACTTGCCCGAGGCCTGATGGTCGATTCGGCCTAGCGGGGAGCGCGACATGGATATGCGTAGCATCTGAATGCGTGAGGCGTCGTCCCAAGCCTGAGGGAGGCGGCCCTCCGCGATGAGATGGTTGACGGCAGAGAAGCAGCCTGGAGATGTGCGGGCCCTAGATATCCAGGTGCGCGGATTTGGGCGGGAGGAATGGCGGCCCGAGTTTCTGCTAGCTGGCGTGTCGATTCTTTAGGTTGGATGTATGGAGCAAACCTGACATCTGCCCTCGCGGTATTTCCTCGGGCTCTCCTGAGCTTTGGTGACAGTTCTTGTATCCCCTCTGTCTCAGCAGCAACTTCGTCCACGGCGGCATCTTGGGTATTACTTGCGGGCTTAACCATGGCGCGAAGCATCATTTCTAGTTGGTCAAATCTTTGATCAAACTCCTCGAGCTTACCATCCATCGCGGATACTTTTCCCTCGAGGTCCAACGCCTTCATGCTTCTGGTGACTGTCGGTGTTTTTTTCGAAGCCTTAGGCATTATGATGCCGGTTAGGGAGCTGTTTCTAGGGAGATGAAAAATTAAAGTTCTTATTTGAAATCTTCGCGCCGCCCGTGTGAGATCCAGGCGTGACGTCATCGGTGTGTTGTCTCTCGAGGCCGGGAGGGGGCGTCGTGGATAATTATATCTCAATTTTACAATTATTCTCCAATTGATAGTAGGGACATAGTCTTCTTTCTTTTCTTTCTTGTCATATGAACAAACAAAAGTAATAATAAACAGGATTCACAGCGGACACAGTTGGTACTGTGACAGACAATCTCATCGTCAGGTACTTGCCCAGATATATTTAGGCTCTGGCCTGACCGACGTCAGGCCAGAGTCCAACCGTGTAATATGGGTTCGATCGCCTGTTTTGTGGATGGTTGCCATGGCAATCTTCTAAAAGATTTTCATAAGTCAGCTGTAGTTCCCATGGAAACAGAATGTCCACATGGAATGTCCACTTTTAGAGCAAAAGTAGTATCAGAAATGGAAAAATTGAGCCCTCTAAGTAGTCACATTTCAGGGTGTTCACAAAAGTTTGCCACAAAACCTAATTTCCTTTATTATACTGTAGTTTTGAAGAAATGGTTAAGTTTTTCAGTAGAGTAAATGTTTTGAATCCCACTGTGAACCAATGTTTGTTGTTCTTTAAGTTGTTAATAGATCAGAAACTTAGTCATGGTTTTTGTTTTGTTTTTTATTTTCGTTGTTTATACTGCCTCCAATCAACTACATATAGCTGGTTTGAATATGGAGACAGTCCTAATTACATCAAAGCTACTTCGTATACATTTCATACTCAGTACTTTGACTGTGTAGGTTCAAGATTAAATGCGTCATTCTCCAATCTTTTAGATCCATATTTTTGATAAACTTAACAACTGTCATCGTAGTTTCGAGACAGAGTTATTCAGAGATGATAGTAGTAAACTACACTTCAAAAGTAACAAACAAGACCAAAAACAAAGGTCTAGCCTCAAAGCCCCATAGGTTTAGCACTAATGGGCCTATTCCACCAAAATGGTAGCGTAACGGGCCGCGGCAGGCGGCCTGCGCCCGTTTTGGGAGCCTCTAGACGATGTTTGCCGCCCGGTCGGCCGGCCGGCCGCACGTGAATGAGCTTGTTGTCTATGCTGTTCCGTTACTTGCCACCAGAAATGGTGTTTTGTAAACGGGTATCTGTGGTTTCAGCCGGTTCACTTTGGCTCCCTATTGTGCAGGATTGACAATGGGGCGTGACATGAAGGTTGAAAGGGTTAGTGAAATATTTTGAAAGACTATAAGTTATATTTCGAAAGGATAAGTTAATTTGGGATCTCGTGAGAAAGAAAGGCATGACTTGACCTGGGACAATAGTACTTTTGTTCTTTGTGGAAATAGAAATAAGTCTAAATATAGGTAAAACAATCCCGACAGAGGATATGTGTCGGCTAGTTGCATTAGCGAGAGAATACTTTGAAAATTGGGACTTGGTGGTCACAATAGCGAGGTGTCCACATTATAGAACATTTTGTAAATAATAAATAGAGGAAAATAGGACTCAGACTGTCCCAAAATGTCTGTCATGAAGCGGTTGTGGGATCAGTGAAGTAGTCATTATGTGACAGAAAAAAAAAATTCTGTCAGAATGATACCGCCCTATCGGACTCGCGAAGAGTCGACGGCGGAGGCCCATCTCACAGGATGAATTCGCACAAATTATGTGAGAGTCTACCGTATTACCTTTCCATTAAAGGAACAACAGAATAAGGTCTTTTTGTCCGGGACCGGGGCCCCCTTGTCTCACGCCGAAAGCTACAACTAGACTTAATCAACCTTGGAAACTGGTGCACCAGAAATGGCCTTACAATGAATACAAAAAAATCAAGGTGATGTAGTTTGGGGCACAAGCAAAACTGAAATTATGTCTTGAATTGTCTGTCGATTTGCACGGCGTGCCTGTATCCAACTGCTCAAACTATTTATTTAGGTATCATTTTCGATGCTAGTCTTACCTGGACAAATCAAGCAGCCTCTATGATTAAGTCAATCAGTGGTTTACTTTTCAAATTTTCTAAATTACGGTATTGTCTAACTCTTGAAGCAGCTAAACAAGTGTAACTATCCAATATTATTCCTCTATTCGAGTACTGCTCGTTTATATTTGAGAGCATGAGAAAATTGGACCAAAGGACAATAGAGCGCCTGAACCATTGTGGCCTATTCACTGTCTACAGACAAACCGGCAGGAGCAAGTCCAGTACTGGGAGCTGTTTCAAAAGTCGGGAGGGTGCTAAACGAGAGTACTCACCCCCAAAGCGAAAGCTAACAATGGCACTTGAAGTGTCGCTGTCGAGGTGGAGGTGCCGCTCACTGTTGGGTATTGGTAGAGGTTTTGCTGCCGCTTTTATTCAAAGTGCCGCTCGCTGTTGCGGCCTCTCGCTTTGAAATGCGACGTGTCGCTGGCGAGATTCCACTCGAACAGCATGTGGCGTGGAGCCATTGTGGAAGCGTAGGAAAAAACTTTTAGTTACCATCATGTTCCGAAATAGATTCAATGCTAGCTGGTTGAGTCATATTGAAGGCAGGACCATGATGAATTAACCTTATTATTGTGGTGTCCGCTCCTGGGACCTGTTTCACTAGTTTCGTGACATGTCTAGATGGCGTCTGTGACACCATACAGACGGATTGGGGTTGACTAGTTTCATGAAAACACAAGTAGCTGCCCTTAAGACAAGACAGACCCCAAACACGGTGTGTCTGGTTTAATAAGAATTAGACATTAGACTTAGTTTTGTCCGTTCTTGCTTGCACAGTTGGTGCTGCTTTTCATGTCTGTCTAACACTTTTGTCACGAAACTAGTGAAACAGGGAGCTGTTTCAAAACCATAGACTTAACCCACGTTTTGAAACAGCTCCAGGTCCCTGGTCAAAGCTCCCTGCTTCTATCCAAAATAAACCGAGTATTCAAGAGTTAAAAAAACTGGTTGAGTCCACTCCAGGATTTAACGACTAGAGGTAAATGCCGTGAACTGAAGATCGTAATTGCACCATCTCCATCATTCATACCTTTCATCCAGCCATTTCGTGGCTAAAAATTTTAATTTCTTTTGATTTTGATGTATAGTCTGATCGCTGGATAGTATTTGTACACCAGCCAAAATGTATCTGAAAAATTATGTACCTGAGATGATACTTTTTCTAAATAATAAAAAAAAGATAACAGCAATATTTCATACAGCATTACAATATGCAAACGAGTAGATCATATTCATCTTCTCATATAATAAAGAACAATCAACAGTGGAGATCTACTTAACATTATAAAGGATATCATAATTAATTGTAGGTAGATGTTGGATTTATGGCGTTTTTATTGAACCGACGTTTCGGGCTACAGTTGCCCTTTATCAAGGTTAGCTTTCTATTGATATCCACATGGTTAAGTAGGTTGTACAATGAGTCGTTTCAGACTGAGAGGTATCTGACATAGTCTGTGAGTCATCCTTTACATTAATTGATTTCTTAGTAATTTTGAACTGGAAATCAGTTAACATGGAAAGATAATTAGGACTTTGAACAAATATAGTGAACTGCTGTCATAATAAAGGATCTTTAAAATAGTTTATATCTATAATCAAAAGGTTAATGTTTACGTATACATGAGATGAAAAGGGAAAACCTTTTTATGCAAAGGTGATCCGAGATACATGTTGGTGCTTGAACAAGGTGGTCAGCTGCTAGGTTCTAGTGTTGCTGGTAACGATGTACATGATAGATAGTCACTGACACTGGCAGTATTGGGGTTATTTATTTATGATGATAATAATCCAGTTGCGAACTTATTGATTGAAATGCCAGTTATGTATGAAGATATGCACCCAAAGCTGCAAACATGCCACCATTTTTCACGAAGTGAATGTCATATCTATCTTTCTGGAATTGATATAAAACAATCAATGTAATATCGAACAAAGTGAGAAACAATTGAAACACGGCCTTTTCAACTCAACCACCTAGATTAAAGATGGAACTAACTATAATTATTTCAGATGAATAAAGGAATCATAGAACCCCTTCAATGTGATGCATATTTACTCAAATCAAATATAGTTGATATGTTATATGGTCTGTGACAAATCACTCTGTGGTATATCATGACGAATATATCTATCTTTGAGGAAAATAACAGTATGACAGCGATATTTCATACAGCATTGCAATATGCAATCTATCACAATCTCTACCAAAGTGTTCTACAGTCATACGAATGTTGTAAAATATTGAATGATGTATAATAGACCCGCACATTTCTTTTTCAATCGGCTAAAATATCGCATGGTATATCATATACTTTTTCAATTGGAACTTTAGATGACAATGCCAAGGGAATTATGGCTTTATATATAAATCCAATGATGATGATAGTGATAACATGTTTGGGTCTGTTTACTGAATAGACTTATTTACCTTGCGTAATATACGCTGTTCACGGCTCAATGCCTTAAACAGCATATGTCTGGTAACTGCAGTGTTGAAGACATTACCAGCAATATAGACGACTTTAGCCTTTGTCAGTTTGACATAGAGATTGATCACATGACCATGTCCCATAGCAATGACATTGAAGACGCTCCAAACAAGGTCTTCCTTTTTCATTTCACCTGTGAAATATATATTACAGTTTTTTTTATAAAAGAATTAAGATTTTATCATGAAAAGGTATTTGATTTAGCACGTGCTTAGATGAACATCTACACTGTAGGAGCAGCAGCCGCGATATGGGTGACAGTTTAGAAATAGCTCCCGTTTTATAGTTTTGTACCATGTGACCTCAAGTGACCAATCAGAACACAGAAGTCATCTTGGATGAAATTTGTTTACGTTCAGTTGTTAGGGCATGAAGATGCATTGGCAACTGTATCAACAACTGTTTGTGGGGCCCAAAAGTGAATTATGAGACCCAGGGGGCCTAATCTTAAATGGCAGTTTTATCGATGAGAATTATCAGGCTGCATTCTACTAAAAACGTTTGTGAAGACGATCGTTTAGTTGCGCAGTAACTAACTGCAGGGTGAGTTAGTTTTTGTGTAGACAATCTGTCAGGTTGCCTAGAGACAACAGGGAGGCAGATCATCTATGAAATGGAAACGAATGTCTTCCCATGTTTATAATATGTTTAATAAACAAGGTTTTGGTGGTTTGAAACTGAAATGTGTGTCAGTTCTTTAGCACATGGTACCTGTGCTTCCTGAGAGTGAAGTTCAGAAACTATAAGTTGAGTTTGGTTCCTCAATCTGCAACATTTCGATTAACAGAACAAATCATAATGTGGCTATTTGGTGTTACCGATGGGGTTCCCGTGAGTCATTTAGTATTTTAAGGGGACACTTACATTATGGCCCAGGGAGGCATTAGCATGAAGCCATTAGATCCAGGTAAACTCACGAAGGTTTCGGAGTACTCATCCTTTGTCGTGTCCACATGGCAATGAACAAAGTCAATGACATGTATGCATGGACATGTCATCCTCCCCCTGGTGCCCAGTGGAGGTGAAGTGTCTTGTCCCCTCACTTATCTCCACCTTGACACTCTTGATGTAACTGAAATGCTGAACAAGTCACCTTTTCAGTTCCATCCCAGTCTGCCCAACATACTGAATGCCACATTGGGTGCACTCAATGCAGTAGATAAGGTTTGAGCTGCAGCAGCTCATATTGTGTCTACTCATTTAGAGGCCTATTCCACCAAGGAGGCACAAGCCCAGGCCGGGCCCCTTGTGGTCGCCTATTGGCGATCGGCGGCAATAGCCGGCCCAAACCTCCCGCCGGTGGCGATAATCTGCTTGGTGGAACAGCTCATGAGAGCTCACAGGCCCCTCACGGCCGGCCCCTGCCGGCCACCGTGCCTCCAAAACCCCATAGCCGGCCAGTATCGGCTGACCTGTTGGTGGCCGCTGGCCACCGGCCGGGGACAATACTCGGTGCGACAGCCAATTTTGGAGGTGTTCCACCAAAATATAGTGATAGTTTTGCAGTCAATGAAATCAAGCTCTCTCTCAAAAACACCAATAAGTGTAAAATTAAACATAATATAAGCAAAGATGAAAGACAAACCCTTAAGGCACTTTCCAAAGATAATTCCATCACAATCAAGCTCGCCGACAAAGGCGGAGCAGTGGTAATTCAGAACACAGAGGCGCAAATTGGTGTACAGAGAAACAGAGATAGATCTCACGAGTAAACACAACAAAGAGATAGAGGAAAAAATAGAGAGGATGATAACGGAGGGAGAAATAAGCGAGAAACTAGGTAAAGCCCTAAAAACGGAAGAACCGAGAACACCGCAGGTGTATTTCCTCCCTAAGATCCACAAAGGGGTGATACCACCTCCAGGCAGACCAGTGGTGTCTGCCAATGCATGCCCGACGGAAAAAAATATCGTCGTTTGTGGACCACTTCCTCAAACCGGAGGTTCCCAAAATAAAGTCCTACATCAAGGACACAAACCACTTTCTCCAGAAAATAGATGCCCTGGACAAACTAGACCCAGAGGACATTCTAGGCACGCTAGACGTTAGCGCGCTATACACGAATATCCCCAACGAGGAGGGTATTGAAACAGTGAGACAGAAACTGGAAAAATGCAGAGACAAAAACGAAAAACCCAAAAAATTAGAGCATCGTAGAACTACTCAGAGATGTCCTGACAAAGAACAATATACAGTTCAACGGGACAAACTACCTCCAAATAGGAGGGACAGCCATGGGCACTAGGTTGGCCCCGTCGTACGCCAACATATTCATGGAACGGATCGAAGAGAACATGATAGAAAAATATCACCTGAAACCCAAAGTATGGTGGAGATATATCGATGATATATTCTTCATCTGGGAACACGGGAAAGACGAACTTGAGAAGTGGTACCGGTGGCTTAACACTTACCACGACACAATAAAATTCACCATCGAAACTTCACTCACATCAATTGCCTTCTTGGATACAGAAATCGAGAAGGACATAGGGGGAAGACTGGCAAGCGATCTTTATACGAAACCGACAGACAGGAATACCTACCTGAGGTACGACTCGGCCCACCCACTGACCCAAAAAAACAGCATCCCATTCTCACAATTACTTAGAGTGAAACGGATATGCTCGAGAACTAGGGACTACGAGAGACAGGCTCAGCTGAAACTCAAACAATTCCGAGAAAGGGGTTACCCCGACAGTGTCCTCAAAAACTGTAAGGACAAAGTGGATCAAATAGAAAGGAAATCCACGATGAAAAAAAGAGATCAGAAAAAGGATCAAGAGGAGGACACCAAACGTTCCTCATCAGCACCTACCACCAGGGGAGGAATGCACTCCCAGGCATAGTACAGAAGAATTGGCCCATTTTGGGCAAATCAACCACGACGAAACACCTATACGAGAGCAAACTCGTGAAGGGATACAAACGTCCGAAGAATCTCAGAGACTACCTGGTATGGGCACGCACCCAGTACGGAAAAAGCCCGAAAAAACAAAAACAAAAAGGGAGCACCAATGAGTGCAAGACCAAGAATTGCCTGTATTGCAAGAGAATAGAGAAATCGGGCAAACTAAAAAGCAAAACCATGGGCAGAGAACATCAGACCAAAACAAATGTCACATGTAACAGCTCCAACCTCATATATGGGATCACATGCAAAGTCTGCCACACACAATACGTGGGACAAACAAAAAGGAAGATCAAGGAATGAATGAGAGAGCACCTGTACTCTGTGAAACATCAAAGCAGAATCAGTGATGTTCCAAAACACTTCAACAACAAAGAACACACAGGGGGAAAAGACATGACGTTCAGTATACTGGACTTTGTACATAGTCATCCAGAAAGCAAGGCCGCCAAAGGACTCAGACTCAAAATAGAGTACAACTGGATCCACAGACTAGGTAGCCAAGCACCCCATGGAATGAACACAATGGATAGTAGATATGGATAAAAATCCTCAACGAATGCCACATCAAAAATCTTTTAAAGGGACACAACACTCACAGACCCCCTCAGGCCGTAGAGTAATTGTGTCCCTCAAAGAGATTTTTACACAAATTGATCAACTCAGGGGATATCCAAGCGATTGAGTGACCAGGGTGTAGACCAAACGACCACCAAGGTCAGTGCCAACAACTACATCCCAAAGAAGGGATGCAGAATAAATATATAAAGAAAAAAACAGCCAATCATAGCCTGATGAGATTTTTTCGAAACTGTTGGAAAGGAGGGCAGCCCATGAAAGCTGCACCTAAGAGAAACAAGACCAGAAAAAAACTCCCCAAAGCACTCTCCACCAACACCCACAAAAGGGCACCAAGAACCACAGTAGTACCAAAGCCCCACAACAGAGGGCTCACCCTTACACACACACTACTAAACGCCAGTGACCAGCAAAATGGTCACAGGCTGGTTCAATCACAACGAGAGTACAGGTCACATGCACGCAATGACCAATGGGAGAGGCACAATATAGGTCAACAGGTCGCCCGTGCCCTGCGAGGGCCACACGGAACACAAACCCAGTCACTTTCCGACAGTCGCTAAAGCTGTTAGCCGCGTCTTCAAACCCATATACTACGATATACACCGTCAACAAAGGCCCGTGGACGGTATCCCAATACGCGGACACCGATATTTCGGCAGTATAGGCGCTCGCCGGGCGCCTTGTGTACGCCTGTTGGTCGCCTCGTGGGGCTTTGGTGGAACAGCTCCTAGAATTTAGGGGTTTAGGGGCGGCCGGGCGGCCGGCCCCGGCGGCAAATGCCGGCTGGAGCGCAAAAACCCGCCTGCTGAGGGCCTTTTTGGTGGAATAGGCCTATTAGGTGCGTCCACTAACAGAACATCTCATTCTGCTGGTGGTGGTGTTGAGCTTAGGACAATACCTGCACCCTTTTGTCCTCAAGCAATGCTTCTTACTCGAGGGCTTTACCACAGGGGGTGATGTCGAGGGTATGGCGTGATCAGAATTCAGACAAAAAAATCAAACAGGAAATTAATAGATATTATGAAAATATTAATACCAAAGAAATTAATTTTGAAACAGTTTAAGTTTTATTTACGAAATCGCGGCTATGAACATTGTGCGTGGTGTGAAGCAGAAAACAACTTCCGCCCTCCCAAGCGAGTTTGATTTCCGTTTTGAAGTTGACTTATTTTGGTAAATTTTTGAATATTTACAGATATTTAGAGGTGTATAGTACTATCGTAAAACTGGATGAGTTTTAATCTGGGCCCCCGTATGCGATGCCTGGAGTTTGGCGTAGTGATATCACGAGGCAGAGCCGAGTGATATCCAGAGCCCAGATTAAAACGAATAAGGTTTTGATTTTATCCTACCCCCTGTGAACGATATTTTTATGTGAGGATAGTAACAAAAAACATGATAAAAACTTTCTGAAGTCCTCCATATAGCTCTCCTTGCTGCTCCGAAGGTTCTTTGAACTACTTTCAGCTGCTGATCTCTGATTGGTCCATTTTTTATACGCTCCTAGGAGCAATTTTTTATCCGTATGCGACATACGGGCGCATACGGAAAGTCAATGTTAAGCCTATGGGATTTTATATTAGGGGTAGGATAAAAGTGAAGCTTGTTAACCTAATCGGGACGGCTTATCGTACCGTGTTACTATCGGTAAAATTATCGCATGAGCTGAGCGAATGCGATAATTATACCGATAGTAACACGGTACGATAAGCCGTCCCAATTAGGTTAACTAGTTTCCCTAAAATTATGGATTCCCGGTGTATCCCATATGTTGCACAAGATTTGCCCAGGATGCCCCAGTTTTTTTACTACTTCTCGAAGGCTCTTATAACCTGTTGTATAAAAAAATTGAATTTAGATTTTATCTTACAGCGGATGCATCTAGAGGGAGAGACAAATCTAAATTAGTTCTCATCGGGAATCATGATTCATAGCTTATGTATTGCTCTAACCTGGTGCAGTTGTAACACCTTCTCCAAATGGGAAAGACAGCTTATCTTCATCTTGATGGTAAATACCACCTTTAGGCCCAGTTGTGTCTTTGCTGTTAAGTAAATCAGATAGCCAGGTATCAACTGACTTCCCATCTGCTTTTCTTGCCATTTCTGTCAGTGCTTCATATTCCTGGAATCAGGAAGCAATGTTTATGAGGTTAAATGGCAATAATGAGTAGTGGAAGACCTGTCATAATTGACAGAGCTGGTTGGAATTAAAAAAAGTACATGAAATAATCTGTTTAAATTTGATTCTTTTCCATAGGAAATAACCAAGCCGGTTAAAGCCCTGATGAAGATATTTGTGATCACACAGTGGTGAAACTGCAGTAATGATTTGTTAAAGAAGAAAAAGGACCTACACTGAGATGGAAATATGCCATGAGTTTTGGTTCCGGAGTAATCTCAGAACCAAGGGGAGTGAGATGATGTAGCAAAACTAAACGAATGGCATATTTTCACTGGCTATATGATTGAGTGCAATTCAGATCTTATTTCACCCCTATCACTGACTAATTGGCTAATGTGCGTGAAGTCATCGCGCCCATTAAATATCTTTTTACAATACTCAATAGGCGTTGGGTATGAGTTCCCAATGTTAAGTCTATGGGAATAAAATACCAGGGGTGAGATAAAAAGGATTTACTGGCTGTGATACACTTCATAAAAGCCACAAGAAAGACATACAGCACCACATGTTATTATCATTACGGTACACAATGATAATGAGATTAATGAATCATCCAATAAAGAAGGGTGTCTGAAAGATCTAAATTTACAACGAAATAGTGTATTATTTGGGAATTCTTCTTGGGATACTTAGAAGAAACCAAACGAGAGTTAGCCTTGTCAATGTTTATGCCACAATGGGCAGGTTGTGTATTACTACACGAGGTGTTAGCCGAGTTTAGTGAGTAGCAGACCTGACCAGTGTGGTATAAACATTGACAAGGCTAACTTGAGTTCAGTTTCGTATTTATCCTACCCCATCTCACCGATATACAGAGAATATTTGTAATTATCCATGTTAGTAGTTACCAATGCTGCCGGATCTACTTTCGTTATCTCGTCTCTGATTGGTCCGATTTTTTATTCACCTCGGTGCATAAATAACACTTTATCCAACGCTATGTCAAATACATTGAGTCAATGTTAAACCTATGGCGTTTTTTATTAGGGGTAGGATAAAAGGGTAAAACAACATTGGGGACCTTAAGATGTAACATATAAGGCGAGGAAACTGTCACAGTCTTTCGTCAGTTACAGAGGCTCTGGTTTGGATCTAGATGCAAGTTGATGTTTTTTGTATTACATAAACAGCCGTTCTTACATTTTCCCCGGACAGGATGGAGGCTAGACCATACATGGTGCGGCCAGCAGGATGCCAGAAGTCAATAAGACTAAATGTTCCATCCTTGTTTATCTGTGGGAATGTAAATAGACAAAGCATACCGATTTAATTACATCATGTCAAATAAGCTTCAGAATTTATGAATGTCGTCTCTCTTTTAGGATTTCAATATTGCAAAGAGCATGAAGCTTATCTACAATGCACCACCACTTTCGTCTGCCAATAATAATTTATCTATTTTAAGTTCATTGAAGTGGTACTTTGTCTTTAGTGGGCCCCATAGAGGAGAAATCAGCAAAACTCTGCTATCGTTTTTATTTTTTACCGTGCTAGTCCTAGTTGTCATCTCATTTCTCTGTAATATCCTTATGTTTTACCTGCATAAGACCTGTACCTGACCCTGCAATGACAAGTAAGCGAGGGTGATCCAACTTTACTTCTTCCTCAGCGGTTGTTTTGTCCTCTTCTAAATTGAGGCCTTTCATGGCATTGTACTTCTCCAAAACAGATATATCCTTTGCTTTTGCTGCCTCAGCTTTTACATCTGGGGACACTGGTATGAACATATCCTCCACAGAAAGAATCTTTTCCAAAGCCAGAAATGCCTTGCAGAAATAGTCAAATTCTGTCATAACATTCATTCTGTACAAAATATGAAAGAAATTACAGCACTGAGCAAACTTGATCAAAATTGTCCACTGTATTAAATAGGTATACTGAAGGTCTGGAGATATTTGTCAGAACACTTATTCTATGTAGAAATGTATTTCATAAGTATTATAGAGAGGCATGGTTCGTGCACCTGAATAAAATATGTTCCTTGATATTTTGGTCGGAAATACTCCCCTCATTCTTCGAACTTGGGGAGTCTTTCCGACCAAAATATCGAAGAACAGATGTAATCCAGGTACACTCACCATCTCCCTTTATCATTATATACCAAAAGTTTATTACAACGCCATTTTTTTACTTACGATATCATCATATTTCAACCACCGAAGTGACACCGTTCTCAACGAACATCACGTACTGTCAGTAACGTTCAGGTATATGCCGTGAGCATAGGAAAGGAGCAGTCTGATTGGTCCATTCCTCATTGACTAATTATAGCCTTATTTTTAATTTGAACACTCTTTTAGCATATATTTCGTCTTAATATATGTTACGCGCATGCTCGCAACTGCAAACGCATGCTGCGCCTATATATTCGACTTAGAATATGATGGAGAGCGACTCTATCATTTTATCCAGCACTACGCAGTTTCCTGTGGATTACGAGCAGGACAATACATCACTTATGGATCAACTTTCGGCAAATTTAAGGTTAAGCAATGATGGTTAATTTGATCTGATTCTTTGATATCAAGATTGTTGATTACATGTAGAACTCATTGGTAGGCCTATATGGTTTTAGTACACAAGAAACAAAACGAAGTCATATTTTGCAAATTTTAACCAAGATATTTCAAAACTTCTTGTAAGTAAGTCCTGAGGCTATAATAGCCTGGTTCAGAACGTTAAGAAGAAATCAACTAGAAGTAGAGGTAGAAAAGACTCCTTTATCACATATAAATCAGCCACTTTAATAATACAGATAGAAGGCGGCAGCACGGACTTGGAAGACCTGGGTTGGCAACGGGCCGTGCCTGGCGTGTTGATGATTGTCTCGGCATTGTTTTAGGGTTCTGATAATGGCCGCTATAACGCCACCGTCGCACATACATAGTTCATATAAAAAAATCACCAGGCGGCACCTCGGCTAGAGTGAGAGGAGCGCACGGTGAGGGACTGTTGAGGGACAGTGAGGGACTGGTGAGGGACTGGTGAAAGACTGGTGAGGGACTGGACTGGTGAGGGACAGTGAGGAGTGGTGAGGGACAGTGAGGGACTGGGGAGGGACAGTGAGGGACTGGGGAGGGACTGGTTAGGGACAGTGAGGAGTGGTGAGGGACTGGTGAGGGACAGGTGAGGGACAGTGGGGGACTGGTGAGGGACAGTGAGGGACTGGTGAGGGACTGGTTAGGGACTGGTTAGGGACAGTGAGGGACAGTGAGGGACTGGTTAGGGACAGTGAGGGACTGGTGAGGAACTGTTAATAGTTCATTAAGGCTTGGTGAGATGGAAATATTTTCAAAATCTTGGTTTTCCTTGCCGGATTTTCTGAAAATGAGGAAAATCTGCCTGCCGACCCCAGTCAAAGTCACACAAAATCTGCCAATTGTCTGGAACCCCCAGCACACTCACAGTCATAATCTTTACTGTCTCATTTAGGTACATATCCAAAATCGTTGATGAAATAGTTCATTAAGGCCTGGTGAGGTGGAAATAATTTTAAAATCTTGATTTCCCAGGTCAACACCCTGAAAATGAGTCAATTCTGAGTCCCAGCCCAACCCAAAGTGACCTAAAATCTGCCAATTGTTTGGAACCCCCCAGCACACCTAGGGACATAATTTTTGCTGTTCTATCTCAGAACTATGTTAGAATCGTTGATGAAATAGTTCATTAAGGCTTGGGGAGATGGAAATATTTTCAAAATCATGGTTTCCCAAGTCGGATTTTCTGAAAATGGCTGAAATCTGCCTGCCGACCCCAGTCAAAGTCACACAAAATCTGCCAATTGTCTGGAACCCCCGAGAACACCTACAGTCATAATCTTTACTGTCCCATTTAGGTGCATATCCGAAATCGTTGATGAAATAGTTCATTAAGGCCTGGTGAGGTGGAAATAATTTTAAAATCTTGATTTCCCAGGTCAACACCCTGAAAATGAGTCAATTCTGAGTCCCAGCCCAACCCAAAGTGACCTAAAATCTGCCAATTGTTTGGAACCCCCCAGCACACCTAGGGACATAATTTTTGCTGTTCTATCTCAGAACTATGCTGGAATCGTTGATGAAATAGTTCATTAAGGCTTGGTGAGATGGGAATATTTTCAAAATCTTGGTTTCCCAAGTTGGATTTTCTGAAAATGAGGAAAATTTGCCTGCCGACCCCAGTCAAAAATCACACAAAATCTGCCAAACAATTGGCAGATTTTGGGTCACTTTGGGTTGGGCTGGGACTCAGAATTTACTCATTTTCAGGGTGCTGACATGGGAAATCAAGATTTTAAAATTATTTTCACCTTACCAGGCCTAATGAACTATTTCACAGTTGGTTCTAAACATATATTTAAATGAAACAGTTGAGGTTATGGTGCTAAGTGTACTGCTTTTTTTCTTAATCTTAATAAATATGTAGACATTTGGTTCTATTAATATCAAAGTTCCACTGCATGTCAGGATCAGAACTATAAAAATATTACATAGGTATCATCAACGTGATTAATGTGCACTTTAGATTATGTTTCTATTCTTAATACTTGCTGAGATATGGATTATAATTTAATCATCATTTAAAAATTCTGTTTGGATCAAAAGAAAAATCCTGGTGTGTAGAAATGGAACTACAGTCTACTGCTGGGCCCACTGGCAGATAAGCGCGAAATCGGCGATTTACCCGCGGAATCGGTCAAGCGTAGCCGAGACAATCATATCGTAGAACAAACACGGCGCTCGGCCGCGTTGCCTATCCATGTATATAGGTCCGTGGTGGCAGTACAAACAGTAAAGCTGGCCCTACTGCGCTGTCATTGGCTCAATGACTGACCAACCAGAATACAGTACCCACTGATTAATGACTACCTGTTCCACTTTTGCTGGTCTCCGCCTGTGTACCTTGTACTAAACTCCGCTAGTAACTGCCTAATTCACCCCCCTAGCGGATGACCCGGGAACCAGCGTAGTGACCACACCGACCATCATGTGGGCGCATTTGGAACTAATGTGAAGTCATTATACATTATATATATATATATATATATATATATATATATATATATATATATATATATATATATATATATATATATCATTTATGGTATTGTCCTTATGCATATTGGATTCCTACATAATATAAAAAATTGATAGTTAAGACAAGGTTGGTACTTTACACGGTAACAGATCACTGGTCAGCGTGGCAAGCAGAACCTGAAAAATTGTACATAGGCATACAAGGCATTCACAATTGTCGACATAAGACAAAACAAAATGGCGATCAGCAATGGTTACCTACTATATATAAAAAGGCACATTTTCAACAAGATCTGCTTGAGTTGCTCGCCCATATAGAGACAACAAGAACTAGACCTGTGGGAGGAGACTGAATATCACGAGAGTGAGAATCTCGTCTGCAGAAGAATTCGGTCCTGCTATTTCTTTTTAGTGGGTCTATACCTATATTTACTTTATAACTTATGATTTAGCCTGAGTCATTTCGAAAACAAAATTTAGTACTGTAGTTTTCAGATCTGATTTCCATGAGGTTGGTGTGAGACTTTGTCCACCAATTAAAAATGGCGCAAGTTCGGCTGGTCCCTAAATCACGCTGAGTTCGGACATGGCATCACCTATGCATTCTGTATCACCAACCCTCTGCTTATGAATATTCACGACGGAATATCCCAATGTCCTGACGTTATTATATCCACCATAAGCGGGCACCCAGTATTTTATTTAGTGATGTGACTTATTTTCCCAGTGCTGCGCTGTGTGAGTCCTGGCGCCAAAGGGTCTAGTCCAGTTACAAATTACATATTAGATTTAATGCTAATCGCTCAGGTACCATGGCGTAGAGGTGGAAAGTCTTTGAGCTCAGGTACACTTTGAATGAGCTTTGAGATAACTGTCAGTGAGTTACACCTTTTTCGTGCAACACCTGTCTCAGAGCTTGCAAGGTCCTCAGGCAACATCTTGAAGGTGAGGTTTAGATTTGACCCTTTCTGATTGATTACATGAGGTTTGTACTGGCACACATTCTTATTCTATGCAAGTGAAGCTTCTTAATAATGTAGACCCTTAATAATTAATGATCCAACACCTCAGTGGAACACTCCCAAAACAACAGGAGTGTTAATGATGCTTTCATGATCTGAGGCTACAGAAAAGGAGATGATGGGACTGGCACTCCAGTGGAAGCTGCTGTTTCTGGGACTCCCATTTTTTTGTCGCAATAGACAGTATATAATCTTCGGATTTATGTGGGAACTCTCTCAAGAAAAAATCAGCACCCGATTTTCATAAATCGGGCCCCTGATTTCACTGAAGATGTGACATGGACGCACCAGCAGCAGGCAGCGAGCTGCTGAACTAGGGCACAAGTCAACCCACCTTCCCTCCCAGTTGGGAGACCCTAGATAATCGAGAGGGGACACTCGAAGTCGCAATCGAAGTACACAATGTCCATCATAGTGATCTTCAGATTTAGTTCAGCAAACGACCTTTAAGTATTTTAGTATGTGACTGAAACACCAACCTAGAATTACCAGAATCTCCAGGTACCAGAAACACACCTTTTTATTGGCCTTTAGATCTTCAATGCTCAGTTGTATCTTACAAATTTATCTCGCACATTGGTGTCAATTCACTTCTGAGTAGGTGGTCATGTGTCAGTTTGGTGTAACCAGTCCGCAGATGCGTAAGTTTCACTTGTTCCGATCTTCTCAGGTTGTCTTTTCTGAAAATATGGTTGATGGACTATACAATAGTCCACAATTTATTATCTCTGGTACTATTCCAGGTGCTGTGCCAGCATTTCTTTGCAAATGTTCTAACTTAGTCATAGGTTTCAGATCTGTATTATGAATTGCATGGGCTCCATATTGTCTGCCAAGTGTTCCCTTGGCAGCTTGGTCTGCAGCTTCTTTGTCCTAAATTCCAATGTGACTAGGTATCTTGCATAATGCCACTTTTACGCCATGGTCTCTTTCAACACGTCAAAAAAAAAACAGGAGAAGAACCTCTCTTCAAGGTTGTGGATTGTCTAATGTCCCTAATAATGGGATTTCCTGGATTTTGCTGGTCAATGGCCTGCAAACAGTATTGCATTAGCCTCAGCTGTGAAGATACTGATTCTGCAACAAAGGGGCATTTTCAGGTTCCCATAGTGTGTCTGAAAGGCATAACCAGTCGCCTTCTATCCTTTGAGCCATTCGTGTAGATAGCATGGCTCCCCTCCAGCACCTGTTATTACCACTTCAGAGGTTTTTCGCCACCCGACCCTCTACTTTTCATACATCTTCCTTATTGCTTTTCTATCTTACCTGCATGACAAACCATCTTCTATAGCTGTTTTGAAAGCAACTCCACCAGTTCCAGAAGAGTTCACTGTAACCTGACCTGTTTCATCTCTCTGAAAAAGAAAATAGAGAGATGATTGGATTTTTGATTTTCAAATCTACCGACAAAAACTCATTGGCTGCTATTCATCTATTAAATACAGCTTTCTATAATTGTTTACATTAAACAAGTACATCTTAATGAATCACGTGAGGCAGGACTGTGGACACAAGTTATCTGTTATAAGATTTTTCACTGTCAAATTTGAACAGTTCGTTACGTTACGTTACTCACAATTGGATAACCCGTTAACTGTAACTGGGAGGGATGTGAAAAGCTTCATCAATGTTCAAATCCATGGGAGCGACTGCTCACATGACTGCAGGGCAGGATAACAATAGGGGAGGATTAGAATAGAATATGACTAAGCTGGAGCTAGCGCTGGCAAATGGCTTTGTGGTGGAATTATGGATGTTGGCGACAGATAACAGCCCAAATTGTGCGTTGGCAGCGATAATTGATTTGGATATTCTAGATATGTAGATATGTAGGAGCGGTCTCAAGTGAAGGAGACCATGTGGCTAGCCTCTAGTATAAGTACCTAAGAAACGAGAAACATATATAAGTTAGCATAAAAAGGGATTAATGCTCATATAGTGACAGCACTGCCTCGACTTCAATATACAGCATAGATCTATGAATACCATATCGATATTTGTTTGGAATTGTAGATCGCAACCTTGTATTATATGGGTTCATCTACCAAGGCGCACTAGCTCATAGATTTATCCTACCCCTAATGAAAAACGTCATAGGCTTAACATGGGATTTGTTTATGTCACGGGTGTGACATAAAGTGTTGTTTATGCCTCTTCTTTCTGATACTGAAAAATATGGAAACGGGGTAGGGTAAAATCGAGACGTCACACGTTTGAGTCTGAGTTTATTTATGCCACTCATTTTGTTGGCTCCGTAATGTCACTCGTCTTCGCCTGGTGAAATTATGGAGCCAACAAAATGCATGGCATAAATAAACTCAGACTCAAACTTGTGACGTCTCTTAATAATAGCGTTTACAGGATTTAAATTATAACAACGAGCCAAGAATCATGGTGTTTATGTTTTTAAGTGTTTATGTTTATATGATAAGGTCTTTTTTCACTTACCACAAGGTCACAATTGTCTTTGATGTATTTGATCATTCCTTCAACATCTCCACGTGGGAACATGGCAAAGTGTACCTGCCCTTTACTTGTTTCACCCTAAAATGTTAGAATTTGCTGGGATGATAGGGATTTTTATTGAAATTCAGAAATGACTGAGACAAAGTACAATCGCCATTAATGATGAGGTATTCTACCTTGCACACCTCAACAATACATACACCAAGCATGAGGGGCACCTAAGTATTTGATCAAGTCTGATTTCCAGTGACTTTTAATGTAATGGCAAAGCATTCATAAAGATTTAATTTGCATGATGGTAATCCAGAACAGTTATTCATGATTTTTTTAACAAAGAAATTCTGAGAACAATTTGGTTTTAGGAGAGACCTACCTTTCTTTCAATGAGTGACTCTTCATTAGAAAATTCATATAACTGTCATTTTAAATTGGAATCAGTCCTTTGGAACAAATATGTATTTCTTCATATTAACATCATACCTGTTGCTTAATCGGGTGACCATTCTTGTACTCCTTATTGGATCGGTAGACTATTTTGCCAATAGAAGATCCTACAAAGGGTAGTTTATTAGATATAACATACAGATTTCTCTGACCTCCTTATCACAGTTCTTTGTATGATCAAACCTATATTGTTTGTTTGTTTGGGTAGTTTAACATCCAATTTGCTCAATTAGACTTATAGATAAACACTGGGTTTCAGTGTCTAAACACAAATAGAATTAATCCGAAATTTCTATTTTGTGCTAACCTTCAAATGAAATAACTTACTTTTAATTCTGCTTTACAACATGAAAAGGTAGCTTCATAAATCATCTGTTCTCATACCGCAACTATTGATATAATTCAGACATGAAATAAGGACTGATTTCTTTGGCCCGTTTAAGATTCTATTGGCTCCTTGAGAAAAATTGTCTGATTGAAATGACTTTTTTTTATCAATTTACATACAACTCACCAATGTCAAGTCCGAGTCCACTAGACTTCTTTACATCCTCAATGGGAATGGATATTACAACATCTGAGATGAGACCAGCACGTGCAGACAGCGACATTTTCTAAGTGAGTTGTTGGTGTTCCTATCAGGTATGAAGTATAAATGGCTATTTAACACTTTCAGTCCGACCTCCTAGTGGGAGGCCCACATACCAAGTACAACAGATATATAGCAATATAACCCTAGGGGACAATACTCTAATGGCAATGGTACCGGAAGTTATTCAACAGGTAAATGTGATATATTTTGTCTTAGTTACATATAGAACACTCACACTGAATAATGACGGGCAGAGTGTTTTAAAATCATAAATTTTGTCACATAGAATATCGTTTTTAGTAATGGCCACAAAGGTTTCTGGAGGCATTCTTCGTCCCCTACATGGGAGTGCCCCAAGGCATTCATCATCCCCTGCCTGGGAGTACCTCAAGGCATCACTCGAACTGATAGGGTTAAGACATTTAATTCCAGAGTCCACCATATGACATTCCTGTTTCTACAATAGCATCCTCACTCAAGAAAAATCATTAGAAATCTACCATTTAATTTGTTGTCCAGAACCTGAATGTGGCACTTCTGTTCCTTCATAATTGCAATCGACTGCAACTCCAGGAACCAGGGCCCTGTTTTTTAGTCACGACATCCTAATTCTTACAGCTGTCAGTGTTCTATAGAGAAGACATCTTTGGGGATCGGCCAACGATTGTCACTCAATGACACTTAGACTGCAGCCAGGTGTGTTATAGTTACGACAATCAAAATGTCTTACAAACTGTCTTAGACCTAAGTCATCTATGGACATGTCATACAGAATGCGCAACTTCATTTCCCGTGGGAATTAAGCAATGAAATTTTTGCACGAGTACCAAATATGAAGAAGATCGGCTTCACCGTTCCGCTGTTATTTGCGTTTGAATTTCGTCATAGCAAACGTCTGCTCTGGTGGCCAGTGTACTCTTCTGTCAAGGTCGGCGCATAAATTAGCGGAGGCGTGCTCTGATCGTCTGGGAGATGGGATATCTACTCATCACATAAGATGAGTAGATATTTGTTATCACCAACAACTGCTGTTGAGGATGATTTGGAGCACTCAATTGCAGTTGGTACAATCAAAAGATTAGCATCAGCTTCTGTATTGTCTATGGACATGTCATACAGAATGCGCAACTTCATTTCCCGTGGGAATTAAGCAATGAAATTTTTGCACGAGTACCAAATATGAAGAAGATCGGCTTCACCGTTCCGCTGTTATTTGCGTTTGAATTTCGTCATAGCAAACGTCTGCTCTGGTGGCCAGTGTACTCTTCTGTCAAGGTCGCCGCATAAATTAGCGGAGGCATGCTCTGATCGTCTGGGAGATGGGATATCTACTCATCACATAGGATGAGTAGATATTTGTTATCACCAACAACTGCTGTTGAGGATGATTTGGAGCACTCAATTGCAGTTGGTACAATCAAAAGATTAGCATCAGCTTCTGTATTGTCTATGGACATGTCATACAGAATGCGCAACTTCATTTCCCGTGGGAATTAAGCAATGAAATTTTTGCACGAGTACCAAATATGAAGAAGATTGGCTTCACCGTTCCGCTGTTATTCGCGTTTGAATTTCGTCATAGCAAACGTCTGCTCTGGTGGCCAGTGTACTCTTCTGTCAAGGTCGGCGCATAAATTAGCGGAGGCGTGCTCTGATCGTCTGGGAGATGGGATATCTACTCATCACATAGGATGAGTAGATATTTGTTATCACCAACAACTGCTGTTGAGGATGATTTGGAGTACTCAATTGCAGTTGGTACAATCAAAAGATTAGCATCAGCTTCTGTATTGTCTATGGACATGTCATACAGAATGCGCAACTTCATTTCCCGTGGGAATTAAGCAATGAAATTTTTGCACGAGTACCAAATATGAAGAAGATCGGCTTCACCGTTCCGCTGTTATTCGCGTTTGAATTTCGTCATAGCAAACGTCTGCTCTGGTGGCCAGTGTACTCTTCTGTCAAGGTCAGCGCATAAATTAGCGGAGGCATGCTCTAATCGTCTGGGAGATGGGATATCTACTCATCACATAGGATGAGTAGATATTTGTTATCACCAACAACTGCTGTTGAGGATGATTTGGAGCACTCAATTGCAGTTGGTACAATCAAAAGATTAGCATCTGCTTCTGTATTGTCTTGCAACCATAATGTGTTAGTTTTTCACTGAGAAGAGTTATGAACCTCTGTTTGTTTTTGATATTAGAAAGGAAGTCTTCTTTCTTTGCACCTACAAAATATACTGCAGCTCCAGAGCATCCTCTTGTCCATTGTTGATGAGTGCTGTCCTTAGTGCCAGGGCTTTCATTGCCATCGAAGACCACCAAAGACCTAACCCATATATACATACCCATACACAGCAATGAAGCAGTGAGGGGGTTATAACCTTACATGAAATAACTCAGATCCATCACCAGACCAAACATGTCCCTAGTTATAAAGTGAAAGATATTCGAGCAAAAGGGTGGCTTTCTCGGGACACTATTAGGAATAGCCATCCCAGAGTTGACATCCATCATAGGAAATGTCATAAGATGATGATAATGAAACATTCCAAAGGTGGACAGCATAGAAAACTTTTCCTTGTTGAACGAGAAATGGTCAAGGATGATACTGCCGATCCAGCCAAAACCTACTATGAGATGCAACTAGTGAAGAAAAACCTTTCAAACACAGGACCACTTACAAAGACAGTTGCATCTATTCAGAAAAAGCTTTACAATGTCTTAAACAATCCATCCATAAATAAATGAATGAGGAAGGTCAACAACCACATGATGCATTCCATGATAGCCTCACAGAAATCATGTTCCAAACCACAACACATACCTTCCATCAAAAACAACAACACCATCCCTTCACCTCCTCAATCTACAACCTGCTCTCCCAATATTGATATGGAAGTGGAGGAGGAAGAGGAGGATGAAAGTCAAGATGAGCCATTTGAAGACACCAAAGGCGATACACCCCCTACATCACCCAAACATGGTTGTGACATTACACCACCACACCATTATTCACACACGGCAACACTGGAGAGTTGCATCTAGAGGTTAGAATGCTCGCCCTGGAGAGTTGCATAGATAGAACAGTTCCCCAGTCATATAAGCGAGGAGTCAAACACTTGTATCAACTGATAGCAGGCAAAGGGGAAGATTACAGCAACTGGAACAGAGAGGGGGAAGTGATTGTAGGTGGGACACATATTCAAGGAAGCAATAGCATATCCCTCCTTACAGAAGCTGCTCGGGTTTATTTTTGGTTTATTTTTGGTTTGATCTAATGTCCAGTCAACCATTATGGGTCCTTAACAGACTTTCTCAAGGTTCTTTTACACCATGAAGGTGGTGATCGAATCTATGTGATGAATTCAGGTAAAAATCTCACCCCTACACATTTACCAAGGTGAGAGTTCTTTTACATCCCCCACCACATAGAAATGGTTGAGAAGAATTGGCCTTTGATATAGCAGTAAATCTACCACTGCTGGGGGTGAAGGAGAAAAGTGCCTGCAATAGGACTCCAATCAACAAAGTCCAGTGCTCTTCACCACTGAGCTAACTCCCCACCTTGGTCGCTTTTGTTATGCTTACATGCAAGCATATCCGGTCTGCATCTCAAGGAGGCGAAGCGACCAAGAGGGTGAACAGATTGGTAATTGCTGTCCACCCCAGCAAACCCCGCTCAGGGTAATACCATGAAAAATTCACATGTGGGATACCTCACTTTCATGCAAGGACTTAAAAGAATAAACCTGTAAATGAAGTATGTCAGAAGCAAAACAACCTTTGCACACCGTGCATCTACACCAACAGATCAAACTACCCACTTCACACAGAAAGGTGATGGTGGGGGTGGTGTCGCTTACATGCGATGATTCACACGTCTGTGAAACACCCTAGACGGGTGCAAGGTGGTCTTAAGCGAAAAGTGGTTTCCAGTTTTGCCAACCCTAAGGGCCCATTTCCAAAAACATAAAACTGAGTCGCGTCATACAGGCGCAAGCCTTGTCGTGGTTGGTGGACTCCCCCCTTTACCCTGCTGTAGTAATTATTGTACATTGACTTGGGCAAAATGTTAACCTCACTACCTGTCAATGTCAATCTTAAAGGATACTCTGGTAACTTTAATAAGCAATGGATCTCTCCATTCCCCTCTACTAACTCATAACTGTAAATATAACAAGCACAGGCTTACCGTTCTTTTTACTGTGTTTTGTTCGGAGTTTATTCAACGGCCCCCAGAGTCCGTCGTGTTCCTAGCATGCCCTGTCTCTACAAATAGCTGCCTAACCACCACTCAGGCGGAATGGTGTGCTCGTCAACCGGCTATAATACACTGTACGATTTCGGAACTCTACACCCTGCGCGAATTCGCCTGAGCAGGGGCATAAGAATATTTTGAAAGTAGGTATGGAGGGGGGCGAACTGAAAAATTGCTGACTTTTTTCATGGTATGAAGTCAGACTTTCACTATAGCCTGTTCCACTGGATTTCCTATGAATCTGCGAAAGGTAAAAAGTAAGGTCTTTGCCTTATTGCACACTAAAAAGTCTGACTTTGACATTTTTCCATAGTGAAAAGTCAGGGCTTAGCCATCATTGCATGCTAAAATGTCAGACTGACTTAAACATTCTTCCAGTCAAGGCTCAGCCATTTTTCGATGCTGGACAGTTTTTACACAGTGATGGAGTAAAATTTGAAGCTACTAATTCTTTTTGCACCCTCCCCCCCTATTCACACGCCACTGCTGAGCATTTAAGGGAGTTAATCGGTGACAACGAAATCGTACAGTGTGGTTCCCACTTTAGGCCGCCGACCCATTTTAGCAGCCGTATATTGCTCCTGTTTATACTTGGGCGGAGTGATGTTTCACGGGTCAGAGGCTACCGATCAATGAATCAGTGGTATAGGAATAGGTCAGTGGAAAGGACCCTTATGCTTGGGAGAGGGAAGGTAAGCCTACTGCATGGTATGACCTTACAATAAACTAAATGTAACTTTAGTCTCAATTAATGTCCAATATTGGATTAAGATATTGAAATAAGATGTTATGGAGGAAATGAGATGTATCTTTTCATTGACTAAAGAGAAGATGCGCTCCAGGATCGTTCCAGTTTTTTATATTGTCTCCCTGTGTTATTTCATTGAGAACAATGTTCATGAGGAAGCCATCTAACGGTACCAAGTGTAGTCTTCTATGATCTAGGTGTAATGCACCTAATATTCGGTGGATTTCCATCTGAATTGCTTTGGATCCAGTTGTGGAATCCCATTGATATTTCCTAAATAGGAGGTCGGGAGGGTGGTCGGTTGGCAGACCCATATCTGATATTTAAGATACTTGGAGAAACGTTTTCTTGAGGTTTTCCATAGCTTTAGGTTTGTTTCCACCAGGTTGAATATAAACAATTATTTAACTAAAACGGATCTTTGCTTATCATGGACCTGGGTCTTCTTGGTAGGATTATAGGTTTCTGTTTGTCCTTGCAACCCCGGGAAATACCCGTCTGGAAATCACACTAATGCGGTCGCATAAACAATGAACTAGGAAACTGAAACCCCACGGTTTCTGGTTGTAGTAAGACAAACACTGCGCCGGCGGCGCTTACAATCGTTGCACATTTTCTTTTTATTTAAACACACTCCCCTTTTGATTACAGTTTCAAAATTAACATGCGAGTTAGGTCAATATATGAACTAAAACGTACCCAAATATCAGGAAAATTAGACGTTGGTTTTTTTGCGAGTGCATTTTCAGTCAGAAAGTGAGTACTAGTTTGTTTATGTATGATTTGATATGGTTAACTGATTACTAAATTTTATCTAGATATTGATATTGTCATAATTCTATAATAGAATACATGTATACAGAAATTCTATAAAGTTGCATTTCACATAGTAACACCCATGTAATTTTCTGAAAGGTTTCTGAGAATATAGTAGATGTATAATACTACACATATAAGTTTTTTGGCTACTGTCCTTGTTTTAAAGAGAATTGGAGAAAAGAATTGGTTTCAATATATTTCGTATATTGTTCATTAAATGTGCTTAATTTACCTATTAGGATTGGATAAACTGAACAAAATGATAGATCTACTCAATTGGAAGTAGAAGCAATTCCAAGGAGCAATTTTGGACTGATAATTGACAATATCTAAAAAAACCACCAGGTGGTGCCCCTGTGAATTGTAGGATATGGCTCTAAAAGCACTACTATGTATAAGTATGTGGAGCCTTATAGGTCGGGTAAGTGGGGCGGTAACCATGGTAACAGCGCCATCTTGGTTCAAAGCGCTCATGCGGAGCTGGTTCACTCACTATAGAATAAAGTGACCACTGAGTAACTCATCAACTTTAACTCAAGTTTTCAAGACTTCAAAATGGTTTAGTGTTTTTTTCCTGACTGTAGATATGTCAGTGGGAATTTAATCTACAAGTTCATCAGGTTTTCTTTTCACTATAGTGAAAGAAAAAGATGGATTTCACTCATATTGTAAGTGAAAGTCGTTTTGTATACAACTGTCACAGAGGGGGTTACCGCAGGTGCAGCATGTTAGGCCAAGCAAGATAGTGGTTTGTTTCTTGACTGTGGAGTTTGGTGTAACCGGAAGCTATCTGTGTATTTATGTGTGTGGATATCATATACTTATATATAAATATATATTTACACATATGTATAAAATAGATATACGTTATCATATATATTATCCAATTTTTTTCTTCTGTCCCGACTTTCATCCCTGTATCTACAGAATTTGAACATGTTTAAATGTGCATGTCATAGTGTCAATGAAGCATTTGGCCCCGAGAATATTTGAAATAATCAATGGAAAATTAGGAAAGTTACAGATTACCTAGAATACAGATAGGCTACTATGCCTGCATAAAAAAGTGGGGTTTTTCACCCCAATGTGAAGAAAATGAAATCTAACAAAAAAAGATAAATTATATTGATTTATATATATATATATATATATATATATATATATATATATATATATATATATATATATATATGTATAGTATAATGTGTAAAGGTGAAAGAATATTTTCCTCTTTTGAATATATCCTGGTGACATTCTCTCCCTAACACTGTAACAGCTTAAGAAACATGTTTTCCCCTTGGCCTAGGCCACCCCTTTGACCCTGTTGCCATGGTGACTTATTTTATGACACCCTCCTCTGACCACATACGGTGACCTAGTTACAAACTTTAGGGTTCTTAACCAGTGCCTTATATAGGGTCAGAGAAAAGAACTCATAACATGACTACAATATAAATGTGAAAGATGTTGGCAATAGAGATGTGTGTTTACTAATAGATGAAATGAATCAATTGGGCCTTAAGCAACTAATTTGTGATATTACCAGATTTTCAGAAAACGGATCTATTATTGACTTAATTTTTACCAATATTTCTAGTATCTTGGACTCTGGAGTACTGGTAGATACTTATAGTGATCATCAAATGGTTTATATGATTAAAAAGATGCAATGTATTAAAAAGAGAAAGAAGTGGATTAATGGACGGTCTTATATTAATTATGACCCTGTTGCTTTCAAATCATATTTATTAGTTTCGGATTGGAAAGATTATTTTCTACTAGAAGATTCTAGCGAAAAATGGCTTTTCATCTTAAATATTATTAATAACTTCCTAGATATAGACTGTAAATACCGAAAATTTTCTGTTGATCTGGATAGTGAACCCTGGATAACCAGAGAAGTAATGGAAGTCATAAAAGATAAAAATACCCTGTTAAAAAAGGCAAAAAAACCAAAATCCAATGATGATTGGAGAGCAGCACGGTTGGCTCGAAACAGAGCGAATTATTTGGTAAAGAATGCCCGACAAGTTTATACGGCAGAGCAGCTTAGTATTCATGGGAACGACCACAAAAAATTCTGGCGTATAATAAATAAGATTCTTCCAGGGGCTGAGCGTAATCAAGATGAAATTAGATTAAAAGACAATAACAATGAATTTATTTCGGCCCACGACACTCCAAATTATATAAATGATTATTTTAATGGAATCGGAGAAAATTTGGCCAAGAATATGTTCGTTCCCTGGAAGCCTTATGATATGATAAGAGATCCGGTATTGAATAATATTGTGGTTTCGGAGAGTGATATTGTGAGCATTGCAAGAGAACTTAGTCTAAACAAGCAGTCCATGGTGGAGGGAGTTAATGTTTTAAGGTTCTTCGTGATGTTTTACTTTTTATGCCTGCTATCTTTGTAAATCTTTTTAATAACATATTTTTAAAAGCTGATATTCCGGATAGCTGGAAAACTGCTGTTATTCGCCCAATACCGAAGGGAGGGGACCCTTTCTCATGTGCTAACCTAAGACCTATATCTTTGTTACCTGTAGTCAGTAAAGTAATGGAGAAATTGATACACTCTACCTTAATGAAATATTTGGACGAAAATCAAATTTTAAATAATAACCAGTTTGGATTTAGGCCAGGACACTCGAGCATTGAGGCAGTCAGTAAATTCACAGATGGTATATTAATAGAGCGAAATTTGGGTAAAAATACTTTAGCAGTGTACATTGATTTTATGAAAGCTTTCGATACGGTTAACCACAAAATTCTTTTACAAAAACTAGAAAACTATGGGATAGGGGGCACCCTTTTAGACTGGTTCAGAAATTATCTCTCAAATAGAAATCAATGTGTCAAAACAAATAATGAAATCTCTGAAACTAAAACTATCGTAACCGGAGTCCCCCAGGGATCAATTTTGGGTCCCCTCCTCTTCCTGTTCATGTAATTTTTTCCGTTCCGATGGATGGTTAATTCCGCGGTTGGGGAAAAATTTGGGATGTGGGATCACTATACACCAACATACCAAACGACGAAGGGATCGAAGCCATCAACCAAAAGTTGAAAGCCACCAGAAGTAAACGACTAAATCCGAGCAACGACTCGATCACTGACCTACTAGAACTCGTCCTCAAAAACAATAACATACAGTTCAACGGAAAACACTACCTACAAGTCAGTGGAACAGCAATGGGAACAAGGTTGGCACCCTCATACGCCAACCTATTTATGGAACATTTGGAGATCAGGCTTCTACGAAACCAAGACCTCAAACCAAAAGTGTGGCTACGCTATATTGACGACATCTTTATGATCTGGGAACACGGGGAGGAAGCTCTCATAGAGTGGGTGAAGAACCTCAACAAACAACACCAGACCATAAAATTCACCAGCGAACACTCAAGAAAAGAAATTGCCTTCTTGGACACCCTAGTAACACTGGACGAGGAAACGGGCCAACTATACACGGACCTATACACAAAGCCCACGGATGCCAATACTTATTTGGAATACGACTCGGCGCACCCACCATCTACCAAGAAGAGCCTACCGTACTCATAATTCCTCCGACTGAAAAGAATATGCAAGAAGGACGACGACTACGAGAAACACTGCGAGAGAAAAATGGGGGAATTTGAAAGAAAGGGCTACCCCAAGAAACTCATCAACGAATGCAAAGCAAAAGTAGATATGAAAGAACGAAACCAACTACTACTGGAAAAAAGGAAGGACACCAACAAACAAGAGGGAGTGGTCCTAGTAACCACCTATCAACCCGAAAAAAACACTGTGGGTAAAATAATCACACAGAACTGGGATATCCTGGCACGATCCATCACGACCAAAGAACTGCACAAGAAGAAACTCATCCACGGATACAAACGCCCGAAAAACGTCAAGGATTACCTAGTAAAAGCAAGAACGAACTACAAACCAAGCCACCCTCAGGAAAACAACACCGACCGAACCAAGACGATACCAAAGGCAAAAGAGAAACAGAGAAAAGAACAACCCAACAAACGGGACGACACCGAAGATAAACCAGAAACCAACAAGAAACAGAAAAACAACGAAGTAAAACAAGTGTACCAAGATGAACTGCAAGTACTGTCGCATCCTTAACATGGATGGACAAGTCACATCCCAAACCACGGGACGAAAACACCAAACAAAATGGAATGTGACGTGCAACAGCTCCAACGTAATCTACTGTATCGAGTGCGAATCCTGCAACATGCAGTACGTGGGGCAGACCAAGCGGAAGATCAAGGAACTAATCAGAGAACACCTGAACTGCATCAAAAACAACACAAGGAAGAACGAAATACCAAGCCACTTCAACCAACAAACTCACAACGGTACCCTAGACGTAAAGGTACACATACTGGATTTCATATACAGACACCCTGATTCTAAAGAAGCGGCACGTCTGAGAAATAAAATTGAATTCAACTGGATACACCGGCTAAAAACACACTCTCCACATGGTCTCAACACTCTGGACAACAGGTACGGCTAGTAGTCGCCAGAGATGGTCCGCCCCCGAAAAATGCCACGTCAAAAAATTTTTCCCCAACCGCGGAATTAACCATCCATCGGAACGGAAAAAATTACATGAAAAGTACTGCCCAAATCCAGGGGGACAAATCAAGACGATACTAGGACTACACAGAAATAGAGAGAAAGAAAGGAGTGGTTTTTTGTCTATACTCATGCAAAAAAACAAACGAGGGACTGCAGTATCCTCCTACGGGGAGAAATCCCCGCAGGAAAGACCACAGAAGAATACCTACCACACTTTGCCTGATGAGACTGGATAACAGTCGAAACCACGAGAGAAACACTTAAATCCAACACAAGACATATAACGCTCCGGTGCTGGTTCACCGTAGTGTTATACTGACGAACTTGGCTTTTGTCAGGCACTCACAACGCATTTGCAGGCCTCCTCCCAGCCTTGAACAAAGCTGGGCACGTAGGGATCGACACAACCCCTACGTTGGGCTCTCTGTGTAGAGAACCCATAAGGAACTGTATGGACATCCATACAGCGAGCCTCAGACGAATAGTCGAACGCCCGTTTGAAAAGCGAGCCTCAGACACATAGTCGAACGTCCGGCGGACACAAGCCGGCCGTGCCATATACAACCAACCAATGAAACAAGTGCTGAGGGTCACGTGCACGCCTCAGCCAATCAACGACTCCGAAAGTAGGGTACGCAGCAGGACGCGGGAACCTCCGCGCGTCCTCTTCCCTGGTCTCTCTATTCCGTGGTCGCAAGTGGTGGTTTTGGAAATTGATAAGCCTCGTTACTTCACACATCCCCTCCTCTTCCTGATTTATATCAACGATTTTCATGTATCATAGGAAATACTAACATAATACTATATGCTGACGACACGGTTCTGTATACGCATGGTAATGACCAACATGAATTGTATAGTGTTGTACAAAAAGATTTGGATGTTTTATATACATGGTGTTTGCAAAACAAACTCTCGATAAATATACGTAAAACCAAAAGTATGCTTTTTAATTTTAATAGAGCTAATATACAACCAAACTTAAGTTTATCTTTTAATGAAGTAAATCTGGCCAAGGTTTTTTCATACAAGTATCTAGGTATACATTTAGATACAAACCTCGATTATAGGCACCACATATCGCACATAAACTGTTAGCTATAGAATATATCAACTATCTAAAATGCGCTCTTATCTTACCAAACAGGCTGCTATAAATATATATAAAACTGTAATTCTGCCCCATTTTGACTATGGAGATGTTTTGTACATAAAAAGCCCAATTAAATACTTGTCTACGTTGCAACTACTACAGAACCGTTGTCTCAAGATATGTTTGAAAACCCCAAGATACACATCTATCAAAAATTTGCATTTATTAGGAGGTATACCATATTTAACTAATAGAAGGGATTCACACTTGATGAACTTCATGTATAAAAGGTCTCGAAATCCAAAATATGTTAATCCTGGTACTAGACAAACACGTTTATTTAATGCTCTGGTTTTGACTGTTTTCAAACCAAACTGTGCCGCCTATATGACATCGGTACACTTCAATGGGGGTAATCTGTGGAACTCACAGATTCCCCTAGTCAGAAACACTGAGACTTTTAAAGCTTTTAAATCCCTAACAAAAGCCAAATTGCTTGAGAGTCTAAGGTTTATCTGAAAAGGTTTTCTCTCTCCCAGGTTTTGTGATGTTTGCCTCCTTCTCTTGCAGTGCTCACAATTCTAGTTTTAGTTTTGCTAGGATGTGGTCGTCCCCCTAGTTTATTGTTGTACTTGGTAGTATATGGTTATGACTAAAAACCCCAAAACAAATTTACTTTCTAGGGTTATGTATGGATACCTTTGGGTACTTGCTGAATGTTTTATTTGGTATAAAACATATTTCTTACTCAGCTAAATACTTTGTGATTATTCCCTATAAAATGTGTGTATAGGAAACGCTAAGAAAATCAACTGATATAATAGTTGAAGCCTAATCCTACTTATTGGATGTCGTCTACTCATATATGGTGTTTGAATATGAAAAGATATTATGGTTGTAATCTAACTAAACGAGGACCCAATAAAGATATATAAAAAAAAAAGAAAAAGTTTCAAATCAAAGTATTCAAGGAAAATAAGCATTGTGGACCACAGAAAGATGTATGTGATCTGTCAAATAGGGTATATTGGATTATCTCTGAAGATTTGAGGGTGTACCATGGAAATGAAGTAAGTAAAATATTTGAGGTACGTCCCTTAACATTATAGCACGGACTTGTATTACATGGATTGGAAACCGGCCGCCTATGGCCCGTAGGTGTCGGACTCGGCATTGTCTTCAGGGTTCTCCCTATAGCCAGAAGTCGGCGCTATAGTCGCCGACGTGTTGCCGTTTTTTTACACCATGCGGCGCCACGTTCCTGTCAAAATCAGTCATTTCTCGGTGGCGCCGTCATCTAAAGTCACCCAGACTCTGCCATTAGTTTGGAAAAACCCAGAAGGGCTAGGAATATAACGTTAACTGTTCTGAATAGGTATTATATTGGGGAAGACAGCTAAATACTTTAGAAAGGCCTCATTGAGTGGGAACATTTTTGAAACTTTGACTTTTCACTTGAAAACCTGTCAAAATCAGTCATTTTTCAGTGGCGTCGTTATCTAAAGTCACCCAAACTCTGCCGTTAGTTTGCAAAAACCCAGAAGGGCTAGGAATATAACTTTAACTGTTCTGAATAGGTATTATATTGGGGAAGACAGCTAAATATTTTAGAAAGGCCTCATTGAGTGGGAACATTTTTGAAACTTTGACTTTTCACTGGTGAACCCCCCAAAATCAGTCATTTCTCAGTGGTGCCATCATCTAAAGTCACCCAAACTCTGCCATAATTTTGGAAAAACCCAGAAGGGCTAGGAATATAATTTTAACTGTTCTGAATAGGTATCACATTGGGCAAGACAGCTAAATACTTTAGAAAGGCCTGATTGAGTGGGAACATTTTTGAAACTTTGACATTTCACCGGTGAACACCTCAAAATCAGTCAAAACTCAGTGGCGCCGTCATTTAAAGTCACCCAAACTCTGCCATAAGTTTGGAAAAACCCAGAAGTGCTAGGAATATAATTCTAACTGTTCTGAATAGGTATTATATTGGGGAAGACAGCTAAATACTTTAGAAAGGCCTGATTGAGTGGGAACATTTTTGAATCTTTGACTTTTCACAGGTGAGCCCCTGAAAATCAGTCATTTCTCGGTGGCACCGTCACCAAAGTCACCCAAAGTCACCCATATCCTACATCCCCACATCTCCACATCCACACATCCCTACATCCTACTTTCCCACATCCATACATCCCCACATCCCTAAATCACTACATCCATACATCCCCACATCCTACATCCCTACATCCCCACATCCCTAAATCACTACATCTCAATATCCCTACATCATTACATCCATACATCCCCACATCCTACTTCTCACATCCCCACATCCCTACATCCCACCATCTCCACATTCATATATATCCATACATCCCCACATCCGAACATCTCTACATCATTACATCCATACATCCCCACATCCTACTTCCCAACATCCCACATCCCACATCTCCACATCTATACATCCCCACATCCATACATCCCCACATTATGTGGGATGTATGGATATATGGATGTTGAGATGTAGGATGTAGGGATGTAGGATTTATCTCACCCCTTGTACAAGCTTCGCCATAGAAATAACATTAGGAAAAAATACTCAATGATCACCCCCCTAAAGTGACACTACTACACCACGGCCGTGGTGTAGTGAATGTGAGGTGGATGCTCAACATCCATATATCCATACATGTATCCCACATAATGTGGGGATGTATGGATGTGGAGATGTGGGGATGTATAGATGTGGAGATGTGGGATGTGGGATGTTGGGAAGTAGGATGTGGGGATATATGGATGTAATGATGTAGGGATGTAGGAATGTGGGGAAGTAGGATGTGGGGATGTACGGATATATGGATGTGGAGATATAGGATGTAGGGATGTGGGGATGTAGGATGTGGGGATGTATGGATGTAGGATGTAGGGATGTAGGGATGTGGGTATGTAGGATGTGGGTATGTAGGGCTGGGGGATGTAGGGATGTGGGAAAGTAGGATGTAGGGATGTAGGATAAATGGATGTGGAGATGTGGGGATGTAGGATGCTGGGATGTGGGGATGTAGGCTGTAGGGATGTATGGATGTGGGGATGTAGGATGTAGGGATGTAGGATGTAGGGTAGTATAGTGGAGGGGCAGTATGATGGAGGGGCAGCATAGTGGAAGGGCAGCATGGTTGAGGGGCAGTATGGTGGAGAGGTAGCATGGTGGAGGGGCAGTATGGTGGAGGGGCAGTGTAGTAGAGGGGCAGTATAGTAGAGGGGACAGTATGGTGGAGGGGCAGTATGGTTGAGGGACAGTATGGTGGAGGGGCAGTATGGTGGAGGGGTTGTATGGTAGAGGGGCAGTATGGTGGAGAGACAGTATGGTGGAGGGACAGTATGGTGGAGGGTAAGTATAGTGGAGGGGCAGTATGGTTGAGGGACAGTATGGTGGAGGGGCAGTATGGTTGAGGGACAGTATTGTTGAGTGACAGTATGTGTCAAGAATGCTAGTTCATAAATTTACCACTTGGGAACCAAAAGTTGTGCTTCATTGACACTAGGGGCGCCACTAGAAGTCTGGTAGTTCCAATAAAGGCCACTAGGAGATGTTGAATGCAGCCGAGTCGGACACATCACAGAACAAACACAGAGATAAGCTAGGTTTCCTATCCATAGAGTATAGGTCCGTGATTATAGTATTTGTCTCCTATGTTAACCTGTATTTGCCCCATTAAAATTCAATTTTTTAGATCATAAATGTGCATGAGAACATCATTAGAGTCTACTGCACTCTCTTGTCTTCTAACTAACTTAATTTCATCAATATAATAGGTTAGAATACAGTGATCACGAACCCCCATCATTCTAGCCCATACAAATCCTATGGAGTAAGATGGGGGCGTAAGTTTGTTGTGAACCAGCCGCCATTGTTGCCATGGACACCACTTACCCGACCTATTAGGCCATTCTAGTTTATGCCTGTGAGAAAGCAATTTTCCTGAGATTATGTTATTAGTCTACTGTTAACTATTTGAAATTCAGCCTGATCTTTTCTGCCGTGCCCTTTTGTGGAAGCCGGACGGCGGTTGGTAATTCTTCTCTTTGGGATTTGTGATACTACTTCCAGAGACCACGGTGGTGAAATCTCCCTACGTTATGAAACTGTCATTGACTTTGTTAGAGTCTTCAATATATATCACCAGACCGGATAGAAAATAGGATAAAAAGGCAAAGCGTCACCTACATGTTGTATTCGGTATTTTCTACGGAATCATTTTGAGAGGCATTTATTTCGAACCTGAAGCTCTTTGATCATTGTCGATAAAAATTAGGCATACACGTAAGAACTGGGTTGAGTCCTTTATTTTTTTATTACCAAAAGTGCTTGCTAGTGTTTATATCTATGATATCTTTCACTATATTGGTGGCCGTCAGGTACCAATCCTATTATATAATTATTTAGTTATTGAACTTATGTTGTTATTCACTCTTTACTCTTGATATCTTATAAGATCATAACTTGTGGCCGTAAGGTACAGTTGATATATAGACGAAGGGTCAATCAATTTCTGTGGCCGTAAGGTACAGATCTTATCTTATCTTTTCTGTTTCTTTATCTAGTAAGTTCTCCTACAAGAGTAACTACACAAGTCCCCCCACACCCCGTTATCATATTTCTTTTGTTTCTCACCTTTCAGAAATTGAATTATACCTCTTGTTTTGTCTTGATAATCAAAATTACTTGAGTAAGGCTCTGAAAGGACTAACTGATCCTCTCAGAACTCACAGCCAGTTAGGAATTTTCCTACCTGACTGTCCCATCTCATACTTCATTTTTGGTGAATCTATATATGGATGCCACTGATAGTAATAGCAGCAAGGGACTAGAAATATTACAGTATAATATAAGAAGCCTAAATCCTAATATTGATGTATTTAAATTATGATTATAATATAATTGGTGTGACAGAAACTTGGTTATATAGTAGATTTTCCGATGGTATGGTTAATATTTATGGTAAAAGGATATACAGAGAAAAACAAATTAGCACCGTTCACAGAAGAGCTGCAGGAACACTCAGAAGTTAATAACAAACTAGAATACCTGACTCTTAAAATCTCTAAACCTGGTAATAGATTCATGACAATAATTGTTATGTATAGGCCACCAGGTGAGACTTTAGATTACATGATTGATACCTTGGATGGCATACTTAAATCTGATTGTGTTCGTTATAGTGAGATTTGGATTATAGAAGATTTGAATTGCGATATCTCAGTCCGAAATAACCCTAGAGCTCATAGGTTGTTTGAAGTAGTACGTAATTATGAAATGAAACAACTTATTACTCATATAACACGTCCCAACAAATCCGGAGGATCTATATTAGACTTAATGTTTACAAATAGTGATTTTGTTATTGATAGTGGAATTACAAATGGGTTTATAAGTGATCACTTGCCTACTTATGCAATCAGAAAAAAGATTAAAGTTAAGTCAGAGCATGTCTCTTATATAGGAAGAACATACAATATTATGATAACAATAGCCTAGAGGATTTTGTTTCTAATCATAATTATGATTCTAGAAGTTTGTGGATCAAAAAGCTCTGGGATAGACAATATCTCATCATGAGTAATACAGGATTCCATGTTTATCTTTAAAAAAAAGAGTTCTCACATTTATTTAATTGTTCTTTCGAAATGGGTATTGTACCCAACTTATGGAAAGTTGGAACTGTGGTTGCTATACCTAAAAGTGGGAACCTGAATAAAAGAGAAAACTGGAGACCAATTTCTCTAACCCCTATTCCATTTAGTATCTTAGACAAGCATGTAGTCACAGTTTTAGAAAGTATTATTGAGGAGAAATTGCTTTTAAATAACCGACAATATGGCTTCCGTAAAGGTATCTGTAAAGCTATCTTCGAATTCACAAAGGTGATATATGATGCAAGAAATCGGGGTCTAAATAGGGCGGCAATAGTTATCTTGAATGTCACCGCCTTTAGGGTTAAAACAGACCAGAGTTGTCTCTGATCTTTTTGAAATGCCGCATTGTGTCGATGAGAGTTCCTATATATGACCACCTTCTTATTTGTGTATTGTTTCCTTCGTTATAACTTTTCATAACCGTTTAAAAAATAATAATTTTATCGCATAATAAACTTTTAAATTCCACTTGCAACCAACAGCGCAGATATATCTGCGCTGTAAAAGGTGTCTTAAGAGACGACACCCCTAAGGGGAGTCGTACGTGCTGTTTCTTGATTAATCAACCAAAACACATCAATAATGTTGGGAACACATTGAATCAAGAAAATAACAATTTGTGAAATTTCAAAATGATGTTCAAGAAGGAACGATAGTATACAGTTGTAGGATCTTAAATATCTTACCTAAGACTTGGGGAATAATAATCGTTGAATCGATTGAAAGTCTCTTAGATTCCTGGCTAACTTCGTCATCCTGACAATGGATTTAGTAGAATCGCTTGTTGTGCATTAGCCATAGAAACATGGTAACTTCACACATCTATAACCAGAGGCACATATAACTGACTATAGTTTTAGATAGAAATCTATACATAATCTCACTGAATCGCTGAAGGCTAAAATTACCGCAGGTACTCATTAGATCCTAATGGCAAATTATTAATCTGTCCGATAATTGGCACATGTATACACTCCATTATTACACAAGAAACGAGTACGACTACCTGGGCATTAGATTAGACCAGAATCTCAACTATACTAGACACATCAACAAGGTAATCCAACAAGCCTCACACAAAATAAACATGTTAAAATACATTAGGAAATACTTAACCGTCAAACAGGCAATCAATATCTACAAAAGAGAGATCCGCCCGTACTTAGAATACGGAGACATTCTCTTCAACAGCGCAAGCTGTAAACAACTTTCCAGACTACAGCGATGCCAAAATCGAGGTCTAAGAATGTCTGGAAACTACCGTCCACTAACGCCAACTAAAGAAAGTCATTCACTCTGCCAAACTAACCTGCTAACTGAGAGAAGATTTGCCCACCTGAAAATACTAGCATACAAGAGAGTGAAAACCCCCAATCTGATAGAACATCCCTTCAGACCAACACGCCTATTTGATGCCCCTGTGCTAAAACAGTGAACATAATCTGGCACAACATATACATGACCTCAGTTGAGTACCAGATGAGCTGAAAAGTTTAAGGGGGGATGTTTTTCTAAACGTGAATATACACATAAGATCATTTCTACACCAATAGCAAACAGGTGATGAAATACAGGAACCTATACTATTATATCTCCGATCATGAGGCCAATTTTTGCTCAACGCAAGCACATAAAGACTAAATTAGTAAAGACAACAATAACTGGAAGAAATTTTATTAAACTCAATGATAAAACAATAACAAATCACATGAAAATATATGTAAGTCCCAAAGACGGAACAGACTTAAATTAACATTTGGAAAATTATTTCTATACCTTACTAGATTCTAACTGCCCTGTAAGGGATTTTACGATAACAAGCAAGGGTGGGCAGGAATTACCTAAAGCAATTAAAGACCTAATTGACGATTGAGCATTCTTATTCAAAAATAACTATTTAAGAATAGTCATGTAGATAAGGATATTTTGAATTAAATCAGAAGATTGAGGAAAACTATTAACAAGGAAATTAGGGCTCACAGAACGACCTTAGTGGCCCAAAAGCTAGATGCTAACAAAAATAATCCTAAAATTCTCACTTTACTTGGTTGAGGTGAAGACACCGCCTGCAATACAGAATGCGACATAATTCCAAAAGTCTTAGCTCCTAAGGAAGTGACAGTTCCTGAAGTCATACAAATAATAAAGAATATAGATCCCCCATAAAGCAACTGGTTTAACCTGTTTTGAAAAACTCTGATCAGTTAAAAAGGATACTATTATGTAACCTTGAGATCATAACGAACATGATAAATACAATAATGTCCACAAATATCTTACCGTACTCTCTCCTACATGGAACTATTACGCCATTGCCGAAAACCGGTAGTCCGACTGGATTCTCAAACTGGCGTCCTGTTGTACCCACGATGTCTAAATTAATTGAGAAAGCGATCCAGAAGCAAGTAATCGAGCACTTGGTAGAGAATAGCTTAAAACACCGGAACCAGTTCGGATTCATGCCAGGGCGTTCCACTAATGAGCTAATTTTTCAATTCTATTTTTAGCTCTAGCAATCCTTTTAATCATGACTGGAGTGCTCCATAAATCTTCATGCCCAGAATTATTCTTTAAATACATATTATTTCAATTTAGTGATGAAATATCACTTTGAGAATGTCACTAGATTCACATCGTATATATACTTGAGTTTGATGTGCTGTGCAACAATATTCTCTGAATTAGGTTAACAGGTCGCCACCACTTACTGCCAGTGAGCATGTATTTACTTAAATAGGTTGGTAGATATTGTGACAAACAACTCTTCCTCTTCTGTATTGCAAAAGTCAATGTACTCACAGTTTGTTGGGCTCTATAGGATCTTCATATACTTTCCTGACACTTTTCCACTGCCACATTCGCTAGAGTAGTGTTCTGATAGAGGAGGTTTAAAATTAGGCTAGAGTTGATATCTATTCTGGGCACTAACATCGTGAGTATAAAAACTAGTCTATACTGCAGGTTCTCTGTAATACCAAATATCTAAGAAATCCACAAAATACTTTTTGGGAAATGAAAAGTATGTCTCAATTTCAGTGGCCTATGTTGGTCATTTGTAATACACAGATACCTTGATCTTTGACCTCACTCTGGCTTAATGGTGCATGATGGGGATTTTATCTTTAGGGCTTTATTATGGTATGGTGTCAGGAACCTAAATATATTATTCAAATTAGAATACATGCATATTAGAACAAGTTAAAGAAACTATTTTAAATCCTTACAGGAAATTTGAAGAAATTCTGGGTGGAAACATTCTCTTCGGTGACCTTTACCTTGATAAAAATTATGACGATGACAAAGGCTGATGGTTCAATGATGTCTCAATACATTTCAAAACCCTCAGAAATTTGATGACGTTTGACCTCTAATAAAAGGTCAAATGGACACATTTATATAAAAACGGCGACCATATCTGGAATGGCCCAAGTCTTAGCTTCCATTTGATAATATTGCGGCTATACTTCCATAGACCGAAATGCCAATTTTTCAGTGGCTGGCTCCCTGCCTACATGTAGTACAAATGAAAACGAACATAAATTGTGTTCTAACAGGTAACATTGTCTGGTAAGAGTACTCTCTCGGTTACCATTATACATGCCGGAAAGTCGAACAACCCTTCAAATATCAGTCACCAGCCTGTAAATCATTATTGCGACTTTTGACATCTCAATATTTTCAAGTTTGGAGAGACGTAGGATATCTTGTAGCTACTGCCGACATTTCTTTTCCGTACCCAAACCTAAACGCGAACCATATTCACCACCATGAATATATTCCAAAAAGACCACGGTCTAACAGAAACAATATTCTCAGCATTTTCAAATTTGTTCAGGTAACTATGACTGGATTATTATATAAATCACTACTACAGAACCCTTTAAGAAATCTTCAAACGTTTAATTTGAGACCGACTATGAAGCAACAACAAAGACACTTATTTGTTTTTCATTTTTATATCCACTTCATAATAATAGATTATATTTCACATGAACCTCAATGGATAGTCTGTTTAATTTACATCATAATTAACAGCGAGACTTGTGTATAAGTGTCCTCGTGAGCTCCTCCACTCGAGCCGCTTTATGTCAGCTGCTCGTCCTGAGACTGGATGACTGGCGACACACTCACAGAAACCCATCTCGTCTGGTTCAGAATGATAACGTAGTGAATTCGGAAAGTCAGACAACATGAGGAGGCGCCCAAGTTGATATCTCCATCTTTTTCTCACAAGTCCTTGAAATGTGTATCTCTGTAGATCATCATTGCCAGAGCAAACTATAATGTAAAAGGGGGAAAAGCATTGTATTTGTTGAAGCGAGATTTACAGGTTGAATCTAATTTAGGAAAAAATGTTTTAAATACACTACATACGAATATTCTAGTTTGATCTTAGTGCTAACTTAAATTATCTAAAAAAAACTTAAGATTTTATAATTGTGAGGTTAGATAAAAAGTTTAATTATTTGACAACGAATCAAATCTAAATACTAACATATATGAACAGTTATAAAGATCCTATTCTAATGGTAACTAGTACCATTGATCTCCACTTCTACAAGGGCTTTGACAGAGCTTCACCATTTTCCCACCAGAGGGGTATAACATCAACCTGTCGAAAGCCTGGGACCGCTTAGAACTTCTATTTAAATACTTTAAAGCCTGGCCCCACTGATGCAACGGATTCATAAAATGTCATCATAAACGGTCGGCGAGGGTAATAAAAACGGCTAGTGCGCATGTGCAATTATGTGCGATGCGATAGATCCGTCGCATCACAAATCTTGAAATGTTCATGATGTGTGATGGATTCGTCACATAGGTACCATAAAACATATGCGATGATCGGATCGCACCTGTGGGGCTGGACTTGAATGCGCCAAAGAAAACAAGACAAAGAAAGTTGAATAACTTTGGGTGTAATTAAGGTTTCAGGGAAGAGTTTTTCAATTCAATTATTGCCTTTGTGCCCCTTCAATTGTGTGTTTTTATAACGTGTGCAGATTACACAAGGGATTATGTGATAAACATGGGCATAACACTCTGGAGGAATACTGGACGCCACGCTCGGTAGCCAGCACGCTTTGGACGCCCCGCTTCGTATTTTGGATGCCCCGCTTGGTTTTCGGGAGGTAAAACTCTCACACTCGCGGAGAAGCACGTAACAAACAATGACAAATAATCATATATATTGTTTATCATAAAGCAAAATATAAACCCACAAACTGTTTTTCGCAAAGCTTTAGCTATCTATTGATGTTTATTGGAAGCTCCAGCGTCAATTATTGACAAAGTTCTGACATAGATTTAAAAAAAGGCGTTGAGTCCGTCCGTCATCCGCTGAAAACCGAGGTGTGCTGGCTACGAAGCGTGGCGCCCAGAGACCCTTAGCCTGGCAGCCTAGCCTAGTTAGACTAAAGGCCAGGTAACGGGTTCCAGTTTCGTGGTGCATTATTGGTAACGCCTCCATTTTTCTGTTGCATTGTGGGATTGCGCAACCCTGGCAAACCACCAGTTTCGCTAGTGGTTCCCGGGGTATCCGCTAGTGGGCTCGGCGGAGATATATCCGCTTTGAAAGCATGAGCGCCCTGGCCCTAGGGACAACGGGATGTACTACGGCCTAGTTGAAGGACGTAGGAACCCGTTACCTGTCCCTTATTCTAGGGCAGGGAACCAGTCTAAGAGACCCTCTGGAGCTGCTTCCGGAAGCTAGAAGGCACCCCTGACATACTCTGGCCACCAGAGCTCACTGTGGGCTCTGGTCCGATCTGCAGCCACCTTGAGTGATGTTCTATCTACCAGAATCAGAATCTCTGCTAGAAGAGTGGATCATTCTCCAAACAGATCTTTTTTCGTTCTTGGAGAGTACAGTACTCTCGATGCCCCCTAGTCATCGTAACATTTCATATTGTGTGTATTTTTATAAAGAAACCAGGAAGTTAGACTTTGCTATCAATTAGCATTTACAGTTTATATCAATTAGCATTTACAGTTTATAATCAACTAGGTTAGAAATCATACTTTGCTTCGAGATATTTGTATCGAGAACTTTGGCCTAGAAAGCGATCAGACCTGACCAACCTCGAAGTCGGAGACAGAGGCTGGTGGCCAAGCTACCCATTTTCTGTTTCGATGGTCAAGCCATCTACTGTTACAAATCATTTGGACACATTACTAGTACTTACCTCAATACTGTTAGTGGTGGCATTCCTGGTTCTGCACCTTTTTTGAAACCTTGTAAAAAGAAAAATAAACAATGTAATGCGATTGAAAAAGAAAACCGATAAACAGTCTTTAACAGTGTGAGCATCAGTACATGCTTATTTACTTACACAATCGGGCTATAGTTTCCGGTCTTTAAGGAACAAACCAGGCGTGAGAAATTCAAATAAAACCTGGCCCTGGGAGAAATCAGGTCTAATCCGTCACTGACCAAGAATGCTCAAAATTTACACGAAGCCTGATACGAGATGTCAGCGCTCACTTATTTTAGATTACTCACACCACTGATGAATATCTTAAGTGCTGATTCCACTAACACACAAGATCTAGCGAGATTAGCCACGATTTGGGTGTCTTGCTAAATCGGGCTAGGTTTGAATTATCGTGTGCCTATTTGTCACTCTGTGTCTTGAGATGTCGTAGTGGTGGAGCACCAAAACATACACCCGACACCACGCGGCTATATTTTGCGACAAAGGAGGTACGACATATCGTGACTTTGTAAGATATCAAAAGATATATCACGACAAATCCATTGTGTTGGTGGAAGCAGCCCTTATCATTTTCAACACCCACAAGAATAGAATAATTTTCCGATTTTTTAGCATATGGCTGAGCTAGGTTTTTTGGTCATGTCTCAATTAAGATTAGTATTTCAATCGAAGAAAATGTACATTAGAACCTCTGATTACATTTACTCCAAAGAATATTATTTCGATTCATATCAATTTCAGTATTTTTAGAAATGGTAGTGGCCACTTTTGCTAATTTCAACTAGAAAATGCCTAATGCTACTGACTACATGTGTTTTATTGGAATTCCTGTTTAAAATGTAAAACCTAATAATCCTAAATAGGATTGTACTTCTTAACCCCCCCCCTCCTAAAAACGCAAACTTCTTAGCAATATGTGAGGACTCGAAAACTCTCTCTCTATTACCATACTGTCTTTTTGTAGTTTTTTTTAAATTTCGTGTTTATACGAATTGTGTTTGGGGGCCGGACCCACCGAGGCCGGAGGCGCCAGGAAGCCAGACACGCCGTAGCGGCGATGGGCCGGAACACCCTGTTTCTGATAACAGTTTGTAGCTCCTTTATCGAGGATACAGCTGCGCTGGTGGTGGTTGTACAATGTAGTAAACTAGTATTTAATTTAGTGATCTAAATGAGTGACTCCCAAGACTTCGTCCCGTTACAAACTGGTGTTACTGTTGCTGCTAGCTGCAGAATGACTAGCGATACATCTAGATGCTGCCTAAGGCATGATAGTGTATTGTAACTCGAAGTCCCATCCTAACTTGCAAGAGCTAATGTTAAGAGTCTACTATAATTTAACACCTTTCAATTCCGCAGATCGAGTCAGTGAGTGGGCGATAATATGAGAATTAACTGGATATTTAACTTACCTAAGTAGACTACGACGGGAATGAAGCCCCAATGGAATGTCGTTTTGCCAATATTTATCACAGTCGAGATCCGTTGTTTCATTTCCTTACTGAGCTTCATGATTGTGAATTAGTGGATCCCGTGGATCTCCCTCAGATTGGATTTTCGGAGGACTGAAGGGGAAAATTCACTCTGACCTCTCCGGTGCTGTCTTTCACACTCTTCAAGCACAGTGCACTGTTACTCTGTCACTCCCTAGCAGATCTTTTGTATTTCCGATACCTAGTAATGCGCAGAACCTATGACTGAAGAGTGTTTAAAACCTCGCCACCGGTTGGAGAGCGCTGGGCAACTTGGGCAAGATGGCAGGTGGACGAAAGCAAGACCGACAAATACGAGTGTCATTGAAGGGAGGCGCAAGTTTTGTTGGATGCAAACCAGTGTTTTCAAGAGACTCAAAGTAAGTGAATTAACTCAACGTCATGATTTGCTTAAGAGCAACGTGTGAGCTGCAGAGCATCTATTGTAAATAATGGGCGATAATAGGGAGTCCACGAATTAACACGTGTGAATAACTTGCTGTCAACGTCAGTGGGTGTCGGTGTCACTGTGGGGTCGATCCCATGTGCGGGGTTTTCAGAGAATATAAGGTTTGTCTGATAATCAAGTATATTTAGTTGTGTCAGTCTCGAGTCATATGTTATAAGCAATACACATATTGATTTGGAGAAGTCAGGAGACATACATCAGAAGGGATTTAAGCTATGAGGCCTGTAATTTAAATGATGATGTAGGCCACGGTTCGGCGGCCACAACCCTTCACTGCTTCATGTCTGACTAGTAGTAGTTGTTGATAGCGACTAACTGAGAATATCTTTACGATGTGAACTAGTGAGGATATCTTTGTAATGTGTACTAGTCTAAAAAGGCAACACTGTGTGCAAGGAACACCATAGTCTTCGTCATTGGACAATGCACTATACAATAATTGTGATATTTGATGAAGTTTTTTTCATGTTAACATTCCACCAGATGATTTCTGGAATCTGGATTGGCTTTTTATTTATTGAGTGGTAACTACAATAGGTGGAAACCACTGTTTCGGCTAGTGTGCCTTCTTTATGGGTATGTTGAATGATTGTCAATAATAACTTTTGTTAATAATGATTCATTTAAATACCCATGTATTTTCATCATTCTTCATATAGATTTCTACTCGTGGCGAGTGGCTTCGTTATCAAGGTTCTCAGTGTGAAAAGTGGAGAATGTGTTAGAGAGTTGAAGGGCCACAAAGCAAAGATCACAAGTATTTGCCTTCATCCCAACAACACTTACCAGGTTAGTCAGTATTTCCATTACTAATCCACTAGTTTGAAAAAGTTAGAAATACAATTGGCTCTTAGCTTATATAAGGTATTGAAATAGATTAAAAAGTAGACGAAAGACATCCAAAATAGCATAATTTGCTTACTGAGTAATTACATATCGGCTATGTTATTAGCCAAATTACCAACGTTGAATTCAAGAAATTAAGAAAAAAAGAATCGTCTTTAGATATGGTATTATTGCATATTTCAAATCACATTGATCATTGAATGATTCCAATAGGGATAGACAAAAAGATAAAATACTTTTAAAATCTCCCTGCAGGTTTTAAGCTGCTCACAAGACCAGACAATTATAAAATGGGACTACACAGACGGAGCCGTTTTAAAGGTATCTATCCATTTCACAGTGTCACACTCGTTTCTCAATGGAGAAAGTGGAGCATGACAATCAACATTAACTGTTAATATGTTTTTGCTGAAGTTTCTAACGTTCTGATCGTCGATAAATAAATACAATTTTCTGTAACGTCACCTATAAAGCCTGTCGTTATGATGAACCTATTCCTACTCCGTATCCAAAAGTGACGAGTATAAATTTTATGACATCTACCTGAACGGCAATGGTATCCCTTTTGTGCTTTCATGATTCTCATGTAATGTATGCCATTTTTGAATACTTAAATATTGATTACTCGTTTTATAACACGGATGCCAGTTTTCAATGTTTCCATTGAATTCAATGTTTTCATTTTCAGAACAACAAAATGATTCCTTGTGTAATATTGATATACCAGCTGCTAAATAGCCCAATTCAGCCACAGCCCAGAATTCCCTGCTGAACCTCCCAACTGACCCATGTAAAAACTTGAGCTTTCCCTTGATTCCTACCGTAATGCATATGTAATGCATAAATTCTGTATTGCAAAAAAAATATTTCAATGTTTTTTTCTTACCCCCACTGACAACCCTGCGTTTACCTACAAGGTGAAGTTTGTATTGTTTCTTCTAACGGGTTATATATTATATTTTAAGCGTTACAAATGCCCCAACCGCCTGCATCTACTGACGCCGACTTACCTCCAACACCCGGAGTTTATAGGCATCGCCCAAGTGAGAAAACAAGGTATCTAGTGTATAATCAGTTATATTCGGTAAATGACATAGATCATCTATTTGGAGACATCACTCTATAAAGATAGTAACTGGTATTCGACGACAAAAGCAGGACTGTCCGCAATTTCAAGTGTGGCACTTGATACGGATAACTAACACACATATATGACAGTGTTCATTTCATTGCATTTCCAGAGTGCGATGTGGTGCAGTTTTCACTACCAGCTAAAGACATTGAAGTAAAGTTCAAGAACCTTGAGAAATGGATGCCAGCAGATGCGAGCAAAGTCTCTTTTGGCTGCAAGGTAATGCAACCTGTAATTTGCTTTTAAAATCTGTGTAGGTTTGCCGTTTTGTCAATAGACGTAATATAACAACATGCTGGGATTGATAGTAAAGTATGCCTTCTTTCAATTAGTACAGGAATTTTAGAAATATCTAGTTCAGATAATGTACACAAGACGAACTTCCATTCCTTTAAGAGCTGTTGAAGATTGTATTTTGAAGTTCTGATAGTCTGAGCCAATCACATAGTACACCTAACTAATGCAGGTTTTTATTATATTTCACAACGGTCCACATAATGGCATATACAAGTCACGGGGATGTGCTCTATCATTTTAAATGCTAACCAGATTACATTAACATCAACTTATTACCTCGCTATATGGATGTGTCAGTTAAATTTTATTTGTTGTTTATTTCAGGGCGAGATTGTAGCATGTGTCCGCCAAAAATCACTGGTCGTGAGGTCACTCAAGACGGAGTGCAGGAAAGAGTAAGTGAAGTTACACATGATAAACAATGTATTTGGGATTTTGATAGAGCACTAATGGATTAAAACATGGACCGAGAGCTCTATAATCAAACTTTTGGATATAGTAGATGGCTAAGTAAGTATGCTCCCTCTATGCCAGGACTAAGCTTTTCATTAGTACTTTCACCTGAATTCATCGCATACATACGATCACCACCCTTGTTGTTAATCCCTACATACCCTCAGGGTCCCCTGGGACGTTAAACCACAAACAAACAAACAAACACCACCCTTTTGGTGTAAAAGAACCTTAAGGAAGTCTGGAAAGGACCTGTAATGGTTCACTGGACGTTAAATCAAACAAACATACAAATCATTAATATTAGCTAGTGTACATGTATTTGTTTTTCCGTTACGTCAAAATTCTATTGAAGTAAAGGAATACTGGGATATTTACACATTTATCTGATTTTCCAATTGCAGACACCACCTGAAGTCCAAACAGCATCACGCCGAACATGCGGATGAGTTCACGGTAGTGGCATGTCACCCTCAAGAATTCTGTGTTGCGACTGGAAAAACAAATGGTGCAATTAATTTATGGTAAGTTGTACATTGATAATAATCCTGTGCTAAAATGATGACATTGAGAACTTTTGTTACAACATTTATGGAGTAAATTCCTCTCACAAATGGTGGGAAACATCTTGACATCATTTAAACTCCTGGTCCCCGTCCTAGGCATTCGATTCTCGGAATATCTGAGTATCTTAGATATTAGGATACTTTATATACTTCTCAGGTAAAGCCGTAGGCAGAGTGACAATCGAGTTGCAGTGTGGTATATCCATGAAGTGGGGTGTTGAGTAAGCTCAGTGGTTAAGGTACTGAACTTGCAACACCAAGGTTGTGGGACTTTGTGGTTTCGAGTTCCACTACAAACACCTTTCTTCTTCAACCCTAGTAGTGGTAGATTTACTGCTTTATCAAAGGCCAGTCGTTCTCATGCGGTGTTTATGTGATGTGGCAATTCAAAGAACTCTCCTCATTAAATGTGTAGGGTTGTGATTTCTACCTAAATTCAGCTCATAGATTTGATCACCATTCAACCAAAGTAAGTCAAATAGAACATATTGGACAACTGCATCTAATGAACCTGATAGTGTCATAACAGTCATTCTTTTTGAATTCAGGTATAATTTTATGTCAAATAAGAAGATGGTGACGAACACGCTCCATTGGCATGCCTTGCCTGTCCGCTCCCTGAGTTTCACCACAGAAGGTAGGTAAAATTCAGGTCAACTGACTTTCTAAAAATTATCTACATTACCTCGAGTACATTAGAAAATTGATAAACGAAAAAAAAAAGTTTTCATAATGCCATAGAAATCAATACATACTATAAATCATGTATATCAATTTTGGGAAAAGTTGTATATCAATCTGATATTAATCTGAAAATGTATTTTGCAGGTTCATATCTTCTCTCTGGCGGCCACGAATGCGTGTTAGTCAAATGGCAGCACAACACTCACTTCAAGGACACACTGCCTCGGCTTGGTGCCCCGATCATTCATATCAGCAGCTCACCGGACAACCTTCATTACATCACCTCACACTCTGATAACAGTGAGTTGCCCGCCATTATATCACCGAGAGTGTTGGCCAGATACTAGATCAAATAAAAAGAGAATTTTAAGCATCGGTTGGAATTAGAAGTGTATTTCGCCTCGTTTTTAAAAATCAGATACTAAATCAAACTCAGTCAAGCAACATTAATAACTTCTCAATGAGTACAATAGAAAATCCCTTGAAAAATATCCATTCTGAACAGCACATCTCAGGTTTAGAGATCAAAGTAGAACGTTTAACAGCAAACGTTAAATGACACTGTTGGAGATGTCCTACATATTATGAAATAACGTTTAACATATTCCTTCCCTCCCATACTTTAGACAACTTATAAGAGGGCTTGATAAATGTATTCTTTTCTTCTTGTGAACCATTTTGGACATATTTGCAAATTTGTAGTCGATATGATCACTTCAGCGACTGCTGGTATGTGACTAGATCTCACCCCTCTGCCCTGCAAAATGAGATAATTTATGCATATTTCTTTGTATATGATTTTTCCCGCCTCCAACGGCATCCTCCACACCTCCAAAAGGAAACGAGGACGATGAGGTTTAGGAGATTATTTTTTCTTCACACATTTGCATGGTTGTTAACATGAACGTCATTCTATTCAGGGATGCAAGTTTTCCACTTTTCCAAGGAAATTCATGTTTTCTCTTCCCTTTTATAAAATGATTTTTTCATATATAAAACCAATAAAGTATAAATTGAACCTCATTGAAACAATGGTTTGAACCTCCCTACACACCCTCAGCTCTATTCCATGGCCAACACCGGGGGGTTGGGGTTCTGTGTTTTATAAGCCTATCGAAGGCAATCAATTCCACACGGAAAATATTTCCACCTTTTTGCTGACCACTGACTGACATCCCTGTTTTATGTTCAGGCATCCAGGTGATCAACGCTCAGTTCCGCGTGACGCAGGTGTTCGTCGGTCTAGTTAAGGCCAGGCTGGACGAGGCGCGCACACAGCAAATGCCAGTTGGCCTGCTCGTGGACCCGCGAACGTCGACACTGGTGTTGAACGGCAGACCTGGACATCTTCAGTTCTACAACCTTAATACAGACAAACAGCTCTACAGTGTGAGTAAAACTCAAGTCAGTCTACTGTAGTCCACCTCCACATAAACCAGGATAAAGTGGAACTTTTGTAGTGCTGGACACATTCCTTAGCGTCTTGTCTTTCTTGTAACTCAACAAACAAAAGCAAGTGGTTTAATGATCAGACCTCCACTTTGGCTAGGGACTGCATTTCGTCTTTTGTAACATGGCGCTGTAACCAACCACTGGCGATAGGCGTTCTTATGTGTGTGAAATGTAGGTAGTGAACAAACGAAGTTAACCCGTCTGAGAATAAGACACTCCAGACTTGCATACAGATAGCTCCTAAAAGGAGAAAACCTGCTTATGTTTCCAATATGCAATGCGTCTATAATTGTTCGGCATATCCTGCTGAACTGTCCAAAAGTACAATGAAGTGGAAGAAAATACTTGAAAAATAGTAACAACATGAAAATATTGTTTGAAACTATTCCAGAGAAAGATATAACCAGGTTTTTGAAAGAGGCATGTCTCTGATATTGAAAATAATTGACTGAAAGAAGTGGGGGAAAAAATGAAAAGATTAAATCATTGATGGTGTCTATATACACTTAGGGTCCCCTGGGACGTTAAACCACAAACACAAAAAAAAAGTGAATAATTTCATCCTTTGACAAAAGTACTAGAATACGATGTTCTAATAAAAATGCAAAACAGATGTGAGGATAGATCAGAAACATTGCTTTAGAATCGCAAAACGTGTGTATAACTGAGAGCCTTGTGAGATGACCAAACTATAACAGAACATAAAAGCGACAACATGTGAGGATGTATCGATTACAAACTGATGTGTGTGGCGAACATATTTGGCTGCAGTTGGACATCGTGTGTCAGAACTACATCTCACCGGAGAACCTGCAACGCCCCCTGGTGATGACGGAGCTGGTGAAGGCTGCGTTCAGCGCGGAGGGCAGTTGGCTCGTCACGGTCGAGTGGAGAGACGACAAGGAGACGTCACCAGAACAGCGCCTCAAGTTCTGGTTCTACAACTCCAAACAACAAACGTGAGTATGACAGAGCTGACAGCTTTCCACTTCCCCAAGGGAAACCACCTTTTCTATTTCAGATTATGAGATTCTTTTTCCATGTGTAAAACATAGATAGTATTAACTGAGCCCCATACACACCAATGAAGCAGTGGTTTGAACATCCATACAAACCCTCAGCCCCACACCATAAGTTGATGTAGCAGATTCTTTGTGGAAAATATTTCCATTGTTTTTTTAGTGAATAGCCAATCTTCAATATCGTGAGAACTATGAGTAAGTATGTGCTAACGCTCTGATCGCTAACACTGCAGGTACACACTGAACACTGCTGTGGAGCTGCCGCATACTGACTGTGTGGCCTCAGCCTGCTTCCGCCCGCCTATAACTGACGTGCCCGACCAGTCGCCAACCGTCGTCACCACCAGTCGTGATGGCAGCTTCAAAGTGTGGCAGCTCACGGATGACTCCGACATCTACCGTAAGTGTGGCCACTACATGTATTATCAACCTACTACGAACCTGTCATAATAAAGGTAGAGTCGAGATCGCTATCAAGGAGACTATGGATAGTCATAAACCCCTAAGAGATTACGGAGGAAATAATTCTCAGCATACAAAGTAGTGTGTGAAAACCGGCGGCCATTTTATCTTTTCTTTGATGACTTAAATTTGCAATGCTGTATAATAAATACAACATTAATATGTTTCTAATAAGAGTGTGTGTATCTTTGTATTTGACTCTACGCGAGATTCTCGTTCACGCTCGGATATTACTATGGGTCAACTACATGTTGGATACGTCCACTAGTATCAGAAAAAGGTTGATATTGTGTGTAAGAAAGGCGGAATTATCAGACAAACCCACCGTTATGGTACGGGTCAGCTCGGCTGGGCTAATAGGTTACCTTGAGAATCGATGTTCAAAGTGAATGTTCATTAAATCACGGATATCCTGTCAAGATTAATTTATCAAAGTGTGAGATGTTCTTCTTTAATCCTCTTTTCTTCCGCTTTTACAATAAAAGCATACAAAAAGATTAATAAAGGATATATCACGATTTGAAAAGTACCAAATTTATTCAGTGATGAAAAGGCAATTTCATCCGGGATTTTAGATGGCCTATATCTTAGTCTCAACTCAAATATGTTTCACCAGGATGAACATTTTTTGGACTGAAACTCTCATGATGTTTTATGTCCTCTAAGAAGTACTGAGTGAAATATGTTGAGTAAGGCATTACTCACGACCCATTGTGTTTGGAAAATGATGAATTTATGCTACTGAAATGTTTATATTCCCTGTCCTTCACCATGAAAAGTATATTGTTAGAAATTATGTTATTTATGGAAAGGTGATTCCATGTTCGTCAAGAAAAATGATACGAAAAATCTGTAAAATCTAGTCATTCTTTTCTTATTTACTAGGAGACATATGTCTACCAATAATAGGGATATTTTAAGATTCTCAACATCAGCGAAAGGATTACATGGTTTAGTCTAGCTTACGCCACGATGAATGGACCTATCAACATGCACACGACCATTCACCAGGATGAACTCTTTTGGACTGAAACCTCTTTGATGTTTTATATTGTCCTCTAAGAAGTACTGAGTGATATAGGATAAAGTATTTCTCACAGCCCATTGTCTTTGGTATGCGATGGAGTTATGCTACTGAAATGTTTATACTTCCTGTACTTGTACATAAAAAGTATAATTTTATAAAATTAGTTATTGACGGAAAAATATGTAAAATCAATTCCATTTTTCTAGGAGAAATAGGTGTATCCGTAATATGGATTGCCCAAGCTATTCAAGTTAAGCCAAAAGGATGTACATGGTTTTTGAGTTACTATTATTACATTTGAAACATGACCTTTCACAAGGATGAAATCTCTTGGACTGACACTGATGATGTTTCACATTGTCCTCTAAGAAGTACTGAGTGAAGTAGTTTGAGCCATAATTAATTGCAATATCTGAAGTTCACCTGATGCAGGTCAAAATGCGGGCTGAAATGATGTGTCAGAACTATTATCCAACTATTATATACTACTATCAAGACTAAAATTAAAACTTTTGATGTTGGTTTGTTAAATTTCCACAAGAAACTAATAGGCATGGTTTTTTTTCCGGATTTTTTGCCTCGTAAGAGTCATTCTTCAGATGTTTATCCAAGGAGAATATTTCTTAAAGGGATGGGGTTGGGGAGGTTAAAAATTTAACCTGAAATATGGTGAGAAATATTTACGCAATTCTGGCCATTGAACTCTCAGCTGAGAACAGGAGAGTACCCGAAAATGGAGTAACTTCTGGGGGCTACACCCCTTGAGCCCCCATTGGGGCACTCCCTCGACCCTGTTGAGGCCTGCCGATTATACAGGATTTTTTTCAATTTTCCAGTACCAGAGCTGTACTAAGACTGAATTACTAAAATTTTGAATGCCTTGCCTCCTCTATTTTTGATTTCACATAGATTCGCCCATACTCACTAGAATCCTACGTGTTGTGTTTGTCCACAGGCTCACGGTCCTGCTGGTCATGTAAGTCGGTCGGATCCTACCACAACATGGCTGCCGGCGCTGCCCACTTCTCGGAGGACGGGTCTCTTCTCGCCGTTGTCTTTGACTCTACTCTAACCCTATGGGATCCTGACACTAACGCCCTACGACAGGCCTTCCCCTTCAAAAACCCCATACAGTAAGTGTGTCTTTGGTGCGTTTGCTAGGCAGCCCCCATGAAGAACGTCATCAGATAAGCATTACTCAATAGAAGTAGATGTAACTACTTACCAAAGGTTTCTTGTCGAGCGTCTTTGAATTTAGTAAAATTCTGTTGGTTGTTAACTTGAGCTATATCTACAGATCTATGAAAAAAATATGACTTTTCACAGGGATGAAATCTCTTGGACTGACACTGATGATGTTTCATATTGTCCTCTAAGAAGTACTGAGTGAAAGAAGTGGCCTCAATGTGCATCTCAAAATGAGTTTGAATGACCCCCTGTACATTTACCAGTTGCGGTACCTAGTGTTTAGTTTGTTAGGAAGGATGATTTTATCATGATCACCTTATTCTGCTTATGAAGATATACGGTAACCATGATAAATTAGGGTTCTCGTCTATGCACAAGGAATTGTATTTTTGAGACAAGTTTTTATGTAATTTTATAATGAAGATATGTATCGAATAATAACAACATCGTGTAAACAAGAATCTAAACGATGTTTAGGATAATGTACACCCAGAATTGAATGCAAAATCATACAGGTTAACCGCCGCTTGTTATTCAGTATGAATAAAGTTTAAAAAAAAAAAATCTTTTCGAGATGTGCTTTAGCAGGTAATTTGTCAGATAATGATGCCAGCAAACATTAATGTTGCTAAAACTTCTTCCAGATACGTGCTGTTTGGATCTTATACTAGCTCTCACCTAGTTGCCATAGCGACAGACTCTAAGTTGAGCGTGGTGAACTTGTTGACATGTTCGGTCTGTTGGAGCGTGACGCTGAGTGTGACGGCCGTCTGTCGACATGACGTCACCGGTCACGTGGCCGTCTTCACTACCAGTAACCAGCGTGAGTAACAATTTTTGTCAGTTTGATGTTCAGATTTATACCCTATATAATGTAAAGTAACTTGTATGTGCATATGATTGTTCAATGTACAAGCTTTACACCACCTTTCACGAGGATGAACATATTTGGACTGAAACCGTGATGTTTTATATTGTCCGCTAAGAAGTACTTAGTGCTAAAGATAATCTTCAAAATAACCTGTTGCTCAAAGCTATAAAATTGCCACTTAGGTGAAGAAAAATCAATGTTTGAATGTCAAAGCCATATTTGCAAGTGTGTGTAATACTGTTTAGACTGGTGTTGTCATAGACTATCACATTGAAATTTTGGTAAAAAGATCATTGGGTAATTCATTTGCCTCGAATATAAATGAATTGTTATTTTGCATATCAATGACAAACATGCATCTCGGTACTCTATAAGTTTTCGGTACCTAGTGTTTTATTTGTTAAAAGGGATGATATCCATATTGGGATTTAATGTCTTGGAATTTTTGTTTAGGGAATCATAAAAGGTATAAATATTTCCATATAGCCGATAGGGACGTTGCTACTGAGACATTTTGAATATGACATTTCTGAGTTACTCTTAGTCCAAATGTGACATTTCACTAGGATGAACTCTTTTGGACTGAAACTCTAATGATGTTTTATATTGTCCTCTAAGAAGTACTGAGTGATATAGGATAATCTTCCGAATACATTTTGTATTGCAAGATTTGATGGTATGAAATTGCCCCTTAAGTAAAAGTCTTGAATGTTGAAGTCATATTGGTATATTTGTTCTCATCATAATTATGGTGAAGTGGGAGGTGGGTGATTCCCTCGTCTAGAACATAAAATTGAAAGCTATTTTGCCTCTTGATCTATATCAAACATGACCTTCACCAGGATGAACTCTGTTGGACTGAAACTAATGATGTTTCATATTGTCCTCTAAGAAGTACTGAGTGAAGTTGGTTGCTTCAACATGCATTTCTAAATGACTTGGATGATCCACAGTATGCTTAAAGTTGTGGTACCTTATGTTTCATTTGTTAGAAGGGATGATATTCATATTGGAATTTTTGTTGAGGGACACATGAAAGGTATAAATATTTTATAGCCGATAGGGACGTTGCTACTGAGACATTTTGAATATGACATTTCTGAGTTACTCTTAGTCCAAATGTGACATTTCACTAGGATGAACTCTTTTGGACTGAAACTCTAATGATGTTTTATATTGTCCTCTAAGAAGTACTGAGTGATATAGGATAATCTTCCGAATACCTTTTGTATTGCAAGATTTGATGGTATGAAATTGCCCCTTTAGTGAAAAAGGTTAGAATGTCCAAGTAATATTTGTACATTTGTTTTCATTGTCATTGTGAAGTGGGAGGTGGGTGATTCCTTCGTCTAGAATATAAAAGGAAAGTTATTTTGTCTCTCGAGCTATATCAAACATGACCTTTCACCAGGATGAACTCTGTTGGACTGAAACTAATGATGTTTCATATTGTCCTCTAAGAAGTACTGAGTGAAGTAAGTTGCCTCAATGTGCATCTCAAAATTACTTCTTTTTTTCAAAAAAAGATTTTTATTTATAGTGGCAGTCCCACCACTTCCAGAATGACCCACAGTATATTTACCAGTTTCGCTACCTAATGCTTCATTTCTTAGGAGGGATGATTTTCACATTCAGAAATCATTGTCAAAGGGCATTTAGAAGGTATTTCCTAGTAGCAGGTATACAACATTTCTTGGTTACTTTTGTTACATTACAAACATGGTGTTTCACTAGGATGAACTCTCTTGGACTGAAACTAATGATGTTTCATTTTGTCCTCTAAGAAGTACTGAGTGAAGTAGCACAGTTTACCTCTGATGGAAAACGGCCCAAGGATGAAAGATGATTTTTGCAAGGATATAATTGTTTAATTATAAATCCGATGTACATCAGTCATAGGATAGGAATATGTCTCTCATAACCAGGATATTGTTTGTTTATTCAGTTTTTAGCTGCTGATCAGTTAAGACTAACTATTTTGGGGTTACATAGTCTAAAGTTCTTTTTGTTCACTATGATGATCACTTTAAACTGAATATCAATGATCTTTCAAAATCAAGTGCTAAGAAGTACTGAGTGAACGAATAATCTTAACAACTCCACAACCACTAGGCAATTAATGATGGAAATTCTGAGTAGTACTGAGTGTAGGCAAATAGTCTTTAGTGCAATGATTTTTAGGATATGCATAGAAGCAATATTTAATGTTTGGCTATATAAACCTGTAGCTATATTTAATTAAAAACAGGTAAATCTTTCTTCTTGTGATAGTTGAGTGAAAGTGGTTGATTTCAAACTGTTGATTGTTTACTTTAGCTATATCTACAGATCTATGAAAGAAATATGACTTCACTAGGATGAACTCTTTTGTTTGACCCTGATGATGTCTAATATTGTCCTCTAAGAAGTACTGAGTGATGTTATTTGCCTCAATGTGCATCAGAATATGACTTGAATGGCCCTCTATACATTTACCAGTTTCAGTACCTAGTGTTTAATTTGTTAAGAGGGATGGTTTTCACAAAATTGTTATTGAAGGATGCAAGAAAGGTATACATATTTCCTTGTAGCCGAAAGGGATGTTACTACAATACATTTTGAAGGCAACATTTCTGAGTAACTTTTATTACATTCCAAACATGACCTTTCACTAGGATGAAATCTCTTGGACTGAAACTTAAATGATGTTTCACATTGTCCTCTAAGAAGTACTGAGTGAAGTCAGTAGCCTCAATGTGCATCTCAAAATTAGTTGAATGGTCCTCTTTACATTTAGCAGTTTCAGTGCCTAGTGTTTAGTTTGTTAGGAGGGATGATTTTCACGTTAGAAATTATTAGTGAAGGATTCACGAAAGCGATAAATGTTTCCTTGTAGCTGATAGGGATGTTACTAAAAGAAAAAGTGTTCTATTTGTTAGAAGAGATGATATTCAATTGTTGTTGAAGGATGCACTAAATGTATGAATATTATAATGTAGCAGATAAGGATTTACCCAAAAAGACATTTTGAAGGCGAAAATTTCTGAGTTGCTGCTCCAGTCCAAATGTAACAGTTCTCTAGGATGAACTTTCTTGGACTGAAACTCTAATGATGTTTTATATTGTCCTCTAAGAAGTACTGAGTGAATTTGGTCACCTTAATATGGATCGCAGAATGGCTAGTGTCACCTTTATTATATAACTCTAAACAATTTTCATACCTTGTGAATTTTTGTCCTGATTTTAAATTATCAGGAGAGACATCTTTCGCATTAAGAACTTTAAAAAACAAAAGAAAACTCACAAAACGTATACTTCTTTCTCCTAGCTGGTGGCACTTGAACAACAATGTTTCTGAGTTATTTCCCTTATTTTTCAAACTTGACATATCACTAGGATGAACTCCTATGGACTGAAACTTACATGATGTTTCATATTGTCCTCTAAGAAGTACTGAGTGAAGAATCTCATATACACACATATACATATGTAAGGGAGCAGTCTCACGAAATAGGTAAGAATAGAAAGATATCACCCATTCTGGTAACACATCATATGAAAAATCACATAATTGGAAGGTCTTTGGTCTAATAAGTATTTGCCTGATTTTTTTCCAGTGCTGGTCTTCGACCTGAATTTACCAAAGCCCGTTTTTCAAATGGACGATGTGTCTAGTGTGAAGGTGAATGCTGCCATCTTTGTCCCTCACACACGCCCGATTGCGGCTGATGATCGGTTACCATGGCATCACTCCTCACAACTCTACTTCCTAAATGAAAATCAGGTAAGACTGAAGATCCAAGCACAGATCAATATTTTATGCCGTTGGGCATAAATAAGAATTTAGATTGAGAGTTCTTGTGATTAAAGTAAGATCATATGACCGTATATTTTCCTTTATACCTCAATGTTACTGTAGTGAGAGATGAAAACAAAATGCATGAGAGAAATCAGTTTTATGAATGAATTAATTAAATGACCTGGAACGTAGCAACTGAACTTGCATTTCACGATGATCCTATCTAATGTCTTCTCAAAGTTCCATGTTGGATGATAAAAATGAAAACCAAGTAAAGTTGTCACGTGAAGATGTCATTTTATTCTATCTTTTGGTAGGCTATACGTATTGCCATAAAGCAAAGACATTTCACAGTGATGGAAGTCTTTTGGACTGAAATTCTTCTGTTTCGTATTGTCTTCTGAGAAGTACCTAGTGAAATTGATCAGCATATTCAGTTACTGCTTTGTTTTACAGATATTTGTCTGAAGTATAATAAGAAGGCTGCATAGTTTAGTTCTAAATTTGATTTTATGTGTAACAGTAGAAGTAACTCCTGCATATTAAGCAATTTTGTTTAGGATAGAGACATTATTTGGAAGTCCTGGTCCTACAAGCTGAAAATATTCTTTCACTGGGATGAACTTGTTAGGACTGAAATCCTGATGTTTTATATTGTCCTCTAAGAAGTACTGAGTGATATAAGATAATCTTCAAAATACCCCTTGTATTGCCTGATTTTTTTCTCAAAGCTATAAAATTGCCACTTTAGTGAGAAATCATTTTTGAATGTTGAAGCTATATTTGTATGAGTGTGTATAGCACTGTTTAGACATTGTAATCGAGGTGAAGTGAGAGGTGGGTGATTTATTTGTCTAGAATATAAAGGAAATGCAAATTGCCTATCAATCTATGACAGAAATGACCTTTCACTAGTATGAACTCTCTTTGACACTGATGATATTTTATATTGTCCTCTAAGAAGTACTGAGTAAAGTTGATGTGCATCTATGTACACTTTAAGTTTAGGTACCTAGTGTTTCATTTGTTAGAGGGATAATTGTCAATGAGGGATGCACAGAGTATAAAAATTTCCATATAGCCGATAGGGATGTTGAAGACATTTTGAATATGACATTTCTGAGTTACTCTTAGTCCAAATGTGACATTTCACTAGGATGAACTCTTTTGGACTGAAACTCTAATGATGTTTTATATTGCCCTCTAAGAAGTACTGAGTGATATAGGATAATCTTCCGAATACCTTTTGTATTGCAAGATTTGATGGTATGAAATTGCCCCTTAAGTAAAAAGTCTTATATGTCGGAAGTCATATTGGTATATTTATTCTCATCATAATTATGGTGAAGTGGGAGGTGGGTGATTCCTTCGTCTAGAATATAAAAGGAAAGCTATTTTGCCTCTTGATCTATATCAAACATGACCTTCACCAGGATGAACTCTGTTGGACTGAAACTAATGATGTTTTATATTGTCCTCTAAGAAGTACTGAGTGAAGTTGGTTGCTTCAACATGCATCTCTAAATGACTTGGATGACCCACAGTATGCTTAAAGTTGTGGTACCTTATGTTTCATTTGTTAGAAGGGATGATATTCATATTGGAATTTTTGTTGAGGGACACATGAAAGGTATAGATATTTCTGTATAGCCGATGGGGACGTTGCTACTGAGACATTTTGAATATGACATTTCTGAGTTACTCTTAGTCCAAATGTGACATTTCACTAGGATGAACTCTTTTGGACTGAAACTCTAATGATGTTTTATATTGTCCTCTAAGAAGTACTGAGTGATATAGGATAATCTTCCAAATACCTTTTGTATTGCAAGATTTGATGGTATGAAATTGCCCCTTAAGTAAAAAGTCTTGAATGTCGGAAGTCATATTGGTATATTTGTTCTCATCATAATTATGGTGAAGTGGGAGGTGGGTGATTCCTTCGTCTAGAATATAAAAGGAAAGCTATTTTGCCTCTTGATCTATATCAAACATGACCTTCACCAGGATGAACTCTGTTGGACTGAAACTAATGATGTTTCATATTGTCCTCTAAGAAGTACTGAGTGAAGTTGGTTGCTTCAACATGCATTTCTAAATGACTTGGATGACCCACAGTATACTTAGAGTTGTGGTACCTTATGTTTCATTTGTTAGAAGGGATGATATTCATATTGGAATTTTTGTTGAGGAACACATGAAAGGTATAGATATTTCCATATAGCCGATAGGGACGTTGCTACTGCGACATTTTGAATATGACATTTCTGAGTTACTCTTAATACAAATGTGACATTTCACTAGGATGAACTCTTTTGGACTGAAACTTTAATGATGTTTTATATTGTCCTCTAAGAAGTACTGAGTGATATAGGATAATTTTCCGAATACCTTTTGTATTGCAAGATTTGATGGTATGAAATTGCCCCTTAAGTAAAAAGTCTTATATGTCGGAAGTCATATTGGTATATTTGTTCTCATCATAATTATGGTGAAGTGGCAGGTGGGTGATTCCTTGGTCTAGAATATAAAAGGAAAGTATTTTGCCTCGTGATCTATATCAAACATGACCTTCACCAGGATGAACTCTGTTGGACTGAAACTAATGATGTTTCATATTGTCCTCTAAGAAGTACTGAGTGAAGTTGGTTGCTTCAACATGCATTTCTAAATGACTTGGATGACCCACAGTATGCTTAGAGTTGTGGTACCTTATGTTTCATTTGTTAGAAGGGATGATATTCATATTGGAATTTTTGTTGAGGGACACATGAAAGGTATAAATATTTCCATATAGCCGATAGGGACGTTGCTACTGAGACATTTTGAATATGACATTTCTGAGTTACTCTTAGTCCAAATGTGACATTTCACTAGGATGAACTCTTTTGGACTGAAACTAATGATGTTTTATATTGTCCTCTAAGAAGTACTGAGTGATATAGGATAATCTTCCGAATACCTTTTGTATTGCAAGATTTGATGGTATGAAATTGCCCCTTTAGTAAAAAGTCTTGAATGTCGGAAGTCATATTGGTATATTTGTTCTCATCATAATTATGGTGAAGTGGGAGGTGGGTGATTCCTTCGTCTAGAATATAAAAGGAAAGCTATTTTGCCTCTTGATCTATATCAAACATGACCTTCACCAGGATGAACTCTGTTGGACTGAAACTAATGATGTTTCATATTGTCCTCTAAGAAGTACTAAGTGAAGTTGGTTGCTTCAACATGCATTTCTAAATGACTTGGATGACCCACAGTATACTTAGAGTTGTAGTACCTTATGTTTCATTTGTTAGAAGGGATGATATTCATATTGAAATTTTTGTTGAGGGACACATGAAAGGTATAGATATTTCTGTATAGCCGGTGGGGACGTTGCTACTGAGACATTTTGAATATGACATTTCTGAGTTACTCTTAGTCCAAATGTGACATTTCACTAGGATGAACTCTTTTGGACTGAAACTCTAATGATGTTTTATATTGTCCTCTAAGAAGTACTGAGTGATATAGGATAATCTTCCGAATACCTTTTGTATTGCAAGATTTGATGGTATGAAATTGCCCCTTAAGTAAAAAGTCTTGAATGTCGGAAGTCATATTGGTATATTTGTTCTCATCATAATTATGGTGAAGTGGGAGGTGGGTGATTCCTTCGTCTAGAATATAAAAGGAAAGCTATTTTGCCTCTTGATCTATATCAAACATGACCTTCACCAGGATGAACTCTGTTGGACTGAAACTAATGATGTTTCATATTGTCCTCTAAGAAGTACTGAGTGAAGTTGGTTGCTTCAACATGCATTTCTAAATGACTTGGATGACCCACAGTATACTTAGAGTTGTGGTACCTTATGTTTCATTTGTTAAAAGGGATGATATTCATATTGGAATTTTTGTTGAGGGACACATGAAAGGTATAGATATTTCCATATAGCCGATAGGGACGTTGCTACTGTGACATTTTGAATATGACATTTCTGAGTTACTCTTAATCCAAATGTGACATTTCACTAGGATGAACTCTTTTGGACTGAAACTTTAATGATGTTTTATATTGTCCTCTAAGAAGTACTGAGTGATATAGGATAATTTTCCGAATACCTATTGTATTGCAAGATTTGATGGTATGAAATTGCCCCTTAAGTAAAAAGTCTTATATGTCGGAAGTCATATTGGTATATTTGTTCTCATCATAATTATGGTGAAGTGGCAGGTGGGTGATTCCTTGGTCTAGAATATAAAAGGAAAGCTATTTTGCCTCTTGATCTATATCAAACATGACCTTCACCAGGATGAACTCTGTTGGACTGAAACTAATGATGTTTCATATTGTCCTCTAAGAAGTACTGAGTGAAGTTGGTTGCTTCAACATGCATTTCTAAATGACTTGGATGACCCACAGTATGCTTAGAGTTGTGGTACCTTATGTTTCATTTGTTAGAAGGGATGATATTCATATTGGAATTTTTGTTGAGGGACACATGAAAGGTATAAATATTTCCATATAGCCGATAGGGACGTTGCTACTGAGACATTTTGAATATGACATTTCTGAGTTACTCTTAGTCCAAATGTGACATTTCACTAGGATGAACTCTTTTGGACTGAAACTCTAATGATGTTTTATATTGTCCTCTAAGAAGTACTGAGTGATATAGGATAATCTTCCGAATACCTTTTGTATTGCAAGATTTGATGGTATGAAATTGCCCCTTTAGTAAAAAGTCTTGAATGTCGGAAGTCATATTGGTATATTTGTTCTCATCATAATTATGGTGAAGTGGGAGGTGGGTGATTCCTTCGTCTAGAATATAAAAGGAAAGCTATTTTGCCTCTTGATCTATATCAAACATGACCTTCACCAGGATGAACTCTGTTGGACTGAAACTAATGATGTTTCATATTGTCCTCTAAGAAGTACTGAGTGAAGTTGGTTGCTTCAACATGCATTTCTAAATGACTTGGATGACCCACAGTATACTTAGAGTTGTGGTACCTTATGTTTCATTTGTTAGAAGGGATGATATTCATATTGGAATTTTTGTTGAGGGACACATGAAAGGTATAGATATTTCCATATAGCCGATAGGGACGTTGCTACTGAGACATTTTGAATATGACATTTCTGAGTTACTCTTAGTCCAAATGTGACATTTCACTAGGATGAACTCTTTTGGACTGAAACTCTAATGATGTTTTATATTGTCCTCTAAGAAGTACTGAGTGATATAGGATAATTTTCCGAATACCTATTGTATTGCAAGATTTGATGGTATGAAATTGCCCCTTAAGTAAAAAGTCTTATATGTCGGAAGTCATATTGGTATATTTGTTCTCATCATAATTATGGTGAAGTGGCAGGTGGGTGATTCCTTGGTCTAGAATATAAAAGGAAAGTATTTTGCCTCGTGATCTATATCAAACATGACCTTCACCAGGATGAACTCTGTTGGACTGAAACTAATGATGTTTCATATTGTCCTCTAAGAAGTACTGAGTGAAGTTGGTTGCTTCAACATGCATTTCTAAATGACTTGGATGACCCACAGTATGCTTAGAGTTGTGGTACCTTATGTTTCATTTGTTAGAAGGGATGATATTCATATTGGAATTTTTGTTGAGGGACACATGAAAGGTATAAATATTTCCATATAGCCGATAGGGACGTTGCTACTGAGACATTTTGAATATGACATTTCTGAGTTACTCTTAGTCCAAATGTGACATTTCACTAGGATGAACTCTTTTGGACTGAAACTAATGATGTTTTATATTGTCCTCTAAGAAGTACTGAGTGATATAGGATAATCTTCCGAATACCTTTTGTATTGCAAGATTTGATGGTATGAAATTGCCCCTTTAGTAAAAAGTCTTGAATGTCGGAAGTCATATTGGTATATTTGTTCTCATCATAATTATGGTGAAGTGGGAGGTGGGTGATTCCTTCGTCTAGAATATAAAAGGAAAGCTATTTTGCCTCTTGATCTATATCAAACATGACCTTCACCAGGATGAACTCTGTTGGACTGAAACTAATGATGTTTCATATTGTCCTCTAAGAAGTACTAAGTGAAGTTGGTTGCTTCAACATGCATCTCTAAATGACTTGCATGACCCACAGTATGCTTAGAGTTGTGGTACCTTATGTTTCATTTGTTAGAAGGGATGATATTCATATTGGAATTTTTGTTGAGGGACACATGAAAGGTATAGATATTTCCATTTAGCCAATAGGGATGTTGCTACTGAAATATTTTGAATATGACATTTCTGAGTTACTCTTAGTCCAAATGTGACATTTCACTAGGATGAACTCTTTTGGACTGAAACTCTAATGATGTTTTATATTGTCCTCTAAGAAGTACTGAGTGATATAGGATAATTTTCCGAATACCTTTTGTATTGCAAGATTTGATGGTATGAAATTGCCCCTTAAGTAAAAAGTCTTATATGTCGGAAGTCATATTGGTATATTTGTTCTCATCATAATTATGGTGAAGTGGCAGGTGGGTGATTCCTTGGTCTAGAATATAAAAGGAAAGCTATTTTGCCTCTTGATCTATATCAAACATGACCTTCACCAGGATGAACTCTGTTGGACTGAAACTAATGATGTTTCATATTGTCCTCTAAGAAGTACTGAGTGAAGTTGGTTGCTTCAACATGCATTTCTAAATGACTTGGATGATCCACAGTATGCTTAGAGTTGTGGTACCTTATGTTTCATTTGTTAGAAGGGATGATATTCATATTGGAATTTTTGTTGAGGGACACATGAAAGGTATAAATATTTTATAGCCGATAGGGACGTTGCTACTGAGACATTTTGAATATGACATTTCTGAGTTACTCTTAGTCCAAATGTGACATTTCACTAGGATGAACTCTTTTGGACTGAAACTCTAATGATGTTTTATATTGTCCTCTAAGAAGTACTGAGTGATATAGGATAATCTTCCGAATACCTTTTGTATTGCAAGATTTGATGGTATGAAATTGCCCCTTAAGTAAAAAGTCTTGAATGTCGGAAGTCATATTGGTATATTTGTTCTCATCATAATTATGGTGAAGTGGCAGGTGGGTGATTCCTTCGTCTAGAATATAAAAGGAAAGCTATTTTGCCTCGTGATCTATATCAAACATGACCTTCACCAGGATGAACTCTGTTGGACTGAAACTAATGATGTTTCATATTGTCCTCTAAGAAGTACTGAGTGAAGTTGGTTGCTTCAACATGCATCTCTAAATGACTTGCATGACCCACAGTATGCTTAAAGTTGTGGTACCTTATGTTTCATTTGTTAGAAGGGATGATATTCATATTGGAATTTTTGTTGAGGGACACATGAAAGGTATAAATATTTCCATTTAGCCAATAGGGATGTTGCTACTGAAATATTTTGAATATGACATTTCTGAGTTACTCTTAGTCCAAATGTGACATTTCACTAGGATGAACTCTTTTGGACTGAAACTCTAATGATGTTTCATATTGTCCTCTAAGAAGTACTGAGTGAAGTAAATGGCATCAATGAGCATCTCAAAATTACTTCTTTTTTCAAAAAAGATTTGTATTTATACTGGAGGTCCTGTGTTGGAGTGTTCATCTCCACACCTTCAGGACGACCCTTAGTATATTTACCAGTTTCTGTACCTAATGCTTCCATTTGTTAGGAGAGATGATTTTCAAATTGTTATCAAAGGGCATTTGGAAGGGATAGAGGTATCCTAGCAGCAGGAAAATTACTTTTTGTTACATCTGGAACATGGTGTTTTACTAGGAAAAACTCTCATAGACTGAAGCTAATATTCTGTAATGTCCTTTAAGAAGTATTGAGTGAAGTAGCACAGTTGACTCTGATTGAAAATGGGTAAAAGATGATTTTGTGAGGATATATTTGTAAAACATAGATCAGACATACATCAGTTGTAGGTATTTGTCTCTGAAAACAGGGAGATTGTTCATTCAATTTTTAGCTGCTGATCAGTTAAGGCTAACTATTTTGTGTGTACATAATCTAAAGTTCTTTTTGTTCACTATGATGATCACTTTAAACTGAAACTCAATGATCTTACAAAATCATGTCCTCTAAGAAGTACTGAGTGAACAAATAATCCACACAACTCCACAACCACTGGGCCATTATAGATGGAAATTCTACCTATTCTTGGTCTAAATTGGCAGAATGGAGGGATGTGTTTAACATGCATGAATTCATAAGTGGATTTACCAGACAGAGCCTGGCTCCAAAAACAGAGATGACAGTGTTCCACTTTTCCCAGGATGCTTTCTTTTGGAGGTGGGGTGGGGGTTGGGGGAGGGGGTCAGTTCCCATGGTGGTGACCTTTGTTGTTAAACAAATAACAATCTTTACATGAAAACTACGGAGCACCATGGTTAAAATTTGACAGGAAGTTGATAGTTCAATGGTTGCATATGGCTTTCCCGGAGGTGTCAGCCACGTCTCAGTAGTTCACTTCACCAAGGAAATCCTTGTTTTTATTTCCAGTTTATCCAGTTTTGTCTTTTATGAACCAAGAATAGAAGAGATTGAGGCTATTCACGACAACAAAACTGGTATTAATCCCTTATACAGCCTCAGCCCCATTCCATGGCCAGAATTCATGTGTTTTCCATGTTTTCCTAGTCTCTCTGAGGCAATGCATTTCTGATCTCAACTGACATCCCTGTTAATAGTGTCCCTAATTCGCAGTTGTAAATTAAACACTTGTTTGATTTTGTTCCAGGAGTTGCTGACTGTGACAGCAGAACACGAAGGAACTGAAGGTCAGGTGAAGGTCACAGATCACGTGCCAGAGACGCCGTTCAGCTTCCTCCTGTCAGAAGAACGCCGACGGAAGTTACAGACCGTCAAATCACAAACCTACCACGGGCTGCACGGGAAACCTGGTGTGGAGTTCCTTAAAGAGGTAAGCGTCAAGACATCAGTATTTCACACCCATCCGCGGATTTCTATTTTCGTCCGCCATGGGCGTTTTTGTTAATGAGTTTAAACCGGTGAGAATTTTTCTTTTCAGTGCCAAGCTTGAGTTTTTACATAGACTGAACTTTCAATGTTGTATGCTTTTGATGACCTATTTTCTATATAAAAAAAAGTACTTATCATTCAAAATGCAGTTTTTCCTGAATGTGTTTTTAAAACGCCGACGACTTTTGGTTATAATTGCTCTAATGGCCTTCATCTTACCTTGACAGATGCTGAACACGCCCGCACATGTGCTGCCACCTGTTAGCGGCCTGTGTGCCTCCTTCATGGAACGATTGATGATCACCAAATCCTCATCAAGGTAAGATCTACCCCTGACTGTACAACAGCATGGGGGTGGAATATGAACAACCTTCTTTCGTATAAGCCCACTTTTGGCGTGGAACTGTTTATCCAAACAATCCAAAATAGGTCTTTATACTCGTATTGATTGACAATGAATAATGCGATCTGACTGGAACAAGCAAATAAGGAACAAACTGCACACCATTCATTCAACTTTGAATAGGAAGAGAAATGGTAGGAATTAAGTGGTAGTGAACAAGTGATGTTGACCCATCGGAAACTAGGTTATTCCAGGGTTACCCAAGAATACCTCCTATAAGTAGAAAATATCCCAGTAGGCCAAGAACGCAATGTGCCCACAGCTGTTCAACATATTCTGCTGAGGCTGTCAAAGAGAATAAGAAAATAAAAGAATGTACTTGAAAAATAGTATTGAGGCTATTCCAAAGAAAGATATTCTCTTGGGTTGTTTATAGAATATCTGAAAATATTGAATATAACTTACTAGACTTAGTCTACGAAAGAGGAACGCTTAAATCATTTATGATCCCTATATATCCTCAGGGTTCCCTGGGACATTGAACCACCAAGAAATAAACGATGGAAGAGTTCAGTTCTTTATCTCATTCCTGGCACAAGTTTATCCATGGGAATAATATGAAAAAAATATATGGAACGTTCAGCCACATAAAGTGGCAATACTATGCCATAGTCGTGGGGGAGTTATGGGAGATAACGTCACCCTTCTTTGTCTCGATGATGATTGTGGCACATCCAAATTTGGATGTGTATTTTTAAATACGATTCTCGATCCAGTTCTATATAAGTAACCAACTACCTACTCGTTGAGATGGCTTGGATATCTGCTATACAGAGGCCTTTATTGTACTCTTTATTGTGCAAATAATAATAACAAAAATCGTATATCTCTCGACCAAAAACACACTTGTTAGTGCTTGGCCGTATCATACCGAAAATAGTCAACATCGTGAAGGATTTGTGTTTGTAGCTACTAGAAAGACCGTTTGTTTTATGATACAGCCCATTCATATTTCATGTCGTATGATGGACATGTTATTAGTACCCAGGAGAAAAATGGCAAGTGAATTCTTGTTACATTTTCCCTGTGGACCCTTTCCATCAATCCAGTCGTATACATGTATTTGCGATATGGATTCAAATGTTTCTTGTTTTTCTGTACTGCAGTGTTAAAGAGTACTCCGAAGAAAAGGAAGACGAGGATGACAGTGGAGACGAAAAGGATGAAACTGATTCTGAATCCGACATGGAGGTAGATGTTATCAAACCAAAAACATCCGGATATGACGTCACATCTGCGTTTGAGTCAGAGACAGAGCCGAAGAAAGCGCCCGTCCTAGACTACTCCCAAGTCGATACCAACATGCTAACCTGGGTAGAATCCTTGTGACAACAGCCACGTATTAGATTTGTTGAAGATATATAATGTACTGAACTTGTACTTTTATCAAAGATGTAGTAAAACTCATGAGAAACTGCTACAAAAGCCCCGTTTATTGAATACACCTGTATACTGGATTCAATTATTAACAATTTATCAGCATCAACACTGCATTCTTGTAGCGGTTATTCGTAAACAATCATATGTCGATTAGCTCAAGTGATTGGATAACTGTTTAGTTAATGGCAACTGTTAATACATGTACACTACAAGGCAAATAAAGGATATCAAAAGACCCTTATTGAGAAATCTTGTAGATATAATTATCTCAACCATGGTATTTTTTCTTTATTGAATTAACATCATAAAAAAATATAAATATGTATTACTTGGTGTGTAAAACTACTCCTCAGGTGTTGGGTAGTTTTCATTTTTAACCTGAAGAATAAACTAGCCAGTGTCAAGGAATTAAAACTAGGGTTGGTACATTTACAAAGTAAGACTGGTCAACAAAATTTACTTGTAAAAGGGGTTTGTTTTGGTTGCTACATGATCCTTTAGCAACCAGTACCCTGTATACAGTTCATTATTTTACCTGTGTGCATATGGACATGGTTAGAGAAATAGGTGCAACATTGAAGTATTGGGGAGAGAATTCGGCTATTTGGTGTTTAAGGCTAGTTGTACTCCGGAGAAAGAACAAACCTGAATTACATTATTGTATAAAATCCTCAGACATTACAACCAGGGATCACCACCACCCAGTGTTTGTTTTATGTAAAGGGTTCACTTGTTTGTCAGCCACAGTATTATCTACTGTGGTGTTAACTAGCATTAACAGCTGTAACAAAGTAAAGCGGTGGGCTCATTCACAACCGCAATACTATCTAAAAGGCGAATAGCATATCTCCTTTGTCGTGACACAGCGTGAGATATAAACAACCTGCTGTTTAATACTTTACGGGTTCTACACCTGTGCAAATCTCGTAGGATTTGATACTGTGATATCCAGCTTCTACCCAAGAGCAAGATTAAAGGTGGTTACTAAACCTGGGCATCACTCAAACGAGAGACGGTTACCATGGAGGTTCAGTTTCTTCTCATTGGATTCGCTCTGTTGGTTCCCGCTCTGGGAAATGGCGTAGGGTACATTATTGGTGGTGATGAGGTCATTGATGCGGAACAGTGGCCATGGCAGTGCTCTCTTAGAAGTTACGGCAGCCATAGCTGTGGGGCCTCAGTGATAAGTTCCACATGGTTGGTCACCGCGGCTCATTGCATCTCAGGCACGTAAGTGAATTAAAACTCGTGAAACTTATATATGGTTGGGATGTCAAAGATGAAGGAAAACATTGTATGTTCCTCTTTGATGAAAGAGTGGGAGATTATTTTAAAAAGTTCGGGTTTTATACCGTCGGTGAATCATTTGCTGTAAACCACTTGGCAGCCAGCTAACAAGCCATTGCCAACTGCTTATGTATGATACAAATATGTCAAGCACCAGTGGGTCGAAGATGTGGTTCAGTCAAGTGGTTGGTAATGGTCAGCTGGACACTCCTCCATGGCACTATGGCACTGGCTCCTGCATCTTACCAATGTCGCAGAGTAGGCATGCAGATACTAAAGGGATACTGTTTGCGGCACGCCGAATGTCTCCATAACATCTCCTTAACATCTACAGCATGTCTGAGCGCGTCACATGCTCAAAAATCGACATTAGTAGCAGGGGAATGGGGAAGAGCAATAATTCTGAAATCGACGACAATAGCAATATATTTATCTCCTGAGTTTAAATAATGCCTTTATTTACTGTGAGGGGACCACCCTTATACGTATCTATTCTAATGAAATAACAATCATGTGTTAAAACCTACACCTATGCACAAAGGCGTTTTGTTCCTGTCTGATCTGTCCATACTCTTTTGGAATAGACAAATGGAATACCATATAAAAATTCGCTAATATAGTACAATATTAACACTCTACAACTAGGTCTGGGAGGTCTATCCGCTGTGGTTCTCTTGATAGACTCTACGGTGGTGTTCTACGAGATGTTCTGGAGGTCATTCGGGTAGGTATATATTCCAGCATCCTTATTTGACTCAACCTAGTCACTTCAACCTTCCCTAGCGATACAACATGAAAATAACGATACTTCACGATACGATCCGATATTACAGGAGCAACGCTTTTCGCACATTTCTAGGAGCAACGACTCCCAGGTGTGGTTTACTGAAATGTGCCTGCCTTCATATCCACCCTCAAATAACACATCCTAGCAGCCGATTTTACGTTCTGGGTTGCATTTAGCCTAGAAGACAATCACTTAAGAAAGTAATACGCCAAATATAGTGAACTGATTAAATGGTAAAGGTAACATTTTGAACTGATAATGTACTAGACATTCGTCTAAGGGCGCAATGGTACTAGTGCAAAATCAACCATTGGACAATCACCGCAGGGATCAGTGAATCTAGGGTAAATTGCTTAATAGATATAATTCCTACTCGGGGACACTTGTTCTCTAGGTATTTGTCAAACGGAGGTAATGCTCCTACATGGAAATTTTTGGGCAATCCTACAATAGGTAATGAGCTAACTGGACAGTCATCTACTGGATGATATGGATAATAAGGACAATTGTCCAGGAGGCAGTTCTTTTGGCGGCAGTCGTTCTGGAGTCAACATACCGAGAAAATAGTTCAGTTGGACGATTTCCAGAGGGAAATAGTCATGGGACAAATTTCTAGGGGGAAAACGCCATAAGAGGCAATCATCTGGTGTTTACAATCATGATGACACCTCCTGAACCAGGCACTGCACTTATAATCAAATATTGAAATAACGTTAACCTGCACTGGAGGCTATAAAGTGCACATGCAGAAGGAGGAGCTGCGGTTAGCCATCTTTAAAGTAATCACACTGCTGTTAAAGATCATGCTACATATATTACCTTGAGTAATTTGAGTGTGGACATTTGTGGACTCATTTTGGAGCCTGCCCACCGACACCAAGAGACAGACAGTTAGCCTTAGTGCTTTGAGGCTATATGCTATAAGGCATAACCTGTATATATGCCTTGTTACTCTGCAAAGAAAAAAATCTAATAAATGTTTTTCCTATCCAAATGTCCATCTCTTCTTAAATTGCTGTTATTTCACAATTATCATTGATCTTGTCAGATATTATGAGGTCTTAAAATCTGTTTAAGCATGAATCATATGGACAAGGAGAGGGTTCATATCCCAATGACATAGCAGTGATAAGAGTCGATGAGCTGCCACTCAGTACTGTCATCAAACCAGTTACCATGGCAACAACAGAGGCTGCTGGGAACCCTGACTGTCATATCACAGGCTGGGGCGATACAGCATGTGAGTAGAAACCCAAAGTTTTCCTTAGACTTACAGAGGGAGATGATTGCTGGAATATATATATATATTTGAAAAGCCTACCAAGGACCTGATAAACAGTGAGATGAACAAACCTTTTGCTACAGATAAGTATGTCTCTTAAGATATATTCAGGCAACATAGGTAAATTTTTAGATTACCCCTTGGCTGACCAAGGTTATGAATTGCTCAAATTCTTAACTCTTTTTCACAAAAGAAAATAGGCCTTCTATGACTTACCATTGAAACATTGATGTTTTATTTACAAAATATGCTGATTCACATTCGGTATCTTTTTATTCTGATAGATATTGAGGATAAAAACAATATTGAGAATCACACAAAAATAACATTTTTGAATAAATTCTAACCTATATTTTACCATTTAAACCTTCACTAACTATCCTGCGATTTACCATTCAATTTGCTTTCTATTGCTTCCATGTTTCAGACTTTGCAGGTAAGTTCAATTGCTATACATATATCAGTAGTTTGATAAGACTATTTCCTCAATCAAGCCACTAAAATGCTATGCTTCCAGCATTGACATAGTATGGTTTTAGGCGACTTTAATGTCAACCTGAATTACCACGCTACTAAGAAATATAAAATTATGAAGGAATTATCAAATTGACACTAGCTTTTCTATGTTAAAACTGGGAACACCTCCATAACAAAATACCGCCAGATTAAGATAAACCATATATATACTAATTCAACGAGCCTTTTTTTCTGGTACTTGCAACTGCTTTATAAGTGACCATGTCACTAGGAATACAACAATTAAAGGCTGAATTTGTTTAAAAAAAAAAAAACTCCCAGAAAGTTTTGGCAACCCCAAATGCTTTTGCCATAGTCTAAATCAATTATAGAAGCCGAAACAGATAACTGTCAGTTATATAGTATTCAAGACAGCAGTGGGATGGTAGTTCGTTTGATGATTTGCTGGTTCTCTTGAATAAACAATATAATGAAATTGCTAGTGATATAACTGCACCACCTCTCCCTCTCTGCAGTGTTGCCGATTACCTTTTATCTGAGGATAATGTGGAAGTCTACCTAAATGAAATTGACCTAGATAGAACTATTGAACTAATAAATGAAATCAAGGTAAGTAAGGGATCTGGAGTCTTAAACTTGAGTAGTAGTATCATAAAGTTGGCTTTCATGGCCAATCCTGTAGTCCTACAATGTATAGTTAACAGAATTATTAGTGCAGGCCATTTTCCTGGAATCTGATGTAAAGGTGTCATCACCCCCATTCCCAACAAGGTAAGCCTGAACTGGCCCAAGATCTTCAACCAATATCTGGCTTGAGCACTAATGTTATCAAAACTGGTAGAATGTGAATTTCATCACCAAATGTTATGTCAACTTCTGTCGAATAAACAATTTTCTGAGTTCCAATTTGGATTCCTGCCTGGTCGTTTGACAGGCCAGGCTTTTTTTTAGCTTTTGTCCTGGATTATAGAGGCTAGGGATAGGAAAAAGTTTGGGCTGTGCCTCTTTTTGGATCTCCAGAAGGCATTTGATTGTGTTGAACATGATCCCATGCTGGAGATCCTTGCAAGAGTCCCAAACAACCCACAGATTATTCAGATTTTTCTCTTGTATTTTAGTCAGAGGGAACAGCCGACTAGGATAAATGATTGTATGTCTGGCTGCTTGAAGGTCACAAAGGGTGTACCACAGGGCTCCTTAATGGGCCCTGTCTTGTTCATTCTGTATAAAATCGGTTTTCTGGACATTATCAGAAATTCCCGCTATTTGTTATATGCGGACGATTTTGTACTGTTTTTGTCTGGGCAAGACATTGATGTAATGGTCAGCATCCTTGCTACAAGAGGATCTCTCAAACCTGACGGTATGGTTTAAGGGATATCAGGAGTATCAGGATGCACTAAATATTGTGGGATTTCCTAGATAAGGAGACTCAACTGATTGTGAGCAGAAATAAGTTTTAATCAGCTTTAAAAGGTGTGGTGCTGTAGAATTGGTACTGTCCTATATTGTATTTTTTCTTTCTTTCTTTATTTTTTCCCTGTTGGGATATGTACTTCTGGATACTTAGAAGAATGGGCTGGAAGTACTTTTTTCTTCAGTTTGGTATGGTCAGCTTCCTTGTGCTCTGTTGTGTGTGACTTTGTATGAAGATTAACTCTAATGAGACTCCTGGTGGAAATCTTTTGGAATTCTCATGTCCTTGTTTTGTTTCTTGCGTATGTGCTTCGGTATATTGGATGGATGCCTATAATGTACTCGTTGGAGTTCCTAGATTTGTCCGGGCTGTCTACTATGTATCCTACTACTCAAGGTGCTAATAGTCTGATGTTACTGTTATGTAGTAATGTTTGTACTTGTCTTTCTTACATCCTTGTGATATGACAACAATGCTGAAAATCAATTATACCATAGAGAGTCTTTCTCGACAATAAACACTTAAACGACAAAAAAAGAAATGGAAACTATATGTAAGTTGATGCTTTACTTAGGACATATTACTATAAGATTGGATATATATCACAATCATGATTGATTTTACCATATCATATCATCATAGGGTTTTGCGGTGGTGTCTTAAAGTTAAACTGCTCCATTAAGAGTACTTAGGTAAGATGACAATTTAAAGAGAAATACTTAAATCTGTTCGTCATCATACTTCTTTGTGTATGACATAATTCTAATAGAGATGATGATTTTTCTTGTCTACTTGTAGTTGTTATATTGTGAGAGTAAGGAACATCATGAACAAAAGTGCTGTCTTATTCCTAGGAGACACATACCTGTCATACATGCTGCAAGAGGCAAAGGTCAACGTGTATACACAAGAGGAATGTATGGAGGACTGGGGTTCGACCATCAATGACGGCCACGTCTGCCTCGGAGATAAAGAAAATGGAAGAGGCTCATGCAGTGTAAGTTTGAAGTCTTGTTATTAGTTATTTCAATAGTACAAAGTTAAAATACAGGATGATAAAACATTATCAATATAAGAAGTAACATTCTCACATTCCTTTTTGAAAATTGATCTTCATACACCGATAAAATCAGCAAAAAGCCATATCATTATTATTACTCATATTGGTTTTTTCACTGCGATTAAGAAGTTCTACAAGATTTCAAATATGGGTAATTGGTCTCACTGTGTCTCACAGGGTGACAGCGGGGGCCCGCTGGTGTGCAGGATTGGCACAGACTATCAGCTCGTCGGGGTGACGTCGTGGGGCGTGGCCAGCTGCAGCACAGACTATCCCTCAGTCTACAGCAGGGTCTCCTACTTCAGGGACTGGATCCGTGAAAAGACTGGCATCTAAGCAAGCATTACACCACTGAATTAGCAAATAAATATATGCTCTACATCTTCATACAATTCCATGTGTTTGCAAAGTTTTTTTTTACAGAATTTTTTATTGAGATTGAGTCCATATTATAATTGATATGAATAAAGTGGGGTAAACCATCAGCAAATTCATTAGTGCTGATTTCCATCGGTTCCCATACCAATACAAGTTTAGATATTATTTATTTGCAATCAATGATGGTACATTGCTTTTCTATGCAATTTGTTATATCTTTGAGTAATGATTAATCAATCAAACAGTCCACTAAACAACACATGGCAGCCAACATAAACCTAAAAGATATGAGAACAAGTCTCCCACGTTATCACATTCTGAATTTATCACCTATTGTTGTGCTTCTCAAATACCTCCTTATTTACTTTAAGAAAATCTAGGCCTATCTGATAAGATCTTGACCCCAAAAAGCCTTCATGATAGCTCTTTTATTATAGATGAAGCCAAATTTTCGCAATGAAGTCTTATATATCATTCTAAACTATTTATGATAACGATATATTTTGTATTTCACTTTATTGATAATATAATTTTATTTTATTCTATTCATCATGTTAAACAATGTCCCGATGAAATATAAAAGCAGAGAAGAAATGCAGCATGCAGTGAGAGAGTGGGAAAGGTGCCAACTGATATCCACTTACAATCTAATCAACATATATTGTGAGATTAAACATCTAGAGCCATCTGTGAACTTGTGAAATGCTCTCATTTGCCTTATATCTCCCAGACTAGATGCACTTTTGCATCAGTTTCTGGCTCTGAAATGCAAAACCTGCATGCAGCATCATATCTTGTAGTAGTCATATTGTGTGGAATAACATGGTAAGTACGATCATTTCATATACCGGGTATGACTACAAATATATTTTTTTGTGTATTTCTGGAGAGTATACCAAAAATTAGAGTTTGATGATAACAGTTCAATAACAAGAGGGGAATACTGGGGATATATGTCGGAAAAGATCTAATATGGACTAATGAGAGGATATGATAGGCTTCTGATTTTTATGTATAACACCTTTTACATATGACAAAATTAGTTCTAAGTTGCCACACATCAGAAAATTCTCTTGATCAACAGCTCCTAATGTCAGATCTTTGTGATTATGTTGGTAGGGGCAAGGAGAGATGCTGTGACGGTATCGGGTGCTTCACAAATGACTATCCATTTGATGAGATGCCCCTGCCGAAATGTTTAGAGGACATCCAGCCATCGTGCCAGGTGTTTACACGCAGCAACCCCACAGAGGGACAGGTCATAACACCGACAACTATACCGTAAGACACGCAGTGGCATCAATGTATTTATCATACCCCCAAATAAAAAACACCATAGGCTTAACATGGAGTAACTTTATGCGATGGGGCGTGGCATGAAATGTTCATGTGCGATCTAAAATCGTATATAGACAGTTTCAAGAAAGTATTTGAATTTATAGTGTATTCATAACTAATGTGCATATGTTTTATATCATGTTTTATATCCCAGTAAAAATCCATGATTTACTGCCTCCAATGCTCGTGAAAAGTATTGCTGCGTATTTTTGAGTCTGTATTGTACTCATTGTCACATAATGTACATACTATAACATATTCAGCACTCACGCTGCTTTCCTACTCCAGACCAGCCTTCATGGAAGACAAACCTGTGGTGATCGTGGCGCACGGATACGTCAACTGGATAGGTATCTGGTGGATGGATGACTTCAGGGATGCATTGCTCTTAAAGGTGAGAAAATTAAATTCACGAAATTCAAAATATGATATTTAGTTACAAGTCACTATATTTTGATTCCGCCATCTTTGAAGATTTAAAGATTCGATGTATATATGGACACATGTATTAGTATCATTGATGAAAATCTACTCATTTAATGGAATAATCACCATACTATTTATTTCAGATTCATTATATTTGATTTGGTTGGCAGAGACTTTAGTATAAAACATACCGGGGGTAGATCATGGAATTACATCTTTCATCTTCCCAGTATACATTTACTCTCATGCTGCAAATAGGCACAACTCTATTTATTCATTATTTCTATCCAAACTTTACATATGAACTTTCGCCCCGTCGGATACATGTGTACTCTCCCACGATGATTACACGTGTACTTTTCCATCGATGTTACCTAATCTAGTCTGGCTACAAGATTACCGTTCACATGGAATGCAATACAATGGTGACAAACCATGAGGCTAAGAAAAATATTCTGTCTTAGAAATTTGTTTTATTACCAATGCTAACAGACGAAGAAAAAAGCACAATGTCTTACCTGAAATTCTTATCTAGAAAGCATATTGCAAACACTTTACTTACGAGGTGATGTCATTAAACCTAACGGATGACGTATATCCCAAAACAGTCGGTTTTGAAAGACCTTCTCTTTTTACAGCGACGATTTTATATCGTCGCTGTCCGATGAAAGGTAAATTCATAATTCAAATCATATATATACGATTCAAATCATATGTATAAAAAAAGAACTCGAAAAAAACCCCTCATACATATGGTTTCTCCTAAGCTCTCCTCGAAATCAGCCTCTACAGACCGATAAGCTATTGTTAGCCAGTGGTGCAACCAGTGGTACAACTGGTATCTACGAGGGCTCTGTCTATAGATATGTCTCACTTGCCCTATGTTTAACATTGGAGCCTATGCGCGTGCCGTGACTCCGGATTGTGCAATGGCAGAAACTGATGCTGTGCTGGAATGTATGAAGGTGGGTTTCAGGCACCCCCTATCATATAAATGGGAACTCTGCACCTTTATCATTGGCATTGCTCTAAGATATCTGTTGGCGAGGGAGGCAGATATGGAGGAGGGGGAGGGAGGGTTGGAGGAAGGTTGGGAGGGAGGGAGGGGACCTTTTGCATTGGCGCTGTTCCGTCAACGACGGATGTTTATTTGCTACTTGTTTCGGTTTCCCATCACATTTCTTCATTACATATAGACTAGAATGGTATATACAGAATGGAACGCACAGACCAAGGAAGTGTAGTCTCTCCACTTCTTTGGCACATACCATGATTAATAACATTCATAAGCGATACTCACGGACTTGGATAGGTCCGTGCTATATTTCATAGAAACGCCCATTTACCTTACGCACCACTTGACCTATAGACGACAGAACCATTGTTAGTTCACGAAACAGTTACTAGGTGGTCGGGGGACAAACCTGTATTCTGCCTCTTTGTTCTTACGAAATTCAACTGCCTTTCAATATTTCACCATGGTTCCCTTGACAATTGAAGGATTGATACAGCCGGCGGTACAATAATGAAACATTTTGGTTTACAATAGCAATGTTACAAGGTAGTTATGCATACAATTGGTGCGGGGTGTTTGACAGTAGTGTATTTTGAGAAGGTGGGAGTTTCCTCATTTTCCCAATAGTTTTAGTTTTCTGCTAACCTGCTAACTCTCTACACCCATCCCAAAGCAGGATGACATAATGATTAAACCCAAGACATGATATTTTCCATATGGAACACTTTATATAAATAAGTGAGCAAGGCTAAAGTTGTGACATTTTCCAATTATCACTCACTTCTTTTGCACCTCCATTAGTGAAGAACACCTACTTTTCCACCTCCATTAGAGAAGAACATCTACTCGGGGGGGCGTCATGGCGGCGCCCATGGATCATAGGCTATATGCCGTATAGTATTGTGATAAGATACCCATTACATCTAACACAACCTTCTCTGTATTGCAGTATGACGTTAACGTCATCCTGGCCACGTGGTCTAAGGGCGCCATCACACTGGACTACCGCCAGGCGGCGTCCAACACGCGTGTCGCGGGGGCACAGTTCGGACTGGTGGCCAAGCATCTGGTGGAGAGAGAAGGGGTCGATCCGAGCGATATATGGTGCGTGGGGCACAGTCTAGGAGGTCACGTGTGTGGACATGCTGGCATGACCTTCAAACTTGGCAAGGTCACCGGTGAGAGCATTCTAAGTATTCAAATGTCAACCCCCTCAAAATGAAGATACCCGTGATCAAAACACCATAAACTTTCGTTTTTGGTATCGTTTGCTTCTATTGAAGTGTACTTTACTACAATCCTCTCGATTTAGGGTGTCTCAAATCTGCAATGACAGTTGATAAGTGTATCAAAACTATGCATTTGAGAGATCAGAGATTCACACATAATATAAAACCTATATAGGCAAACTACTGAGCACCACTCTCCAAGAAATGGTCTATTGAGCATAGGTATCTGCAGTTTTAGCGGGGTCACTTTGGATCATTACACATCTTTTTTACTATCAACTCTACTAGAAATGAAATAACATGGGTTCATTCTCAACTGCTTCTAAGTTTGAATGTCAATTCATCTTTGTATAGTGATTAGTATTTCCACATAGTATAGTATTTCCACTGGCCGACCATGATGAGCTGTTGAGACAAATCCATTCATCAAAGCATAGCATAGGTTCATTTTATTACCGCAGGGTAATTAACATGGAAGTACATGAGCACTCTTGGAGTGAGAATTGGTTACGTTATTACAGGAAAGATTAGATCCAACCTATACCTTTAAAAGAGATATCTGAGATCAGTCATATATTTACATCATACACTTCAGCACTGGACCCTGCAGGCCCATGTTTTGAGGACAAGGATTGGCATGTTGGTGTCAACCCCACTGCAGCTGATTTTGTTGATATCTGGCACACAAATGGAAACGTCAACCTCATCAGATCTTTTGGAACTCTCAAGGTACAGAACCTTTTTCTTTTTATTGTCAGCTTTTGCATGGCTATTCTTTCGCCTTCTGACTATGTTCCAATGGTAGACTGCTGGAATACAATATCTACACGAAACCATATATACGTATACGATTCCTATAAGGCCCAGCGTCCACCTACTATGATAGACATTTAAGTTTTCCTTATTGCACGCTATTTTGAGTGCCTAGAGGTAGAGCGAGACACTCAAAATAGTTTTGATAGTAGGCGTCTACGTTCGAGAGAAAACTTTCAACTGAAGCGTCCTCATACCAAATTAAATAAGAAGTCTGAGAACAGGGGAGCCTCCTGTAGAATTCTCAATCACCAGAATTAAAGAAGTGAAAAACTAAAACCTATTTTAAACACGGAATAAAACATTCCATCTATACTGAACAAATGTCCATCTTAGAATTGAAAGAATAGCACGACACATGTTGAACTGGTATTTATCATTGTAAAGATTATTGACTTACAAAACTGTTAAAATACGACCAACAGATTGTTGTGACCCACATCTTTGTCCTCATCTCTTCATATAGTATCATCCTCATCTTATCATTATTATTGTTATAATGATTGTTATAATTTAGTATACAAAAGGCCGGAATAGAATGTGAATTTTCAGGGAGACCTTCTTGATACGATCTGGCAAAAATTGAAAACCAAATGTTGTGTTTGAATCTGTGACCAATAAACATCACATCAAAAAAGAATTATGACCTAGCCATATATGATTTCCATCGTTCTTTTTACACTCGAAAAAATACTGACTCGTTTTATTCATGCTGGTTTTATATTTCATTTTAATTCACCAGCGCCTGGGACATGTGGACTTCTACCCTAACGGGGGTGGCTCTCAACCAGGCTGCCTGATCGACCCTTATACTAAGCGGATTAGACTAACAGAAAAAACAGAGTACACTTCTGGTAATATATCAATTTATCTTCTTCCTATGCATCACTCAGATAATAAACCCACCCCCTAATATATAAATAGACAATAATCGATGATTTTATGGACAGGCGGCTGTAAACCACGAGAGGTTGACGCGTAGTAATACACGAGCGCTAGCTGATCCACCGTTTGTTGTATTTATCATCCATCTTTTCAAATAAATCAAACCCCGTTATTGCCATGTTAAAGGGTATAACAATACGGACTATTTCTTTACTCTATAACACTGTGGTGGTCGCCGCCTGTCTAGCAGGTTGGATGACCCCAATCCGGAACGCTAGTTCCAGGCAGGATCCCACCCTACGCACTTACGTAGGTTGGTTCGGTTTTCGGTTAGTTTGCACAGACCTATTCACACATAACACAACAACGTCACTTAATAAACAAGGATGTTTATTAATCACTTACTTCCCGGAAAGATCTGGAAGATCTTCCCTACAAGTACAGTACCCTAGCACATAGGTGCTAGGTAACGCTGGATAGGCCAATCCGGAAGATCAGCCTAACCACCAGGAAGGTTACGAGAACCCGCCTGCAAAGTGAGGGCCCAAGGATCCGTTCCGTAGAAGGGACGCGCGAGGACAGCCTGTCGACCTACTGTGAACGCTGAGTATATATACTAAGCGTTACGTAATCCCGGTCTCCACCGCGCCACTCTCGTGTGCGGCGTTGTCCGGAATCACTACACAGTAAGGATCGGCATATCGCGCCACCTTCCGTGAAACAAACGAACACTGCTGGATTCCCGTCCCACTACATTACCCCTCCCAGTTTTTACTAAGGGGGGGAACCAAGGCAGCCATTTTGCTGCTAAGGGACTACCCAATTAAAAATTACAACATATATCCAGCAGTTCTTGGTCTACTCTCTAGCTTCCTGGTGTTCACAAGAATTCACTGATACCAATGTATAAGTGAAAAAGGTGGAATTGTAAGATGGAGAAATTATTAAAAATATGGAAGATATGACATTTAGGAAAGAGGAAACGACATTTGAAGAATGAAGGACTAGCCTCGCTAGCACCTTGAATAAATGTGATATTCACCCATCTTGAGCCGGGGAGCGGGTTCTTGAGCGTTGGGCAGAGAAGACTCGACAGTCGCGGACCTACAGGTGGTCAGCCCGGCCTGTCGAGCACTCTGCCTCCAGCTGATCCGGATCTTCTTGAAGTCCTCTGTTAGCTCCCGGCGAGTGAAGTGTCGTTCTCTTTCTCATCTTAAAGTATCGAGCCCAGCTGGCCCATCAGCGTAGCAGACCTACTACATTCAGCCTGATGCCGACGGGTGCTGGGCTTCCCACTGTTCTTCAAGTTGGAAGACATCCATATGTAGAGAAGGGTTAGCCTCGCTAAACACCTTCCGAGTTGAAAGTTTCCGAATACGGAAATAACGGCCAAAAAGGCAAAACAATTCTCCATCCACCTGGTAAGAGTGTGTGGTATCAGTGTTCTTTCATTTTGACTCCAGCTATACTGGCATATTTTTTTTTCTCGGCTCGAATCGAGTACCAATTAAGGCCCCAATTCTAAGCCGGATTCAGAACTTACGATCACCGACCCAAGGTAGAAACAGCCGGCGTAATCCATCAGATCAGGGGTTACGCCTACTATCTCACTATCGAGTCGATGAACTCAGTTCCGACATAGACCTGGTAAGTCAGATCTGTACCCGAAAGGCACAATCTTCCTTACCTGGTACCACACCACAGGCCGGAGGTTTTCGTGATGGGGGCCTATTACGGGCCTGACCATCGAGAGAACCTTCAGCCGTCTGAAACCAGGGTTGTGCCTTAGGGAAGTCATTTTACTGACTTTCCCCAGCCCCAACCCAGGATCGCTTATTATTGGTTACTCCTAACTTTCCCTCTACCCAGTCTCAACACCGCAAACCCCTTTTCGAGCTCCACCCCGAGTTCTCTGTAGTGTGGGAATTCTTATCGCCGTCGTGTATCTCGCTGATAGTATGGGAGACTTGTCTAATTTCCATGTAAATGGATCAGACCTTTCAGAGCGTTCGGCAATTCTGCAGCCTCTAGAGGGTCCTCGACGGGGTCCCTTAGAGCAACGTCTGGGCTGCGGCACATAACGACTGATTTTAAGGTAACTATTTGATCAACATTCATGTATAATCAACATGTCACTGACTACCAACGATCTACATTTCGTACCATTGCTTCTCGTTGTGTTTTCGACAACCCCGGCACCACTACTCTTTGTAGTTAACCACAGCCTTTGATTTTACTCGAGAGCTGCGGCGGGGTTTTGAGTCTATTTTAGACTCCATTCTACATCTCGAACCATGTTTATTATACACGGCTCGATCTGTAGCAAATTTAGACTTTTCCGTGTCAGGTTTTTCTTCTACCCACACTTCCCTTTTTAGGTTGGCGTAAGTAGGAATCACCTTCCGCGGATGTCCCGGTTTTCGCCGTGTAGGCGAGCACCCACTCGGAACCCCGGTAACCTTTGACCGGGACTTCCCTATCGGGGTCTGCCTCCGCCGTGTTGACGGGGGTTTGACGCCCGGCTTCCTGGCTCTTTGAACCCGGGACCTCCCTGGTTTCCCAGTAGGACCCGTGTTCAGTGACACATCTCGCTTTGTAGCAGGGTGTGAAACTTCAAAGTCGGAACATTCACGCTTTCCTTCCCATAGTCGTAAACGAGCTACATGGGATTTATAACGCTTCTTGACCATTCGTCTTCTATCACTACTGTCATTTCTGACAATAATTGAACAATTCTGAATGGTCCGTCCCAGTTAGGAGCGAGTTTTACATTTACCAACGGAGTGTGGTATCGTACAACCCGGTCTCCTACTCGGAACTTACGTGGTTTAAGATTGACGTCATGTCCAGTCTTTTGCCACTCTGCTGCTTTTGTCAGATTTCGTCTCGCAAGGTAATATCCCTCTACAAAACGTTCTCTGAGTTTTTCGACAAATCCTATGGGACAAGGATCATCCGTAGACATTCCAGGAACCCCATAGACTATGTCCGCGGGCATTACTATTTCCTCGCCAAAGACGAGTAAATTAGGTGAACACCCCGTGCTTGAATGAATGGTCCCATTATATGCGTGAGCTATAAATGGTGCTAATTCATCCCAATTCTTCCGATTTTCATCTACCAGGGTCCGAAGACACTGGATCAATGTCCGGTTGAATCTCTCTACCATACCATCTGATTGGGGACGATATGGATTTGTATGTGTCTTTTTAATCTCGAGTATCCTACACATTTCTTTCCAGATCTGGGATTCAAATTCCCTTCCTTGGTCGGAATGTAGTACGCTCGGAGTTCCAAAAGGCAACATCCAGTTTTTCACTAAAGCTTCCGCACACGTGGCAGCTTTGTGATTTTTCATGGGATAGATCTGCACATATTTTGTGTAATAATCCATCACCACCATCATACAGGTATTTCCTTCCTCTGACTCGTCGATACCAGATATGATATCTAGAGCGATTCTGGCAAACCTGACACCAAACAGTTCCTGTTGTAACGGCATCTTTCCGAGTCCTACCCCGGGTTTGACTTTGCTACATATGGAACATCCAGATATCCATCTTCGAATATCTGCACCCATTCCAGGCCAGTAGTAACGACGCCTTATTCTGGCTACCGTTCTTTTCCGTCCTAGATGAGCTGCACTCCTATGTTCATGACATAGGGTCATTAGTCCGGATCGTAATTCTCGAGGGACCACTAGTTGTAGAGCACGTTTAAGTGGTTGCAATGTGGTTCTCCATCGATATAATACTCCATCACGGACCTCTAGCTCTTTCCATTGACCACATAGATTCCGAAATTCTCGGTTTTCAGGCGAGATCTCGGGTCCTGTTGGCCTATGGAGTCCATTAGCTATCAGTTTAGTTAACCGGAACAAATCTGGGTCAGCCTGTTGACTTTCCTTAATCTGTTCTAGTGTCCACTGATAGTTTAATGGCGGCTTCACTTTCTGGGAACGTAGAGTAGCTATGACTGCTCTATGCTCGCCACAATCCCGGCAATCTGGTCGTCCACATTTCCGCACTGGTCTCCTTGAGAGACAATCCGCATTAATGTGTGACTTTCCAGCCCGGTGTTCAATCTGGCAGTTAGTCAACCCGAATTCGGAGAGAGCTGCCAGCCATCTTCCAATCATTCCCTCGGCGTCTTTAAAGTTAAAGAGCCATTTGAGAGAAGAATGGTCAGTACGTAGGATGAAATCTCCACCTGCTAAGAAGTGTCGATATTTTCTTACATACACCACAACCGCTAAGAGTTCCCTCTTAGTAGTACAGTAGTTCCGCTGACTTTTACTTAAGCTGTTGCTGGCAAAAGCTATTGGAACTTCTATACCATCTTGTATCTGAGACAAAGCCGCTCCAATACTCTCATTACTAGCGTCAGTGTCGAGAATGAACCGACCCTGAGCTAGAGGGTATTTCAATACGGGGGTCTCCGTAAACTTTCGTTTTAGTCCCAGAAAAGCGTGTTCAGCTTCCGGAGTCCATTGGATCTCTTTTTGCTTCCCTGGCTTATCTAGTACTACATACTGTTGCATAGGGTGTGCAATTTCAGAAAAACCCGGGATAAAGTCGCGGTAATACGAACAAAATCCTAGGAAAGACCTTATGTCTTTTATATTCTGGGGGCGTGGCCAATTAGCCACTACCTCCAACTTAGAAGGATCTGCCCGGATTCCATTTCCGGAAACTATCCGTCCTAAGTATTCCACAGATTTGCGAAACAGCTTACATTTTTGAGGTTTGAGTTTCAACCCATAAGATTGAATACGCTCAAATACCTCTCTCAGGTTTTCTAAACATTCAACATAATTCTTTCCGAAGATGAATATGTCGTCTAGATAAACCAAACACTTTTTCCACTGTAGACCCCGCAACATCTGATCCATCATGGATTCGAAAGTTGCAGGAGCGTTACAGAGGCCATATGGCATTACTGTGAACTCGTAAAGCCCTTGATGAGTGGTGAACGCCGTTTTAGACTGATCGCCACTGTTCATCTTTACCTGCCAATATCCAGACTGGAGATCCAGAGTACAAAACCACTGGTTCCCTCCCAGAGAGTCGAGACTCTCATCGATCCGGGGTATTGGGTAGGCATTCTTCCGGGTGATACCATTCAATTTTCTGTAATCAATACAGAATCGGCAAGTACCATCCTTTTTAGTAACCATTACCACTGGACTAGCCCAAGGACTTGCACTGGGGATGATTACTTTCTGGTCCATCATTTTCCCTACTTCCTCTTCTAAAGCTTCCCGTTTTACCGGAGGTAACCGTCGATAAGGAAGGCGGAAAGGTTGATGACCTTCAGTGTCAATCGTGTGTTCTACTCGATCCGTTCTCCCCAAGGGATCTCCAGGTCGAGTAAAGATTGACTCCATCTTTTTCAAAAGAATCCTTAGTTCATGTCGTTCCCCACTGTTTAGTGCGTCTGTCGTCTGAACTAAAGTTTCCAGAGTTTTGTGCAATGGACTCGGAACTGGAAGGGATCCCGTTCCTGTATCGATAGCACTAACCCGCACTTCTTCATAATCATTTCCTATTAAATCCGACCTTTCCAGTTTAGATTGTTCATCTTCCCCGGTTATTTCGGAAACGGGAATAGGTGTGATTCCCTGTGGACTGGAGTCCACTAGGCCATCCACATGAGCTAGAGTTACCCAGCCCAATGTATCACTCTTCCTTAATTTAATCAACCCGGAGGTATGATTACTTATAGGAATTGATCCTTCTCTGGCACTTCCGATCAGGGTATCCCAGGCCTGTATTCCTTTTTTAGAAAACAGTTCTGGGTCTGGCTCGAAAAGTGCATCTCCACGTGGTAAGTCACCTTCCCCAGCTATCAGGACATTAACCATCTGCTGGGGGGGGATGCCCACATCTTGTCGGACAGAAATCAATGAAGAGATCCGTCGACAACTACATTCCACCTCCATTAACTCAGGAAATTTGAGTCGGAGAGTGCCATCGGGTAGATCTACAGAGCCTCCATAGAGGGTGAGAAAATCTACGCCTAATATTCCACTTTCTTCGATATCACTGAGTATGGGACCCCATACGAATTCAGTGTTACCTATTGAGACTGGAATAATCACACTACCATAGCACCTCATATGAGTACCATTAGCAGCTTTTGCCGAGGCTCCAGGAACATGACATTCCTGCGCAAATCCAAGAGACTGATAGAGTCCGTTGTTTAACACAGAGCGACTAGCACCAGTATCCAACAATAGATCCACTTTCCTTCCTTGAATTCTAGCCGGCACATACCAACGACGTCCTCCCAAAGGGGACGGTTGTCTTATAAACCGTGAGATTCCATCTAAGGTTCCAAGATCCCATCCGCGTTGACAAAGCCATTGCAGACAAGGATGCCCGGGTGAAAGATACTTACTACAAATCGTTGCGACCGTATTTTGTATCTTCCCCTTTTCTGGTAAGTTGGAAATATTTTCCTCCTTATACATCTCACAGGTTTGTGTTCCCTGGCACTTTCCTTCCCGGACCACAGTGTTGCCACTCGCTACAGTCCTCCTTTGTTTTCCGGTTCACCCTGAGAGGCAACCATCAACGCAGGCAGACTACGAGATGTTTCCACCGTAGTAACGTTCCGGGTTTCTGGACAATCTGGAGAGATATGTCCCATTTTGTTGCACCGCCAACAACGTCGGACATCCAGCTGGTTTTTCTCCACCTGATTCAGTCTTTCGTTGATTTTGGTCAACAACTTCATAACCTCTGAGGAATTTCCTTCAGGATCAGTGGTTATTGGTTTTGCCTCTGCCACAGAAGGTACATCGCTGTTCCTTCCAAAGCTAGGGGTTCGACCTCTTCCACGTCCCCGTCTATTGAAGCCTCCTCTTCCGAGTACCATCGAGCGGACATTAGAGAGTATATCCTCTATTTCTGCTTCCTGACACTCGTAGGTATCTTCCTCTACTTGTGACCAAGTAGAACCCACTATGTTAACCCGAGAAGTTTTCCCGGGATTAGCATATTTTCCGAATAGTATACACCGTTGTTCATAGGCATCTACTATTCGCAATACCTGCATGAAGTTCATACCGGGCTCCCATTTAGAGATGACTTCCGCTCTCACGTCATCATCTCGAAGTCCTTTTACAAACTGAGTTTGTAGATCTTCATGCAGCGCAGGAGAATCTAATCCCGTCCCTGGGTAAACCTCTAACAACATTTGTTGCAAAGCTAGCCCATAGGCGCGAGTTGTCTCCTCTTTTCCCTGGATCCTCTTTAAAAAAGTGGAACGGGGGTTCAGCGTTACCAACTGACCACAGTAGTATGAGGCTACCTCCACTAACTCATCCCATTCCGTACCACCGGAACGGCGAAAAGCGCGAAGTGCAGCTTCCCCGGGTCCATCTCGCAACGCTCTTTTGAGGTATGGCAATGCATCGACTTTATTCCAGCCATTACATTGTATGTCCTCACAAAATCCCGCGAACCAGTGTTCCCACTCCATTCCTTTCCCGTAAGGTTTTGGAATGACAGCGTTTTTTCTGGCTGCGTTCTCTGGGCGCATCATCGGAACCTTGTCAGCTCTCGCCATTGACAAGTTAAAGATCCGATCCTGTTCCCAGACTTGGTTGAACGAGTTGAACCCTAGTTCAGCTATAGCCTTACTAGTATGTTCGGAACTCGGAGAACCCATTCTTGACTCAGAGGGTAGCCGGAAGCTAACCAAAGGAGTCTTTACACCCTTTGTTCCAGATGTGAATCTGTTAGGGGTCTTCTCTGGATCCTCTACTCTTCCTGGTGGGGAATATAGATGATCTCTCACATTACTCCAGCCAGCTTGGGACATAGGCATCCGTTGGGATGATTCTGTCTCTGCTAGTCGAACTTGGTCCTTCATGTATTGTACATGTTGGTCCAAACGCTCGATTTTTTCTAGAGTCTCAATCTCGCGAACCGAGAGTTCTTCCAAGTTATGGTGCCTTTGGGCTACCTTCTCGGCGATCTCACGGTTTCGAGCTTCTAGTTCCCGACACATGTCTCTGGCTTCCCTTTCCCTATCAAACTCGGCTAAGAGTTCGGGTCCAAGGAAACCTACAGGAACTTCCTCGGAAGATACCCTTAAGGTATTTTCCGACCTATTCCGGGGAGTACTAGACTCTCCGGGACTATCTGTCTGAGACCCAATTTTACTGAGTCCCTCCAGATCCCTTGCGGGGCCATGTCGGCTGTCGGCCGCCGGACTGAAACTCTTCAGGACCGTCGAACTCAGATTCTGAGCGGCGGTTCTCTTCCGAGATTTCTCCTTGCCAGACTTCTGGGTTTCACCCCCTCCCTCTGGTTTTGGAGACTTGTCGTCATTCCGGGCCGGAAGAGTTTGTTGAGAAGTTACCTCCCCATCTTCACTCTCCTGTTCAGCCTTGGATCTGGTTCTTATTCCAGATCCGTGCATTTACTGAGAATCGTGCAAGCAACCTGGGATCCTGGTCACGGCACCAGTGTGGTGGTCGCCGCCTGTCTAGCAGGTTGGATGACCCCAATCCGGAACGCTAGTTCCAGGCAGGATCCCACCCTACGCACTTACATAGGTTGGTTCGGTTTTCGGTTAGTTTGCACAGACCTATTCACACATAACACAACAACGTCACTTAATAAACAAGGATGTTTATTAATCACTTACTTCCCGGAAAGATCTGGAAGATCTTCCCTACAAGTACAGTACCCTAGCACATAGGTGCTAGGTAACGCTGGATAGGCCAATCCGGAAGATCAGCCTAACCACCAGGAAGGTTACGAGAACCCGCCTGCAAAGTGAGGGCCCAAGGATCCGTTCCGTAGAAGGGACGCGCGAGGACAGCCTGTCGACCTACTGTGAACGCTGAGTATATATACTAAGCGTTACGTAATCCCGGTCTCCACCGCGCCACTCTCGTGTGCGGCGTTGTCCGGAATCACTACACAGTAAGGATCGGCATATCGCGCCACCTTCCGTGAAACAAACGAACACTGCTGGATTCCCGTCCCACTACAACACTAAGGGACTATTTTCCCAGTATACCATGGTTTTGAGGCCGTATACCACAGATGCGAATCCGTATACCACAGTTAATGAGTTATGGTATCTGACAGGTTTTTATAAAAATGGGTGGTGGTTTACTGAGTCCCCATACATGTTCAATGGAGTCTTTGTATCCAATGGATAATAAAACCAACGTGTGGCCTTGGAAAAGTGCTGTACACCATATATAATTGGATTATATTGCAAGGTAATTCCATCAGTTACATATTATAGCTGAACTCTTGAGAATGGTTTTAAAAGACCCACCAGTTTTGTCCTGTTGGTGTGTCGTCTAATGCCGATCAAAATATATTTTGATCACTATCCCAGAAGTGATAACTTATAAGTGATATGAATATTTGTTTCCATGAGCAGACCATCAGCAGGTGTCTGCTCTCAGGCAAGCAGATCACCACTCCAAGGGGACCAGAGTTATGGGATGTATGCTAAACCCATATCTTAATCAGACAAACATCGATGACGAACCTCAAGAATCTACAGGTATTTTTCAGATAGAGGGGCAATTACTCTAATCTTACTCTAATATGATTATAGTTATGTAAACATAATTTTGAAGTGAAACTGGTCTCATTAGAAATATTTTGTATTTTGTATTTTTTCGAATTTTTTTTTTATTAGGCATCAGTTCAAATATTATATTTGCTTTTCAACCGGCCTTTTACATATTCGAGTATGCTCAAGACAACCGTTGTCAATCATGGCTACTTTGAGAGTTTACAAATACTTTGATACATAACGATAATAATGTTATATGTTATGGACTTTTCCCTTTTTATCCTATAAATAATCGGGGACATCAGATTTAATGCCATTCTGCAGCCACCTGAGAGTGCTGGAACTGTTTGAGGAGGCTGTAAAGTGGGACTGCCAGATGTACGCCAGAAAATTCTGTATCGACGAGTCCAATATACCGGTTAGTCTACCTCTCAGCATGTTTCTCATTTAAATAGCCGTAATGTGGAATAAAGCAGTCAACATGCAATCTAATTTCACGAAATAGTAAACCACAAACTTGATTCCCACAATCTTTATAGCCACTTAGTGAAGAGAGGTTTCTTTAAATAAAAAAGTCTTTACATAGAGCAGCGTTTATTGAGTATTCCAGTATTACAAATCCTCAGTGTAGCATGGTAAGTCTATTCATATTTCATTATGATTTATAATGATACAGGCTCAGGTTTTTCCCTCGTGGTCATATTAACTTGCTCCCTGTCTTCTATTGTTGTTGCTGTTGAATATTTTAAAGATAAAACTATTATTCTTATAGCTTTATTCTTGACAATAACTGAAAACATTAAAAGGATTTTCACTAAGCCTCTTAATCATGCTCCATTGATTATATTCTAAATATGATAGATTTACCTGCACTGTTATCATTACGTCATTTTGTTGTGATCAGCAGAAGTACATGTGATTTTCTATATATGTTGAGATTACACATTGCACAGGAATCTAAGAATGTCCAGTTAAGATTCTAGTTTTAAGATTTGATAATCCTTCTTTGACTGTATGTAACAACATCTAGGTTCATTAAAAAACGTCTGTGGTAAAAAGATGTTCATTATTGAGAGATATTGTAAATAACTTAGAGATATCTTTTTGTTATATAATCACATTAAGTTAACATTTGCCCATCTCTCTGTGTATTCAGGCATCGTGTTTTAATTGCGAGGACGGTATTTGTGGAGTGATGGGGGTTGATTCCCACACTTATGACTATCGGGGACTACTGTACGTGGAAACTAACGAGAGAAAGCCCTTCTGCATAGGGTAGACCAGTTGCCGTTCTTGAATGGACCTGAACGACATAAGGAGATGTAAAATGACGCTTCACTCTACCGTTCATGGAAACACGAGGAGGCTACTATTTCTACAGTACTAAATTTGATGTAAACTGAAATAAATAAATCATAACCTTCATTACAGTTAAATGTCAAATAAAGGACACCTATGATGTGTGAACCATTATATTTCATCGTGTTTCTTTCCGCGGGATGACCAATTCATTGACTCAACCGATAGAGTTTGACATATAAACTTGCCTGATGTTTCTATGATATAAATAAATATTTCAGACTATGCGTTGGTCAGTCTAATTATCTCCACACATGTATGACAAGCAGAATGTACGCCCCCACTTAAAACAAAGACTAAAAATATATCGGTGCCATAATTCATGAATGAGAGCCTATTATGCGCGCGACTGTGGCCCGGGAGAGGCCGTGCCTGCCTGACACGACCGGCGCATGGCTGGCGGCGGCGTAGAGCCTCCGGGGGCCGGCACCCTGGAGCGGGGAGCCCGGGGAGGGCGACGTCCACCGAGACGTCCCAGGGGACTCTCATCACAGTGAATATTTAATGAGGTTCATGAAATGTTTATGAAGTAATATCCAAATGCTCCAAGGATGGTATATTTGGTAATCGTTGAATATTTATCATGCAAAAAACCGAGAATCATAATTGTAGATTGTAAACTATATCTATATTTTCCGGTTTACAACGGCAGAGATTGTTATGTTTCAATTAGAGCTACAAACGTTTTAATTTTGGGTATTTTACGACAGAGGCAATAAAGTATTGGCACCTGGGGATGGTTTAAAGAGGCATTCAGTTAAATGACGGAGGCTGTCACTGTAACGTCTGATTGATATCGCATCCAGTCCACCCGCCCACAATTCCTTCCCATGGATGTCATTTTTACTATCGCCGTCATCATAGATGCAGTGCCATGCATGCGGCACTACAGAGTTGCAGTCGGCGCTTCGGGATTCGTTAGTGGACGTCAAGAGGTCCTCTAAAGGCAATAGAGTTTTACCTAAGAACTCCAGGAGAGCAGCTACAATATTACTTGGATATATCAAAGTAGCATCAGGTTCAATTGAGGAATACCTCCGGAGCAGCTATGGAGTTGATGCTGGAGCGGCTACTGCTCTGTTTATGTATAGGAGCATTCGCCCACACCGTAGACTCACAGCGGCTATTTCGTAGGTCCTTTTTATCATCAAGAAGGTAGAACTATAGACTATAGTCAGTCTCTAGCTCTTTACATTAGTCATTATGACAAAACCATGTTGTCACTCTTTTGGTGTTGTAAATGTGCCGTTTACTAACCTTCCAAGCGTTGATTTGATAAAATATCTAGGCCATTTGTTTCTCCTTGTTTAATTACAATAATAGCTCTAGCTTTATCAAACGCTAGGAAATAATTGTGATTGCTTTAAATCTAAATCACTTATTTCTTTATACCTATGGTCGTACACTCTATGCTTACACCACGTTCTGGGGGGTGGAGTAATTTATGTATACTACCCAAGGTTGCCGTATACTATGCAAGGTTGCCGTATACTACCCAAGGTTGACATTTAGACCAATCAGATTGTCTCTTACAGAATTCATATGAAAAGCGCAGTGGGAGAAATCATAGAGTGTTAAGTTACTCGATGAGGTTGGATCTGGCTATCGGTTTGATGGTGGGTGAGCAAATAACGCTAAATATCATTATTAAACCAGATTTGAAGGTATATAGGAATAAGGAAACCAAGTTTCCGGAGAGAGAATGTCAAAGTTACGAGATGAGGCTTGGGAAAATTACTGCCCTAGGCCTTGGCCGCGGGCAGTAATTTTTCCAAGCCTTACTCTCACCGGAACATAGTTCCCCTCTATTATGAAGGAGAGACGTAGAGTATGGCTTCTCCCTACTGCTATCACGACCACAATGCAGTGAGCTTTGCCAGGCGCGTTGGACTCCCGCACTATAGCCTTGCGACCCCGTAACGTCGATTCCTATTGGTGGATGCGTGTTTCTTTTGAGAGAGCTGTCTTGTTATTGGTGAAGGCCCTTCCACTGGTACCCTGTGCGGGTGCCAGTGCGTATTTGTATGGGGCTGTTAGTGTTTCATAAAAGTCCTATGATGTATTTTTTTCCTCATGCTTGTTGTGAGGGTTATCTTTGCATGTAGATGGTATCTACACTACATTTTCAAATTCTTGGTTGGTGAGAGCGGTGCCGACTTCGTCGACACCTCTTGTTTAGTAGATCTCTGTGTTTTAAAAAATTTATTTCACTGTACTCGATGTCATCTAGTACTTAGTTATGATATGGTGAATTTAGGAAGGGAAAGTTTATAATGACATTTTGAATGGATAGAAATATCGAGTGTTTGGAATATTATTTAACTAAATGGGTATGAATTAAATTTAGATTGTTTCCAGACTGTTATGACATTGTTGTGAGACTGTAGAAATTGAATACTCCATGGTGCTGGTCAGATACTGGCAACCTTGAAATTTGCAAATTAAGCATATCCTCTCATATCCCCCTATAACTAATCTATATGAGTTATAGATTAAAGGCAATACAAAATATAAACCTTTCTCAATATGATAGATCATCTTTTATGAAATGCCATGAAATCTGGCTGGGCTAGACTATATAGTACCATCACTTTTCACCAGGTGTCCTCCAAGCAGTCTGTAAGAACAGTAATTTTCAGTCATTTATGGTTTTTCTAACACTTCCATGCATGTAGGATCTTGGATCCGTTTGTCAATGAAGATGGCTATCCACTTAGTCGCTGAGAAATGCATTGTTGTTACCTTTTAAAAAATGAATACATCCAAGCTATATAAAAGAATTCTGTTAAGATTATAGTACTAAGCCTATGAGGTAAGACCGCAGAAGACTACAGAAGAACCACAATTATGTTGTGAAACGGTTGTGAAAATATTGCAAGACTGTTGTTGTGAGACTGTTGTGAAACTGTAGTAAAACTGTTGTGAGACTGTAGTAAAACTGTTGTGAGTCTGTTCTGGGATTGTTGTGAGACTATTGTAAGACTGTTGTAAGATAGTTATAGAACTATAGTGAGACTGTTGTGCCATTGTCATTGTCATTGACAAACTAATATCAGGCCATTGGGATACCATTGTTAGACTCATGCAATTGTTCTGGGACTAATGGGATTGTTCTGACGCTGATATGAGACTGTTCTTAGAATGAGGTGAGACTGTTGCAAGATTATTGTGAGATTGTTGTAACTCTGTCATGAAACTGTAGTGAGACTATTGAAAGACTGTTGTATGACTTTTGTGAGACTGTTGAGAAACTGTTCTGAGACTGTTGTTATGAAACTGTTCTGAGACTCTAGTAAGACTGTTGTGAGACTGATGTGAAATTGTTTTACAACTGTTGTGTGAGTGTTGTCAGACTGCTTTTCAATTGTCATTAGACTATTGCGAGACTGCTGCAAAACTGTTATCAAACTGCTTTACGACAGTAGTGGAACTGTTGTGAGACTGTTGTGAGACTGTTGTGAGACTGTTGTGAGCCTGTTGTGAGACTGTTTTATGACAGTTGTGGAACTGTTGCAGAACATATGTAAGACCTTTGCAAGACTTGTGCAATTTTTTTTACTGTAATGAAACTGTTATGAGACTGGTGTGTGACTGTTTTACAACAGTCGTGGAACTGTTGGGAGACTGTTTCCAGACTGTTATGACATTGTTGTGAGACTTTAGAAATTGAAAACTCCATGGTGCTGGTCAGATATTAGATCAGGGCCATACCACAATTCACCAGAGAAATGATGCTTCTTACCTGGCTTAACAAGCCATAGTTTCGTTCCCCATAGACATCAATGCTAAAGGCAGGTGGAAGTGTAATTTTCGCAACCTTGAAATTTGCAAATTAAGCATATCCTCTCATATCCCCTATAACTAATCTCTATGAGTTATAGATTAAAGGCAATACAAAATATAAACCTTTCCCAATATGATAGATCATCTTTTATGAAATGCCATGAAATGCCATGAAATCTGGCTGGGCTAGACTATATAGTACCATCACTTTTCACCAGGTGTCCTCCAAGCAGTCTGTAAGCAGACAGTTATTTTCAGTCATTTATGGTTTTTCTAACACTTCCATGCATGTAGGATCTTGGATCTGTTTGTCAATGAAGATGGCTTTCCACTTAGTCGCTGAGAAATGTATTGTTGTTACCTTTTAAAAAATGAATACATCCAAGCTATATAAAATAATTCTGTTACGATAGTTTCCCTTTATTCCCCGACTCACCCTAATGTAGGTAACACGATGTATTTACCGTCTTCTAACGCATTCTCTAATCGCTCACATTCAAATATTTTTTGAACAATGAGATTCCAGGCGGAATAATGACCCAAATAACTAACGGTGTGATTGAATATCCTTCATCCTGCCATGGAAATACCACCTCTTTTAATTTTTGGAAAGTTAGAACAAGATTCCAATTCCTCAAAACACACAATCTATAGGTACATTGTATGGTAGACAGACGAGGCGTAACACGTTGTAGACGCTTCCTCACCCAACGCTTTGCACACAAACACATTGTACCACAAACAAAGTGGATGATGATGACAAAGTATTTTGAATTTGACATGTGAATATGAGATTTTTGATGTACGCTTTTTCTCTGCAGGTAACGAGCTCATGCACGATTCACTGAGTGATGTCTTCCGCCCTGACTCCTTCCATAACCCATACTCCTTCAAAAGCGGGCATCGCGATTTGGTCGAGGCTCCAATCCCAAGATGGTTACCGAGACAGCGGAAAGCGAATAGACGAAGCCCCTCGTCCAGAAACCAAGGGTCGCAGGAGCCTCGACACGATGGGAAATATCGAGGAGAGAGTCCCTCGTTCTACAACCAGCCACAGTCTGACTACCAAGGGGGTTCACCAGTGCCCTACTCGGGAAGCTATTCTAGTGGAGGCTCTCGGAGTGGTGGGTATGGTTCACAGGGCAATGACTATGTCAGTCCTGAGTATGTACCCGGGGCAGCTGGTGGCAGCCCAGTTTATGGTGGGGCCCAAAGGTATGGTAGCAGCCCCGCGTATGGCGGTGGTAGTGGTGAGTACGGTGCGCAACCATCCTATGGCTATGGTGGACCTGGCTATTCAGCAAAGGAATATCCGTCTGATGGACCTCAGCAGTACAATGGTGGGGATGGCTATGACTATGAAAGCCCAGGAGGAGGGTCATCCCAGTATGGAGGATATTCTAATGGTGGGAGCTATGATCAAAGCTACCCTGAAGAACAGGGTTATGGCCAGACGCCCTCTGGTCGGAAGTATCATGGAATGGGAATGGGTACTGATCAAAATAGTGTAGATGATGTGGAAATTGAAGTAGATTATGGCGATGGCAGACCTGCTCAGGTTGTGGAGACTGAATATGATGCTGGTAGCTATGGTGGCCATGGTTATCCTAGTATACAGAATGATGTCTCACATCATAATTATGATCAGTACAATCCGCAAACAGATCGACCAAAGTACTCGACAGAGCTGAAGGATCATGTTCGTCAGCAGCCAGGACGGTTTTACAATAAATGGAAGAAGGATACTGGGAAGCCTTTTGAATACTTCGGTCGGAAAAAGAAGAATATTAGATCTTTCGCATTCAATCCAAACAAATTCATGAAAACAGGGAAGACCTACAATAGAATGTCCGATGGAAATGGATATTCCAAAACAGAGAAACTATATGAAAATACTGGATTGAGAGGTTTTCCTTTTGAAGAGGTTAACCAGCCAATGTATTCCCCAAGATCCATTTACAACATACAGGGTCACACAGGCTATCCGAGTAGAAATGGTGCGAATTACAAGGTGTACAAACAACTATATGACCAACCCTCCAGTACCATGAACTATATGGGGAACGACATGTCGCATTCATATGACACGCACGCATCAGAATACCAATCTGATAATGTGCCTGACAATGGCAATGTTAAACGCTCTTATAGCAAGAATCTGCCATCACACCAAAAGTCCCAGAGGAATTCGCGGGACCGTCCGAAGGCAAGGTCTTATCTCAATTACCCCTACCGTAGATCCAACAGAATTGACACGCCTCATCAAGGTTCCGACCAAATCGCAGTTCGCTATGGACAATACTCTGATGAAAGGCTGAAAAACCGCTTTGATAACTCACGCTACCAAAATACCCAGGATCATGGGCAATTTAATCAGGATTATATGGCCTTCAACACAAGAAATCGAGATTTCTACCCTGAAACTTCAGAAACTGAACGCCCTACAAGGAATCTGCAAAGCAATCGTAGTTCTCCTAAGTGGACGGACGGCATTTATTATGATACACAATATAAAGGAATTGGAAAAGACCGTAAAACTCCATACAGCCCCAATGGCCGTCAGAGCTACGAGCCATTGGGAGTGAACCATGGTAGATTGGATGACTATTCCCGCGAAGACTTGTCAGGTAACCACCAAAGGTCATCAAGAAGAAGCGGGAGTTATGAAGCACTCTCCAAGCAGAGTAAGGTGGCAGCTCCTGATTGGGGAGAATTCCGAACATCTGGCGCTAATCACAATACAATGCGTCGTAATCCTGAAGATAAGGTCTTAACAAGCGGGCCTTACAATGGAGCTGGTAAAGGCAAAGGTATGGACACAAGGGTTCAACCACAAGAGGAGGAATCTGTCTCACCCCGTCTTGGCAACAGTAAGGGCTTTGCTAAAAGGGCAAAGGGGATGATGGCAGGCCTTCCCTTCTCCCTCTCAACCCGGCCACGGAGAGAATCATTGCTGGATGCCTACAGGTCAGGTTACGGACTGCGTGCTTTCCCCTATGGCTACCAGAGGCGTGCCGCCCAGATGTCCCAAGGAAGCAAATTCAGTACAGCCGAAATGATTGGCGGTATTTAATATTGATATACTGCAGCAGATTCAAAATGACCAGTCATGCAAATACGCGACAGCATTTAGAAATAGGTTTCGTATTTTCATGGAAATGTATCATCTAGTGCCTCAGTGGTTGTACAGGATGAATATATTATTAGCTCCCTCGTGGTTACGCTTATAGAAATTTGTCCTTTTATAGAAAACTGTGCAAAGTAGGACATTACAGTGAAATGATATACTTGTATATGTAGACTGCCGTATATTGCCTGAATAACTTGCTCACTCGGCTTCTTTGTGGGACAAGTGTAGTACCCGTTTTATGATATACCAATCAAAAACTGGTGCCATAGACTGATAACTCTGCACTTATACGGAATATGTACTTGATATGTAAAATATATAATCCCCTTAATAAACTTGCACTTTCTAAAGCACGTGTTCCATCTGTTCTTCAGGCCTGTGCTTTGAACTTCATTTTCCAGGCTAAGTTCTCATATACAGTGCAGTAACTCAACAGAAAGCACGACTAATTCCAATTTTGAACACGTTCATTTTTAGAGGATTGTAAAGTTTACATCCAATTCGTACACTGGAGCGAAAATGAGAGTGTTCACAATAGAATAAAATCTGATCCTCTGGTGATGCATGATGGTTTCCCCATGTCCTATCATTAGACTTCTGGTAGCTGTATATACTTTATATCCATAAGTGCCCGTAGTGGTAAAGATGTATTCCACCAGATAGGCCAGATTTCAGCTTAACCAGGCGTCTTCCAAACATGCTTTTATAGAGATGCCCATTCGACGCCGGCGCCCAGAAGGGGCCCGAACGGGTGCAGCTGTCGGGTAACAGACAATTTATCAGGTTTTTGCTTACGGAGAAAATAATCAAATAATAGGTATACGGCTTCACAATGCGATACCTCGATATCTGTGGTTCTCTCGACTGTAGTATCATCTTGTGGTAACTATCCAAAAGAAAAATCAATTGACTTAGTGCAGTACGTACATTCATTAGAAACGTTAGTAGATTTCGCGTAATTCTATTTCCTGTGTCACCATCTTTGATTTATCGCCAAATAAGTTAGATATGGTAGAAAGTAAAACCATAACATTTCTGATGTTTTGTCTTTCACAGATCTATTGTTGCTATGGACTCAGCCATTCGTTATTTCTAATCTCAGTGTCCCTATAATCATCACATTGTGCTTATGTCTCATAATGACACAAAATAACAAATTGTATCAATATTCCTGAAGAAAGCAGTATATAAAGAGACTACTGAACCACTTAGCCTTTTCAGGAAATAAAAGAAGACAATAACAAAAGTTTAGAATGCATGCAATTATTCCTTTATTCATAAGAAATCGTAAGTTTATGAGTACATGAGTATTCTCTTCTTAGAAGATGTTCAGATGTCATGTCCTTGTCCTTGCCATGCTTTGACTGTCTATTCTCCAATGTTGGTCGTGATCTCAGTCGCTGCTGTGCTAGTTGGGGCGAAAGGATTGTACTGACAGGCTTCACAGGCGCAGGCTTCGATACGAACGTACTCGTGCATCACGACAGAGTTATCATCTGCAAGAAAATATGGTAGTTTATCAACCAAAGCTTAAATTCTGACGCAATAGTGAAGTGTACTATGTTTGGCACATGGACATTTAAACTTTATAAGAGAAACGTAATGGAAATATCATAAAAGGCACAATAGAGTTGCAAGAAATTGTACCGATGAAATTTGTTCTACTGTTGCATGGGAGTGAGCACAATTATAGAGACTAATAAGCTAATATTTTGGATTGTCACCTATGAATTCAGTATACCCCACAATGAAGGCATATCAAGAAGATTCTACTTTAATCATCAATACATGAATTTCAACTTTCATACAATATTCTAATCTTCAAGGGTAAAAATAAACACATACCGCATGTGAGTGGGATCTTGACACGAGTCATCCTGGTTGGCTTACAACACTTGCAGTCAGTTGTCATGTAAGGAGCCTTGAAGACGGCCATCGCACTTGAGTCACATGTACCCTCACACATTGTGTTCTCCACGGGGCCATCAGACACACAGCCATCGACATTAATGGTCACATTGTGCGTCTTGTGGGCGCAGGTAGAGTTCTTGGGTTCTGCATTCACAAGAGGAGAAATCGGTTAAGGTAAGCTGATGGAATAGATTATGGATTGCTATAATGGTAAAGTCATCAGGAATAGATAACTGAATACAGTAATAATTAAATCATGGCTATTGAGCGAGAAACAAACAAATCTCACTCATGCCAGAATTGATTAAAAAAAACTATCAAAAAAGACAAGAAAGGGTAGACTTGAATTTGATAATGGTACTTACTGCAGACTGGACAGCATTTGCCTGGTTCTCTGACCAGATCTCCCTTGCATTCTGTGATGTCGCACTTCTCTGACTTGTCATCGCAGTTCATGCCTCCGTTATCATCACACTTACAGTCCATACACACTGATGGAGACCAGGTCTCTCCAGGGCTGTATATTGTGCCGTTGTACTCGCCTAGAAATAGACAATGAAGAAGGTATGATACTTTGTATATTTTCATACAGAGTGACTCCTTTATTACTATATACTGAGAGTGAATGCCTAAGCTTTAGTATCTCAGGGTATACTGAATGTATCATTCTTTATAGTGGATTGGTTGACAACAACCTTAGCTTCCTTCTCAATCCTTTTCTCGTTATGACATTAATCGCCAGAACAGATGCATTATTTTCTCTTTACAGGTATATGCAGAAAGGCATAGTTTACTTCATCTTCTAACATAAAATTGATATCTACACTTACAGTATGATGTAGTAGTTGGTTGTGTTGTTGTAGTCGTTGGCATAGTTGTGGTGGTTGTAGTTGTTGGCATAGTTGTGGTGGTTGTAGTTGTTGGCATAGTTGTGGTGGTTGTAGTTGTTGGCATAGTTGTGGTTGTTGTTGTGGTTGGCATAGTTGTTGTCGTTGTTGTTGGCATAGTTGTAGTTGTTGTTGGTGGGGTTGTTGTTGTTGATGTAGGCATAGTTGTAGTTGTTGTTGGCATCGTGGTAGTTGTTGTAGGTGGCATGGTTGTGGTTGTTGTTGGCATGGTTGTGGTTGTTGTTGGCATGGTTGTTGTGGTTGTTGTAGTTGGCATGGTTGTTGTGGTTGTTGTTGGCATTGTAGTTGTTGTGGTTGTTGTTGGCATTATGGTGGTTGTTGTTGGAAGTGGTACTATAGGAAATTCATTTGAAATATTTATCATTAGAATTGTTATCTTCTACGTTGTCTTATTTACCTTACTCAACCTACTCACAAGCAAAACAAAAGTGAATTAGAAATTGAATAATTATGAATTAAGACATCTATATGATACTATTTCGACAATGTGGAAGAGAAAATCGGGAGCCATATCGCAAGCAGTGGGTGGCTTGCTAAAGAATTTCCCACATTCTGATCTAAGATGTATAGGATAAGTAAAAAAAGTCGAGGAATGATGTCAAAAAGCTTACCCCATCCGAAGAGACACACGGCAATATCGACTGCAATAATGATATTAATTTCTTCATCTTCATCGATAGTTGTGGATAGTGGAATAATCTTCAGTTTAGCAACCTCAATGCTGTCAACCTTGATATCCTCATCATTGGCTGGGACTGTGACGGGACCGCCGAAGAGATCCTTCCATTCTTCACTGTTGTCACGGCTCTTGTACTGAAGAGTGACCTTGTCGAGATTATCGTCGGAGAATTTGATTCCAACGACATTAGCGTAGCTGTTGACGTGTTCCTTGTCGTCAATGTCGATGACGATGTAAGGCTGGCCTGCTGATGTGATCTCAAGACCATCACCACCGGGACGAATGTCGTCAACGCTGTGCGACTCTCCAGATGGGTCGAAGATCTTGATCTTGTAATCGGGCACGTAGTCCTTGTCGTCCATGATCCAAATTGGTCCTTCTCCACTTGGACACATCAGAGCTGTAACATTTAATATTTTCAATCATACTAATATCAAGAGACAGCATTGGATAATTGGGTATGTAGGAGACTTGAAAGCACATCTCAAACCCAGCTAAACATTGACCCAGCTTTAAATGGATTCTAGTTATTTATGATCGGGATTTGAAGAACACTGGGCTATACATAAACGATGATAGCAATGTTCGGGGTTCTGACGCCTCAACAGCCTTTCACATATATGTCCTTCCTTTTACCTCAGTGTCAACTGTTACATGCAACATCTAAACATGTAAAATCCCATTGAAGCTCGTTTTTAACTCAAAACCAAACACCACAATCGCAGACAGACCAGCTATATCTCAGCCCAGATTCCTACTAATAGGAGAGCTCCCACTACTTATATCAGAGACCATTGAGAGTATAATTCTTTAGAAGTACTAACGGGAAGTTGTGGTTACAACAGTGGTTGGTACTGTAGTTGTTGTTGTACTTGGGTGTGTTGTTGTTGTTGATGATGGCATGGTAGTTGTTGTTGTAGTTGGTACTGTCGTTGTTGTGCTTGATGGGTATGTGGTTGTGGTTGTGCTTGGTGTTGTAGTTGTGGTAGTTGTGGTTGCTATTGGTTTACAGGTTCCGCAGCATCTACAATCGCATATGCACATTTAGAGGTGTGTGAATTATAATGATCACAGGTAACCTAATTGCTTTTATTGCCAGAATATCTTGTGTTTTTGGAACGATGGAAACTAGAAATGAATTGCGAATTTCATGCTTTCTAAGTGTTATTTCCTACCATAAAGATATAAGGATAACATTTTGTAAAGCAAGTGCTAAATGATCAACATAAAGGGATTAGAAGCAATGAAATCGTGTATATTACGATCCGATACAAAATTTCATCTATGAAAGTAAGCAACAGATAGCTGAGAGGCATAGCGCATTGGAATTTGGAAAACAATAATGTAAGTACAATACCAATAAACAAGTGTTTTAGTGCTGGAACCACATTATGTAAACAAGAGTTTCCATTCTGCTGAATAGCGTATTAAATAGATTATCTTACTTATTTGGAGTAGACACCAGGATAAAGCCATCTGGGCACTCGGAATTTGGACAGTCAGTGTGAGTATGGTCGATGGTCCAGGTTGGCACCTCTGGAGGACACTTGCACTGATAGGTGTCACAGGCACCATCGTTCCAAATCTCTCCGCACTATTTTAAGGCAAAATCAGAATGGCATTACCAATGGATAAAAGTAAACAAATATCGATACAAAATATTCTATTCATAATGGACTTGATTTTAACTAACACAGTCTTGGTCTTTGATACAGATACACGGTAAAGCATATTTCTCTGAGATTGATCTAATAATCTCCAAATTACATATTTCGGTCGTGAGATTTTCTACGATTTCAATACATGTGTATTACGAATCTATATATATGATTAAAAAAAATTTGAATTGGGACATAGGGTGGGAGGAAATTCATTTCGATGTTTGAGGAGCTGGGGTCGGTACTGGAAGGGAACATTCATCTAAATGAGGCAGTTAGTGTTACAATAATTGCAGATTTATATTAATACTTACGGTGTGGGAAACTCCATTGTTGTCTGTGCATCCTACGTCACAACAGCGGCAGCACTCGCCACCATCTTCATGGTGACAGAGACGCTTGCCCTGGGCCCTGCACTCATCCTCAGTGATGTTACAGTATTCTACCTTCTTCAGCTCGCCAGACTTAGTTGGCACACAGGTTGTACAGTTGGTTTCAACACAGTCGCATGTCTCGGGTCCTAGAAAGAAGCCATAGTCAATATACCAACACATATTAGGAACATATGTTTTATCATGTCCTTTGGTCATTTGTTGTAACCCCCATGCCGGCAGGCTAATTCGGGGGGTTATTTGAAGGTAATCGCTTTTGATACCAGCAGCGATTCTAATAGTTATCGTATCATTCTACTGGTTGGCCCTGTGGAAAAATAATTTCCATGGGGCTTCATAGCTCTTACGTATACTTCTTCTCGTGATACAACGGACAACATGAAAATAACAAAGAACGTTTAGTGCTTACTGTCTTTGTTGTCGATGATCTGAATAGACTTGTCACTGCAAACGGCATGTTCACATTCATTTTTGAATACGATCTCGCCGAACTGTAAAAAGAACGTACAAATTTACTGACACTATGGCAATATATAAATTGAATGCATTGTACATGATACATAGCGAAGGATATGCTGTGAACAACAATAGCAATACGCGAAAAAGCCGACAATGAACCATATTGAATGCCATCGGTAGTTTTTGTAAAACTAAGGTTAATTATTTCTGTTGGGTCATAGAATCGTAAAAATGGTTTTAGAAGAACTTTAGAAGAGTACTCCAACACCAAGAGGCCCGAAAGTGATATGGACATGGATTTGATTGAGGTTACACCTACGGCGTATGTCTTGCCCTTGTAGTTGCATGGGCAGTGTTCCTCACGGATACAGACACCATCTTGCATGACCATGTCGGTGGGGCACTGGCATCCGATGATACAATCACTATCTCCGGGTTGTGGGCATTTGACCTCCATGCTGTCACAGGTCTTGTAGCACAGACAGTGTGTCTTGACAAGTGGTGGACTACAGACTGCAGGGTGAAAAAAACGTTATAATCACTGTATTAGTCATGATTAACATTTATGCTGAATGGAAACGATACCCGAAGCTATAACCTTTAGTATAATCTAATAAGCGACGTATAAATGCTATTTTTGCCTAAGATGTATTTGGTCGATTGAATCAATTCATACCTGGAGTGGTTGGTGTTGTAACGGTGGTAGTAGATGGAGCGGTTGTTGTTGGTGGGAATACGAAGCAGCCATAGATGTCAATTGAGAAGTCGAAGTAGTCCGCTTCATATCTAGTTGGGGTAACTGGTGTCACCTTCAGCTTTGCAATACGGCTGTACAATTAGAAAATGGCATCTATAAGTTTGAATACTTGAGTCATAAACATATATTTATCATGATTATTGACATAAGTGACTAAGGCATTCCTAGAGGTATCGTGTCTTGATGATGGAAAGTTGAAGAAAGAAGACTTGCTGCATCATCTTAGAAAGGAGTTCTGCATACACAATAATCCTAGCACCTCTACTATAATCTGCCTTTATGTGCATCTGTTCAGTTCCGGCAAACCCTACCAGAGCTCTCTATCTCTATTGGAAGAAATCAATTTATGTTTCGAACACCCCTCATTATTCATTCTTGTAGCACAAACCTTGTTCTTGTTGGGACGACGATTGAATGACTGGCATCCATGTTATAAATCATCTGCCATGGTCCATTATCATTCTCGAGTTTGAAGGCGATATCAACAACGGCAACATTTCCTGCAACTCTGATGGAAACCACATCTACATGGCCACTCTGGTCATCATATGTGTCCAGGTCGATTGTCACTGTAGCCTGAAACAATGGGAAATGTTAAGAATTTAGTAATGAAGATGTGTATTTAGCTGAGTAAAGCATCTGGTCTTGTTGCTGTCACAAAACCATACAGTTTTTGAGACTTCCCACTATTTCCATTAAAAAGAAAAGAGAAGGAAAATGTAGATGCAGTTGGATTGCTAAAATATCCAAACATGCGACGTTGGTAGTGTTCGATCACGAAAGAAGCGCGGAACTATCAATGTTATGATATTGCGTTTAGTCCTATCACTACAATAGAGAAGGTACAAAACCAATGACATATGTTCCTGGTTGAAGGCAGACTTTGTTGGTATGAGCTGATCCGCATTTAGCTTACCGGTGTTACGCCAGCACGCTGGAGAGGAAGGATCAGGCCTGCTCCACCTGGACGGATATCACTGGGCTCGAAAGTGCGGTCAGAATTCTCAATCAAGATGTGGCTGTCAGGAATCAGCACTGAGTGCCGCATTCCCCAGATTGGGTTCTCGCATGGACCTGCAACAGAGTGGAAAAAGGTAGAAAGTAAGTTCATAGAAAGAGGTAAAGGAAAAGGAAAACATATTATTGGTGAACTTGACAGATCATTTATGATACCAAAAGAATGTTTTTAAAAATTGTATTTACGGGAAGAGGTAGTTGTTGGCATGGTTGTTGTAGTTGTTGTTGTTGGCATAGTGGTTGTAGTTGTTGTAGGCATAGTGGTAGTTGTTGTTGGCATAGTGGTTGTAGTTGTTGTTGGCAGAGTGGTAGTTGTGGTGGTTGGCATAGTAGTGGTTGTTGTTGTAGTAGGCATAGTGGTTGTAGTTGTTGTTGGCATAGTGGTTGTAGTTGTAGGCATAGTGGTTGTTGTAGTAGGCATTGTGGTTGTAGTTGTTGTTGGCAGAGTGGTAGTTGTAGTGGTTGGCATAGTAGTGGTTGTTGTTGTAGTAGGCATTGTGGTTGTAGTTGTTGTTGGCATAGTGGTTGTTGTGGTGGTTGGCATGGTTGTGGTTGTTGTTGGCATAGTTGTTGTTGTGCTTGTCGGCATAGTTGTGGTTGTTGTTGGCATAGTTGTAGTTGTGGTTGTAGGCATGGTTGTAGTTGTTGTTGGCATAGTGGTTGTTGTGGTGGTTGGCATGGTTGTGGTTGTTGTTGGCATAGTTGTTGTTGTGCTTGTTGGCATAGTTGTGGTTGTTGTTGGCATAGTTGTAGTTGTAGACATGGTTGTAGTTGTTGTAGGCATAGTGGTAGTTGTGGTGGTTGTTGGCATGGTTGTGGTAGTTGTTGTTGGCATAGTTGTTGTGGTGGTGGTTGGCATAGTTGTAGTTGTTGTTGTAACTGAAAAGGAAATCGAGATATATCATTAGGAAAAGAGGTTAGTAATCGATCCATCATAGCTGTACTATTAGAACTGATACAACATTCTAGTCTCCTTTTTTTCACTGAAGAGAGAGTTGATATAGAGGTCAACGATTGATCCATTGTCAATCTTCAGCACTGAAGGATCAGCCTTTGCCATTTCCCTCATAAATACAAATACAAAGTAAAACAAAGATCACCTGGAAAGGCTCTGCTCTAATATTAGGGAGACAGAAAAAAAAGGTTATTTCACTAAAAGGTATTTAATGAGTCTTCATTATTGCCATAACTGAGGCATGCGTAGGTATTCACTCATAAAAATGAAACAATCACTCTTGAGAATACTGTGCATCATATTCTCTTCCAAGAAAAAGCTTCGCAGAAAATTTGAAACAAAATCGTTAAGCTGAATGTATCATATTCTGTGCTACTCACCAACACCATATTCACAAATGGCAATGTCAAAGTTGAATACAAAGAATTCGTTATCTCTTGTTGGGCTTCCAGTCTCAGGTTCAATCTTGATCATGCCCATCTGCTCTCCAGTGGGAAGCATGATTTCACCATCAGAAGGCACAGTTCCATTGTACACTGTGGTCCATGTCTTGTCAGTATCAGTTTCCTTCTTGTAGATGTTCACTGTCTCCAGATTATCATTGTAGATCTTGATGGCAAAGACTGTAGCATAGCTGTGTGGGTATCCCTTATGATCTATATCAACTGTGACAGATGGTTTTGATGTATGCCACCTGATAAACCTGAGCTTCTTCTCCTCAGGACGAGCATGGTTGACATCATGAGATGACTCTGGTTCAGGATCATAGACGGTGATGAGGTCCTCTGGAACGGCCTCCTTGTCGTTCATGATCCATTTAGGATGCTGCTTATTTGGACACTTCCCTGTGATGATGCAGAGCAAAAAATGAATGATTGTCTATTCTTTGGGAGCAGTATCAGTGAAGACAGAAAGAAGGGTGATTTATGCTTAGAAATAGATTGGAGAATAAAAGATTAATAGAGGATTCTTACATGAAGTAGTTGTTGTTGGCATGGTGGTTGTAGTTGTTGTTGGCATTGTAGTTGATGTAGTTGTTGTTGGCATAGAAGTTGTCGTTGTTGGCATAGTGGTAGTTGTGGTGGTTGGCATGGTTGTTGTAGTTGTTGTTGGCATTGTAGTTGTTGTGGTTGTTGTTGGCATAGTTGTTGTCGTTGTTGGCATAGTGGTAGTTGTGGTGGTTGGCATAGTTGTTGTAGTTGTTGTTGGCAGAGTGGTGGATGTGGTAGTTGGCATGGTCGTGGTTGTTGTTGTTGGTGGCATTGTTGTAGTTGTTGTGGGCATTGTTGTGGTTGTAGTGGTTGGCATTGTTGTTGTTGATGTAGTAGGCATTGTGGTTGTTGTGGTTGTTGGCATTGTTGTGGTTGTCGTAGATGTTGGCATGGTTGTGGTTGTGGTTGTTGTTGGCATTGTTGAAGTTGTGGTTGTTGGCATTGTTGTGGTTGATGTTGTTGGCATTGAGGTTGTAGTTGATGTTGGCATAGTGGTAGTTGTGGTTGTTGGCATTGTTGTAGTTGTAGTTGTTGGCATGGTTGTGGTTGTTGTTGGCATTGTTGTTGTCGTGGTAGTTGGCATAGTTGTGGTTGTTGTTGGCATGGTGGTGGTTGTTGTTGGCATGGTTGTAGTTGTGGTTGTTGGCATTGTTGTGGTTGTTGTTGGCATAGTTGTAGTTGTGGTTGTTGGCATAGTTGTGGTTGTTGTTGTAACTGCATGGGAATTCGAAATATCACATGAGAAAAAGAGGTTTGCAATTGATCCATCTTCTCTCTACCCTCAGAAGTAATTCAAAAGTCCTTGGCAGTTTCAACAATAAATAGGAATAAAAAACGATGAAGATGATGGAAAAAGAACATTGGGGAAAGGCTCTGTTATTAAATGTGAAGAAGTGTACACAACTGAAAGATTCATTTCTGTTTAAGGACTTTTGCCAAGAAATCTTTAGATGGTCTGACTTTGAATTGTGATTGAGGTATAAGAATATACCTACTCTTGAAAACAGGACAATTAGGCCATAATAATTTATTTCTAGATCTTCATCAGACTCCCTTTCAAAAATGACGTTCGCTTAGAATTTGAAACACAATCTTTCAGCCAAAACTTACCAACACCATATTCGCAAATGGCAACATCAAAGTTGAATACAAAGAATTCATTGTCTCTTGTTGGGCTTCCGGTCTCAGGTTCAACCTTGATCATGCCCATCTGCTCTCCAGTGGGCAGCATGATTTCACCATCAGAAGGCACAGTTCCATTGTACACTTTGGTCCATGTCGTGTCGGTATCAGTTTCCTTCTTGTAGATGTTCACTGTCTCCAGATTATCATTGTAGATCTTGATGGCAAAGACTGTAGCATAGCTGTGTGGGTATCCCTTATGATCGATATCGACTGTGACAGATGGTTTCAATGTAGGCATTCTGGCAAATCTGAGCTTCTGCTCCTCAGGACGGGCATGGTTGACGTCATGAGATGACTCTGGTTCAGGATCATAGATGGTGATGAGGTCCTCTGGAACAGCCTCCTTGTCATTCATGATCCATTTAGGATGCTGCTTATTTGGACACTTCCCTGTGATGAGGCAGAGCAAAATATGAATGATTATCTATTCTTTGGGAGCAGTATCAGTGAGGACGGAAAGAAGGGTGATTTATGCTTAGAAATAGATTGGAGAATAAAATATTAATAGAGGATTCTTACATGAAGTAGTTGTTGTTGGCATGGTTGTTGTAGTTGTTGTTGGCATTGTAGTTGATGTAGTTGTTGTTGGCATAGTAGTTGTCGTTGTTGGCATAGTGGTAGTTGTGGTGGTTGGCATGGTTGTTGTAGTTGTTGTTGGCATGGTTGTTGTAGTTGTTGTTGGCATTGTAGTTGTTGTGGTTGTTGTTGGCATAGTAGTTGTCGTTGTTGGCATAGTGGTAGTTGTGGTGGTTGGCATGGTTGTTGTAGTTGTTGTTGGCATGGTTGTTGTAGTTGTTGTTGGCATTGTAGTTGTTGTGGTTGTTGTTGGCATAGTTGTTGTCGTTGTTGGCATAGTGGTAGTTGTGGTGGTTGGCATAGTTGTTGTAGTTGTTGTTGGCAGAGTGGTGGATGTGGTAGTTGGCATGGTCGTGGTTGTTGTTGTTGGTGGCATTGTTGTAGTTGTTGTGGGCATTGTTGTGGTTGTAGTGGTTGGCATTGTTGTTGTTGATGTAGTAGGCATTGTGGTTGTTGTGGTTGTTGGCATTGTTGTGGTTGTCGTAGATGTTGGCATGGTTGTGGTTGTGGTTGTTGTTGGCATTGTTGAAGTTGTGGTTGTTGGCATTGTTGTGGTTGATGTTGTTGGCATTGAGGTTGTAGTTGATGTTGGCATAGTGGTAGTTGTGGTTGTTGGCATTGTTGTAGTTGTAGTTGTTGGCATGGTTGTGGTTGTTGTTGGCATTGTTGTTGTCGTGGTAGTTGGCATAGTTGTGGTTGTTGTTGGCATGGGGGTGGTTGTTGTTGGCATGGTTGTAGTTGTGGTTGTTGGCATTGTTGTGGTTGTTGTTGGCATAGTTGTAGTTGTGGTTGTTGGCATAGTTGTGGTTGTTGTTGTAACTGCATGGGAATTCGAAATATCACATGAAAAAAAGAGGTTTGCAATTGATCCATCTTCTCTCTTCCCTCAGAAGTAATTCAAAAGTCCTTGGCAGTTTCAACAATAAATAGGAATAAAAAACGATGAAGATGATGGAAAAAGAACATTGGGGAAAGGCTCTGTTATTAAATGTGAAGAAGTGTACAAAACTGAAAGATTCATTTCTGTTTAAGGACTTTTGCCAAGAAATCTTTAGATGGTCTGACTTTGAATTGTGATTGAGGTATAAGAATATACCTACTCTTGAAAACAGGACAATTAGGTCATAATAATTTATTTCTAGATCTTCATCAGACTCCCTTTCAAAAATGACGTTCGCTTAGAATTTGAAACACAATCTTTCAGCCAAAACTTACCAACACCATATTCGCAAATGGCAACATCAAAGTTGAATACAAAGAATTCATTGTCTCTTGTTGGGCTTCCGGTCTCAGGTTCAACCTTGATCATGCCCATCTGCTCTCCAGTGGGCAGCATGATTTCACCATCAGAAGGCACAGTTCCATTGTACACTTTGGTCCATGTCGTGTCGGTATCAGTTTCCTTCTTGTAGATGTTCACTGTCTCCAGATTATCATTGTAGATCTTGATGGCAAAGACTGTAGCATAGCTGTGTGGGTATCCCTTATGATCGATATCGACTGTGACAGATGGTTTCAATGTAGGCATCCTGGCGAATCTGAGCTTCTTCTCCTCAGGACGGGCATGGTTGACATCATGAGATGACTCTGGTTCAGGATCATAGATGGTGATGAGGTCCTCTGGAACAGCCTCCTTGTCATTCATGATCCATTTAGGATGCTGCTTATTTGGACACTTCCCTGTGATGAGGCAGAGCAAAATATGAATGATTATCTATTCTTTGGGAGCAGTATCAGTGAGGACGGAAAGAAGGGTGATTTATGCTTAGAAATAGATTGGAGAATAAAATATTAATAGAGGATTCTTACATGAAGTAGTTGTTGTTGGCATGGTTGTTGTAGTTGTTGTTGGCATTGTAGTTGTTGTGGTTGTTGTTGGCATAGTTGTTGTCGTTGTTGGCATAGTGGTAGTTGTGGTGGTTGGCATGGTTGTTGTAGTTGTTGTTGGCATGGTTGTTGTAGTTGTTGTTGGCATTGTAGTTGTTGTGGTTGTTGTTGGCATAGTTGTTGTCGTTGTTGGCATAGTGGTAGTTGTGGTGGTTGGCATAGTTGTTGTAGTTGTTGTTGGCAGAGTGGTGGATGTGGTAGTTGGCATGGTCGTGGTTGTTGTTGTTGGTGGCATTGTTGTAGTTGTTGTGGGCATTGTTGTGGTTGTAGTGGTTGGCATTGTTGTTGTTGATGTAGTAGGCATTGGGGTTGTTGTGGTTGTTGGCATTGTTGTGGTTGTCGTAGATGTTGGCATGGTTGTGGTTGTGGTTGTTGTTGGCATTGTTGAAGTTGTGGTTGTTGGCATTGTTGTGGTTGATGTTGTTGGCATTGAGGTTGTAGTTGATGTTGGCATAGTGGTAGTTGTGGTTGTTGGCATTGTTGTAGTTGTAGTTGTTGGCATGGTTGTGGTTGTTGTTGGCATTGTTGTTGTCGTGGTAGTTGGCATAGTTGTGGTTGTTGTTGGCATGGGGGTGGTTGTTGTTGGCATGGTTGTAGTTGTGGTTGTTGGCATTGTTGTGGTTGTTGTTGGCATAGTTGTAGTTGTGGTTGTTGGCATAGTTGTGGTTGTTGTTGTAACTGCATGGGAATTCGAAATATCACATGAAAAAAAGAGGTTTGCAATTGATCCATCTTCTCTCTTCCCTCAGAAGTAATTCAAAAGTCCTTGGCAGTTTCAACAATAAATAGGAATAAAAAACGATGAAGATGATGGAAAAAGAACATTGGGGAAAGGCTCTGTTATTAAATGTGAAGAAGTGTACAAAACTGAAAGATTCATTTCTGTTTAAGGACTTTTGCCAAGAAATCTTTAGATGGTCTGACTTTGAATTGTGATTGAGGTATAAGAATATACTTACTCTTGAAAACAGGACAATTAGGTCATAATAATTTATTTCTAGATCTTCATCAGACTCCCTTTCAAAGATGATGTTTGCTTAGAATTTGAAACACAATCTTTCAGCCAAAACTTACCAACACCATATTCGCAAATGGCAACATCAAAGTTGAATACAAAGAATTCATTGTCTCTTGTTGGGCTTCCGGTCTCAGGTTCAACCTTGATCATGCCCATCTGCTCTCCAGTGGGCAGCATGATTTCACCATCAGAAGGCACAGTTCCATTGTACACTTTGGTCCATGTCGTGTCGGTATCAGTTTCCTTCTTGTAGATGTTCACTGTCTCCAGATTATCATTGTAGATCTTGATGGCAAAGACTGTAGCATAGCTGTGTGGGTATCCCTTATGATCGATATCGACTGTGACAGATGGTTTCAATGTAGGCATCCTGGCGAATCTGAGCTTCTTCTCCTCAGGACGGGCATGGTTGACATCATGAGATGACTCTGGTTCAGGATCATAGATGGTGATGAGGTCCTCTGGAACAGCCTCCTTGTCATTCATGATCCATTTAGGATGCTGCTTATTTGGACACTTCCCTGTGATGAGGCAGAGCAAAATATGAATGATTATCTATTCTTTGGGAGCAGTATCAGTGAGGACGGAAAGAAGGGTGATTTATGCTTAGAAATAGATTGGAGAATAAAATATTAATAGAGGATTCTTACATGAAGTAGTTGTTGTTGGCATGGTTGTTGTAGTTGTTGTTGGCATTGTAGTTGATGTAGTTGTTGTTGGCATAGTAGTTGTCGTTGTTGGCATAGTGGTAGTTGTGGTGGTTGGCATGGTTGTTGTAGTTGTTGTTGGCATGGTTGTTGTAGTTGTTGTTGGCATTGTAGTTGTTGTGGTTGTTGTTGGCATAGTTGTTGTCGTTGTTGGCATAGTGGTAGTTGTGGTGGTTGGCATGGTTGTTGTAGTTGTTGTTGGCATGGTTGTTGTAGTTGTTGTTGGCATTGTAGTTGTTGTGGTTGTTGTTGGCATAGTTGTTGTCGTTGTTGGCATAGTGGTAGTTGTGGTGGTTGGCATAGTTGTTGTAGTTGTTGTTGGCAGAGTGGTGAATGTGGTAGTTGGCATGGTCGTGGTTGTTGTTGTTGGTGGCATTGTTGTAGTTGTTGTGGGCATTGTTGTGGTTGTAGTGGTTGGCATTGTTGTTGTTGATGTAGTAGGCATTGTGGTTGTTGTGGTTGTTGGCATTGTTGTGGTTGTCGTAGATGTTGGCATGGTTGTGGTTGTGGTTGTTGTTGGCATTGTTGAAGTTGTGGTTGTTGGCATTGTTGTGGTTGATGTTGTTGGCATCGAGGTTGTAGTTGATGTTGGCATAGTGGTAGTTGTGGTTGTTGGCATTGTTGTAGTTGTAGTTGTTGGCATAGTTGTGGTTGTTGTTGGCATTGTTGTTGTTGTGGTAGTTGGCATAGTTGTGGTTGTTGTTGGCATAGGGGTGGTTGTTGTTGGCATGGTTGTAGTTGTGGTTGTTGGCATTGTTGTGGTTGTTATTGGCATAGTTGTAGTTGTGCTTGTTGGCATAGTTGTGGTTGTTGTTGTAACTGCATGGGAATTCGAAATATCACATGAAAAAAAGAGGTTTGCAATTGATCCATCTTCTCTCTACCCTCAGAAGTAATTCAAAAGTCCTTGGCAGTTTCAACAATAAATAGGAATAAAAACGATGAAGATGATGGAAAAAGAACATTGGGGAAAGGCTCTGTTATTAAATGTGAAGAAGTGTACAAAACTGAAAGATTCATTTCTGTTTAAGGACTTTTGCCAAGAAATCTTTAGATGGTCTGACTTTAAATTGTGATTGAGGTATAAGAATATACCTACTCTTGAAAACAGGACAATTAGGTCATAATAATTTATTTCTAGATCTTCATCAGACTCCCTTTCAAAGATGATGTTTGCTTAGAATTTGAAACACAATCTTTCAGCCAAAACTTACCAACACCATATTCGCAAATGGCAACATCAAAGTTGAATACAAAGAATTCATTGTCTCTTGTTGGGCTTCCGGTCTCAGGTTCAACCTTGATCATGCCCATCTGCTCTCCAGTGGGCAGCATGATTTCACCATCAGAAGGCACAGTTCCATTGTACACTTTGGTCCATGTCGTGTCGGTATCAGTTTCCTTTTTGTAGATGTTCACTGTCTCCAGATTATCATTGTAGATCTTGATGGCAAAGACTGTAGCATAGCTGTGTGGGTATCCCTTATGATCTATATCAACTGTGACAGATGGTTTTGATGTATGCCACCTGATAAACCTGAGCTTCTTCTCCTCAGGACGAGCATGGTTGACATCATGAGATGACTCTGGTTCAGGATCATAGATGGTGATGAGGTCCTCTGGAACGGCCTCCTTGTCGTTCATGATCCATTTAGGATGCTGCTTATTTGGACACTTCCCTGTGATGAGGCAGAGCAAAAAATGAATGATTATCTATTCTTTGGTAGGAGTATCAGTGAGGACGGAAAGAAGGGTGATTTATGCTTAGAAATAGATTGGAGAAGAGAAAATTAATAGAGGATTCTTACATGAAGTAGTTGTTGTTGGCATGGTTGATGTAGTTGTTGTTGGCATTGTAGTTGATGTAGTTGTTGTTGGCATAGTAGTTGTCGTTGTTGGCATAGTGGTAGTTGTGGTGGTTGGCATGGTTGTTGTAGTTGTTGTTGGCATGGTTGTTGTAGTTGTTGTTGGCATAGTTGTTGTTGTGGTTGTTGTTGGCATAGTTGTTGTCGTTGTTGGCATAGTGGTAGTTGTGGTGGTTGGCATAGTTGTTGTAGTTGTTGTTGGCAGAGTGGTGGATGTGGTAGTTGGCATGGTCGTGGTTGTTGTTGTTGGTGGCATTGTTGTAGTTGTTGTGGGCATTGTTGTGGTTGTAGTGGTTGGCATGGTTGTTGTTGATGTAGTAGGCATTGTGGTCGTTGTGGTTGTTGGCATTGTTGTGGTTGTCGTAGATGTTGGCATGGTTGTGGTTGTGGTTGTTGTTGGCATTGTTGAAGTTGTGGTTGTTGGCATTGTTGTGGTTGATGTTGTTGGCATTGAGGTTGTAGTTGATGTTGGCATAGTGGTAGTTGTGGTTGTTGGCATTGTTGTAGTTGTAGTTGTTGGCATGGTTGTGGTTGTTGTTGGCATTGTTGTTGTCGTGGTAGTTGGCATAGTTGTGGTTGTTGTTGGCATGGTGGTGGTTGTTGTTGGCATGGTTGTAGTTGTGGTTGTTGGCATTGTTGTGGTTGTTGTTGGCATAGTTGTAGTTGTGGTTGTTGGCATAGTTGTGGTTGTTGTTGTAACTGCATGGGAATTCGAAATATCACATGAGAAAAAGAGGTTTGCAATTGATCCATCTTCTCTCTACACTCAGAAGTAATTCAAAAGTCCTTGGCAGTTTCAACAATAAATAGGAATAAAAAACGATGAAGATGATGGAAAAAGAACATTGGGGAAAGGCTCTGTTATTAAATGTGAAGAAGTGTACACAACTGAAAGATTCATTTCTGTTTAAGGACTTTTGCCAAACAATCTTCAGATGGTCTGACTTTGAATTGTGATTGAGGTATAAAAATATACCTACTCTTGAAAACAGGACAATTAGGCCATAATAATTTATTTCTAGATCTTCATCAGACTCCCTTTCAAAGATGATGTTTGCTTAGAATTTGAAACACAATCTTTCAGCCAAAACTTACCAACACCATATTCGCAAATGGCAACATCAAAGTTGAATACAAAGAATTCATTGTCTCTTGTTGGGCTTCCGGTCTCAGGTTCAACCTTGATCATGCCCATCTGCTCTCCAGTGGGCAGCATGATTTCACCATCAGAAGGCACAGTTCCATTGTACACTTTGGTCCATGTCGTGTCGGTATCAGTTTCCTTCTTGTAGATGTTCACTGTCTCCAGATTATCATTGTAGATCTTGATGGCAAAGACTGTAGCATAGCTGTGTGGGTATCCCTTATGATCGATATCGACTGTGACAGATGGTTTCAATGTAGGCATCCTGGCGAATCTGAGCTTCTTCTCCTCAGGACGGGCATGGTTGACGTCATGAGATGACTCTGGTTCAGGATCATAGATGGTGATGAGGTCCTCTGGAACAGCCTCCTTGTCATTCATGATCCATTTAGGATGCTGCTTATTTGGACACTTCCCTGTGATGAGGTAGAGCAAAATATGAATGATTATTTATTCTTTGGGAGCAGTATCAGTGAAGACAGAAAGAAGTGTGATTTATGCTTAGAAATAGATTGGAGAAGAGAAAATTAATAGAGGATTCTTACATGAAGAAGTTGTTGTTGGAATGGTTGTTGTAGTCGTTGTTGGCATTGTAGTTGATGTTGTTGTTGTTGGCATAGTTGTTGTCGTTGTTGGCATAGTGGTGGTTGTGGTGGATGGCATGGTTGTAGTTGTTGTTGGCATAGTGGTAGTTGTGGTGGTTGGCATGGTTGTGGTTGTTGTTGTTGGTGGCATGGTTGTAGTTGTTGTTGGCATTGTTGTGGTTGTGGTGGTTGGCATGGTTGTAGTTGATGTTGTAGGCATTGTTGTAGTTGTTGTGGGCATTGTTGTGGTTGTTGTAGATGTTGGCATGGTTGTGGTTGTAGTTGTTGTTGGCATTGTTGTGGTTGTGGTTGTTGGCATTGTTGTTGTCGATGTTGTAGGCATCGTGCTTGTAGTTGTTGTTGGCATAGTTGTAGTTGTGGTTGTTGGCATAGTTGTGGTTGTGGTTGTTGGCATTGTGGTAGTAGTTGATGTTGGCATGGTTGTGGTTGTTGTTGTTGGCATAGTGGTGGTTGATGTTGTTGGCATAGTGGTAGTTGTGGTGGTTGGCATGGTTGTTGTAGTTGTTGTTGGCATTGTGGTAGTTGTGGTACTTGGCATGGATGTGGATGTGGATGTGGGCGGCATGGTTGTAGTTGTTGTTGGCATTGTTGTGGTTGTTGTAGATGTTGGCATGGTTGTAGTTGTAGTTGTTGTTGGCATTGTTGAAGTTGTGGTTGTAGGCATTGTGGTGGTGGTAGATGTTGGCATAGTTGTAGTTGTGGTTGTTGGCATAGTGGTTGTTGTGGTGGTTGGCATAGTGGTAGTGGTGGTTGTTGGCATGGTTGTGGAAGATGTTGTTGGCATTGTGGTTGTAGTTGATGTTGGCATTGTGGTAGTTGTGGTTGTTGGCATGGTTGTTGTAGTTGTTGATGGCATGGTTGTGGTTGTTGTAGATGTTGGCATGGTTGTGGTTGTAGTTGTTGTAGGCATTGTGGTAGTTGTGGTTGTTGGCATTGTTGTTGTTGTAGATGTTGGCATAGTGGTAGTAGTGGTTGTTGGTATGGTTGTTGAAGATGTTGTTGGCATGGTGGTAGTGGTTGATGTTGGCATCGTTGTAGTTGTGGTGGTTGGCATGGTTGTGGTTGTTGTTGTTGGCATAGTTGTGGTGGTTGTTGTTACTGCAAATAAAATTGATATTTGCCATTAGAAAAAGAGGTTAACACTATATCTTTAGAACTTTTACAACATCCTCGGCTAGTTTTTTTTATTGATACAAAGATCAAGTTATGCATGCTTTGGAAAATACAGTGGTGAATTGTTCTAGTCTACTATTTGATCAAGTAAACTGATCTGGAAAATGTACTTCAATTTAAAGTCTTTCGCCAAAAAAGTTTTAGTTGGTCTGTTGTATTCTTCTGATTGAGGCATAAGTCTATATTTGAGATGGCAATAGAAAAATCACTAATGAAAACCCATTTCTAGTTTTTCTTCAGATATCCCCGAGAGTGAATTAGAGTGTTTGCAGAAGATTTGAAACAGTATATTTCAGCTGAAACTTACCAACACCATATTCACATATGGCAACATCAAAGTTGAATACAAAGAATTCGTTATCTCTTGTTGGGCTTCCAGTGTCAGGTTCAATCTTGATCATACCCATCTGCACTCCAGTGGGCAGCATGATTTCACCATCAGAAGGCACAGTTCCATTGTACACTTTGGTCCATGTCGTGTCGGTATCAGTTTCCTTCTTGTAGATGTTCACTGTCTCCAGATTATCATTGTAGATCTTGATGGCAAAGACGATAGCATAGCTATGTGGGTATCCCTTATGGTCAATATCAACTGTGACAGATGGTTTTGATGTATGCCACCTGATAAATCTGAGCTTTTTCTCACTAGGACGAGCATGGTTGACATCATGAGATGACTCTGGTTCAGGATCATAGATGGTGATGAGGTCCTCTGGAACAGCCTCCTTGTCATTCATGATCCATTTAGGATGTTGCTTATTAGGACACTTCCCTGTAATGAGGCAGAGCAAAACATGAATGACTATCTATTTTCCAGGAACAGTATCAGTGAAGACAGAATGAACTGATTTATGTTGAGAAAAAGATTGAGAAAAGGACAAGTAAAAGAGGATTCTTACATGAAGTAGTTGTTGTTGGCATGGTGGTTGTAGTTGTTGTTGGCATTGTGGTTGTTGTAGTTGTTGTTGGCATAGTGGTAGTTGTTGTTGGCATAGTGGTAGTTGTAGTGGTTGGCATGGTTGTTGTAGTTGTTGTTGGCATGGTTGTTGTAGTTGTTGTTGGCATAGTGGTGGTTGTGGTGGTTGGCATGGTTGTGGTTGTTGTTGGCGGCATGGTTGTAGTTGTTGTTGGCATCGTTGTGGTTGTGGTGGTTGGCATGGTTGTAGTTGATGTTGTAGGCATTGTCGTAGTTGTTGTTGTTGGCATTGTTGTGGTTGTTGTAGATGTTGGCATGGTTGTAGTTGTAGTTGTTGTTGGCATTGTTGAAGTTGTGGTTGTAGGCATTGTGGTGGTGGTAGATGTTGGCATAGTTGTAGTTGTGGTTGTTGGCATAGTGGTTGTTGTGGTGGTTGGCATAGTGGTAGTGGTGGTTGTTGGCATGGTTGTGGAAGATGTTGTTGGCATTGTGGTTGTAGTTGATGTTGGCATTGTGGTAGTTGTGGAAGTTGGCATGGTTGTTGTAGTTGTTGATGGCATGGTTGTGGTTGTTGTAGATGTTGGCATGGTTGTGGTTGTAGTTGTTGTAGGCATTGTGGTAGTTGTGGTTGTTGGCATTGTGGTTGTTGTAGATGTTGGCACAGTGGTAGTAGTGGTTGTTGGCATGGATGTTGAAGATGTTGTTGGCATGGTGGTAGTGGTTGATGTTGGCATAGTTGTAGTTGTGGTGGTTGGCATAGTTGTAGTTGTGGTTGTTGGCATAGTTGTGGTTGTTGTTGTGACTTTGAAGTAGAGTGAATGAGATATATTGATAAAGAGAGCAAACATTGATTCATCATCACTTTACCTTTAGAATTGATACAGTTGGATTGTATTATTTCCTCTTTATTATAGATCCCAAATAACTTGCCCTAGAAGTGATGCGAGAAAGATTATGTCCTATCATTTAGTAACAATAAGAAATTAAAGAGAAGCAATCCTTAAAAATCTACTTTGATAAGAGATATTTGACTAGTCTTCATTATCATAATGACTAATGCAGAAAAAGATGGTCGTTCCTAAAATTAAATGCTAGGTGCTAAGAAATTTGAATCCAGTTGATCACAACTTTTCCCTCTAGCATGGGGTTGACACAGAATTTGAAGAGAATTTGTCAAGGTGAAAGAATTATAGACTATGCCACTCACCAACTCCATATTCACAAATGGCAACATCAAAGTTGAATACAAAGAATTCGTTATCTCTTGTTGGGCTTCCAGTCTCAGGTTCAATCTTGATCATGCCCATCTGCTCTCCAGTGGGCAGCATGATTTCACCATCAGAAGGCACAGTTCCATTGTACACTTTGGTCCATGTCGTGTCGGTATCAGTTTCCTTCTTGTAGATGTTCACTGTCTCCAGATTATCATTGTAGATCTTGATGGCAAAGACTATAGCATAGCTATGTGGGTATCCCTTATGATCGATATCAACTGTGACAGATGGTTTCAATGTAGGCATTCTGGCAAATCTGAGCTTCTTCTCCTCAGGACGGGCATGGTTGACATCATGAGATGACTCTGGTTCAGGATCGTAGATGGTGATGAGATCCTCTGGAACGGCCTCCTTGTCGTTCATGATCCACTTAGGATGCTGCTTATTTGGACACTTCCCTGTGATGAGGCACAGCAAAAGTATAAATCATTATCTTTTTGTTGGGACCAGTATCAGTGAGGACAGATGGAATTGTGATTTATGCTTAGAAATAGATTGAAGAAGAGAAAATTAATAGAGGATTCTTACATGAAGTAGTTGTTGTTGGCATGGTTGTTGTAGTTGTTGTTGGCATTGTAGTTGATGTAGTTGTTGTTGGCATAGTTGTTGTCGTTGTTGGCAGAGTGGTAGATGTGGTGGTTGTGGTTGTTGTTGTTGGTGGCATTGTTGTAGTTGTTGTTGGCATAGTGGTGGTTGTGGTGGTTGGCATGGTTGTTGTTGATGTTGTAGGCATTGTGGTTGTTGTGGTTGTTGGCATTGTTGTGGTTGTTGTAGATGTTGGCATGGTTGTGGTTGTAGTTGTTGTTGGCATTGTCGTTGTTGATGTTGTAGGCATTGTGGTTGTTGTTGTTGGCATTGTGGTGGTTGTTGTTGTTGGCATTGTTGTGGTCGTTGTAGGCATGGTCGTGCTTGTTGTGGTCTGCATGGTTGTAGTTGTAGTGGTTGGCATTGTGGTCGGAGGCATCGTTGTTGATGGCACTATGGAAAGATGTATGAAAGATGGTGGTAAGATTATATAGGGAGGGATAGTGAAAATAACAGCGATTTTAATGTGCATTTTGTATATTCAATGAAATGAAACTGCAAATACTACAATAATGAGCGTATATCATGAAGTGAATAAGAATTTAAGTTCAATTCAATATTCGTTTCTATATAGAATAGCGTAATTCATATGGTTCTTTTCAGGAGACAAACAGTTTGTCATTGGAAAAAATACTAGTGAATGTTATGAAATATTCAATCACTCACAGGCCTTGAAACATCCCCACACTTCAACGCGAATCTTGCGGAATGTAGACAGCAAGGCTGGCTCCTCGAGCCGGATCTGCAGTGCTTCAACTGACTTCATGTCGTCGAAAATCAGAGGTTCACTGTTGGCCAGGTCCTTGTACTCGACATCGTAGTTGAATTCCTCCTGGAAAGTTCCACCGTAGTGATTTACTTAGAACATATTTTTCATGAGCTCGCTTATAATGAGATATATTAACAAAGCGTTTTCGCTCATATTTCCTTTCGAGATTTTAGCATCACTGATGCATTTATTTAAGGCATTTTGATATCAATATCCGCAATAGTTAGCAGAGCTTTCATATACCTACCTCACCACGTTTGTGCATGAAGCCCACGGAATAGGCCTTGATTAATCCATGGACAACAATCTTCTTAACAAGAACTGGATAGGACTGAAAAAGAGGAAACATGTTATATCGGTTATATATATTACGCCAAAGCCTTTTACATACACTGTACATATATGTTTATGGGCTATGTCAAACTCAAACCTTTCTCATGTTTATGAAGAATGATTTCCCGTCAAATTCTACTATCTTTTCTTTTATATCCCATTCACAATTCTAGATATCATTAATTTGATTTGCTAGGATAAACAACATTGAAGGCAAAAAATGATATAAAATTGGACAATATTTAGTACTGGCATGCCATAGGATGATATTGCCATGAAGGAGCAGCGTATAGATGCAAAATACGAAATGATTATTGTGTTCTGCATTCACCTCTGGACGTGGAGCAAGCTGGATCTGAATGAATGGATGAGGCTTAGTATCCTTGACGGTCCAACCAGCGTTGTTAATCCTAATGTTTTTCACAGGACCCATCGCTTGCGCATCAGCAGGGCCGTAGGAAATAGCATCATCAGGAATGATGCCGCTATCAGCCACACCATCAAGCAGCCGGCACTCAGCTGGAAGAAGACATTGATATCAATAAGAACTCTGATTGCCATCAACGTAAACCTAGGAGATTATGAATATGCAAAGATCCTATGGCATGAAGGTGACCACATCATGCTCTCCAGACTTTGATGTTAAAACGGGATAACCAACCTTAGTTTTTGTGTAACTACTTCAGGATGGTTGGGTGGGTGGGTGGGTGGGGGGGGGGGGGGGTGTGTGGCTATCAGCTGAGATATATCTCCAATAAGAACTAGTTTGTGGACACCCACCATGTTCTAAACAATACAGTTACCATATCTTCAACAATGATGCCATAGCTGGAAAATAGACTCACTTGTTGTTGAGGGTGCAGTTGTTGTAGACATTGTTGTTGTTGTGGTTGTTGGCATAGTTGTAGTTGTGGTTGTTGGCATTGTTGTGGTTGTTGTTGGCATGGTTGTGGTCGTTGTTGTTGGCATTGTTGTTGTTGTTGTGGTGGATGGCATAGTTGTCGTTGTTGTTGTAACTGTAAAGGAAATCGATATATGGCATTAGGAAAAGAGGTTAGCAATTGATCCATCATAACTAGACCTTTAGAACTGATACAGCATTCTTGGCTAGTTTTTGTTACGGATAAAAATACTGTGATGCATGCCATGGAAAAAACATTGGGGAATGGCCGCAGTCTAACATGTGATGAAGTGTACAAAACTGTAAGATGCATTTCTGTTCAAGGTCTTTTATCAGTACATCTTTTGCTGGTCTGTTTTTCGTTGGAATTAAAGCATAAGTCTATATTTATGCATGGAAATCGAAAAAAAAACGCTCATGAAAACTTATTTCTAGTTCTTCATCAGATTCCCTTACACAGAGAATGTTCGCAGAGAATTTGAAACAGAATCTTTCAGCTGAAACTTACAGCGTAGTTGCTGTTAAAGTTGGCCGGGTAGCTATAATTCAAATAACCACGATTCATCCATGTATGACAGATCATTAGAATTTGATATGATATTTCAGAGAATATCTGGCATGTAATAACAATACATATCATGAATCAAAGCGGGCACACTACATTAAAGTGGACATTACATATCAAGAACAAAACGTCTTTCAAGCATAACGAAACTATTGCCATCTCCATTGTAAACCTAAGGCTTCAGACTTACTTGGTAACACCTCAAAGCAGCCCAAAACGTCGATGGTGAATTTAAAGACATCGCTGTCATCAGTGGTTTCCATAGGAACAATGGCCAGGCTGTAGATTGTTCTAGGTGGTTTGAAAGAGATAATTCCATTTGCTGGAACTGCCAGGTATTCAAACACTCGCGTGTACTCATCATCAGTTGCCTCAAACATCATCATGATGTCGATGTTTGCAACGTTTCCAAGTACCTTCACCCCTTGAACCTAAATATAGACAAAGTAAGTAGGTGTAAGCAATATAAATATAGAGACAGAGTGTTGTTCTGAGAGATGCTATTGATATGAAAGGTTACATCTTGATATATCTTAAAGCCAAATCCATGATTATGTGGTCGGTCATTCCAGGTATTCAAAATATGAATGAACTTATTCAATATCATGATATCAAGTTTATGCAGTCTATCTCTAGTGTTTAGAGGAAAAATTAATTATACAAAGAATTCTGATGGTTCATAAAAATTCTTTTTAATGGAACACTGATACTCCACTCCTGAAACCATTCCCCAACCCCAGCATTTTCAGAAATTTTGAGAATAGGTTGCATAAATTCCCTGCAGGAAGTTAAATATATAGGTCTTACCTCAGCTTGGGAGCTACCTCCTGGACCATTGACATCGACCTCTACCCTAGGGCGTTCCAATTCATCAATGGACCTCTTTGGAAGTTCCAGTCCCTCTCCACCAAGCATCACTGCACCAGATGGATCAGTGTTTGTTGGCTTTCCAACAATCTTTAAGAATACAGCAACATAGACATGCATTTTAATAGAGAAGGGATCAGGACGTATTCTAGCTACGTAGATGTGACAATATTGAATGACGCCTTATTTCTATCTTATATCAAATGTGTTGAGATCTCTGTTGGGAACGTTATCATATATTTTATATGGATAATAATGAATATGAGGATAGTTAGGTATCTTTTCTTCAAGATTGATTCATATATTAGTGTATTTGAACTAAGCATATTTTCGTTCTCATGTGTAGACAAATAACTTTAGAACATAAAAAACAGTTTAGGTACCTTGATATTGCGCTTGAAAAGTTCACCATGTTCTTCAATGGCCCAAACACGTTCACAAGCTGAAAGAAAACAAATCGTAAAAGTTATCAGGATACTAACCATACGTTCCTTTGAAATATGAGATCAAAATCAAGTCAATTTGAAATAACCTACGTGGTTTTGTGGATGTCATGGTACTCGTAGTTGAAGTTGGATGCGTAGTAGTTGTAGATGTTGGCATAGTGGTTGTTGTTGTTGGCATTGTGGTAGTTGATGTTGTGGGCATAGTTGTGGTTGTGGTTGTTGGCATTGTGGTAGTTGTAGTGGTTGGCATGGTGGTAGTTGATGTTGTTGGCATAGTTGTTGTTGTTGTTGGCATAGTTGTGGTTGATGTTGTTGGCATAGTTGTGGTTGTGGTTGTTGGCATTGTGGTAGTTGTAGTGGTTGGCATGGTGGTAGTTGATGTTGTTGGCATAGTTGTTGTTGTTGTTGGCATAGTTGTGGTTGATGTTGTTGGCATTGAGGTAGTTGTTGTTGTTGGCATAGTTGTGGTTGATGTTGTTGGCATTGAGGTAGTTGTTGTTGTTGGCATAGTGGTGGTTGATGTTGTTGGCATTGTGGTAGTTGTTGTTGTTGGCATAGTGGTGGTTGATGTTGTTGGCATGGTGGTAGTTGTTGTTGTTGGCATAGTTGTGGTTGTTGTTGTTGGCATTGTGGTAGTTGTTGTTGGCATGGTGGTGGTTGTTGTTGGCATTGTGGTAGTTGTTGTTGTTGGCATGGTTGTAGTTGTTGTTGTTGGCATAGTTGTGGTTGATGTTGTTGGCATTGTGGTAGTTGTTGTTGTTGGCATGGTGGTGGTTGTTGTTGGCATTGTGGTAGTTGTTGTTGTTGGCATGGTTGTAGTTGTTGTGGTTGTGGTTGGATGCGTAACTGTTGTTGGAACTGGTTCAAGTAGACGGTAAATAACCACAAATGAGAGACAATTGTATACATATTTTACCCCATACTTCTAACTATTTTCTTGTAATATTCCCATTTAACACCAAGTGTCATATCTCACTCGGCGTAACCTGACGATAAGTCCGGAGAAAAATAGCTAGTAAATCTGCATTTTAATCCTTCTGTGTTAAAATCTCAACACTTCGCTTGGAGAGGATAGTATGAGTTTCGGCACACTAAAGCCGTTTCTTTACCTATATGTGGGCCCCTATGTACATTAGGTTGACCATACTTGGAAAGCATGTCATCAAAATCGAAGTCCCTGTACTGATACTCACTGTATTCAAAGCATCCGTATACTGCGAGGTTAACCTTAAAGTAGGTCGGCCTGCTTCCATCTAACTTCAGAATAGGCTCCTCAAGTACGACCTCCATGTACAGGGCATCCTCATAGGGCTCAATCACTATTGGCTTCATTGCATCCACTGACTCATACTCTTCATTCTTTGTAAACTCTCCATTTTCACTGTCACGGAAACGGATGGAGACCACAGCAGCGTTGCCTGTGACACTGACCTTGAAGACCTCCTTCTGAAATAAAATCAAGTTTCTCATAAACTCCTTTAACTCAATAATCATTGGGTTGATACTCAGCAAATGGCAGTAAAACGGCATGGGACTGATCATGATAAGCACATAAGCATATATATAAGTGAACTTTCAAACAGAATCATAGTATAAGACATCATCCGTTCATTAAAGTTGTTGCCACATTATACATTTTTAGAAGCGATATCTGGGCACATCGCACTTACTGTTTTATAATCTCCCTTAGGAGCCAGGCGGAGAACAACCGTTGGAGCTGCAGCCTTAGAGTCCTTTGGAACCGCAACAGTCCAACCCTTTCCGCTTGGGCGTAATTCAGATACATCATTGACACCGTCCACATTGACTGTGATTTGCTCTTCAGAGATGTATCTTGGGTCCTTCATTCCCTCAACGATCACGCATGGTGCTATAGAATATGGTATATACGAAATAATATTGTTGTTTAGCTACACAGTTTTAAAGATGAGGTTAAAGATCATGTATTCGAAGGGTACGATATATGATAGCAACGGGAAGCTTTCTAGAATCCTAATTCTGGCATTTATCTTTGAATATACTGATGAATTCCCATTATAATGAATGTTAGATGATGGACAAATGCCTCTGAACTTTTAACTGATTTTGAGATATGTTAAAGTACTCACTTGACGTCATTGTTGTGGTAGGCTGAGTAGTGGTTGTTGTGGCTAGGAGAAATGATACGTAAATATAGATGAAATGCAATTGGACATAAATAAGGATAGATTGAAAGAAGGATAGATTAGATTAATCACAAATAGAGTAAGCATACCCATAGGCATCATATAAAACGTATTATTATCTACAGAGAGCATTATATAAAAGGCAGACCAGACATCTATTTTGTCATCATCATATCCTTTAGCCATTATTCTGAAAATCACAATCCTGTATTGTTAGCAAAGTATCTTTTTGTATATATATTATTCTATAGCAATTTTGCAAGAAGTAGATACTCACTGGTGTAAACGGGGACAGAGACGGTAGGTTTATAGATTTTGCTATCAAAGCTTTCAGCACAAGCCAAGATATCAATCTTGAATCCATTGACAGACTTTTCTCCGTTGGTAATAGACATAATCTTAATCTTGAAGGATATCAATAAAGCTGGTGGATTGAAGTGAACGATGCCATCTTCGGGAAGATGCTCATTGTTGAGCACCTTAGTTCTCTTTCCATTAATGTCGTTGTACTGCAGTTTAACATTGCCAATATTCTCTCCTTCAATCTTGATGCCATGAACCTCAGCCTGGAATATGAGTTTCAACAATAAACATCGGCAAATACATATGTTGGCAGTTATCATTTGTTAAGAGATGTTTTCATGTGCCTTGTCTATTGACAAATACAATCATTGTGGCAAATTTACTGAAGTGTGGGAGTAAGGAGTGACAAAAGAAACTGAATACATACTGCTTCGGTTTGGTTTTTGAGGGTAAGTCCTGCCAGACCAAATTGGCTCTTCTTCATTACTGTGATCCCCTTTCCATCACCAAGCATTTCTTCAAAGACTGTTTTCAGTGTTTCTATTCCTGTGATCAAATTAGAGCCGTTCTTGGTGGGATACAGGTGCTCATAATGCAGGGGAGTTGTAGTTGAATTTGCCATCAACCAAACTATCTTGCATGGTGCTGAAAGAGAAAGAAAATTATTCTTATCCATCATACTATTGTTATAGCTATGTGCATGAGCTAACCTTCATTTAAGTAATTAATAAAGAACATGTCTCCATTAAAACATTATCAATTGAAAACTCCCAAGAGAGACTAAGGCACTTGAAAAACACAAATGGACCTTTTTATGCTAGAAAACAATCTTCATGACAAATGGGAAATTTACCATAATTTTCTATCTATCTTACTATAAATTCTATATCTTACAGGTCGTTGTTGACATTGTGGTTGTTGTGGTAGTTGTTGGCATGGTAGTTGTAGTTGTTGTTGGCATGGTTGTGGTTGTTGTTGTTGGCATGGTTGTGGTTGTTGTTGGCATGGTAGTAGAAGTTGTTGGCATTGTTGTGGTAGTTGTTGGCATTGTTGTAGTTGTTGTTGGCATAGTTGTAGTTGTTGTTGTGACTTTGAAGTAGAGTGAATGAGATATATTGATAAAGAGAGCAAACATTGATTCATCATCACTTTACCTTTAGAATTGATACAGTTGGATTGTATTATTTCCTCTTTATCATAGATCCCAAATAACTTGCCCTAGAAGTGATGCGAGAAAGATTATTTCCTATCATTTAGTAACAATAAGAAATTAAAGAGAAGCAATCCTTAAAAAACTACTTTGATAAGAGATATTTGACTGGTCTTCATTATCATAATGACTAATGCAGAAAAAGATAGTCGTTCCTAAAATTAAATTCTAGCTGCTAAGAATTTTGAATCCAGTTGATCACAACTTTTCCCTCTAGCATGGGGTTGACACAGAATTTGAAGAGGATTTGTCAAGGTGAAAGGATTATAGACTATGCCACTCACCAACTCCATATTCACAAATGGCAACATCAAAGTTGAATACAAAGAATTCGTTATCTCTTGTTGGGCTTCCAGTCTCAGGTTCAATCTTGATCATGCCCATCTGCTCTCCAGTGGGCAGCATGATTTCACCATCAGAAGGCACAGTTCCATTGTACATTTTGGTCCATGTCGTGTCGGTATCAGTTTCCTTCTTGTAGATGTTCACTGTCTCCAGATTATCATTGTAGATCTTGATGGCAAAGACGATAGCATAGCTGTGTGGGTACCCCTTATGATCAATATCGACTGTGACAGATGGTTTCAATGTAGGCATTCTGGCAAATCTGAGCTTCTTCTCCTCAGGACGAGCATGGTTGACATCATGAGATGACTCTGGTTCAGGATCGTAGATGGTGATGAGATCCTCTGGAACGGCCTCCTTGTCGTTCATGATCCATTTAGGATGTTGCTTATTAGGACACTTCCCTGTGAAGAGGCAGAGCAAAATATGAATGACTATCTATTTTCCAGGAACAGTATCAGTGAAGACAGAATGAACTGATTTATGTTGAGAAAAAGATTGATAAATGGACAAATAAAAGAGGATTCTTACATGAAGTAGTTGTTGTTGGCATGGTGGTTGTAGTTGTTGTTGGCATTGTGGTTGTTGTAGTTGTTGTTGGCATAGTGGTAGTTGTTGTTGGCATAGTGGTAGTTGTGGTGGTTGGCATGGTTGTTGTAGTTGTAGTTGGCATGGTTGTTGTAGTTGTTGTTGGCATAGTGGTGGTTGTGGTGGTTGGCATGGTTGTGGTTGTTGTTGTTGGTGGCATGGTAGTAGTTGATGTTGTAGGCATTGTAGTAGTTGTTGTTGTTGGCATTATTGTGGATGTTGTAGATGTTGGCATGGTTGTGGTTGTAGTTGTTGTTGGCATTGTTGAAGTTGTGGTCGTAGGCATTGTGGTGGTGGTAGATGTTGGCATAGTTGTAGTTGTGGTTGTTGGCATAGTGGTTGTTGTGGTGGTTGGCACAGTGGTAGTGGTGGTTGTTGGCATGGTTGTGGAAGATGTTGTTGGCATTGTGGTTGTAGTTGATGTTGGCATTGTGGTAGTTGTGGTGGTTGGCATGGTTGTGGTTGTTGTAGATGTTGGCATGGTTGTGGTTGAAGTTGTTGTAGGCATTGTGGTTGTTGTGGTTGTTGGCATTGTGGTTGTTGTAGATGTTGGCATAGTGGTAGTAGAAGTTGTTGGCATGGTTGTTGAAGATGTTGTTGGCATGGTGGTAGTGGTTGATGTTGGCATCGTTGTAGTCGTGGTGGTTGGCATTGTAGTAGTTGTAGATGTTGGCATAGTGGTAGTTGTTGTTGTTGGCATGGTTGTGGTTGTGGTTGTTGGCATTGTTGTGGTAGTTGTTGGCATGGTTGTGGTTGTTGTTGTTGGCATAGTTGTAGATGTGGTGGTTGGCATTGTTGTGGTGGTTGTTGGCATGGTTGTGGTTGTTGTTGTTGGCATAGTTGTGGTGGTTGTTGTTACTGCAAATAAAATTGATATTTGGCATTAGAAAAAGAGGTTAGCAATTGATCCATTATCACTGTATCTTTAGAATTTTTACAACATCCTCGGCTAGATTTTTTTAATTGATACAAAGATTAAGTTAAGCTTGTCTTGGAAAATACAGTGGTGAATTATTCTAGTCTACTATTTGATCAAGTAAACTAATATGGAAGATGTACTTCTATTTGAAGTCTTTCGCCAAAAAAAGTTTTAGTTGGTCTGTTGTATTCTTCTGATTGAGGCATAAGTCTATATTTGAGATGGCAATAGAAAAATCACTAATGAAAACCCATTTCTAGTTTTTCTTCAGATATCCCCGAGAGTGAAAGAGAGTGTTTGCAGAAGATTTGAACAGTATATCTCAGCTGAAACTTACCAACACCATATTCACATATGGCAACATCAAAGTTGAATACAAAGAATTCGTTATCTCTTGTTGGGCTTCCAGTCTCAGGTTCAATCTTGATCATGCCCATCTGCTCTCCAGTGGGCAGCATGATTTCACCATCAGAAGGCACAGTTCCATTGTAGACTGTGGTCCATGTCTTGTCAGTATCAGTTTCCTTCTTGTAGATGTTCACTGTCTCCAGATTATCATTGTAGATCTTGATGGCAAAGACGATAGCATAGCTGTGTGGGTATCCCTTATGGTCAATATCAACTGTGACAGATGGTTTTGATGTATGCCACCTGATAAATCTGAGCTTCTTCTCACTAGGACGAGCATGGTTGACATCATGAGATGACTCTGGTTCAGGATCATAGATGGTGATGAGGTCCTCTGGAACAGCCTCCTTGTCATTCATGATCCATTTAGGATGTTGCTTATTAGGACACTTCCCTATAATGAGGCAGAGCAAAACATGAATGACTATCTATTTTCCAGGAACAGTATCAGTGAAGACAGAATGAACTGATTTATGTTGAGAAAAAGATTGATAAAAGGACAAATAAAAGAGGTTTCTTACATGAAGTAGTTGTTGTTGGCATGGTGGTTGTAGTTGTTGTTGGCATTGTGGTTGTTGTAGTTGTTGTTGGCATAGTGGTAGTTGTTGTTGGCATAGTGGTAGTTGTGGTGGTTGGCATGGTCGTTGTAGTTGTTGTTGGCATAGTGGTGGTTGTGGTGGTTGGCATGGTTGTGGTTGTTGATGTTGGCGGCATGGTTGTTGTTGTTGTTGGCATTGTGGTGGTTGTGGTGGTTGGCATGGTTGTAGTTGATGTTGTAGGCATTGTCGTAGTTGTTGTTGTTGGCATTGTTGTGGTGGTTGTAGATGTTGGCATGGTTGTAGTTGTAGTTGTTGTTGGCATTGTTGAAGTTGTGGTTGTAGGCATTGTGGTGGTGGTAGATGTTGGCATAGTTGTAGTTGTGGTTGTTGGCATAGTGGTTGTTGTGGTGGTTGGCATAGTGGTAGTGGTGGTTGTTGGCACTGTTGTGGAAGATGTTGTTGGCATTGTGGTTGTAGTTGATGTTGGCATTGTGGTAGTTGTGGTGGTTGGCATGGTTGTTGTAGTTGTTGACGGCATGGTTGTGGTTGTTGTAGATGTTGGTATGGTTGTGGTTGTAGTTGTTGTAGGCATTGTGGTAGTTGTGGTTGTTGGCATTGTGGTTGTTGTAGACGTTGGCATAGTGGTAGTAGTGGTTGTTGGCATGGATGTTGAAGATGTTGTTGGCATGGTGGTAGTGGTTGATGTTGGCATAGTTGTAGTTGTGGTGGTTGGCATAGTTGTAGTTGTGGTTGTTGGCATAGTTGTGGTTGTCGTTGTGACTTTGAAGTAGAGTGAATGAGATATATTGATAAAGAGAGCAAACATTGATTCATCATCACTTTACCTTTAGAATTGATACAGTTGGATTGTATTATTTCCTCCTTATCATAGATCTCAAATAACTTGCCCTAGAAGTGATGCAAGAAAGATTATTTCCTATTAATTAGTAACAATAAGAAATTAAAGAGAAGCAATCCTTAAAAAACTACTTTGATGAGAGATATTTGACTAGTCTTCATTATCATAATGACTAATGCAGAAAAAGATAGTCGTTCCTAAAATTAAATGCTAGCTGCTAAAAAATTTGAATCCAGTTGATCACAACTTTTCCCGCTAGCATGGGGTTAACACAGAATTTGAAGAGAATTTGTCAAGGTGAAAGGATTATAGACTATGCCACTCACCAACTCCATATTCACAAATGGCAACATCAAAGTTGAATACAAAGAATTCGTTATCTCTTGTTGGGCTTCCAGTCTCAGGTTCAATCTTGATCATGCCCATCTGCTCTCCAGTGGGCAGCATGATTTCACCATCAGAAGGCACAGTTCCATTGTACACTTTGGTCCATGTCGTGTCAGTATCAGTTTCCTTCTTGTAGATGTTCACTGTCTTCAGATTATCATTGTAGATCTTGATGGCAAAGACGATAGCATAGCTGTGTGGGTACCCCTTATGATCAATATCGACTGTGACAGATGGTTTCAATGTAGGCATTCTGGCAAATCTGAGCTTCTTCTCTTCAGGACGAGCATGGTTGACATCATGAGATGACTCTGGTTCAGGATCGTAGATGGTGATGAGATCCTCTGGAACGGCCTCCTTGTCGTTCATGATCCATTTAGGATGTTGCTTATTAGGACACTTCCCTGTGAAGAGGCAGAGCAAAATATGAATGACTATCTATTTTCCAGGAACAGTATCAGTGAAGACAGAATGAACTGATTTATGTTGAGAAAAAGATTGATAAAAGGACAAATAAAAGAGGATTCTTACATGAAGTAGTTGTTGTTGGCATGGTGGTTGTAGTTGTTGTTGGCATTGTGGTTGTTGTTGGCATAGTGGTTGTTGTTGTTGGCATAGTGGTAGTTGTGGTGGTTGGCATGGTTGTTGTAGTTGTAGTTGGCATGGTTGTTGTAGTTGTTGTTGGCATAGTGGTGGTTGTTGTGGTTGGCATGGTTGTGGTTGTTGTTGTTGGCGGCATGGTTGTAGTTGTTGTTGGCATTGTGGTGGTTGTGGTGGTTGGCATGGTTGTAGTTGATGTTGTAGGCATTGTCGTAGTTGTGGTTGTTGTTGGCATAGTTGTGGTTGTTGTAGATGTTGGCATGGTTGTAGTTGTTGTTGGCATTGTTGAAGTTGTGGTTGTTGGCATTGTGGTGGTGGTAGATGTTGGCATAGTTGTAGTTGTGGTTGTTGGCATAGTGGTTGTTGTGGTGGTTGGCATAGTGGTAGTGGTGGTTGTTGGCATGGTTGTGGAAGATGTTGTTGGCATTGTGGTTGTAGTTGATGTTGGCATTGTGGTAGTTGTGGTGGTTGGCATGGTTGTTGTAGTTGTTGATGGCATGGTTGTGGTTGTTGTAGATGTTGGCATGGTTGTGGTTGTAGTTGTTGTAGGCATTGTGGTAGTTGTGGTTGTTGGCATTGTGGTTGTTGTAGACGTTGGCATAGTGGTAGTAGTGGTTGTTGGCATGGTTGTTGAAGATGTTGTTGGCATGGTGGTAGTGGTTGATGTTGGCATCGTTGTAGTTGTGGTGGTTGGCATCGTTGTAGTTGTGGTTGTTGGCATAGTTGTGGTTGTTGTTGTTGGCATTGTAGTAGTTGTAGATGTTGGCATAGTGGTAGTTGTAGTTGTTGGCATGGTTGTGGTTGTTGTTGGCATAGTTGTAGTTGTGGTTGTTGGCATTGTTGTGGTAGTTGTTGGCATGGTTGTGGTTGTTGTTGGCATAGTTGTGGTGGTTGTTGTTACTGCAAATAATATCAATATTTGGCATTAGAAAAAGAGGTTAGCAATTGATCCATTATCACTGTATTTTTAGAACTTATACAACATCCTCGGCTAGTTTTATTTATTGATACAAAGATTGAGTTATGCATGCCTTGAAAAATCCAGTGGTGAATTATTCTAGTCTACTATTTGATCAAGTAAACTGATCTGGGAGATGTACTTCTATTTGAAGTCTTTCGCCAAAAAAGTTTTAGTTGGTCTGTTGTATTCTTCTGATTGAGGCATAAGTCTATATTTGAGATGGCAATAGAAAAATCACTAATGAAAACCCTTTCTATTTTTTCTTCAGATATCCCCGAGAGTGAAAGAGAGTGTTTGCAGAAGATTTGAAACAGTATATTTCAGCTGAAACTTACCAACACCATATTCACATATGGCAACATCAAAGTTGAATACAAAGAATTCGTTATCTCTTGTTGGGCTTCCAGTGTCAGGTTCAATCTTGATCATGCCCATCTGCTCTCCAGTGGGCAGCATGATTTCACCATTAGAAGGCACAGTTCCATTGTACACTTTGGTCCATGTCGTGTCGGTATCAGTTTCCTTCTTGTAGATGTTCACTGTCTCCAGATTATCATTGTAGATCTTGATGGCAAAGACGATAGCATAGCTGTGTGGGTACCCCTTATGATCAATATCGACTGTGACAGATGGTTTCAATGTAGGCATTCTGGCAAATCTGAGCTTCTTCTCCTCAGGACGAGCATGGTTGACATCATGAGATGACTCTGGTTCAGGATCGTAGATGGTGATGAGATCCTCTGGAACGGCCTCCTTGTCGTTCATGATCCATTTAGGATGTTGCTTATTAGGACACTTCCCTGTAATGAGGCAGAGCAAAATATGAATGACTATCTATTTTCCAGGAACAGTATCAGTGAAGACAGAATGAACTGATTTATGTTGAGAAAAAGATTGATAAAAGGACAAATAAAAGAGGATTCTTACATGAAGTAGTTGTTGTTGGCATGGTGGTTGTAGTTGTTGTTGGCATTGTGGTTGTTGTAGTTGTTGTTGGCATAGTGGTAGTTGTTGTTGGCATAGTAGTAGTTGTGGTGGTTGGCATGGTTGTTGTAGTTGTAGTTGGCATGGTTGTTGTAGTTGTTGTTGGCATAGTGGTGGTTGTGGTGGTTGGCATGGTTGTGGTTGTTGTTGTTGGCGGCATGGTTGTAGTTGTTGTTGGCATTGTGGTGGTTGGCATGGTTGTAGTTGATGTTGTAGGCATTGTCGTAGTTGTTGTTGTTGGCATAGTTGTGGTTGTTGTAGATGTTGGCATGGTTGTAGTTGTTGTTGGCATTGTTGAAGTTGTGGTTGTTGGCATTGTGGTGGTGGTAGATGTTGGCATAGTTGTAGTTGTGGTTGTTGGCATTGTGGTAGTTGTGGTGGTTGGCATGGTTGTGGAAGATGTTGTTGGCATTGTGGTTGTAGTTGATGTTGGCATTGTGGTAGTTGTGGTGGTTGGCATGGTTGTTGTAGTTGTTGATGGCATGGTTGTGGTTGTTGTAGATGTTGGCATGGTCGTGGTTGTAGTTGTTGTAGGCATTGTGGTAGTTGTGGTTGTTGGCATTGTGGTTGTTGTAGATGTTGGCATAGTGGTAGTAGTGGTTGTTGGTATGGTTGTTGAAGATGTTGTTGGCATGGTGGTAGTGGTTGATGTTGGCATCGTTGTAGTTGTGGTGGTTGGCATCGTTGTAGTTGTGGTTGTTGGCATGGTTGTGGTTGTTGTTGTTGGCATTGTTGTAGTTGTAGATGTTGGCATAGTGGTAGTTGTAGTTGTTGGCATGGTTGTGGTTGTTGTTGGCATAGTTGTAGTTGTGGTTGTTGGCATTGTTGTGGTAGTTGTTGGCATGGTTGTGGTTGTTGTTGTTGGCATAGTTGTGGTGGTTGTTGTTACTGCAAATAATATCAATATTTGGCATTAGAAAAAGTGGTTAGCAATTGATCCATTATCACTGTATCTTTAGAACTTTTACAACATCCTCGGCTAGTTTTTTTTCATTGATACAAAGATTGAGGTTTGCATGCCTTGGAAAATCCAGTGGTGAATTATTCTAGTCTACTATTTGATCAAGTAAACTGATCTGGAAGATGTACTTCTATTTGAAGTCTTTCCCCAAAAAAGTTTTAGTTGGTCTGTTGTATTCTTCTGATTGAGGCATAAGTCTATATTTGAGATGGAATAAGAAAAATCACTAATGAAAACCCATTTCTAGTTTTTCTTCAGATATCCCCGGGAGTGAAAGAGAGTGTTTGCAGAAGATTTGAAACAGTATATTTCAGCTGAAACTTACCAACACCATATTCACATATGGCAACATCAAAGTTGAATACAAAGAATTCGTTATCTCTTGTTGGGCTTCCAGTCTCAGGTTCAATCTTGATCATGCCCATCTGCTCTCCAGTGGGCAGCATGATTTCACCATCAGAAGGCACAGTTCCATTGTACACTTTGGTCCATGTCTTGTCGGTATCAGTTTCCTTCTTGTAGATGTTCACTGTCTCTAGATTATCATTGTAGATCTTGATGGCAAAGACGATAGCATAGCTGTGTGGGTACCCCTTATGATCAATATCGACTGTGACAGATGGTTTCAATGTAGGCATCCTGGCGAATCTGAGCTTCTTCTCCTCAGGACGGGCATGGTTGACATCATGAGATGACTCTGGTTCAGGATCGTAGATGGTGATGAGATCCTCTGGAACGGCCTCCTTGTCGTTCATGATCCATTTAGGATGTTGCTTATTAGGACACTTCCCTGTGAAGAGGCAGAGCAAAATATGAATGACTATCTATTTTCCAGGAACAGTATCAGTGAAGACAGAATGAACTGATTTATGTTGAGAGAAAGATTGATAAAAGGACAAATAAAAGAGGATTCTTACATGAAGTAGTTGTTGTTGGCATGGTGGTTGTAGTTGTTGTTGGCATTGTGGTTGTTGTAGTTGTTGTTGGCATAGTGGTAGTTGTTGTTGGCATAGTGGTAGTTGTGGTGGTTGGCATGGTTGTTGTAGTTGTAGTTGGCATGATTGTTGTAGTTGTTGTTGGCATAGTGGTGGTTGTGGTGGTTGGCATGGTTGTGGTTGTTGTTGTTGGCGGCATGGTTGTAGTTGTTGTTGGCATTGTAATGGTTGTGGTGGTTGGCATGGTTGTAGTTGATGTTGTAGGCATTGTCGTAGTTGTAGTTGTTGTTGGCATAGTTGTGGTTGTTGTAGATGTTGGCATGGTTGTAGTTGTTGTTGGCATTGTTGAAGTTGTGGTAGTTGGCTTTGTGGTGCTGGTAGATGTTGGCATAGTTGTAGTTGTGGTTGTTGGCATAGTGGTTGTTGTGGTGGTTGGCATAGTGGTAGTTGTGGTTGTTGGCATGGTTGTGGAAGATGTTGTTGGCATTGTGGTTGTAGTTGATGTTGGCATTGTGGTAGTTGTGGTGGTTGGCATGGTTGTTGTAGTTGTTGATGGCATGGTTGTGGTTGTTGTAGATGTTGGCATGGTTGTGGTTGTAGTTGTTGTAGGCATTGTGGTAGTTGTGGTTGTTGGCATTGTAGTAGTTGTAGATGTTGGCATAGTGGTAGTTGTGGTTGTTGGCATGGTTGTGGTTGTTGTTGGTATAGTTGTAGTTGTGGTTGTTGGCATTGTTGTGGTTGTTGTTGGCATGGTTGTGGTTGTTGTTGTTGGCATAGTTGTTGTGGTGGTGCTTGGCATTGTTGTCGTTGTTGTTGTAACTGTAAAGAAAATCCATATATTACATTAGGAAAAGAGGTTAGCAGTTTATCCATCATCACTGTAATTTTGGAACTGTTGCTAGATGTATTCATGAATACAAGTACAAAGTGATGCAGGTCATGTAAGATATATTGGTAAATGCCCCATTCTTACATTTGATGAAGTGTTTTAAACTAAAAGATGCATTTCTGTTGAAGGTCTTTCACCAATCAATCTTTTGTTGGTCTGTATCATTGTTGGGATTGTTTATATTTTTATAAGTTTATATTCATGCATGGAAATCGAAAAATCGCCCATGAAAGCTCTTTTCTAGTTCTTCACCAGGTTCCCCCACAAAGAAAATGCCTACAGGAAATTTGAAACAAAATATTTCAACTGCAACTTACCAACACCATATTCACATATGGCAACATCAAAGTTGAATATGAAGAATTCGTTATCTCTTGTTGGGCTTCCAGTCTCAGGTTCAATCTTGATCATGCCCATCTGCTCTCCAGTGGGCAGCATGATTTCACCATCAGAAGGCACAGTTCCATTGTACACTTTGGTCCATGTCGTGTCGGTATCAGTTTCCTTCTTGTAGATGTTCACTGTCTCCAGATTATCATTGTAGATCTTGATGGCAAAGACGATAGCATAGCTGTGTGGGTACCCCTTATGATCAATATCGACTGTGACAGATGGTTTCAATGTAGGCATTCTGGCAAATCTGAGCTTCTTCTCCTCAGGACGAGCATGGTTGACATCATGAGATGACTCTGGTTCAGGATCGTAGATGGTGATGAGGTCCTCTGGAACAGCCTCCTTGTCATTCATGATCCATTTAGGATGTTGCTTATTAGGACACTTCCCTGTAATGAGGCAGAGCAAAATATGAATGACTATCTATTTTCCAGGAATAGTATCAGTGAAGACAGAATGAACTGATTTATGTTGAGAAAAAGATTGATAAAAGGACAAATAAAAGAGGATTCTTACATGAAGTAGTTGTTGTTGGCATGGTGGTTGTAGTTGTTGTTGGCAAAGTGGTAGTTGTTGTTGGCATAGTGGTAGTTGTGGTGGTTGGCATGGTTGTTGTAGTTGTAGTTGGCATGGTTGTTGTAGTTGTTGTTGGCATAGTGGTGGTTGTGGTGGTTGGCATGGTTGTAGTTGATGTTGTAGGCATTGTCGTAGTTGTTGTTGTTGGCATTGTTGTGGTTGTTGTAGATGTTGGCATGGTTGTAGTTGTTGTTGGCATTGTTGAAGTTGTGGTTGTTGGTATTGTTGTGGTTGTTGTAGATGTTGGCATAGTTGTAGTTGTGGTTGTTGGCATGGTTGTGGAAGATGTTGTTGGCATTGTGGTTGTAGTTGATGTTGGCATTGTGGTAGTTGTGGTGGTTGGCATGGTTGTTGTAGTTGTTGATGGCATGGTTGTGGTTGTTGTAGATGTCGGCCTGGTTGTGGTTGTAGTTGTTGTAGGCATTGTGGTAGTTGTGGTTGTTGGCATTGTGGTTGTAGTGGTTGTTGGCATGGTTGTTGAAGATGTTGTTGGCATGGTGGTAGTGGTTGATGTTGGCATCGTTGTAGTTGTGGTGGTTGGCATCGTTGTAGTAGTGGTTGTTGGCATAGTTGTGGTTGTTGTTGTTGGCATTGTAGTAGTTGTAGATGTTGGCATAGTGGTAGTTGTAGTTGTTGGCATGGTTGTAGTTGTTGTTGGCATAGTTGTAGTTGTGGATGTTGGCATTGTTGTGGTAGTTGTTGGCATGGTTGTGGTTGTTGTTGTTGGCATAGTTGTTGTGGTTGTTGTTACTGCAAATAATATTAATATTTGGCATTAGAAAAAGAGGTTAGCAATTGATCCATTATCACTGTATCTTTAGAACTTATACAACATCCTCGGCTAGTTTTTTTTATTGATACAAAGATTAAGTTAAGCATGCCTTTGAAAAAACAGTGGTGAATTATTTTAGTCTACTATTTGATCAAGTAAACTGATCTGGGAGATGTACTTCTATTTAAAGTCTTTCACCAAAAAAGTTTTAGTTGGTCTGTTGTATTCTTCTGATTGACGCCTAAGTCTATATTTGAGATGGAATTAGAAAAATCACTATTGAAAACCCATTTCTAGTTTTTCTTCAGATATCCCCGAGAGTGAAAGAGAGTGTTTGCAGAAGATTTGAAACAGTATATTTCAGCTGAAACTTACCAACACCATATTCACATATGGCAACATCAAAGTTGAATACAAAGAATTCGTTATCTCTTGTTGGGCTTCCAGTGTCAGGTTCAATCTTGATCATGCCCATCTGCTCTCCAGTGGGCAGCATGATTTCACCATTAGAAGGCACAGTTCCATTGTACACTTTGGTCCATGTCGTGTCGGTATCAGTTTCCTTCTTGTAGATGTTCACTGTCTCCAGATTATCATTGTAGATCTTGATGGCAAAGACGATAGCATAGCTGTGTGGGTACCCCTTATGATCAATATCGACTGTGACAGATGGTTTCAATGTAGGCATTCTGGCAAATCTGAGCTTCTTCTCCTCAGGACGAGCATGGTTGACATCATGAGATGACTCTGGTTCAGGATCGTAGATGGTGATGAGATCCTCTGGAACGGCCTCCTTGTCGTTCATGATCCATTTAGGATGTTGCTTATTAGGACACTTCCCTGTAATGAGGCAGAGCAAAATATGAATGACTATCTATTTTCCAGGAACAGTATCAGTGAAGACAGAATGAACTGATTTATGTTGAGAAAAAGATTGATAAAAGGACAAATAAAAGGGAATCTTACATGAAGTAGTTGTTGTTGGCATGGTGGTTGTAGTTGTTGTTGGCATAGTGGTAGTTGTTGTTGGCATAGTGGTAGTTGTGGTGGTTGGCATGGTTGTTGTAGTTGTAGTTGGCATGGTTGTTGTAGTTGTTGTTGGCATAGTGGTGGTTGTGGTGGTTGGCATGGTTGTGGTTGTTGTTGTTGGCGGCATGGTTGTAGTTGTTGTTGGCATTGTGGTGGTTGTGGTGGTTGGCATGGTTGTAGTCGATGTTGTAGGCATTGTCGTAGTTGTTGTTGTTGGCATTGTTGTGGTTGTTGTAGATGTTGGCATGGTTGTAGTTGTTGTTGGCATTGTTGAAGTTGTGGTTGTAGGCATTGTGGTGGTGGTAGATGTTGGCATAGTTGTAGTTGTGGTTGTTGGCATAGTGGTTGTTGTGGTGGTTGGCATAGTGGTAGTGGTGGTTGTTGGCATGGTTGTGGAAGATGTTGTTGGCATTGTGGTTGTAGTTGATGTTGGCATTGTGGTAGTTGTGGTGGTTGGCATGGTTGTTGTAGTTGTTGATGGCATGGTTGTGGTTGTTGTAGATGTTGGCATGGTTGTGGTTGTAGTTGTTGTAGGCATTGTGGTAGTTGTGGTTGTTGGCATTGTAGTAGTTGTAGATGTTGGCATAGTGGTAGTCGTGGTTGTTGGCATGGTTGTGGTTGTTGTTGGTATAGTTGTAGTTGTGGTTGTTGGCATTGTTGTGGTTGTTGTTGGCATGGTTGTGGTTGTTGTTGTTGGCATAGTTGTTGTGGTGGTGCTTGGCATTGTTGTCGTTGTTGTTGTAACTGTAAAGAAAATCCATATATTACATTAGGAAAAGAGGTTAGCAGTTTATCCATCATCACTGTAACTTTAGAACTGTTGCTAGATGTATTCATGAATACAAGTACAAAGTGATGCAGGTCATGTAAGATATATTGGTAAATGCCCCATTCTTACATTTGATGAAGTGTATAAAACTAAAAGATGCATTTCTGTTGAAGGTCTTTCACCAATCAATCTTTTGTTGGTCTGTATCATTGTTGGGATCGTTTATATTTTTATAAGTTTATATTCATGCATGGAAATCGAAAAATCGCCCATGAAAGCTCTTTTCTAGTTCCTCACCAGGTTCCCCCACAAAGAAAATGCTTACAGGAAATTTGAAACAAAATATTTCAGCTGCAACTTACCAACACCATATTCACATATGGCAACATCAAAGTTGAATACAAAGAATTCGTTATCTCTTGTTGGGCTTCCAGTCTCGGGTTCAATCTTGATCATGCCCATCTGCTCTCCAGTGGGCAGCATGATTTCCCCATCAGACGGCACAGTTCCATTGTACACTTTGGTCCATGTCGTGTCGGTATCAGTTTCCTTCTTGTAGATGTTCACTGTCTCCAGATTATCATTGTAGATCTTGATGGCAAAGACTGTAGCATAGCTATGTGGGTATCCCTTATGATCGATATCAACTGTGACAGATGGTTTCAATGTAGGCATTCTGGTAAATCTGAGCTTCTGCTCCTCAGGACGAGCATGGTTGACATCATGAGATGACTCTGGTTCAGGATCGTAGATGGTGATGAGGTCCTCTGGAACAGCCTCCTTGTCATTCATGATCCATTTAGGATGCTGCTTATTAGGACACTTCCCTGTGATGTGGCAGAGCAAAGTGTGAATGGTTATCCAATTGTTGGGAACAGTATCAGGGAAGACAATGAATTGATTTATGTCAAGAAATAGATTGGAGAAAGGACAAATAATAGAAGATATTTACATGAAGTTGTTGTTGTTGGCATGGTTGTTGTAGTTGTTGTTGGCATTGTGGTTGCTGTAGTTGTTGTTGGCATAGTGGTAGTTGTTGTGGTTGGCATGGTTGTGGTTGTTGTTGGCATTGTTGTAGTGGTTGTGGTTGGCATTGTTGTAGATGTTGTTGGTGGCATGGTTGTAGTTGTGGTTGGCATAGTAGTAGTGGTTGAGGTTGGCATGGAAGTTGTAGTTGTTGTTGGCATTGTTGTTGTAGTTGTTGTTGGCATGGTGGTAGTTGTTGTGGTTGGCATGGTTGTAGTTGTTGTTGGCATAGTGGTAGTGGTGGTGGTTGTTGTAGTTGTTGTTGGCATTGTGGTTGTTGTAGTTGTTGTTGGCATAGTGGTAGTTGTTGTTGGCATAGTGGTAATTGTTGTGGTTGGCATGGTTGTGGTTGTTGTTGGCATTGTGGTAGTGGTTGTGGTTGGCATTGTTGTAGATGTTGTTGGTGGCATGGTTGTAGTTGTGGTTGGCATAGTAGTAGTGGTTGAGGTTGGCATTGTTGTTGTTGTTGGCATTGTTGTCGTTGTTGTTGGCATTGTTGTTGTCGTAGATGTTGGCATGGTTGTTGTGGTTGTTGTTGTTGGCATAGTAGTAGTTGTTGTAGTTGGCATAGTGGTGGTTGTTGTTGTTGGCATAGTGGTAGTGGTAGAGGTCGGCATAGTTGTAGTAGTGGTTGTTGGCTTTGTGGTTGTTGTTGTCGATGGTGGTGTCGTTGTTGTTGTTGTTGCTGTAATGAACGTATTCATTAATATAGAATTAGGGTTGAACATGCTGATCTATTTTTATCAGGATGTATCGATTTGTCGCAACCTTGACTACATATACAACATTTACTTTTTTCAGATAAAAGTAGTCATAATCCTAGAGGACAATATTGGAACGACTGCAAGGATGTGTTGTAGAGTCTAGTCCAAGGAGATAATGAATGTTTTTCTCTTAAACCAGTTTATACTGGATTCGTTATACCATTTTACCATCAACGGAAGCACTCTCCTGTGACAGAGTTGGATGTCTTGATGAAATACAAAAGAATTTATTCAGTATTGCAAATTTAAGTCAATGAAAAGACAAAATGTCCGCCGATCTTCTCACGCACTACTTTGCATACACATCTCCGTGATCCTTGCGTTCGCTGGAGACAACGACCAACCGTAGTCTCTGACCGGTAGATAAGTATGGACACTCGGTATTAGGTGGATAATAAGTCAACGTGCGTGATACCTGATATAACCAAAGATAATTCCTTAAATATATTTCTAGAAGAGAATGTTATGATGTAGCAAGTGTCTAAGAATATTTTTGAACGGTAGTAATTCTATGCTGACAACATACAGCTAGGTGTTGGAGTTGGAGTTCCAGTGACAGGTGGGGTCGTTGTTGTTGGCTTAACGGTTGTTGTAGTTGTTGTAATTGGTGTTGTAGTTGTTGTTGTTGGCATAGTGGTAGTTGTAGTGGTTGGCATGGTTGTGGTTGCTGTTGTTGACGGCATGGTTGTAGTTGTCGTTGGCATTGTGGTGGTTGTGGTGGTTGGCTCTGTAGTAGTTGTAGTTGTGGTGGGCATAGTTGTTGTCGTTGATGGATGTGTAGTTGTTGTTGAATGTGTAGTTGTTGTAGTCGTGCTTGGTGTTGTTGTAGTGGTAGTAGTCACTGTCAATAGAAATAGGTATGTGGAGCAAAATTGCTAACCAAACATTCGAAATGTTTATAATGAATGTGTTGTCATACACTACATAACTAATGTTTTTCTATCATTGACAGAACTCACACTTACCTGTTCCAAAACCGCAAACTGCAATATCGAAGTCCATGAGGAATTTGGTTGGCTCGTCGATTTCACTTCCATCTATGATCTCTATCTTAATCATTCCGGTCTTCTCTCCATCCTCCAGATAAATGTCTTCATCCTTTACAACAGCTACGTTTTCTTCTACCAATGTCCACTCCTTATGGGAATCCTCTTCCTTTTTATAGATATTGATAGTGTTGACATTGCCGGCTGTCATCTTAATGGCAAACACAAATGCATAGCTATGTGGGTGGCCAGGTTTGTTTATATCTACAACGATTGAAGGATTGCCGTATGGCACACGGTAGAAAGTGCCCAACGTTCCTCCAGGACGAACCACATCGCTCTTCTGGACATTAGCATTAGGATCGGGGTCAGCAATGTGGATTGCGCTAGATGGAACAGCATCTTCGTCCTCCATGATCCACTGTAGCGAGGCACCTGACGGGCAAGTGCCTGTTGGGTAAGATATACGGGTAATGTAGCTTTATCTTTAGTCTACCATTGTGTAATCATTATGCTGCATTTTCCTAGGGTAAAGCTCGAAATATATATGCAGCTTCAGAAAAGTCTAAATCTACGAAAACCCAAATTATTGATATAAGTCATTCACAATAATACATAGACGTTACCAAGGAAGTAAGCATTTGTTGAAAGGTTTCACTCGTATTATAAGATGAAATACATACAGGGTGTTGTTGTTGTTGGCATTGTTGTTGTTGTTGTTGTTGTTGTTGGTAGTGTTGTAGTTGTTGTTGTTGTTGGTGTTGTAGTAGTTGTGGTAGTTGGCATCGTGGTGGTGGTCGTGGAATATGTTGTTGTAGTTGTAGGTGTTGTTGAAGTTGAAGATGTACTTGTGGTTGTTGTTGTTGAGGGATGAGTTGTTGTTGTGGTTGTTGGTTCCGGGGTAGTTGTCACAGCTGGTAATACAATAATAATGTTGATGAAACATGTCTTTTGAAAGCTCAACCGTTTAGTACTTTGTCCTCTTGATAACCCAGTTATCATCTAATGTACAGAACCCGATGTTCATCTAATCTTTAATCATACGGATTTTTTTTGCTGGACGTGAGAAAAAATAGCATATACCAACATTATTACAAGAGTAGTCAAAAGCCTCAAATACATAGCCAATATTTCTCTTGCTAGTTTTTATTCAATGTTGTTAAGCGGTGTATGCGATTAAAGATACTTACGTGGGATATTGTAACAGCCGACCATTTCAAGGTTGACCTTAGCATTGATAATTCCTGTGGTGTCAACAATCTTCAGTTTGACCCATTCGTATGCGACAGTTGGAATGAACCAACCTTCAGTCCATACATTGTTGCCTGTAACCGTCCATGTCTATAGAAAAGAATAGAAATAGCTTAAGAACCCAGAATCCTCTAATATTTGAAAATATGTCTATGATGATGGATAAACTGGTAATACCAGATCTATCATCAATACGAGGGAATTTACGATTGATTTTCAATATCTATGATACCCTAGATGATGTTCTATATATCTATAATACCGTAGATATACTTACGAATGGATATCTTTCCCATGTCTTGCCGTCATGACTGAAGAGGAACTTGAAGTGATGGACATTTGATGTTAAGATCCTGAAGCCAGTGATGTTCAGTACGCGGTCAAATTGGATTCTCAATTCCTTTCTCTGATCCTGATCTGATGGCACCCATCCAAGGCGGTTGATCTGAAATAAATGATGGCAGACTCTACGTTAGCATCACATACCAAGATGATGCAGCACGTTTAATAGGGTGAATGAGCAATCTACCTTTTTTTTTACCATGCCCATTTTCTCTTCTTACATACTTTAATGATTGCCCTACTTATTTCATGTCTATTTCAACAAGTGATAAGGAAGTGTTTCACAGTTTGATGACAATGTGTTATGTTACCACTTTCCTGATTTTCAGATGACAACAAACACTAGTATTGTTTTTTCGGAAAACAAAACACTATTGACAAATTACAGAGATATTTAAACTTGCAACCCACCTTGGCCTCCCAGGGTCCATACACTCCTTCCATGTCCTCAAACTCTGATGTTGCTTCCATGCTCTTCACACGATCGGTTCCACTCATTAGAACATCGTCACAGGGAGCTAGACAAGTATTCACAATATTCTCATCAGTATAGTCAAGATTGCGTACATCGGCGTCTTTCTAGATAGGCAGCAAAGCTTGATAGCTCAAATAGTAGCTTCCATATGATACATATGTGACGAGATACCAATTCGACTTACAAATCACTAAATCCATATCAAAGTTGATATTCATTATCAGAAACTGATATAAACTAAAAACCAATCACAAGAAATCCATTGATCTCACTTAAGCGGAGATTATATGGAATGAAGATATGTCTTACCTTCGTATGGTGTAGTAGTTGGAGGCATCGTTGATGCTAAGAGAATAGCAATTAAAATATAGGTTAAAATACTTGACACAACATTGAGGATGAAGAAATCAGATGCTTCAATGTATGAGACAAGAGAACATTGATTGTACTGAGATAATTTCTTAGTTTATTTCATTATACCTCAAGACAGACGTGAATTTATGGGGACTTAGTCTTTAGACGTAAATTCCTATGGCCAAACTAGGAATGACGCAGACATGCATTTCGAAACGGTCGAATTGACGTATAAAATGTACTTTTCTATTTTCTTTATGTGAATTAATGAAAAGATTATACTTACTGCAGGTAGCAGCTGGAAGCTCACACACATTGTTCTCATTCATGAAGTAGCCTGTCGGACATTTATACCCAGCACAGCATGGTGTGACAGTTGAACAGGAGTCCATAGTATAACAGTCTGGGTGACAGTGACAGGAGCTATCACTTTCACATGCTGCAATAGTTTAATAGTGTCACATTAGAACTACATCATTCTCAACTAACCAAATATATATATAAATAGTGGAAAGCGAACTTAAAGCACTGTAGGGTAATCAAAGAAATTGAACTCTACTTATGGACGTATTAACATGGAAAATATGTGGCTTACTAGTACTTAGCCTTATACCACAGTCAATCAAAGCGACCTGATTTTTATGAGAATTTCCAAACTTACGCGTTGTCGTTGTTGGTGGCATCATTGTTGTTGTTGTTTCATTACCTTAAAGAAGAATATAGTGTTAATACACAAATGGGTAAACAGTGGTCCAGTCTGTTAGGTAACTGCTGAAGCAGTTTCTCTAGTATTTATTGCTAGATATATAAAACCCTAATACTAAGGGTTGCTCATTCATAAGTACATACCGCTGTAATGCGATAGGGACGTATAGAACATAGTCTACCTTTACTTCAGGACTGATATCATTATGCTCAACCACAAAATTACCATCAATGATATTTCTAATGACTTACCATGACATTCCTCGCAACATTTTCCCTCAGGAATAAGCTTTGTCTGGCCCTATAAGGAGCAATACAAATCTTGCATTAGTACAAGCAAATTCTATAATGCAATAACTGGAATCTCGTCTAGATTAAAAGAAAATTGATTTATGTAGCATTGTTCTACTGGGATCTTACTATGTACCATTCATCATATGACTTTGTTATGTCAGGCCTGAATACATTGGAATTGGAAAGAACACATCACGTGGATTCATATAGGTTCTTACATCTGGTCAGGTAAACGCTATATTATTAGTACCAATAACCATAATACCATTTAACACCTGTCATAATCGTCATAATAAGGGGCCAAGTAATGAATCTTTTAAAATCTTGAAGGCCATTAATTCTGTTTAGTTTGGAATTAAACATATCATCTATTAGTACTTATAGGTTCCCGACTTTGAACAAGATTCTAGTATACATCATATCGGTCCCCCGGTGGGGATCGTATCTGCTAGTGCCACCTATATGACCAGGCTGCCCTACAAGGTATAGGCAAAGCAGCAGAATGTAAGGTATTCTGTCAAAGATGCTTACTGGTTTACACTGGATGATGATCTTGCATGACTCTGTGTGGGTGACGATTCCGTTGTTGAGACACATGTGTTCCTTACAAGGGTCTTGGGAATCCGTCCACTTCTCGCCGGGCTACAACAGAAGACAGGAATGGGTTGGTAAAGTTTATTTGACAGATGACAATTCTTCCAACCTCTAGTGGGGATCTGAAGACCAATACCAAGATTGCTAATTCATATCAGCTTTTATGTGATGATTATGAGGAATGATCATGTTACCTCTGTCTGTCGAGTTATTATTCAAAAAACTACTTTATCTTTTGCACGATGCAAAACGATTAAACTCACCTCACGCACAACACCGTCTTCATCAGTACAGTTACAGTGAGCTGACTTGACGCAGAACTTTCCATTGAAAGCATAGCCCTTATTACACTCGCAACAGTATGGTGTCCTATAAAGATAGAATCGAAACGAGTTAGTACAATAATAAGGGCCTACGAAATAGTTGCAAAATATCTTTTGAGGCAAGCTTGATGATTCTCTTTACATTTATTAGCACAGATTGTCATAAACATGTACAGTGTGAGTCGGGGGCCCAGAACGACTATAAGGCCCGTTTCCATTGGCCAACGAAAACGGTGTAGATTGTTTGAGTTCTCCTAATAAGCCATTTATATTTTGAGTCAACAGTGCTTAGTGCACATGGCATTTACATAAACAAGAACAGTATTTATACTCATCCTATATCGAAAGCATAGCCGTATATATGTTAATCTATGAATTTATATCACAATTACCAAGTATTTAGCGACTAGTATGTTCAAATTAAATTGATCAAAAATAATTCTGAATGAATTGTAATATTCACTAATTGGGCTGAGCATTACTTATCAATAACATGTGCAAATAAGGAGAACTTACTTGTGGCACTCATCCTTGCTGTTATGACATGTGTTATTCCTGCAGTAGTCAGTTGTCTCGCATTTCTTAAGCGATGTCTCCAAGTCTGGCTCCTCGCAGCAGTCTCCAGTTAGGCAAGCTGTAAGATATACATTGACATTAAAACATCTGTATATATAGGCCCAATATATCAGAACGGTACAGTAACTATAGTTTTACCAATGGGAAATATGGAGCATTGGATGTATATACTATGCGATATTGAGAAGGAAAATAAATGTGACAAATCAAAAAGTATTACTTACGGTGGCTAGTAGTGGATGGCATGGTTGTTGTTGTTGCTGTAGCAGAAAAAAAGACACGTCTTAGTATATTTCATGACTGGACTTCATCAATATTCAAGGAGTCAATTTGTGATCTGATTGCATATTGTTCATAAAAAAGATATTCTGTGATAAAAGGAATTTATGTAATTATGAGATATTATTTCAGCGCTATCTCTTAAGTATGAACAATTACGAGACGCCATTTACTTACTTGTGGGAGCAGAAGTTGTAATAGGTTCTGGAAAAAAGGAGAATAATTATGAGTCATTAGATATTTTGCGGGGAATACGCGAATCTACTTCAGTAGGTTATATTCATTCATGTCATAAGTCACTACACTAAACCGCGTTGTATGTTTAATCTTATAGTTGTAATGAATCGAGATATGTGCTAAACTTTGATTAATAATGAAATTAATATTGGAATGTCCTAGAGGAAATGGACATGGATATACTTAGACTCTTAGTAATGTATCCCATTATAAATATGTATATTATGAATAAGAAAAAACAACTCGTTCTTGGATAGAGAGAGCAGAGGACTTACCACAGGTGGGGCAGCACTGTCCCTCGGTCGGGACGCTAATGGTACCTGGACCACATGAAACGCAGCTCTCGAGGGAGCAGCGCTTTATTCCCCATTTATCGCAGTAGCATGATTTACATGGGTCTTTCTCATCATCCCAGGAGGAGTAAATCTTGAAGAAATTGATTGCAGTCTATGGTAAATCTCATAACGTCATCTAATCTATATTCATATCACACAGAACGTAAGAAACCCTATGGAAAACGGTAATTATTTAGCACCCATTTGTTATAAGAGAAATTTCCCTATTGATAGTTTTGTTAATTGCAATACCCATTCTTGGATGTACAATATAATGAGAAAGTTAAGCACTTTAATTAAATGAAGGAACACTGGAAAGAATAACACTTACAGCTTTACAAACTCCATTAGCGAGGCATCCATTGCATGGTGAAGTAGTTGTTGGAGGCATAGTTGTGATACTAAAATCATACAAGAGAAATGTCATGAATATAGAATTACAAACAGAATGCAGTTAAGTAATAGCATCCTATCCTCAGCATTATGAGGCATGAGGCCTACTTGGAATTGTATCGATATCATTTACACTACACCATGCAGATAACAGAAATTAAGGATGTTTTCCTACTTATATCTAAACTACTTCTCCGATGGACAATCAAGACAAATCAAAGGGACCAAGGTGATAAATTATGTTATATGAATTGTGTAAGAACTAATCACCATGATGGCTTGTTGTCTGGACTGCAGACTTCAGTTCCATCTTCCATACATGTGCAAATCCTGCATGGGATTTCGTTCTCTTCTGCGTCTAACTCTGGGAATGATTCTCCCACCTGTGAGGACGGATTCGCAGTGAATGGTGATTAAACATTTTATTTGAAATTTTACGTCAGCAATATTCGCTCTCATAAGCAATCTTCCATATTGGAGACATGGAAAGGACATCGAAGGACATTTTAGAAGACAATACAGTTATCTACAAGAGCTGAATCTAAAGAGGATGAAAATCAGATATCCAATGGTATTGTAGCTGTACATATATAACCCTTTACCATAGTGTCGGTCGAAAAAGACTTTGTCTTGGTAGCTTTCGAATACTTGTAAATCTTGATATGTATTCATATGCAATTACGAGAATGTTGCAGGCTGCCTACCTGATACTCCTTTCCGTGGTAGATACATTCTTTGCAAGTCGTACGCTTCATACAAAAGTTGACCTTGTCGATGTTAGGAATGCTGGCCATCTCAGGAGAGTAACCCTCACCCACAGGACAGTAGCACCAATCAGGCGAAGGCTGTACAATCCTGTTGCAAAGGAGACGGACAAGATTTAAACTATAGTCTTACGAAAATAAACATTAGGGAATCATCAGCACTAATAGTTGGCTTCCATGACAAATAGGTAGTTTGTCAGAATATGTTAAGAATTGAATACTAATTTGACGCGTTATAATAATTATATTAGTGAATACTAAATCGAATCGAGTACTTGGCAATTCAAGGAGGCGTAAAGAACTTTGGGTTCAGCAGCATATATCAAGCATTGTATATGGGAAACTCTGATTTAATAGACATTATCTTATGACATCGGTTCTGTAAATGGTTATGTTAAGATATATAAATATCGGTTAACCAGTTACAATGCTCTGTAGGAATCATTCATCAAATAATAAAAGAAACTGAGACCGAGTATTGAAGACATCTTGCAATACCTGTACATCTCCTCGAGTGTCTTGTTGTCAGCGGCCATTTCCATCAGTTTTTCACAAGTGATATCCTCAGGGAAGCCACAGGGAACTTCACAAAGCACATTCAGGCGTGGGCAGGCTGTAGGACAACACACGTCACACGTCTTATTTCACAATATAATCTTTACTTTTCTTCTAAGGACACCTTTTCTGTATAATCATAACTAATTCTAAAATTTCTTTAGATTTCTCTGATTTATTCAAACATCATTTGAAGAGTCTCAGCACCACATTATATGAAAGTTAATTTATAATGAAGGGATTCTCTATAAAAAAAAGAACCCTGATCAAAACATAGTAGTTTATTAATAAAAGGAAAGAGTTACAGCATATATGTAGTAGCCATTGCTAATGACATTAGAGTGAAAGATAATACTCCTCCATAATGAATTCATCTTAAAATCCCAGGATTGTTTTGCAGAAATAATTCATAAAGTTGTCAACAAAAGACTTACGCGTTGTTGTAGATGTTGAGACGGTAACAGTTGTCGTGGTTGGAGGCATTGTAGTCGTTGCTGAAAGGGTTAAGTCACATAGAATGTTATAATTTATGAATAGCCATTAGCTATCATAGATGTATATAATCAGGATTATAACAACGGCTTTTTTATTTGGAATTTCTCAGGTACATTGTCAATTCCGAATTGGATAATTAATGAATTATGTAATACCATCATCTCTAATCTCTACGTGTATACTCACTTGTTGGTGGTTCTGTGGAAATACATCCAGGCAGTGTCTTCACATACACAATTGTGTTCTTCTCACATTTGTATACATGGCAGCCCTCTTCCCATGACTCGTTAGGCTAGCAATGACAAACAAATACAATGAATAACAGGTACTTGCCAGAAATGGTAAACAACAACTTCATGTTGTTTTGGATATGTATATCACGTCACAGCAAACAATCATGAATCTAGTTATTGCTTAGTTTCCTAAAGAGAAATGGGAAGTTCCCATAGTTTGCACTTGTCTCTTGCTAAAGGCAAAGCCTTTTCATAAACATGAATGTTTTGCTATCAAATCATTAACTGAAACACTTTACAACTTGATACAACAGGAGAACAATGTGCTACATAAATAATACATTTCAGATACTTACAGAAACAATTTCGTTTGTTCCATTCTTCCTGCAGAAGCATTTCTCTGGTTCCACGCAGGTTTCGCCATTGTATACTGTTGTGCCTGGGCAATCACAGCCTGCCTCACACTGCATTGTCTCAACACAATTTGGCTTCAGACCCTGACAGACGCTGCACTTCTTCTTGCACTGAGTAGGTACATATGGTGGGACACACACTGAAAACAATAAAATATTGTGAAAACATTTCCTTCCAAAACCTTCTATACAACATGATATTAATGGAAATATACTTTTCGTCAGGATCACATAAGTATATGAAATTCGGAAAGGTCACTGTTGTTTGATAAGTCAATGATCATAGTTTGAACCGTGACCATACACAAGTCTAAATTTCGTCTCATTGTATAATATCTGCTAGTTTGTATAGTATTGCATATGTACGTTGCTATGTGTTGGCTATTGACTATCATGGACGGTACAACATGTTGATTTAAGAATATACTTTAGTCTATCATCAATAATCGTTGCCTAGTCGAGTAATTGAGTTGTAATTAATTTCCAAATAAAGAAATCATCCATATGTTGCAATGATGTATCAGTCCTTTGACTTACTTGTTGTTGTTGGGTGATATGGAGTTGTTGTTGAAGTGATGATTTCCGTTGTGGCTTAAATAAAGATTACGGGAATTATTAGCAGGTGATTCCTGATTCTAACTAGCAATATACAACACAAGACATTGAGAATAATATCTTGAAGATCGAACTGGTCAATAAAATTAGAAGCACATCTGTATCGACTAGAGTTGCACTAATTATACCGAACTACTTTGCATGTACATTTGATTAGGTAAGAAAGAGGCAACTTACTTGGTGGGACGCATTGACAACAAGTCTCATCACTGTATTTCACGAGTGTCTCCTGCAGATAGAAGGAAAAAGTATAACTTAGTCAATGTTATACTAACAGCAGATAATTATAATTTCATAGAAATCCATTGAGTGTCAAATATATACAATTACTATCAATCCACAACCAGTTTACCAAAGGCATTGAGAAGCATCATCTGGCTATGTAATTTATTGTCCTATGTTATTTTGTTAAGCAATAGCACAGAAATACGGGACATGAAGAAGACATTCAACAATAAGAACAGGAAAAAAGGGAACAAGATACAGTCAGATAACTATTCTTTGCACTGAAATCAATTTCAGACAATGAATTGAACTAGGCTGTATACTTGCGGCGCACCACTTATGTAACTATTGCACTATTAAATATATGCAAAGAAGACGGCCAAATTGTCGCCGATTGTATAAAGGATCCTTTCTATTGATTAAATAAGATAGATAATTCGCTCCTTTATACTTACATGATCCTCGCACTCCTTGTTGCAGGCAAGCTTGGTCACAACCTTTCCATCCTCACACTCATTATTGTGACACTCATCAACTACACTGGTCTCACCCTCAACACACACAGTCGTTGTATGGGGAGTCGTGGTGAAGAAGGTTGTAGTAGAGGTGCTTGGCATTGTTGTACCTGTCGAAAGTAAAGTCATTATCATGAATTCTATCAACGCTAATTCTACATTATAGCATTTTGAAGCTAATGCCATACACTTAATAAGTGACCTTCCATGTCATGGTTATGACTGTTATGCAAATATTAATATATGGTTATAGGTTACTCGACAATCTTATTGGAATTCAACAAAAATCACTATACCAATATTTTTATATTCTGATTTTGATATATTAGGAATGCCACTTTGTGCGCCATTTCAATAAGTACTTACTCTTGGGTTCACAGGCACAGCATTTGTTGCTGTCGTCAGCATAGTAGTTCAGAACATTACCCTGTCGGGGAGAAACCAAAGAGTCATGATTTAACCATTTTCAATTCGTATAAACGTATTAGTAATATCATTAACTAATTCAAGAATATTCTAATTTTCAAGAAAAGCGTTTTAGTAGTTATTAACCGGGTACTAGTACTATCCTTCTGGTTATCTTATCATATAGTAGTCAGAATGATATGATATCGGTTAATCTTACCTCTGGACATGTGGTGATCTCACAAGTCTTGTTCTTCACGATGTCGCCATTTTCACATTTGCATGTACTGCACTCATAGCAATCGAAAGTTTCGTCACTCTGTGTACATAAACAGAATATTATAATATAATATACCTATAATTAAACATGACATACGACTCATCATCTATCTTATAACCAACTATTAGATGACCATTTTCAAACGTTTCGGAAAAACTACGGTGCATTGCATCAAACATTAAGCCAACTTTACTGAACTGCATGTATGATAACAAAATGACGCAGGGTACATATAAACAATCCCAATTTTGGCATTTTTGTTCAAGACGATATATACAATGTGGGCAAGACGATATATATAATGTGGTGTGGGAGGTGAAGAAACATCCATCAAGGTCCTCACCTCATAAATCGTTCCGTTGTATTTGCATGGGCAGTCCTTCTCATCTTCACCATCAGGGCAATTTGGTTTCTTGTCACATTCCTGAGATTTGTGATAACATTCGCCACAGCTTTCGCAAGGAATCATGTCTGGCTGAGGACAAGCGCAGGAAGAAGTGGTAGTAGAGATGGTTGTTGTTGTAACAGGCTCACAAGTGCAGCAGCCTGTGACTCGGGAAACCACCTTGGAGTAGCCCTGGTGTGAAGAGAAAGATATATTGAATGAATTAACACTGTCGATCTAAAACTATTTTTCTGCGACTCATGTTATAAGTGTTATTACTGATGTTATAAAATGTTATCATTTAGAGGGTAGGACATGGACATTGTAGACATGTGTGCTTTCAGAAGCAATTAGATTTATTCTGATATTGTGGTGCTATTTCATGTCCCTGAAAGGGGACTTGTATCCATGTAAACATCTGAGTATCAAAAGATGGCTTTCTGTTATCAAGGTATCTAATGTGGCTAAACTACCACAGCCTCTACATCACGGGTTCTTAACAGTGAATCTATAATACCTTGTAAATGTTGCCATTTTTACATATATATTTTATAAGGCAGGCTTATTGTGGACAGCTGCATGTATGATGTAAAATACAACATTTCACTTACTGGACCACAGTTGGTGATGCGGCAGATTGGCGTGCAGGTCTTGTTACATTCCTCATCACACACACATGACTGGTCGCAGGTACTGGTCTTCCCTGTGAATGGTACACCTGGAACCTTGTTCTGTTGAATACAAACCATAGTTGATGTACTAGACCCAAAATAGAGGTTTGACATGCGCATATCTCAGTATTTTGGTTTACTCATGAATAAATCTCTGGATAAATTAATCCAACATATGCTAGCTCCTCACGAATGAAACTATCACCCAGCAGGTTTTGGGATAACCGTTTTGACTAAGACTGACTGAGAGGATTCTGCAACATATCTGATCACGTGAAAGAAGGAAGAAAATGCTAGCTAATGCTTGCATCATATCATAGGCCTTGGGAAATAGTTGACATTACCTTGCATTGGCTGTCTTCCTCACAGTGGCAGTGCTCCTTCTTGATACATTTACCAACGTCATCTCTAACCTGTCCTGGTGGGCAGCTGCAGCATTTACCTGGTAAAACAATTCATTACACATTGTGAACAACTCCAGGTAATTATTCTATATTAGGGTGTGATGTATTCAATATGTGCCTGCATATTCAATTCTAAATTGGTATAGGTTGCCTCAGGTATTATCAGGCACAATATATAACAGTTGTTTCTGAAACAGTAAGATTTAAAAGAAATTATGTTAGGTTGTGGAAGAAGTAATCGTGAGATTTTCCTAGTCAGACATTCAATAATCATTTACCAGTGGAGTCAGGAGTCATCGCTGTGGTGCAGGTTCTGTTGTACTTCACATCATCGCATGTAAGGTCACACTTACAGTAGTCATAAACCTCTGGTGGGGTGCATGGTGAGGTTGTAGTAGGTGGCATTGTGGTTGTGGTTGTTGTGGTTGTAGGTGTTGTTGTGTGAGAAACTACAAATTGGACAAGGAAATATTTGTGATGGTAGTATAGAACATCAAGCATGAACCATGAAAATACGCCGCATAGTTTTATATATTGCAAATGTGATATTCTCATGTTAATTTACATCTGAATGATAGATAGAACACCAATAACCTTCAATCTGCCAAGATTACCACCACAAGGTTCTAAAGTGATTGATGATAGACTAAGAGATATCAAATATCCCACCTGGTGTGAAGCAAGCCCTGACCATTACATCACTCAGCACAACGGTACTGTCACTATCACGCTCAAATTCAATTCCAACGATATCGGCAGCAACCTTATTGCGGAAGGCAACATTGAATTTGTTCTCTTTGGCACTGTCCGCGAAGTCCCTGTCCTGAAAAAGATAAAGAAAACCACATAATCACTTAGTGTTTAAGCATTTCGGTATGGTAAGTAATACTTAAATAGAGTAGATGAATAAGTAAAGCTAATATGGAACAAAGCACCATGAACCAAAGTGTATGCGCAGTAGCTATCACCCTGTTATTCACCAGCTATATTCCCATGACATTAGGACAAGAGAAACTTTTAATGCCGACAGCCAATGATCTTACAATGCAAGACCATTGATAGGGAACTGACTGATATCTCCCCAAGACTGGTGAGATGGCAATATATGGCTTATGAGAAAAGGCAGTTGAGTCTCACCTCTGTGTGGACGACCGATCTCCCCTGGTACAGGTTAATAGTGACTTTGACGGCGCCTGTGAATACAAAGTCGACCTCTGTAATGAGGGGGAACTCCTCACGGCTGTGGATCTGCATGAAGTATTTGACAGTATCGATATCTGTGTTGTCAGATTGCCATTCAGAATCAGTTCCGAAAAGAGCCGCTGATGCCTCGTCAGTGTTATCAGTAGCTGTGAATGTCAGTGCAGCTCCATGGACGACAGGGTCAATCAGTGGACAGTGACCTGTGTGACATGATAGAAATAGGTTAGCATTGCACACAGTAAAGATCATATAAAGATAAGAAACAACCCCTCAGAGAGAGAGATTGGAGGAAAGCAGTGTAATAGAGGAATATAAGCACACATTAAGCACGTTTCCTTTTGGCATAGGTATCCTGCATTCTACTATTATGCCATATCCATACCTTAATCACACACATATTGACACGTAACATGATAATTATAATTTGCTGTCAGTTATCATAAAGGATTCTAATGTTCTTGTATACGTTTCTGTGTGACAGTAAAGACGCGTATGCTTACTGTATTCGCTAGTTGTTGGCATTGTGGTAGTGGTGGTGCTACTGTAGGTTGTTGTGCTGGATGTTGGTGGAACACACACTGGGCACTTCCTGCCTTGGACAGTAACCTTCTTATAATCCTATGGTGATAAAGTTGTAGAAAGATTAGTATCAAACATATCTGTAGGGCTAAAGAATGCTTATAAGTAATACTACATGATGTTCTTCATTTCTTCTGTTCAATCCAGAATTTTCAGCATTTATTTTTTATATTGGGAAATAAACTGTAAAGCCATAATTTCATTTTCGTGAATAGACACATTATCATTAAATTTGAAATTGGGTAAAACATCCCAAGTACATCCCAAGAAAGAAATATCCCTTTGCGTCGGTTGAGTACATTCTTTCTATATTTCTTCAAAATATTTTTCAACATGTGTACATGTATACATTAATTCTATAATCATTCAGCACAAAAATTAGAACTAATTAGAAAAGCAGAGACCTACCTTGGGGCACTCAACTGGAACATGCTCACAAATATTCTTGTTATTGAGACACTTGCATTTTGTGCATTCATCAACCATCCAATACTCATTGGGCTGAAAGAAATGAATAAGTGGTCAGAGTAACATATCATCTAAGAAATTACATTTTTGATGAGATATTTACGATATATACGCATTCGTTTAACGGTCTAACATTCATGCATTTTTGATCATTTCCTTCATAAGGAATAATACGCTATTAAGCTTAATTATACAATGTTAAATAGTTATCTCTTGGTGGAGCACCAATGCACACTAGAAAAGTTAAACTAATTACCTCGCGCTTCACTTGAGCAACACTATCCCAGCAAGGACAAGTGTCCTTCTTGATGCATACGGTGTCGTTCTTGGCATATCCTTCGGGGCACTCGCAGTCTGCAGGATTTGTGGGAAAAAACATAAATCAATTTCGCTACCAGTTTCACTTATAACCAAATGTGTTGACTAACTTACTATGTTTCCTTCCATATAACTCATACCTTCATAGATCTTTGAGGAGACAGAATCGGTAATGTATATTCTATTGGCGATATAATGGTCCTATTGATGAAATGACAAAACTTGACCTATACAACCCTATTAAGGGTTGACCTTACAATAGACTCTTCTTGATGGTCAGATTTGTCCAAGAGTAACTTACTTGATGAGCATGCAGGTTCCTTATCACAGTCTATCTTGTACTGGTCATGGTGGCAGACCTTTTCACACTTTGGCACACAGTCGCATGTTGGTGATGTTGTGGATACGTATGTTGTTGTAGTTGTGCTTGGGAAGGTGGTTGTCGTTGTGGTGGTTGTAGCTGAATAAAAACATTCAGTGTTAGCTTAGAGCATAAAAGTGATGCAGTCGTTATGATAAGTGAAAACTAGAAGAGGTAGCAGACTTTGATAACACTGTGGCACCGACAGGCAGGCTTGCTCGTGGAAATTTATTCTATTTGACATGATCAGCCACCATTATAAGCAATGGACATGTGACGTTGCGAATAGCACACCTTCCCCAGGAACCCATCATTGCTCTACTGTATAACTGATGGTCGGGCTATAATTGGAGCAGCTTGAAGAAGGGACAAGGCAAGCTACTCACTGCAGTTCTCCTCATCATTGGGGTAGATGCACTCCCTGCGACCGTCACAGCGTTTGGCACACACACCGATTGGCTTTCTGCATACCACGCCATCACAGTATTCTGCAAAGAGAGAAATACCATACCGATGTAGCACAATGTTGATTCACAATGTGGCACCCAATATCTGATGGAAACACAGTCCCACTGTAGTATCACATATAATGTTACTATGACCGATATGGTGAATGGGAAACTTTGGCATGGGATTTACAAGGCTAATACCGGTGCGATTTCTTTTCCCTGCCACAAGATCTCTTAGCAATCATATCATGAATCAAAAGTTGCATTGATCACCGATGGATAGAATGCATGTCTTTTGAAAACTTCTTTATCTAAGATTAGTGAGCCTGACTGATTTGAGGGTGAATACATGTAAATGGAGATGATGAATGATAAAAAGAACAAAGCTCACGTATCAATAACACAGAATAAACTGTCAAATTAATCATTGTGAGTTACCAGAATGGAAACATACCGGTTGTAGTTGCTGGAATAGTGGATGTTGTTGATCCTGTGCTGGTTGTTGTTGAAGGTACTGTTGTTGTGGTTGTACTAGGCATGGTTGGTGATGGTGTGGTACACATACCGGTTGATGTACAGTTCCAGCGACAATCATCTTCTGGGCACTCGCTGGAATAAAGTAAGTTCCAAATATGAATCCGCCCTTTCTTTTATGTAGCTTATTTCTATGTCCAACAGTTAAGGCCAATATTTATCAAAAATACTCTGGGCTTCATGCATATATATCAGCTATTGCCATTCATCCTAGAGGGACACAGTGATTTTGACGCAGGCATTTAGGCGAGGTATCATCTTAGTTAACTATTTGCAGATGCAGATCGATTTAAGTCATATGAAAATAATAAGTCTATTAATATATATATACTATTGAGATCACCTACCAGATTTCACAGTCACCAACAAGCCTGGTTCCCTGAGGATAATCCTTGCCAGTCAGAGGATCTTTGCAAGTCAGGGAGTCACGTTTGACGCACTTGCCATTCTTGGCTACCTCTCCCTCTTTGCATCCACATCCCTCAACACACTCATATTTGCAGGACTTGTTGTGGTATTTCTCGTTACACTCAAGGTCCTGGCAGGGGTCAACACATGGCTTGTACACGAAGCCGTTTTCACATTGGATGGCTAAAAGAAAAGTAAATTCGAAAATATATCAATTTCAACAGAGAAGGCGTTATATGAAATGGATCTTGGTAAATTAGTGATATGCAATAGGATCAATTTATCGTTGCAATTGAATAGTCCATTAAGATAACTCACAGATTTTGGATTTAAAAAAAGGTGGACCGAACACTATAAGCATGTACAAGAGAGTGACATCTACACTATGTGAGTATCAAATAGAATCCAGATGCTTAAATCAAATGAGCCGACATTGATGTTTATCGCATGTTTCTGCTGTTTAGCTTGGCTTAGCCTGAGAGTTGTTCCTTAAGATGTATGTATACATTGAAACTGAATCATAAAAGTAATGGTTATGGAAGAAATTATCAGTCATCATCATTTGTCATGTATGTGTCCTGATCTGTGTGAAATATATAAGGAAGGCTGAGCAAGTGGTGATTATTCTTGTTATTGATTGCAATCTAATGAACAAAGTAAGTAATGAGAAAGATGCTTACGGCAGTTGCCCTGATCTCTCCATTTGATGTGGACTCCATTCAGGTTGCATTGTCTAATATAGGCGGCCACAGCTGTACACAGACACTCGCAGTCACCTCCTCGGTTACAGCCACAGGAGTCCCACATACAGGCATCACGATACTGCTTAACATCAACCTGAAGTAATAGCAATTATAGGATGAATGCCTGAGATATCCAAGATGAATAAACATTACCACAAACTGAATTAGGATATCATTTCATGAAACCATGGCAGTAAACACCATTTTATCACCGTGAAATGAAACATGAATATACATATATGTGCATCATGAGATGGCCACAAAGTTTACAAATCTGGATGAATGAGTAATATGTCATAACGTAGCGAAGTCAATCATTATATATATTACTCTCCAAAGAAAAGCTATTGGAAAAAGCTTTGATGAAAGAGTGGATAGAGGTAAATTGTATGATTGTAGTTGTAGTTGTATTGTAGTAGTATTATAGTTGTAGAGTGCTACGTACCACAGAATGACAAGGTGCAAAGGCTGGAGTTGTGAGGACATTGCAAGAGTATGTTGCCCAGTATTTCCTCTCTGGGTGCAGTACACAAGGATCCTTAGGGTCTTCAGTCAAATCTGGACAGCTCTGACTTGTTTTCCAGGAGTTAGCAAAGGCAAGAGCAGTTGTTTCAATAAGATCACTGCGGGAACGGAAGTCATTGTCAGCCCTATTATCGTAGTCACCACAAAGACCACAGACCTTTCCCATGTAGACAGGATCAAGAGTAACATAGACTCTCATTCCCTTGTCCCACTCAACGGTGATACCTGCATGTAGAATAAGACAACATTATGTGATGTACGATTCAAGGTGTTCAAAGTGACTCATAGGAAGGATTGACAACAAATATTATTATTAGATGATTATATTTTGCTTACCATGTTCAGTAAAGACAAACATGAAGAGTCCAACTTCCTTGATCTGGAATTTAGCCTTGGGGGAGTTTGGTGGAGCAACTGGGTTGCGAGATGTCACAGGACGAGCTCCTCTGAGCAGATGGATGACAGTATCATGGATGGAGATCTTGATGCTCTTTGTGCATGAAACACCCTCGGCACCACAGGGAACATTCTCGGCAGAGATAACAAATGTACCCTGACTGCCACAGTAATCCTCAGCCAAGACGTATGAGCAAGATCCCTGAGTGAATAAAATTTGCAGAGTGAAGTATTTCTTTCAAAGATATTCCTTTTATTACAATTTCTATTACTAGAAAGATTAGTTAAATTGAATCACAGAATTCCCACAGATATTTAATTTTTACTTTGGCCATTCCACAGACTATTTCAGTTGTTTATCTTACCTGGAATTCGTAAGAAGCTCCGTCAAAGGTGACATAATGGGGATCTCCATAGGCCTGACACATGGCAGGGCATGTATTGTTGCTGCAGATCCAAGTACTGTCCTTACAGACACTGCAGAAGGAAATAGAGATCCTCTATACTTATTTAGTTTGGCAATTTGTTGGAAGTCGTTTGTGCAGCAACTATGTCACTGATAGTATACAAACATAATGAGTATATTGCACTGGTAGAAAATGTTAAGGTGAGGTTTTGGTCAACATTTTGCTGAATCTTTTAATAAAATCTAAGATGCAGCAAAGCAGTCCTAGTATTATCCATAAATACTTGCCATTCTTCATGGATCTTCACATTCGAATTTGTACTATTCAACAATAGAAAAAACAAATGAATAAAAAAAAGAAATTATTTTGAAATTAAAGTTCTTTTAGGGGCAATTATAATACAATTTCTTATAAGTTCTTTAATGACTTTGAGCATAAGTATAATTAAATTACCATTTGTTGCATCCTCTCTTGCTAACTGTGCCTTCACCATAGCTACGTCCACGGTAGATGCATGAACACTGGTTCCTGTCAGCACACATTCCATTCTCACCCTTGACCTTTCCTGGAGGGCAGATGCAACCTTCACGTTTGCAGCTTGAAGCTGGGCATTTAATGTGCATGTTCTCGCAAGTTGGTTCACAGTCAGCACATGTGCTCCACACCTTACCGTTATCGCATACCTCTACATCTGCAAAAAATAAGATTAAAGTTGAACCTGGTGTATGTATGGAAAAGGCTCGAAAATGAATTAAGAAAATAGGATTTATTGCTTTGGTTAGTATTACTCATATGAAATGATATATTGAAAGCATAGTCATTAGACAAAAGATGAAACATCATTATTCCAATAGTAAGATTTCTATAAACCTTGGAAAATGTCAAGCAAGTTAGGATGATAAACTTTATCAGGTACATAGCTTATCAATCAGGCACAAACATCAGTGCTATTACTTACTGGTGCAGTTCATTTCTGTGCATAGCCATTTTCCATCCTTGCATGTGCTGCAAATATAATTTTAATCATCAAAGTTAAGTATCTTTACCTGTTCAACGATTGTAATGTAAAATCATCTACATAATATTAGACAGGAAACCAGTGATTCTAGTGAAATGTCCGTCATCTATATGCATGATATTAGTTTTTAAAACCAGCCATCACTGAAAAGGGTCTATTTCTATTACCCCAAATGAAAGAGTCCAGAAGCACCATGAAAGGATCCATGATCCATAATAATGAATAAACATATCAAGGTGCCAAACTTATAATCAAATTCTAATCATACCATGTGTTACAATGGTCCCGGCGAGTTGAGTCAGGCTTGTAGTGTTCATCTCTATGATAACATCCACACTCTTCTTTATCAATACACATCTGAGTCAGATCATCCCATGTTTGACCATCAGGACAGGTACAACCTGCCATGCATTCCTCACGGCAGTTATCTGGTTCTACACGACGACAAGTCTTGTCACAGTTTGTGCCACACTCCTTGTATTGCAGACCAAAGCGACATGTGACAGCTGTTAAAATGGAGAATACAAATACTTAATGAAGCATGGTTAATACACTTCCAGTTCACAAGCAAAATTGATAACAATGGCATTATGTCTGACATTAGATTTACAGTAAGACACAACCATTGTACCATTATGCTGCTTTGGCTACATTACCCATATATATATATATTTAAGATTCATCAAAATCAGAATGAGTAAAGACAGATATTACTAGAAAGGAATTGTGTAGACAGATAGGAATTATGGAAATGAACCAACTGAAAGAAATCTATAGAACCATACCAATTTACGATGGGTATTTACTACTATTTGCTAATATGCTATGAGGAACACCATTAATAGTAATACGTACGGCAACGGTTTGCAGCACGCCAGTTCAACACGATGTTTTTGAGAGAACATTCACGTGCATATGTAGCGAAAGCAGAGCATTCACATTTTCCATGACCAACGACTTCTCTATTGCCGCAACCACAGACATCAGACTCGCACTGCTCGATGTAAGGGGCTGGGTCGACGATGTGGTTACAGGCTTTGAATGGACCTATGTCAGGGAAGAGAGAAAAGATACATCATTGATTAGAATATTACAATTATTTGTAAAGCTGATATACCCAGTGAATCTACTTCTTCTGTAGATATGCTTGATTATCATTCATATCATGGCACAGAATTTAGAAATTATGTGCTTTGAAAATTATGATTGCAATAGAATTAAAGGTCTTCAGAAAAAATTCTGAATAGCAAACTGGTAGGAGATACGCAAATGCCTGAACGGAACCTCGTCGTATAAAAAAGTATAGGAACTTGTTGAGCATTCAATCTCAAAGTATGCAGTATGCCTTGGAACTGCTACAACATTGCATTTTCAGATATATAACTACGTCTGGTAGATACGAAATGCTGCTTTTAATCAACCCAAATATCTTAGGAACTAAGGTAGAGGATGTCAGGTTTGTGAGTTTTATATGATGCTTGGGACTAACCTTCACGAAGCTGAGCACATTGCATCCTGGCGAAGTCCTCAAACTGGGTGCTGTGAGAGCAAGCTCCATGGTATTCAGATGGGCGAGAGACAGAGCACTCAGCATTGGTCTGCCACTCAGCAGCAAACTCGGTGACGTTCTTGTTGTCATCTCCAGATGGTGTCAGGGAATCGTCGTTGATGTTTCCATTGAAGTTGCCACACAGACCGCTCATCTATGGGAAGAGACAATTTAATTTGTTATTGAAAATTCATTCCTAAAATTGAAAATCTTTCATAAATTAGAAATCTTTTTACTTGAGCCTGTTTACCTCTGAATGACAGTGTGATTAGTAGATCAGACAGTATTCATTAGGCGATGTTATCAAGGATATAAATGACCACAACTTTATGTATTGTGCATCTTGCAAGATGAGATAACTCCACCTGAGCGAGGAAATTCTAACTTCCTTCATGTTATCTCACCTTATTGTGGTACCGGCCATGCAGCTGGAGCTCAATCCTCATGTCACCATCCCACAGAACTTCAAGTCCAATGTCAAGAGACACACGGTACATCAGGTTTGTCACAGGGCGGACAAATATGCCATCTTTACCATAAGGAAGGCTGATGCCCACATTGTTCAAGGTGAAGCCATTCTTGTCCATCCTACATAGTAATTTTACAAAAGAGAATAAGAATTAGACAAACTGAACATTGCATTAGGTTGTGATATATCATGGTACAGGTTAATGTGGGAATTATACAGTACAGGAGACGTGCTGCTGAAATCATATATATCGATGATCATTTACAAATATTTTCCCTTCTATCATTGTTTTATTAAGCAACTAATGTAAATAGAAATCTAACTGAAGTAGTTGAACTGAATAGTACAATCTCAGTTTGTGTGGTGAGTGCCATGTAGGCTTGTATTTAAAAGAGATTTTTATAATTACCTGATTGTAACTGTGTCGGCTCCAGATCCTCTCTGGATTGTGACCGCCTTGGAACAAGTTCTTTCCTCTCCTTCATCGCACTCTTTGTTCTCAACCCAAACGGCAAAAGGCACGTCCATATCTACACCAAGAGCTGGCATTGTCTGTAAGAGATAATACATTTTGAATCATTCAGTTACATTCTACTTACAAATGATCACTCATTAGGACTCCCTATGGGAAGGCCATTCACCATCATGAGAGAAATTAAAGAAATAGAGGAGAAAACGGAATATGACTTTAGTGAAATGAAACATATATAGACATTGTTACTCACCAAAACATATTCGCACTCTCCTTCGAAGTTGAATCTACGCTTGTCAAATGTTTGGTAATTTTGTGTTCCAGAGATGATACAGCGACCAACGCAGTCCTCATTGACTTTGCAGTCCCATCTACCGCCAGCATCACAGACACTGAAAATAGTAAGATGGAATATTCAGCACTATGGATAGCCTCTTTATGTAAACATGTTTCCTTACTGGTCATCACAAGCTGTTTGTATCAGGTAAGATATATTTTACCATTGAATATTTCGTCAATAGAAAGCAATACAAATGGAAAATGCCATCATTTTTATGGGGTTCCAGTTACTTAAATATGAAATGATAACTTTGCAATCAGATGGAATAAACTACATACCACTCTTCACATCCAGAGGAAAAGAGAGCCCCAATTGGATAATCTGTGTTGTCCTGGGTCCTACTGCAACTGCAGTGTTCCCTCTTCACACATTCATGGCCATTGGAGAAATACCCATCAGGGCAGAAGCATCCATCAACACACTGTTCTCTGGCACAGTCAGCATTTAAACCCTCATAACCGCATGACTGGCCACAGTCAGATCCACATTCCTTGTACACCTTGGATGGTGGGCAGGCATCGGGTGCTGTTGGTTCAAGGAACATAAGGTTAGATGCCTATTTCTGAATGGAATTAGACTATCATCTATCTATTATTGCGAGAGGAAATCTACCTAATATCATGATTAGATAAAAAAGTATCCTTAGAAAGAGAATCTAATATATCAAGATGCTTTATGTTTATTTGAATGATCAATGGAAATATACTCACGACAGAAGGTCTCAGTCCTCCACTGCAGGACGACTCCCTTGTAGGAACACATACGGGCATACTGTGTAGCAGCACCACAACGCATGTTCAGGCATTGTTCACGGGTGTAGTTGGAGCTCAAACAGCTGCACATATCAATCATACACAGCTCTGTGTAAGCCTTGGGGTTCTCATAGCCATTACACTCATGGAAAACCCTGTCTGCGGCACTGAGGAAGGAGCAGAGATGGGACGCGTCGACGATCTGAATAATGACAAAGACAGAATTTGAGTAATAATTTGGGGGTTTATTTACAACCAGTTCTACACAGGGTAGATCTGAAGGGTATTTAAGAAGTTACTTGCTTTTAATCTTTCATTATGTTAAACTTACTTCTTCCTGGAATTATCGTAAAATATTCTATGAAACATGGATATAGTTACTATGCTAACTGCAAAAGAAATATAATCTGTGAATAGGATAGTATAAGGAATGAAATTGTTTTCAAAGGAAAGGATAATCCATCAGAGGAGGAAGAAATTATTGTTTTTGAAAACTCTATGAGCCTGGTTAGTGCTATATAATGGTAATGATAAAACACATGAGACAAGATGTGATCCTCAATATAACTTACCTGGTCAGTTGTGAGCTTCTGGCAAGGATGTTCAAACCTTGGTTTGAGAGGCTCAATCACTCGTTTCTCTGTAGGGTCCAACCAGGCATTGGCGAACTGAGCATAGTCTGGCAGGGGGCGACCATCAATGGTGTAATACTCATCATCAGGTTCATCATTGTAGTTACCACAAAGACCACAGACCTAAATGAAGTGTAGAACATATTTCATGAAGTAATGGAGGCTGTGCGTAGAAGTTGGGAGCCCTGACAAATATGATTTAATCAATTTGTCTGGAAATATCATTTGCCTGGAAAACTACAAGGGTCCCAATATCGATTAGCTGCAAGATATGATCATATTTACAAAATCCACATAAAGAACTTTGTGTTCAATACTCTGTGATCAATCCCATTGTAACTTACACTTATCTATGATTGGCATACTAATTGCTAGTGATAGAATTCAATTCTGGCATCAGCATCTTTACATATCATGGATCCACGCATACTAATGTAGATATTCACAACGAAACACAATGCTTATCGATTAAGTCATTTGATCCGGTTAAAAATCTGGGAAGGCAATTTAAAAAAGACGGTTACCTTATTCTGCATTGTTACTGGGGCAAACAGATAGATACTCTCTCCAGAATCGTACATCAGACGCATCTCTGTAATGGGAAAATACATAATTTGAGCTCCTCTATCTGATAAAGAATTGTTGCAATGATTCATTTTCTAACTGAAGCATATTGTGCCACATGACATACTGGTAATCAAGAATCATATTGAATATGCCATACATGCTGTGTTTATTCTGCATCATTACTTTATATGAGATAGTATTCATTGGCCACTATTCCTTAAATCAGAAAATCTAAGGACTGAACTTGCTTCTACATGCACCCTAGAATAGGAGATTTCAAGCCAAGATGTATTCACACTTTTTAGACATAATGCTATTGATAGGGACTGATTGCTCTTCACCCCGTGTGTGTTAGAGATGAACATACCATCGAGTCCGGTAACTTGGAGGTAGGTGCCCATGCGGCTGACAGCCAGAGCCCCGACGGAGGCTGGGAGAAGCAGTTCACGACCGTTTAGGAAGGCACCCTCAGGTGTAAGGTACAGTACGATGTCCATCACCTCAATCTGAAAATATAACATGTATAACAATATGATAGGCAAGAACTGGATATAATTTTTAGACAGCGTATTACTAAGCTTAGCAGCCGTAGTTAATAACGTCTTTATTCTTGTACTATGGAGTAATTATAACTTTGAAGCAACTAGGCTGAAATAGGCACATCATTGGTGCCAATATCTCATTTTATTTTCATTTTATTGCCCTAAATATAATTTATCTAATTTAATCTTATTGTCCTTGTGTTGTAAGTCAAAGTGAGTAAGATTGCACTCGCTTGTTTATAATCTCATGGTATCCATATTTCCTTTATTTTATTTAGTGTGTATTGCTATTTACTTCTAGTTTATGTCATCATTTCTTTTCCCGAAGTATTTTCCTATTACAAACAGAAGTATATCTATACCAACTATGATACAAATTCCGGCTCTCATGATATCTATAAAGTTCATTCCTACCTTGACAGCTTGCTTGCAGAACTTGTGTGCTGGCATTGGGCAATCGTAGGTCATGTTCACGAAGATTTGGTAGGCAGGCTTGGAAGTTCCAATACATTCTTGAGCCAAAGTGTATGTGCCCTGTCCTCTGAAGGTCATCAGGTGTCTGTCAAAGGTCATGAAGTTGCGGGATCCCCAGGCAACACAGGTGGACATTTCCCATTTGGTGTCATTATCAACTGGAAAATAAACATGATAGAATTAAATTTTTCAGTTCAATACTGCAGAAACATACATCAGAAAAGTAGCAAGCAATTGATCTGATGCAAAGAGGGGAGTCCAAAGAACAGAAATTGTTCTCATATTGTGATCTACAAATGACTATCACTGCAGCATAATCGATATTGCAAACTAATTCTAGCCACATATATTACTTCACTAACATATAGATAAACGTTCTTTCTAATGTAACGATGTATGAACACTGCACAACAAATTGAGAGCCATAAACATAAGACTAACCTTTTATATTAACTTTTGTATCAAAGACGCTGAAGTCGCAAGTTTGGCCAGTGAAGCTGGGAGGACATGTGCAGTGGTTTGGGCCTGTGCATTTGCCACCATTGTGACATTCCTTTTCGCAGATAGCTGAGTCACATACAGAGCCGGTCCAGCCCTCCTCACAGATGCAGTGTCCGCCAAAGTTATCCTCTTCACACATTCCTCCGTTCAAACAGTCCTTGATGCACTCAGCTTGAAATGGTAAAGAGGGTTTGTAAGTATTTCATATTTATGTCTTAGCTTGTGTTTATTACATGAAATTTGTCATATAAAGTATCCTGAATAAAATATAATGGAAAAGTAATAGTTTAGGAAACCATATACATGGTATTTAGATTAAAAGGTAAACATACGTGTTGCGCAGTCTTCTCCAGACCATCCTTGCAGACAGGTACATTTGTTGGGGCCCGTGCAGATACCATGACCTTTGGCACATCCAGATTCACAGCTGTATTCCTTGCAGGTATATCCGGTGTAGCCATCCTCACATTCGCACTTGTTTGGGCCAATGCAGGAACCGTGGGCACCACACATAGGATCGCAGATAGCTGGAGAAACACAAATGTATTGATATGTTTAGTTCTACAGTCGCACACTAGAATGCAACAATTCCCGGAGAGTATGCTGTCATGTAACTCATAATTTCATATCATCCGAACTCTGTTATCTAGATCCTAGTCTTTGTATAATCATTGCAAATAGAAAGGATGAAAATGAGGTCCTGTCGTTCTACCAGAAACTATTAACATAACTTTTCAAAATGTGCCAAAGATATTTCTGTTCAATTATGTGTGATTCTAAATAGTTTTGCTTTCTACATTCTCTTCCCTGCTCCAAATATTTCTTCTAGTAATACAATGATATGGTATAAACATATCTTCGTACACTTTTTCATAACTATACTCTTACCTTCAGCACAAGTGGAGCCTGTGTAGCCTGTGCCTGTGCAGTCGCAGTTGTTGGGACCAGCACATTTACCTCCATTTTCACAGAGATCAGTGCAAAGTGCCACATTACAGCGGACTCCAAGCCAACCTTCACAGCACCGGTGCTGGACCTGCATGCGGGTGACATTCCGCGGTACCAGCTTGGTCTCCGTGCTGTAAAAGTCAACGTCAAAGACATACATTATTCATATATTCAAGGCTTTGGCAAAGTGATGGTCCTGTCAAACTATTTCACAGTGAAGATGTCTTTTTTTCATCAGAGACCCAAAGGTATCTCCCTGAGAGCTTTAGGATTATCCAGCCACAGTAGAACGCCTAATTGCTAACCGAGGTTGTATGAACTCCAAAAACAGTACAAAGAATATTTTAATCGATTCTTCTGGATATGGTTTCAAATCATAATGGTTCAATTGCATCTAATCCACCCGAATATTACATGTTGTATGTATGGTACATGCCTTTAATGACTAGAAATATATCTTCAAATGTTTTTAATTAATAAGAAATTACCTGTAATCACCAGTTGAAGTACAATTTGGGCACACAGAGCTGGTCCGTTCGTATTGATAAGGATACGGATACTTATGTGCCTATGCAGATGTAGTTCCCCCTCCTGTTTTTTAAATTTTGATACCACAAATATAAATAAAGAAATATTGCCTCATTTCCTGTATAATCTTTCCGACATATTCATTCTAATTCTATGCATTTTTGCTATTTTGCTCTAGATACGCATTCACAGCTCGATGGCTGCAGCAGCAAAGCGGGCCGTATTCTATATGTCCCATTGGGCCGTACATAAGACAGATGTGAACTGGTGAATAATAAATATACTTACATGTTGACTGTACACCACACGGAGTCCTTCTGCAGTGAGTCCCGGGAGATGATTTGACTCTCGGGGAAGTCACTGCAGACTTGGTAGGATTTAACCGTTGTGGTAGTCACGTTCACCAATGTAAGCATGGTCACCTCAGTCTCCACGGGGCAGAAATGGCTGACATCCACATCTTGGGCACTGAAAAAGAGAATGAATATTTCATGTAAACCAGACATTCTGTTAAAGTTTAACATCACAGAACTATTAACCATAGATATCTAAATCCATCAGTATATCTTTAAATGCTGTTACTTTAAAATCAATGGGTAACTTTGCTAGCAATACACACAAGACGTGGAAGAAGGCCACAAACAAAGTTCACCCACAAACGTATAAAATTGAATGATTCGGAATGACTTGTTGTCGTTGTATCCTATCATCATGGGAATCATTTGTGCATAGATTTATAGCATTGTCCTTGTATCTTGAGTAAGATCTTTAGATAAGTGTTCAGAGAGGCGTCTATAAGCTCACCACCATTGTGGAGCTTTTGGTAATGCGCCGATATAGTGCAGCATCGCTCACGTTTCCCGGGATATGATACATAGAGATAGACCGACCAAGGTAATGCATATCAATATTTTGAGAAACAATACGGGTAGATTGTTCCTCTTAATATTTTCATGTTTGTCATGGGAGTGTGGTGGAAGGAAAGAAGTGCTGAAACGCTTTTAATTTCAATATTACATATTGAGAGAAAGACAGGGAGATTCGGTATCATCACCTGAAGACACGTACTTGTGTAATTCATAACTGCTTAAAACAGAGCCAACAAGCGGCATATTCAAACCAGAAGGGTTTATGATGGGTTTATTACATGTTGTGAGGGTGCAGTCATAGGTTTATCAATATGGGTATTATTTTAAGGAGGAAATGTTGGTATAATTCAAAATTGAATGCAGACTCAATTCCATCAGAGTGTTTGCGGGGAATTTTAAGGTAGGGGGCGGATGACTTATCACTTCATATGAAAAGCGATATCTGGGAATGATATTCCCCAGTATTATCTTTCCCCGGCTGGTTAAAGGTGGATTTTCAAGAGGTTTGTATTAAGGATATCTGATATCTATCCAGATTCAGCTGGTCAGAATTGCAGCAACACAGAGAGGGACGATGCTACCCAAGAAGGGGTATACTCCATCAAGGTAGGGGTGAATTTGAGGGGTGGGGTGTCTTTAAAAGGTAACCCACCTATCAGCGTTGATCGTCACCGGAGCAAGGAAAGCAATTACAAAGATGAATGGCGCGAAAATCGCCATGTTGGACATGCTAGCCCGACGGGGCCGAAGCGATCCCGGATGCTGCTGGCAGTTGTATTTCTTTGCAAGCGTATGATACTAATCCCGATCCTCGTATGTCTCTCTAAGGATCAGTGCTGTGATCGGTGAGATCCAGTGGTCTGCTTGGTCAGTCACAGTCCAGCGGTTTTATACCAGGGGAGGGATTGATCCTCACGCACATTGGTCAGACCCTCTGAGAGGTCCTTCTTGGCAACACATCCACTTGTTGACACCTGTAGCGGTGGCAATCAATGCATGTTCTTTGTTCTGCAGGGGTTTTGTAACCGCCATGATGGGCAGGGTAGGGCTCGGGATTGTCGCCCGCCAGCTGGCAGCACTTCAGGGCGCCGTGAGGTGCGGTCGGCTCATGCCCACAACGCATGCGCCGTCAGTGTTTTAGGAGTAGCAACTTTGAGCATTTATTTCACAATAAACCGTAAACGCTTAGACCTATTGGTTGATTGTTTAGATGTTATTCTAGGTTTGTATCGCAGGGAATGTTGGATAGCTTTCTCACAATGAGATTGAGTACAATGGGTAGTATGTATTGTGATGGTCTATGATACTTTTTTTTATGTGACGCTGCATGTTTCATTGTATAATATTCCTGTATAATATAGTTATGGTGGGGATTTTCCCCTTTTGGGAATATCATATTAAGGGAATATCATATTAACATATTTGATTATTTTATTCAGATTTTCATCAATCTGAATAAGAGCCCATTTTATTGACAGTAGTCTGGACAGGCGTACATATAACAGTGCCCACGTCTGCTATTATCATAAAACGTCTCAAACCCTTAAATAATATGTATTCTGCACTCAAAACTCGCTGAGCAATCACGTACAATTACTAGTTGCCTGCACCTATTCTGAATATGGACCGATGGAATATTGATAACGTGAAATACCCTGCGAAGACCATGATTAAGTAAACAGATAAACTAAATCACGCTTAAACAAGAAATGTGTAGAACAAGAGCGAGCTATTCCTAGCTATTGTAAGCTATAATCAATGCATTTCATATTTGGTTGTAGCGCTGGAATATATGTAGAATTATTATTCATCACTTCATATGCTTACATAGATCTACTAAAAAATACTAATATGTTATCAAAAGTTAGAAGTAAACATTTTTTTATTTTGGAGGAACAAGTATGGCTCAAAACACCATTGGGAATAAATTACCGCGTAACTCAACATCAGTTATGGTTTCATAATGTAGAATTGAATCTGTTCGGTAGGGAGATATGGTAGATATGGCTAATATAATACAATAATCAATGCTGAAAGGAAGATTATGTTAACCGTGAAAAACAAGGTACAATTAAGGATCATTGAATGATATACATCATTGGTAGCTCATAATGCATTCTGAACTAAAATCCCAGTGATTGTATCCTGCTCGAAGGTTATGGGGGAGAATAGGAGATAATCTATATGACGTATTGCCTGAAGAAGTCTACTGAACGCGGGCGAAACGTTGCATATCATTAATTCAAAGTTCTCCCCCCCTATCTCGCTGTATAAATACCCCTAAATAAATTCACTTTTAATTGACTCAGCTTGTCTGGTTTTCTATGGATATTACTTCGACTTCAATCTATATGATAGAAAAACTTGGCATATTCCTTAAATCACAGTTTTTCTCCGTTAACAATGTAGCCAATTCTATATTAGTAAGATCCCTATATATGTGTATCTTGATCTAAACGAAAATCCATCAAGATGCTATAGCATTGGTCATTTTACATATAGACAGATATGTAAATCTCAGCCAGGAGCTATTTGTGAACTGTTGGTCGGTATGGATTAGAGCCATATATCATTCTTTCTCCACACCATAACACAGGATCCTCTTCTAAGAACTGGACTGTTTCTTCAATATCAGATAAATAACAATTACCCGCTTTTTTTAATGCATAACTCCTAAAATAGTGGCCACAGATTTAACGAAAAGTTGGTCTTCGGCGACTACATTAGGTTTCCGCTAATGACATTTGGGAGCATTTTTTCCAAAGGGCATATAAATAATTTTTTTCTGAGTACACCAGAACTCTATCCAGACTCAGATCCTTTAATGTGATATAATCATTTACGATTCCATCGAAATGCCGAGGAGCTTACTGACTGAACAATAAGCCCCCTCTAACAGGTGATATAATAACCATACTAGACGCCTCCTTCAACATGTGCTGTGTTATAAAAGCCATCGGGCCTAGCTGTCAGATTTCCGCCAAAAACAATCCTTACCAATAACAAATGAATAAATTAAGTAAATACTTATCATCTCATTAATAGTACTTACTCTCCTTGATTATACCGCATTTCACATGCATTTATCTTAAACCGGCAGGTCTTTGACCGCAATGAGGTGAGTATTGTCATGAGCTCCACCCAATCACAGTTCCAGCCAGGAAGCTTCAGTTTCTTCACCTCCCATGATCGTCAAAGACCAAACCCAGCCACAGCTTATCATACCTACACCACCCTGTGAGGGAAGGTCCCAGAACATATACAAGGTAGGGGAGTAAACAAACATGTATTTAATGTGGAGATGTTCCCAATAAATAAAATACTAATATTGTAAGAATGGACAGCAAGGAGTCACTACGTGCATCACAAGATGGCGCCACCATCGTATTTTGAAGTTTACAAAGCAACTCACAGGAGAGTACGAACAGGCATTCCGATATTTGAAAAGGATGGCCATCAATAGCAGTCGAACAAATTAGGAAAAGTTCCGAATCCACGCACAGCAGTCATACTACATGCTTAGTTAATACTGATCCGAAATGTATTTTCAAAAATATATGGTTACTATGGACAATAATAATGATTGTAACTACCTTTTGTTTTACTGACGAATGGCCATCAATATGATACAAAGGGTCTCCACCAGGTAGGATCAGTGCATTAGATATCAAATATCTCACTCTAATTCGAGACATATCTAAATACCTGAATCCAGTTTGAACATGTTCTAAGTTATATTCACCACTGGAACATTTGCTTTCATTAACAATTGGTTGCTGTAAATACCTGATAAATTTTCTTTGATATTTCAAGCACTTTATTAAAACTATAGTTACACAATCAGAAGAATAGCAATACAAAATAGTTTTTTTTATACTCGGCGTGTTCAGCAATTTTTGTCAACTGCTTTTATTTTTGCGATTTTCTGCGATACGTCTGGAAATATTCATGAATATTAGAGATAAGAATATGGAACATATACACGCATATGTTGGCGACTGATGGGGGGTACAAGATTGTGAGTATTGTTCGGCGGATTTTGATCGAGGTCCCTATTGTAGGCTATAGAATAATATCTTCCATTTCTTCAATTAACTGGGGTTTCCAGTTCAGGAGTTTGTTGGTATGATATAGGGTTTAAACACCTGAAAACACAAGATTATCTGTTTGTTATGGGAAAGCGGCCAAGTCTAGTCAGGGCGTTGATAAGAGAAATTAGAAAATGACATCGCCTTGGTATTGAAGATCGAGCAGAAATAATCAGAATACTCATGCAGGAGAATAAGTTTCACATGTCCCTGTGATGTATTGCTATGGGCTCTTTGCTCATTGATTAATCTGAATGTCATGTCACATGATAGATACATTGTCCTCTATATTCCCAAATACAATCATCTCCCTGCTGAGTCTTGAGCGCGCGCCCGTGATTGGAGCATTTCATCTCCGCATGCTCTCATGTGAACAGTAACCCTTCCTACGACCCATGGCTGACGTTTATGACGACTCAATCTACCACCTCCCATAGCATGGCATGTGGACCACAGAAAGTTCACACTAGGCACCGCACCTGTTACACTATTGGTCATTGTAGTACAGTAGAACCCCGTCTAACGGACACCCCGCGTGAGCGGCCACCCTTCGTTAACGGACACTTTTAACGAAACGGTTCCCTTTATTAAATGTTTATTTTAACCCCGTGCAAGGGCATACCCCGCGTAAGCTTACGCAGGGTTCTACTGTACGCACTAAGCACACCAGCAGAAGCAGATTGGATTCGCCAAGGCGTCTGATCAGTTTTATGATGACCTTATCTTCCCTTGTATATATACGTATCAGAGCTGACTTATATTCTCTTTGATTACACAATTAACATCATGTTGTCTCATAAAGCAAATGTATAAAGGCCTTTTGACTGCCGTGGTCCTTTGACCGTCGAAATAGACTATCAACTTGGATTTATGGTAGACGGAAATCACAATTACGTATAAAAGGGACAATGACCCGGTCAGAGATTTAGTATGGGATAGTGGTGCAGACATACTTGATTTCCATGATAATCGAAATACAACTGACAGTGAAATATCGAGTTTTATAAAGAGAATTCGTGAGGTCTGCTGATCAGACAAATTATCATGTAGAATTTCATTAAAAGCATACATGTATAATAATCAATGTATGTATCCAATATGGACCAAGATATCACATATATATATATATATATATATATATATATATATATATATATATATATATATATATATATATATATATATATGGACTAAGACAAAATAGATACATTTTGACGGAAAGAACAATGCATTACTGACTTTAAACTCTTTTGACACCAAACCAATCCATCGTAGGCTTTACTACCTTTTAGCATAGTTTGGCATCAGTTTACTTGTTTCACCCCAGGCGCCTCTATTGGCTCACAGCAGGAAGCTCCTACTTCTGTTAGAGTAGTGTAAACTAACTTCATTCTCTGTTTTCCAGCGTGGTTTACAGTGCCTCCTTTATTTTGTCTATCTTACCCATGGGTATGAAGTTCCCCATTGACAATGTATGGGGCCACAATAAACCACTACCCATTGTTTATTTATGGCCGTAAACCACACCATGGTATACGGCTTTTTCAAAAACCCATTATCGAATTTCTATGAATAGAAATTATTGTCAATGACCATTGGTCAGAAATATAACAAACGATGATATTTGGACGGCCGGCTTTGTAAACCACTCGAGGTTGATAACATGGTACATTCGCTATCGCGCGTGTGTTATTACGCGTCAACCCTCGTGGTTTACGGCCTCCCGTCCCCAAAAAACATCAATTAATACAGAAATTCCAGTCAGCCATAAATTTAAAGTTACGAAGCTCCTGCGCTAATTTGGTATTATCCCGTACAATCATCAGCTCAAGAAAAATGGTTGGGATCAATACAGCAGTCTATTGATAAAGTGTGCCTGTGATTGTCGGTATTGGGAAATCTAATCCTAAATTCACTTCCCGGTGTGCAGTGACCAAATGACCACTCTGCTGGGCCCCGCCCGGCCCGCCCGGCCCGGCCCGCCCCGAATCCCGCCCGCCCAATACCACCCCGCCCCGCCCCGCCCCCCGCCCGCCCCACCCACTCCGCCAAACCAACCCACAGCCCGCCCGCCCTACTCACAGCGCGCCCCGCCCCGCATCGCCCGCCCACCCCGCCCCGCATCGCCCGCCCACCCCCGCCCACCCCGCCCGTCCGGCCCATCCAGCCCGTCCGGCCCACCCCGCCCGCCCCGCCCGTCCCGCCCGCCCCGCCCGTCCCGCCAGCCCCACCCACAGCCCGCCCGCCCTGAGTTTGTTTTCCCAAGGCAACAGGATCCGTCGCCTTGCCTACCAGACATGGGTGTCCCGCGTCCGGATAGCCGAGGGCGCTACAGCGTATGGCAAGTGTCGCCCCCGTGCGTTAACCCCCCGCATGACGATCTCTCCTCCTCAGCAGTTACGTCAGGAAGTGCGTCATGGATGTACGTCATGGGAGTTGACATCGTGGTCCAATGGCTATACCTCACATTCATTATAATCACACACCAGAGCAATTGGTTCATTTTTGTTACCAATCGAAAGAAACCTTATCTTGCTAAAGATATAGGACAATAATGCAAGCCGATTTCAATACTGAGTTCGGTTTACCAAAAAGAGTAAAAATTCAACCTTTTTTTTGGGGGGGGGGGGGGGGAGTTGATAGGAATTTACGTCGTAGGAATTGCCGGGTTCATATCTCTCTCATGGACCAATGTGAAATACCCATGCATGCTGGCAACACAATACATGGGCATAATAGCGACGTATAAATGCGTCTTTGGTGAAGTCTTATTATTGTTAAAGCAATCTCCAGATCATTTTTATGTAAATGCTGCGGGTATTACATTAAAACATATGGGAATTGTGTGAAATCGCATTCGCTGATTTTCATTATATTATATGGATCGCTATGAAATACTACACCAACCACAATCTTACCATTTTCCAATATAATGCACATTGACGAGTGGGTATATTTTGCTCAGACAATTGCCCAAGAATGCCGTGACATAATGAAATATATAGACATATTCAGGTGATAGGGTCGATGGGAGATCTGTTTCAGTAAGTTTTGGTTGGTTGTTTCTATCGGAGGTTATGTTGGCATTCCTGGTCGCCGCCCGCCGCCCGCCGCCCTCTCACACACTCCCCAACCAGGCCTCCCCTCCCACGCCCTTCCCCACACCTCTACAGGCCCACACTCACCTAGATAGACCTCATACAACCCGCTTACTGTCCTACTATTCCAAACCCAGACCCAACATCAATCCTTCAGTCTCTACTGCCTTTTATTTTATTATATTTATATATAAACTCTTCTTAAGGTGACATTTAGACGGTAGGGAGCTAATCCAACTGGATCAAAGTTCAATCCAAAGGATGAATATTGTGAAAGCGTGCATTTAAAATTTGGGTTATTGACTAAAGTATTATTTTCAAGAATAATTTATCGGTAATTGCATGTTTTATCATATTTTCTTTCGCAATGTAAGTAATACAGAAGGATAGCAAAATATAGACCAGAATCGGTCAAGGACCTTTGCGTATCCTCAACATATCACACATATATTAAAAATAGCCTTAGGATGGTAGATATTTACAATAAAGACCTACTTCATATTGTATCATAACCTATTAGAATTCATCTTCCCTCTGATTAGCTACACCTTTCAGTTAAATTGAGTTCTTAAATTGATCTGATGTCATCTCTATTTGGATATCAAATAGATACAGTGTACTCATGTCACGAGCTAGATTGTTATGCACAGGCAGTTCAGTTGACACTGACACTATTAAGATCTCACTATGTACCTATCCACCTTACCGACAGTGCATGCGGCAGTCGCCATCTGATTTTCTCTCCAGAGGCATTAACACTAACTTGAGCCATTTCCTAAATATCGTCTTCAGAATATTCAACTACCAATCTAAAAGATTCGTACTACGACTCCGCCAACAAAAGGCTGCTATCAAGGATTAGTAATAGGTGCATGCTAGATCATTGATAAGTTCATGAATAGGAATATATTTCAACGCCAATTAATTTACATGTGTGTTCTAAGCAGCAAAATGTGAATTTGAAATGAGTTATTACTCCCTTCTCAAGCAATTCTCCAGGGGACATACTTTTAGGTCTCGGTCCGTGGTGTAGGGCGGGAACATATACAATTGTGGGCGTCACAGAGACACGTCAACCCAAAACTGTCCACGGTGCCACCCCTTCACCCCGTGTGACACGGACAGACAGGCCGCACGGAGCCGTCCCCACTCCTGCAACGTGTAAGATCCCTGTACCTCCATCCGACACGTGATGAGGTGGGGCACGTACACGTAATACTGCCACCGCATTTAGAATCTAAAAGCTCTCCTATTTTTGTTGATATCGATGACGAGTTTATGTGTTCCTGCCAGCGTTTATTTTTGAAAGCCGACATTTAAAACAAATTTCAGTATGCTTCGCCGTTCTGCAATCATGTCATTATGTACTAAATGTACATGATTATGGACCATTGTACTTAAAGGCAAAACTATAATGGTCAGTGAATTCTGTATGAATGTTGAATAACAATTATTATAGATTCCAAATGAAGCGGATTTAAATTGCCGACATAGAACATTTATGGTAAATTCTCTTTTTATTCAGGGAAAAAAAGTATAACAATGTATATTCATAGTATATAATAAAACGTTTTTCCATATACGAGTCTGCAAACAAAGTATAACACAAACGTAGGTGACATATAATTAATTATATACACAAATTGAATGTAGGACGCAGCGCAAGAAGGGTGCGTAGAACTTAAGTCACACACTACGACAAATTGTTACAGCATCATAACGTGGTGTTATTAATGAATTATAGTGTCAATAATCATCAACCTTGCAACTATTCTCATCGTGTAACAACAATGAAACCAAACTCACAAAACAACTCTTCACGTCTTCCTGATTTGAGCTCGAGGGAGATAGTGTGATACAAGGGAAGAAGAGCAATGATAGTCAAACATTTCTCATCATACATTTGGAAAATATATGGCTTTGGGGCCATCCATATAGTATATACCCAACGAGGGAGTTTTGCGGATGCCCCTTCTGTTTTATTCTCTGTTTTATTGTGTACAAGATTGAGTGTCGGGGGAAGGGGTGGGGGGTAAAAGATTTAAGAAAATTTGCTTAAGTACTCAATGGATAGCCCCTTAAGGTATGTTGTGCTATACCTTTTTTTGAAGGAAAACATATTTTCCTCTTTTCACTAAGAGGTCCATTTATCATCCGACTTGAGAATCGTGTACTATTTCCTTTTTCACAGGGAATGCACTTACCACATTTACAAATCCTTTCCCTACTATTCCAAGCATCTGCAAGAACCGATTTGTATCGTGTCATGCTTCTGAGAATGAGAAGCCTGCAGGATCTGTGTAGTGGCCCCACCCTACTTTTATTTACGATGCCTTTCCCAAGAAGAAACCCTTCCCTCATAGTGTACTGAAAGTATTCCAACTCGTGGAAAGGAAATGCCTAAGCATTTTATAGTGTTAGACTTTCCATTGTGTAGTTAAATTGAAACGCTAACATGATAGAATTTCAATAAACTGTACTTAAAACAGACCGCAATGTCTTCGTGAAGGTTATATCATACAAATTACATTAGATTCTCTTTTCATGCTGTATTTTGTCGGGTGAAGTGTCCTTAAAAAAGCACCAATAATTTTTATCATTATATTACTGTTTATTGTTTGAACTAGTATGTAGTAGTTGTTATCAACTGTTCTGCCTTCAAAATCTTGCTGAAATGTTATCATAATATCTCATACTTGAATCTTCTTGATGTCAATAAATGCTGCTATCTAAGAAATAATGCTCATTTCATCACATCATGTTACTAGTCGGTATTTTGCTCCTTGTGTTTGCTTCTGTCTTTGGGCTAACTGAATACTTTTTATGTTCATTTTAACAGGTGGTTCATTCTTCGCGGGTTCAACTAAACCGCTGCCTACAGTACAAAGGGACCATCTTAGCGACTGGGCCTAACTGCTTGCATTAAGCAGGGTTTACATGCACAGATGTATTTGAACATATTATTAAAAATTAAAACATCATTACAAACATAATAAGATGACATGATTATCAATGAAACTATGTCATTCCATCAGATCAGACGAACTCATTGTCTGTTAGCATCTCGCCGCTCATTGGTTCAACCTGTTAACCCTGGCAGCGGACAAAAATCTGGTGGCGTTAGTGAGAGTAAATTTGACATTTGGGTCTTAAAATAAGTGGTCATTTGTCACATGCTCGCAATAGCGAGGTGGTTCGAATACTGAGCGTTTTGTAAATGTAAATTAAAGGGGACATGTTAGGGAATGAATCAAAATCATTGGTTCGGAGAGTAACCAAGGGTTTGCTAACTTACGGTTTTGTCCGTTTACTTGTTAAGGGCAGTTTATAAAACGTCTAATCTGGAACACTTGAAACTGTAGGGTTCGCCATTTTAGAATTTTCTGCCCAGACGGGTGCTATCTACTGCTTAGCCAATCAGAATGCATTAATTGTTCGAGGCCAGCTATAGTGTGGGTGAAAGCATGCTGTAGTGGGGGTCAGGGCACTCAATATGTATCTGGGTACAAAGCCCACGGTACACTACACAGTATGCACATAATACAGGTGTTTCTGTTCAATGTCACCTAACGGCAATTTCTTTAGTTATGCCGGACTCGGACAAATCATAGCAGGTGGACGCCGGGCCTAACTTTGTGCATAGGTATAAATGATAGATATTTGAAGATAAACGACTAGGAATGGGTGCCATATGGTATGAAGTGATAATGATATAGTGGTAAGATAGTTATGGAGTAGTTGCAAGACTGATCTATTTTTTTAGGTTTTGATTCTGCATCTATGTTCTTACCAGATTAGGATAGTGACTAGAATGGGGAGTGAAGCACTCTCATGTATTTCATGAAAGGAAATTCAACAGGAAGTTGCTCTCTTCACTCTAGTGGTGCCAAAGCTGATTTCTCCTGTAGCTAGGGGATTTCTTATAGAACTCAGTTCTAGGTCTCTCAAGTTTTCATTCACAATCTGAGAATCACCTAAGGCCTGGCGTCCACCTACTACGATAAAAATTTAGACCTAAGGATATAGCACCGATACAAAAGGCAAATATCGGAGACATATCGAGAAGGTGCAAAATCGTAGACATATGTCTAGACATGCCAATCCACCACGTATTGTATGGGGTTTTTATCGGTGTCTAATCGCAGAAACGGGGTCAACTGCCCCAATATTAGGGGACCTTCGGACGCGCTTTTGATTTTTTATCGGGAGCACCGTAGACCATATCGGAGCCATATCGTAATAGGTGGACGCCGGGCCTAACACGGTTTGAGTCTTTCAATATATCCTTCTCACATAAGTCAGCATTAGTTTCTGGCTGCGTATTTCTAAGCGAGAAGTGCCTGTTACAGAATGGGCCTCTTCGACAGTGCGCACCGGTCCAGTACCACTATTCTGAGGGCTCGGTTCTGAAGGCATGGTGCGTTTAATCAAGAAAACCATCAATTGGTATTTTATCTCTGTTCTGATTCCACCGTATGATCCGGCCACAATACATACTTTACTGTACCTTAGCTTATCTTTTAGTCTTGAGTTTCATCAAATAGGTATATATAACGAATATATAGTTGGTATATTAAACGAGGCATCTAGGTATTGTGTAACTGGAATACAATTTGATATCTCCGGTTGTTGTGAAGAAGTTTGAACTCGTTCCATTCAACATCTTAAAAATCGTTGACTCTATTCTAGAAAGGCCTCTGAGCAAATGAGTCTTTTTCCCATGCAGCAGACATCCAATACGGCGACGCCTGCACGGAACAATCTCTCTTCTAACACCTCTTCATATCTTTATATTGCTAACATGATGCACAGGATCGATTCTGTTCAATCTAAGCCTGTCGTAGGTTTAACCCCAAACCGGAAAGATAGTGCAAGCCAGAAATGTGGAATGCCAAAAATATCTACAGAAATTCTCTCTGAGAACTCCAGCTGATAACTGGCCCCAACTGGGACAATACCAGTGACAAGTTTCCCCAAGTCCACTCATGAAAGATATTGATTCCCATATTAAGAGAAAACGTGGTCACTGAGCCCGTAGGGATGGCCGTTCGGGGTCATTTGCCGAGAATGACATCCCTACGGTCTCAGTCACTACGTTTCCTTTTTTTTTATTATATATAACTAAATATCATGAAAGAACGCTATTTTATGTACTTAAGAAGTACACTACGGCCCAGCACGGGGAGGGTGCGCCCGAATATTCATTATGGGCACCGTGCGCCCGAACATTATTCCTACTGCATCCCTAACAGCGGGTAGGAACTCTTATACGTTCGGCCATAGGTATAGGATAATATCCTATACCTGAGTTCGAGCCTAGATCAAATACTGCTGCTACGGGTAATACAGCCTCGGTGATGGATTTTCAAGTTCCTCACCTAGTAACGTAGGGATTCTCTCACCCGAAATCGGTTGCATTCTACTACCGCTTTAGTGCTTGCTATCCGCAATAGAAATACCGAAGTATGACTGCGATTACGAGTTACCGACTAATACTATTGATCATAAATCCTCGGTCTATTCGACACGACTTCCTTGCCTGATTTCGGGCATTATATTAGATTCAACCGAGTCTCATTTAAAAAAAGTAGGCGGACAGGTAGAACGACTTTGTTGTAGGTAAATATGCCAAGCTTACAGCACACATTAGATACTGCTTATTGATAATTGGAATGGAACCATGAACAATCTCCTATCACCAGAAATCCATTTTAAACTTGATCTGCTAACGTCAGCAAGATCGCAGAACGTATTGCAAGCAGCTGCACAGGCAGGTTTTCGGAAACAGGGACCTGTGCCCGTCTAGCTGGCCGAAGGTCGGCTTGTTAGAGGTGGATTGAGCCCGCCAGAAGGTGGTTCTTGTTCCGGCCACAGGAGGGCACCGCACACGGCGCTCCAGGGTCGAGGAGCCTCGTTTAAAGGAACCCGTTCCTCTGAGATTTGCCTAACACACAGGGCCGTTATGAATTGGTTTGTAGACTAAAGGATACATGCTGATTTTACAGCATCAGGAGATCGTTATGCTACGGTCAGCATAATAAGTTTAAAATGGACCCTGAAAGTTGTAAAGCAATATAGCTAATGGAATGCTGTCGTTAGTTCAATAACTGATTGTTAAGGAATATATTTAGAGTTGAAGGATACATCTCGAAAACGTCGGCTGTCTAGAACTAGTAACATGAAACAACTGATATAATTGCTCCTCTATTCCTGCAATGATTTGTAATGAAAAGAGTTGTATTCTCTCCGCAATTGAATGTTACCACTGGAGTAGGTATATGTAGGTGTGTTCAAAGAGGTTTTAGAATCTTTACAATTTTACGGGTCTTTTAATTTTATCTAAGAATCTATTGAGCTTAACCCTCATTATCGAGTTGCATAGAAAATAACATATCTTCCTCCAGTACTATGGGTCAGTAGTTCATCTCAGTTGTAACTCAAATAATCATCATCAATAATATTCTGATACAACTAGTCTATAAAGTAACCTAAACTAGCTTCAGCTGGCCTTACAGTTCTTGTAATCAGGGACATATCTCTATCACACATCTTATCTCACACTTCCATAGACAATTCTATAGTCCTTTAGAGTTTAAAAATTTACGGCTTTTAATTTCTGAAACAACAATCTTTCTACCTTTTGCAAAGAACAATTGCACGAACCAGTCTAAAATGTGCAATTGAAGTTCGATTCTGTAGTCAATTATGAGTGGCACACATGGTGTAATAAATGCATCAAACATCAAATAGTTCATAGTTATTAGAAAGTATCCACCATCCTCGGATAGAAACCTTGGAGATAAATTTGGAAAGCAGATAAAGTTATTGCGACATGGCATAAAATGATAGGGAAATAAAAAAAAATTACGATTACATATCCTATTGCAAAAATAGCACAATTAACGTCGATTAGGTAAAGATTGGGCTTTCGTAACATTGGAAGCCAGCCCCAGTGAGACAGAAGCGGGCGAGTGGCAGAAGACGGTGCTAACTGGCCCCACTGGTCGGCCAGGCTGAGGCAGAGGTCGGCAGTAAAAAGCGCGACCTACGTGTGAGCAGCTCCACATGGTCTGACACGGCAAGGAGCTGCTCCTCCACTCTCCCCGGGTCCACACTCTCCCCCCACAGACAGGGCCTGGAGCAGCCCCTCTCGTTCATTGCCTGGCGGTGCTGGTTGAGGGAGGACGGACAGGTCCCCCAATCACTGCCAGAGATAACTGCAAGGGCGCCACAGGAATATATTGCTGCTGGATCTCCCTAGGGTGATTTACATCCTGCTGCTCACTGAAGCGATCGCGTATCAACTCACGGTGCAATACGTAAGAGTCGATCTGCTCAAACAGGATTTAGTGTCAAGGTGTGCTTACATTATACTCTAACATCGTACACGGCCGTCTGACCTAGCATGGACCACCAACATATGTACTAACTCAAGGAGAGCTACTCGCAAATCATTACTGTTAAATAGCGGACGAGGAAGTGCTCTACCTCATGGCACATGCACCTTACGTGAACTAGCCAGGGATCAGGATTTCCCACGCCTTTGAGGCCCCACGCGGAGGCTGGTATAGTGGAGGGGCTAAGGGGTGGGGGAACGCACCCCACACAGGTCCTCCTGCTCACCTGAGTTGCTCACATTTTTTTTCTTTTTACACCTGTAGGTTTTCCACCTGTCTGTGTGAGTGATTACCACCTCCCTTTGATCCTGGCGCCCTCCGCCGACCCCCAGTGGCGAATTCACACGGCCACGTGGACGATTGATGGCCGAGTGGAACGGGTCGGAAAATGTGACGTAGTCCTCAGATAAGGGCCCCGTCATTGAAGTGGCGTCTTAATATCGGCGGCAAGCGTGCCGAAACGTGGAACTGGATGAAGGCCACCCACTTCAGTCTCCTCTATCCCCACCTCACCTGAAGTTAACCCGTCCTCTGCCCACGTCGGATACACTCAATACAGGAGAGGAAGCCAGAAGAAGTTCAAAAGTGTTACGAGGTGTTCTGGAAGGCATATGTTTGCTAGATAAAACACGTGACTACGACTGCCCACTCCTCCAGGAAACGGTGATTTTTTTGTAATATGATCTATTGGGGATTGCCCCAGGGAACTCTAAATGGTACCACGTGCATGTGTGCTGTATCAGCGAGGATACTTTATTATGTATCCTCTGTAATCGGGATTTTAAGAGGAAAAACGTGATAGACAGACCTCAAATAAACACGGCCTTTTATTGGTACTTATGTCGGAAGCCAGTCTCCAACCAATCCAGGTGTGAGAGAGAAGGGGTGATTCAATCTAAAGTCCTGGTGGCTTGTAAAAGGTTGCCGCTCTACTACGCACAATACGCTCTTATTATAGGAGAAATAAGCCGGAAAGTCTGCCGAGTGAGGCGCTCACGAGTGGTTTAGAAGAGCAGCTCAGATACCACCATCAGGTCACCTTACTGGGACCCGGCTCCACGTACTGGCCCTGGAGGACCAACATGGTCCTAGGCGCCGCCCCAAAGCCGCCATGTCTCAGCCACCCAGGAGTAACGTCCGCTGCCCTCCACTGGTACCCAGCAGGTCCGTGAACCTAGCTAAGGCCTGCACCTGCCTGCTGTTGGTCTTGCTGGTGTTCGGCGAGCTTACTGGTAAGTTCTATGTCGCTAATATTTGCATGATCAGGGAAAATATATGCAACTGGATATTGACCTCATTATTGATTATCATTGCTATATATGCTTGTGTGCATACATATGTGTGTTCACAGAAACAGTGATATCAGAAGCTTAATGCCAAAACTTGTGTGTAAGTTCGAGGTAATACACCTGGTTAACCAATGAAACAGAAATAGTCGAACAGTACTCAATGGGTAAAAAGGTGATGGTTTTAGTGTAGGACCACAGCCTGAACCCTAAATCAGATCCAAGTATTACTGAGTTTGTCCACCTCTGAGATATGATTTATGATTACAGCATAGATAGTAGAGCATACCACCATTCTTTACATGCCATTTCTATTGCTTAAATCTTATAGTCTTGAATAAGATTTGAGAAAACTGATATTTTGCAATTTCTTCATTATACATAACACATGAAAAGCAAAGTGTGGCTAAATATAGAAACTCCAATATTGCTTTGTAGACCTTCGGGAATGTAGCGCACAATGTAAGAAATATATGGTTTGGAAAGGCAAAGTAGATAATCACAATATTATGAATTGTATATTGTATGCTAACGAGCAAGGGGAAAAATCACACTACATGAAAGTCAGTGACCAAATTACCTATTTATGGAGAAAAGAAAATTATAGGGCTCCGTGTTTATTGATTCCCTTTTTATATCAAGACATCAATTGCGTTTTGTTAATCCTATTTTCGATTTGTAAGTCTATATGATGTCCTATTGTTCTACATGTTTCTCCTTTTATCATAAATTTACATCATTTAACTTTTATTTGCATTTCCCTAATTCCTTTCTTGAAATCCCTACTTTACAATTTCATATTCTTTTCTAACTTACACACATAGTTCATATCCTTGCTAAAGGTTATATAACTGGACAACGAAAAAGCACAATGAAAAAGTGTAGACATCATCTGTGTGGTTGCCACAATCCGTCACATTCTCGTGTTTGGAATTCACCCTTCCGATCGTGTCAATCCCGATGCTCACAACTCTCATATTTCACTCACCGTGTTGCCATTTCCGGCCCAGTACTTACTGCTCAGATCAGTGTACAGTCCTTTCCACCTCCTGGCCCAACCTATGGTTCTGCAGCTATTATCCTACCCCTAATATAAAATCCCATAGGCTTAACATTGAGATTCCGTATGCCACGCCGACTGGCATACGGACGTTTGTATGCCACTAGGGGCATACGGAATTTTGATGATTTTCATTCATGATTTTGATATTAAAATATTGTAGAGAGGGGTAGGATAAAATCAAAACCTGATTCGTTTTAATCTTGGCTCTCGAATGCCACTCCTGGCGTATGGTTCCGGATACCACTCGGCTCCGCCTCGTGATATCACTACGCCAAACGCCATTCGTGGCATACAGGAGCCAAGATTAAAACTCATCCGGTTTTACGATAGTATTTCTCATGATTGCCATATTATTCATCTAGTAACTTTTGCAGAAGGAATGATGTTTTAGTCTATAATAAAAGGAAAATCGTTAAACCAAAAGTATAGGTTGTCAACATTCTGTCGAACACATCCAGGATGCGTTCCTGATATATACATATGTTTTTATTGGATAGAGTTCGCCATGTATACATTAGCGGTCTACCACCATACCCCTTAAGTAGTTCTACATGTTGTTTCAATGCGACTTAGGTACATCTAGATAGCCTCAGTACATTTGACTATTAGTTCACTCAAATTATACAGATTTATATAATAAGTATAACAAGTATATTGTACAGTAATGAGGAAAAGGATGAGATGATAATGATGATGTCCTTGTGTGACTATTTCTTTTAGTCTATAGGGATTGGTGGCTATAGTGCTAATCATGTTGTACCAATGAAACCAAATATCTGGCAAAAAATGTTCAATTGACATACACAACCTTTACTTTAGTAATATAGGTCCTAAGAATTGCGATTGGACATGGTCTAGAAACTTGGAGGATATCAATTATCATTGGTGGTTCACACGACCCGTTCTATTATTCTATGGTCTTTTAGAACATCACATAACATACCCTTCTTCTTTGTTTGTTTATTAATTGCACCTGTGAGTTTTTCGGTTGCAATCTGAAAGGTAGCAACATGCAAGTCCAATCAGTCATCAGAAGTGAGGAAAAGGATGAGATCAGATTATTACAGGTTTATTGTAATCTAGATATCTTTAAAAATTTCCCTATCTTTCCTTTGCCGACACTCTGCCGACTGAGTTCCATGTTAGCGCCACGGATGTACAGACTTTATTCTCTTTATTTTAACTGAATTACTAGTGTAATATCTTTTAAAGTTTATTTTGTCAGCTTATCTAATAACCTTTATCAATATTTCAAACCATTGCTCAAAATTTGCGTTTTATGAGTTCATTCATGTGGGAAATAGGGGGCAGGACCCTCATCTTCCCTGAGCCCGTAGACTTCAGTCTACTCCACACATAACTCCAACCCCAACACCCTGCCAACCTTCGAGGACAAGTCCACCCAGAATATAGAATATACGTACAATCATGTTCGTTATTGAGCATGGGAAATACGCTCAGATACACTGTATAGGTTAGGGAGGGGTTATATAGACGTTAAGCGAGCTGCACAAACTATCCGTTTACTATCTGCGTGTCAACCCTGGGACATTGATAGGGTGCATGGAACCGGTGTCTTAGTGTCTTAGGAGAGAGGCCAGCTGACCATGGCCAATGACTACAGACTGAAGGACCTCAGTGGCCCACTGGTGCTTGACACATTGTGACCCCCCCCCCCCCCCTCAAGGCAATTATAGAAGTACAGTGTAGCTAGTTGCTAAGTGGGTAACAACAAACAGCCCACAGTCTACTTGAAATCCAAACCTTTTAATTTTTAATCTATTCAAATTCCACGCTCATTCATTAATGATGAACAGATCTTATGTTCCTAGCTTATGGAGTATGGCGCTTGAAATTGTTTCGATCAACTGACATCAGAGGACTTATGCATGTCCTGAATTTTCAATGGAAAAGAGACTAAGGAGATTTAAATCATTAATCCCATGTAGGACCCTATAAAGTTTCATATCACTATTGTGTTCGGAAAATGAATCATTATTGTGTTAGAGAATATATAATTTTCATTAAACATTTTATTCCCTGTTATATATATCAGATTAGATATTATTACTATGCATATATTCAACCAGCGTGTTCTTCTGAAAGGTTATACAGTTGCCTTATATCCTTTGCCTAAGCAACTATAACGACTCCCTGTGATAACGTCTCGACAGAAACTATGTAATGTTTTGTCTCCGTGTTCCCTCTCGGTGATATGATCTTGACTGTTGCCCCTTTGGCAAACACTACAAAACCTTAGCCATTCCCTGTAACGTGATAGTATATATTACTGAGGCCTGTTTCGTTTTCCCCTTTTGCAGGTGTCGGAGAGAGTCGGTGGCTGGCGGGCAGCGGGCGCCGCATCCCGGGACGGGCCCACCAGGGGGCGCGGCAAGGCGGGGGGCCGCGGTCATGGCGCAGGTCCGACCCGGGCGTCCGCGGGCGTGACGTATGCCCCACGAGACGCTGCCGCTGTCAGAGGCGGCTGGGATTGTGGCATCTTCACTGCACCTTACCGCTCACCAAGCTACCCCGCTTCAAAGCCTCCAACATTACGCTGGAGACGGCGACGATCGCCCGGCGCAACCTCACCAAGATCCCCAACGCCGGCTTCCTGCAGCTCTCCGTGCGGCATCTGGATCTGAGCGGCAACCTCCTCACCTCCGGGCTCTCCGGAGGAGCCCTCCAGGGACTAGGCCCCACGCTGGAGTCTCTATCCCTTGCCAACTGCCACCTCCTTAAGGTACCCACCGCTGCACTCTCAGAGGTGACGTTACTTCGGGTTCTCCACCTCGAGTACAACAGCATCACTGTGCTGCGATCTGGCAGCTTCCAGGCCAACCAGGAGCTCAGGGATCTGTCCCTGTACGGCAATCAGATCAGGAAGCTTGACCGAGATGCCTTCAATGGTCTAGGTCAGCTGGATAAACTGCGCCTGTCGCATAATTTTCTGAAGGAGCTACAGCGGAAGATGTTCTTCGGTGCAGCAAACATCACAAGCCTGGACGTTTCCGATAACGTCATCAAGCGCATCGGCTCCGGGGCGTTTCGGGACCTTCGTAAGTTGAAGTGGTTGGAGCTGGGCGGCAACGATATCGCTTATCTGAGCAGCAAGAACTTCCGCGGGCTTCGCAATCTGAAATATCTGAAACTGGACCGGAATCCCATCCTGCGGATCCAGGACAAGACTTTCGCAGCCTCTCGCCGCCTGCGCTACCTTTCCCTCGACATCAGCAACGTGACGACCATCACTAACTTGACTTTGAAAGGTCTGACACAGTTGAAGACATTTTACGTGGGGGAGGTGGGTCGTAGCGAGCTCCCTGATGGCGTGTTCTCTGACACGGTGCATCTAAAGTTCTTATCCCTGTCAGACTATGGCAATAGGTTCCAGGGCCTGCACCACAGACACTTCGGGGCGCAGCTGAACATGCGTGAGTTGAGTATCTGGATCCAGCCCATCCAGACGTGCAGCTGCCACGTGCCGTGGATCAGGGACATCACGGGCCGTGGGGCCTACGTGCACGGCTACTGCGCCGACAGCACGGCCATCAGCTGCCGCCGTAGGCACCGCCGTAAGGGGCGACGTCGTGGGAAGGAGGTCTGAGCAGTGTTTCATGCCTGCATTTAGTGAAATCAGCCAATGGCAGCCGTAGGTGAATGCTGCAGAGAGCCACAGCATTCACGTCGCTAGTACTGGGGAATATGACATTTTCGCGTCTATGTGAGAGGTCATTGGGTTTAAGTTCCTGCTAAGGCAGGGATGGTCCAATATGAAAAATATCTTTTAGATAATTTCGGCGACCCAGAATCAGTTTTTCCCCACATGTAGTACAAATGCAAGAAGTTTGTAAATATGGTGCAAGTCTAGGTGCCTTGCTAACTAGAGTTGATACCTTGCTCTTCACAGACATTTGCAGCAGAATCTAAGTACAATAAGTGGTCAGCATGAGCACATAAGATTTGCAAGCACAAAGGATTTGGATGTTGACTGCAATGCTTAAGGGCAGAGGGAATTGTTCATGATGAGGAGGGCCAGCCATATAGCAGCAAGTTTGGTGAAAATATCGCTTGTGTCTTGCTTTTGGTCATGCCTTGAAACCCCATATTGAAATGTAAGACATACTAGACATTGTACATTTTCCATGACTGCATTCTGAGCGTTTCAGTTCCGTTAAATCAGTTCAACTGACTGTGTACTAATGGAAATACGCATGGTTGTTCGTAGCCTACATTCTAACTCGTCGGCAAGTCATCTGTCTACGAGCACGCAGAAATAGGCGTCATTTCAAGTCATGGTGGTACCAACTGGCAGACGCAATCATTGAAACATTGATTTCGCATACTGTTGCGTATGATATTTCATATTGATTGGGCTTACCAATACATGCAGTATATATTGTGTTGGTATTCAACCGTCGGCGGCTAAAAATGACAGTGCCCTTGAGAACGAACCCCAGAAAACCTTTGTACTTGTTTGAAAACATTTTGATAGACTCGATACTTTAAAGTGTCACATGACGTTCACAACAGATGCTGAATTTAAGGTTAAGATTCCTTCACTGCTTCTTGCGAAACTTGCTTGGAAACAGGTGCATCATTTCAATTATAGCATATATACGTGTGGTATATAAATGAACAACTTAGTCCAGCATTGATGAACGTCAACTTTGTAAATGATCACACCACCTCAAGAGAACACCTGATGTCAGAGCTATTATTTGACCTATTATATCCCAATCATAACATGATCCATATTAAAGTATTCGTCATTGAAGTTCCCAACATGGGTAAGGTAAAATGATTACCATTTCTAAGGAATTTGTTGTATATTTAGATGATCCTTACATATACTTACTACACCAATATAACTGTACATATGTTACTGTACCTGCAACTTCCTACATATTTTCAGCCTACTAAATTCATTATTACGTTAAAAATATCTTATACAACCAAGTTAATGTATACATGTATTTGAATTGTGCTAGATTGTAAGCGAGTGCATCTGGATCATCTTGTTTTGCCGTGCAATATGCAGTTAGGATCGCGTAATACTGATTTTGATTTAAATGTCGTCTGGGAACTTCAGAGGGTTTCCAGTTATGCAAATGAAAGTTCATGAATAATTAAACAGTTTAAAAACGCGATTAATCGTATTACAAAATGAGGCAAAATGTATTTATTTATAAATTAAGAGTCATAGTGGATACAGCTACAGCTAATTTTAGTGGTTCATTAGCTATAGACTTCGTCTGTTAAGAAACATGCCTTGAGCGTGAAGTTGATGATTGCATTATTCTGCACACAATTAGTTTCAATTAAAATGACTAGAAATGTCCACAAGGTTTTATTTCCTTTTGTTCGTACTTAAAGCTTACCAGTTCGTGCATTGCACTTCTAAAGAATCAAACTATGAGGTAAAGCATGCATTTCCTCCACCACTCCGTGCTGAAACCATTCCGTGCTGAAAATCTTTTCACCGTTAGTGGTCTGATGATTGGCTTTATTACCAGAATGGGCCAAAGTGGTTTATCACAGAAAGATTCTTCTTGGTTTATTTCTGGAAATGCCCGAACTGCTAGTTACTAATAGAGTCTTACTATATCAAGCATCATATATCTTAAAGGGTCATCCGTAAAGTACGTACGCACTGAAGGGTGGGAGTGAGTGTCAATTCTCTTTGGGAAATTTGCAGATGACCCTTCTTCATTCTATTGCGTACAAGGTTGAAGGGGGGGGGGGGTGCCCAATTTTCCAGAAATTCTGCTTATATAATCCATGGTTGGCCCCTAACCAATCTCTGACTATCCAAACCACTGCCAATGCGAGGCGTATACACCTTTAATTGGAAATATGATGGGTTATCTAACAGAAACCTTCCAGGAATATCCCATATACTATAAGTTGGCATCCGGAAATGAATAAATACTTGGTTCTCATGATTCTTATGATGAAATGCGCACATGCTTGACCATGTAGCACCATATGTAAAAAGAGAGTCCCACACGTTTCCAAATCCTACAGGGCAGGGAGAGGAAGGCGGTGAAGACCAGCTGCAATCGGCAACTGCACGACTCCCGCCTTCCAAGAGCTGCTCATCGAGAGCAGCTGGCGTCCAGGGGCGCAGTACTCGGTGACCTTTGACCCGCCTTGCCCAGGTATCAGTCACTCTCCAACCCGACAGACCCTTTAATAGCACGACTAGACAGAAACATACTCGGTGCTGCCTGGAGAGTGTAAATAGAAAAAGGGGGAGCTGCTCTGAGGTGCTCCTAGGAACAGATGTAGCTGATCATCTGGTCGTGCTGCTGGCTCTATCTCTACAACATCCTCTGATACATAGTGTACTTCCACACCTTGGCCGCGTTTACAGTGTACAAACCTCACCGCACTCAGTTTTAGGTTGCACACAGCTCAGAATGACAATTTGAACGCATATTAATCTTCAATTCCAACCTCCAGACCATGTCGCTCTCCATCGGTGTATATAACTAGACAAAGTAGTGCGTGAGAAGATTGGTGGTCTTCCTTTGATATCTTGAATTTGCAATGCTATATGATAAATACAGTATTAACTGGTTGCGGATACCAGTGGCCGCATTATCCGAGGAGTTGGCGCGTAGTAAAATCCGAGTGAGAGCAAGGACATTGCGTTGAGCCAACTCCGAATTTGTATTGTTATCTTATCATTCAGCATTGCAAATTTAAGTTAGAAAAGAAATGACAAAATGACTGCTGATCTTTTCACGCACTTCTCTGCAACCAAGGAACTTCTTTCCCGTAATCTTCACTCTATGTAAGGCGGAGATTACGCCCGTTGAATTACACACTCCCTATGCCTTTCTGTGGAGGCTTCGTATTAGGTGAATGATAAAATCCAACTCGTTGGGAGCACATTTTAAAATCTGTTATATCAAAACACATTATACGGTCGGCATGTTACATCATCCAATATAATATCCGAGAAGATCGTCATACTAAGAGACCATCGTGACGGCTATGCCTTTTTCTCAGATCGCTGAGAATCCTGAATATTTGGACGTGAACAGATAAGTCAGACGCTCTCTCACCTACTACCAGATGCGTTATCAGTCAGGAGATACCATACAGAAAACGAAAAAATGGGGCCCACATGCCGTCTAGGATCATTCCAAAAGGAATCGCCTTCGTGATGTGTAGTGCGATGTTTTTGTGATATCATTGGATTTGAAGTAAGGTTCTTCACCCTTCACTCTATTGGGAGGAAATTAACTTAAATCATTGTGCTAATGATAGTAATGATGATTAAGCAGTTCATTGTTCAAGTTCATTGAAATTACGCTTCCTTCTGCAAAATGTATTCGTCTATTGAATTCATGTTTGAAACTTCAACATATTACGTGAAGATTGTAGCAAACATCCCTGACAGCTATAACAAATCTATGGCACATCAAACTTTACCTGTTTGAAAACAGAGTTAGAGACACAATATTGATTAGCACCAAAATAATTTCGGATTTGAATATTTTTCGGCAGCACTTTCGGATTATTTTAATTCATAAAAAACACCATTTACCATAAGGGCAGGCGTAATGGAGAGCTTGTTGGGAGGGATGCGATGAGTCCCAACATCCACCTCTTGCCGGCAATCTTTTTATTTCAGTACGACTACTTTATTGAGCTTCAGCAGATACAGACCTGCATACTTATGGACGGAAAATAAAACCTGTTATTAGGTCAATAAAGGGGCAAGTGCCTCAATTGGTAGGCAATTGTTTTTCATAGCACTGTCGTACAATTAAATGCTTTATAGGTTTCTGTATTTTTGTCAACTGCATGATCCATAGGTTACTACTGTGATAGTGTACTGACCTCTTATATGCAGTACAGTTCGGTTTGTTCTTTTATGATACTGACGCACTCTATAATCTGGTCACAAGATAATCAAAATAGCTACAAATACATCCTGCGCGCTCCTGTCCTCCAGAACAGTGTGAGCTATGTTCCTGTCCTTGATTACCTCAACCTGGGTCGCCCTGCACTCTCAGTCCAGCAGCAGGGTGCAGGCTATGACAACGGCCACAGATGAGGAGGTTCGACGATGTGAGCACTGTTCACTCGGAGGGCGATAACCACAAACCAGGTGAGATCTGCCTTGATTTCGTTACCCAGGCAGACAACGGGTGAGTGCCTTTTAGCCTGTGGAGCTGCAAAGAAGCCAGTTATAAACCTACCATACGGGCTGGGCGGGCACAATGGACGATCTGTCCCAATGAGGGACTACAGGGATTACTTGGCAGCGTGATTGTATGCGCACAAGCACGGCATGAACTTACAAACTAACCCAATTTGTCTGGCAGTATTGTGACCATCATAGCCTCCGTGTCAATGCAAAAACCCAGCCACATAACATGGGTCGAGGGGCAAGGAGGTTGCTGACCATGGGGAGCATATAGATGCACGGGCACCCAAGATAGAGGCTCTCAGGGATCCCATCATTAACTCTTGTACCATCCAGGTATGAGAGGGTCTAGGATGATTCGGCGGTCGAGACTGTCGTCGTTAGGTTGAGATATTAGTGGCGAGACCTGCATAGCGGGACAAAGTGGAAGAGTAGAGAATGGCCCCAAAAGTGTGCCATAGTAAAACTCCTTCTCCACAAAAGCAATTGGAGCAGCCGGATAACTAAGGGCGCTGGGAAGGTTGATATAACTTGCAGAGGGGGCGTTGGCCAGCCATACTCAAGCACACAAATCACGATTGTGATAACCTGTGAGTCGGAACCGAAGTCATGGCCCCACACTAATTATAAACACCATCTTGAACAATGGGTGAATACATGGCAGCCTGAATTGAACAGCAAATTCCTTAGGCAGGGGGACCGAGGCTGGCCTTCATCTGACATTATTTAACGTGTGACTGTGGTTAAGGCCAATTACACTGAAACAATTGAAGTGCGTACAGGGTGTGGAGATGTTGTATCTATCTGGTCAGTCAACCTCCAGCCTCTCTCAATCCATCCGTCCGAAGACTACCTTGCTCCAACATCTCATTGTCCCAAACTCATAATCCAAACTGTCCCCGATTACCTCCCTGAGGTGCTGCATTAAATGGAGTTAGACATCACCGTCTGTTTTTGGTCATCGATCATCCTGATTACAGCTAACATGTACTCCTGAATGGAGAGAACCTCAAGCCAAGAAAAACTGTGATTGTGAGGGTGCGTTTTCTTACAGTGCGGAAGTCGCACAATACGTGGAGATGAATCCTCTGAAGTTAGTTATCCAGCACCGCATCCATGTAAGGGACGTAAGCGTGTGCCTACACTGCTCCCAGGGTCTGATAACCCCGAACCTTGGTAGCACTCAGGTCATCCAGGCACACACCTCGACCATGTGGACACCTTCCTGTGCTACCTGGGCTGGCTGCCATATGTTGGCCTGACCCCCACTTGCCATGCTACTTTGAATGTGAAATTGAGAAAAAGACAACCAAGACATCCCTATTTTGTGCTTTCCATTCTAGCAGATGTTCCCGAATGAGTCTTGGTCACTGGTAATATTTCTTGGGCTTTTCGAGATGGAGATTTGATAAAGCCTATGACAGCCAACTTCATGACGGTCACCTGCTTCTGGATACGAACCATCATTTTTATGCGATTTGAAGCCTTTGTGTCCTTCGTGCCCATTTTCTGTATTACTGTAGCCGTTCCCGTGCTTGATTCTCATCTTAAAGGCATGGACATTTTTTAGTGGGATTTGACGGAGTAAATCTTGATACTGACGCTTAATAGAAGTAGAGATGTATGTCCAGGGTGTACCCTTAGAGTGAGCATGAACGTCTTTTGATGGTGGTGGCGCTGTTTGTGCTTAGTTCTGTCACTCGATGGTTCCCGACTGTAGATCGGTTTTGAATAATGGGCCAATGGCAAATGATTTATAGAGAAACTGTCATAGCTGCAGACACCCCACAGACGCCTAGCTTGTGCCAACTGGGGCCTACGGATGCCGTTGCCTGGTGTGTCATTATGTTGACACCAGTCTTTCCGCCACTCCTGCACACTATAAACGAGCAATCAGCATAATATGGATCGCTGTCCCCACACCTCCCTCTCATATCTTTCTCTCCCAAGTATTCCCTTCGCCAGGTTTAAGAAGAATTTTAACTGTCCCTTTTCACGGGATGCCCCCTTACGCGAAGTACCCCTTAATCATTAGTTGAAATAAACTCTTAATAGAGTGAATGAAGCTAACGAAAATCGCCGATTTTCCATCGCTTAAGCGGGGGACACACCAGGCGATTTTCAGAGTCGCCAGCACAAAATGGTGTGTATGTGAGATAACTAAGCGTCTCAGAAGCAATAATCAGGTGAAATACGAAATAATAGCTCACATACACACCATTTTGTGTTGGCGATTCTGGAAATCACTGCGGTTCTCACTTGATGAGTCTCCGACTTTACTTCACGAAATTGGAGGGTTTCACCCCTTGCTTGCTGACCGTTTAAAAACATAGCAAACAAACAAAATTATACAGTGAAAATCTGCGATTGTAGTTGGTGATTCAAGAAATCACTCTAGCCTTTAGCCGGGGACACACCAAGCGAGAAACGCAGCGATTTCTGGAATCGCCAGCACAAAATGGCGTGTATGTGAGCTATAATTTCATATTTCTTATTGCAAAACTTTTGAATTATCAGTGGGAGATAGTACTAAGAAATAATATCTAATATACATGCGTTTCTGTTTCCAGCAAAAGAAATTATGGCTCGGTGTGTTTTAGATCAATTTAGCTCTAGCGTGTTGAATTATTACTTCCTGCAACTTGAGCAATTCAGGATCAAATACGTTTGACGTTTCTGGCCAAAAATAACCAGAACTCGCCGACTATCATTGAGTTATAGGGAAATGCCCTTTATCGCCCACGCCTCGAGCTCCCTCTGATATTCAGGCCTCTATCTAACCTCGAGAAGGTTGATCGTGCATTCACTACATTCGTCACCTGGAGCAAAACATGCGGAGGGCCTCCACCATCCACCGGGCGCTATGATAAGCACGGGTTGTGTACACAAGACAAGCTAGGAGGGTAGACAACATTGACAAAGATAACCCTGCTCCCTGGTCACTTAGTTGGTGGGCCGAGGTCGAATTGGAGACTCCTTAGGGTTCGTGTTGGTACGAACGCAGCCTACATGCTCCTTCCGCAGGCTGGAATTCCCGCTAGGTGGCAGTGCAAGCGGTAGGTATGACGTCATAGGCGAGGGCATGGAAACCTGTCGCTAGATGATGGAATGTCGTTGCTAGCTGCCATAACGATGGGGGGTGTTGTTTTTAGTTTTAAAGTGTGGGGCTGCGGACTGAAATAACCACAGTAAAGTAAAAGAAGGACTTAGCGTAGTCACAGCGGGTCCTCGGGGAACTATGGGAACGAAGAAATAAACTGACGGCTGCCAACGACGAACGCAACCTCCTGCCGAGTACCAGCGTCATCTCGTGAGACCGCGTAGCCACACGCGAAGTCTCGCCCTTCGCTGGTTCCTGCGCTCTAGGAGCTACATCAGAGAGAATGGACCAATCACAAAGCGTTCATGACAAGCTTCGAAACATCTTTAGTTTGTTTTATACAGTTTAACCGTAATTCGCCAGTGATTTCCTGACGTTTTTCTTGACCAGAGTTACCACGGAAATGTTTCTGTATAGAATAAAATTACTTCCAATGCTCTTCCTCGGCAGTATCAACGTCAGAGGCAGAGACCCCCGGCCGAGCGTGCTCGGTTAAGATGCCGCCATGTTTTCATGGCATGGAATGGGAATAATGCACACGGAATGCTAACAGTGGTTATTTAGCAAACAATACGAGAATATGAGCCCCTCTCTTTCACATAGTGGGATGTACACGCTTCTTGTCTCACAGTCCACGTTCTACAGTATAGGTCCTTTTCGCAACGTTTTGTCGGCACAGACTTGCAGATATGCAAACAGGCGTGTCCGTTGGGTGTTTTTTTGAGAGAACACACGGTTTTGTCTGGAGGCCGTTTTATCTGCTATATAATCTATAGTAAGTGGTTTTCCAGATAGAAACCCTGGAAAAACAAGTAAAAAGTAAACATAGATTCTATTGTGAATCGCACTGGTGCTGGACACAAAATCTGGATGGAATCGACAATTCTTTATGTCTCGTAATGACGTAATGGCATCTATAGATACAGGGTAGAAGTAATTGCGTTTTGAAAATAGTTATAAAGATACTTTAGAACTAGATCGATATGTGAATGTGTTTGTGGGACTATTACTAAAATGTTCCGTAGAGAAAAATGCAAAATAATCTCAGTTTTAATTAAGGTTATAATGCTTTACAGCTTGGTACAGCTCGTTACCTTGAATTACTCGGCAGGAGACAACAAAATGTTGGTATGTGTCGCCAAATGATTTAAAAAACTTCCCGAGGTTATTGTAGTTACATAAATTGGGAAGTTATAACTCAAGTATATCATTACCTCGGTGAAGATATAGATTTGAGCTTACATCTGGGGACAAATACAAAGGTATTATTTAAAAAAATAGTGAACATGTAGGTTTTTAAATTTGCGAAAGTTAGAAATACCCATATTTGACTGTTGTTCATTTTTGTGTAAAATTCTTCCACCGAGTTGAAACAAACAAAACGATTCCTTGTGTTGGAAACATTATTTGATTTAAAGAACCAATGTTAAATGAATTAACAAACTTCTAAGGCTGCAAAATTGGGGCTTTCGACTGCGTCTGGGGTCTAAAATGGACACGTTTTCAGTGTTATAACAGAACCCGACTAAGATATTTACCCCTAAATATAGAAATGAATATACTAAGAGGAATCGGAACCATCGGAGCGTATGGAACTCTCGAGAAAAATATGTCCAGGAATCACAAAGTAATGAAACGTTTAAAAGATGTCTATGAAGAAAAAGAATGAAAGTAGGTTAAATTCAAATCAAATTGAATAATGTTCAAACAATTGAGTAAAAGATTTCCCATCGGATGTTTTCATTTTCTGGTGGACATATTTATTGAGTCTCTCCTTTTGCGACGGCTAGACCTATAGACGATACCCTATCTAGGGGTATATTTAGATAATACAACTAAGAGGTATTTAATGGGGCCTATTACCACCGAAATAAATAAAAAGTACGTTCCCTACAGTCAGTGGAAGGAGATGATACGATAAGGGTGAAAGTCAATTTAATTACAAGACATGTCATTACAAATAATGAAAGCTAATGAAAAGAGGAAATATTTCCATTGGTACTGTGCACTTTGTCTTTTGTCGTGGTTGGAGTGCCCTTAAAGAAGGACACTTGCATGCTTATGGTCGGTATAGACTAAATGATACTTCCCAGCTTCCCTCAACTGCCACTTCTCAGACTACTTAACACGGCTTAAAAGGTCCACTTCCGAACTCCTATAAAAACACCGCAAAACATGCCCTGAGCTCCCGACTCAGTCGGCCATACGGTCGGAGTGCGAGAGAAAGGGAAAAAAATGGGAAAGGCAACTCCCGAGTACAGAGCGAGCCCCTTAGGATAGCGATGGAGGATGTATTGTCCGGTTGCTAGGGCCACGGGGTCCAGTTGTCTTGGCAACAAGGTTACTATTATGATGGGTGCTGGTGGCAACAAGAACGTCCTGTGTAAATCCGGTGTAAACCGAGCTGGTGGTGGCGGGCCGGGTGGCGGGGGCTGCCGGGGACCACACCCCGATCTAACGCCGGCCTCGGCTTGCCGCCTGCTGTGTAAACTAGTAAACTGTCCGCTGGCTGCTCGACCGAAACGCTGCCAGTACCGTGCTGAACTCTCCAAGCACTGAGTCACATACCTGTGCCCATCCCAATATCTAAAGCAGCAATAGCATGCATCTGACCAAGTCTCTGCTAGGAGATCAGGGCGAGAGGCACGTGACGTCGTTAGAAGGCCCCGGATGTGGCACTTCCAGCGTTTGCCGAAAGAGGTCGCTACAAACGCAAGGCGGGTCACGTGGGAAGTGATATGTGAGGGTGGAAGGCGGCTCAACAATAGCCTTGACCTATATGGTCTTATTGTTATTGCGTGCCGACTTCTGTATCCAATTCCCACTGCTTGTAGGTCTATGGAATCCATGTTTCAATAAGGAACGACGAAGAATGGCAGAGCTTTGGAAATGAAGAGCTAAAGAGAAAAGGCTACTTTGGTTTGCATAACTGATATAAAGATGGAATATGAGATATTGAATGTAATACGCAAAAGTCAATGGAATTCTATATTGGGTGTTTTCACTAGGGCTCATCCGAGGCAATGTTACAATGAAATCTGATTGGCTGACATCCAACTCCATGTTAAAGTACAAAAGTAACGGCTGTGTTGCAATATAATTGTTAAGTGATTGAGATCACAAGAATAAATTATTCAGATTTCATTGACATACAGAGATTGACCATAGAGAGATTATTATTCGATCAAGCTTTGAAACCTGGTCAATGAAAGACGTGCTGAAGGGAACGATAGAATGAAAACGGAGCTCGATACAATAATATAGTGATTATTTCTTTCCACACTGTTATATGTACTTTGTGGGGTACATATTTCAATGTTGAAGGTATCTTTCCATCTTTGTCTGGAAATCCAGCCAATGAGAAATCCAGAAAATGGTCAGGTGACCAGATTGACCAATGAGGCTCATGTTCTGTACACCTAAAAGTTAATATTCATCCCCATCCGACGCTCCTAGAGCTAGGATACGGTCACTTGCTAGATAGTCATGTACAAACCCCCTCGATACAATAATATGTCTTAGACAGAAAATATCTCCAAAAATGGAGGAAAATAACAATAACATGAGCAGCCAATGCATCAGATTATAGGCAATTTAAAACTTGCCGACAAAATATCCGACGAATTTTGGGAACCACTTGTGTAAAGACGGTGAGAGGTGCGGGTGTTAAAATCGTAACTCTCGATGGTCCGTTACCCTCGATGGTCCGTTTTCACCTGCTGACCGATTTTCGTTAGCCGTGACCCAATTCATCAACGACAAAGTTCATCCAGGTTGAATTCATCGGAGAGAAGTTTGTCGCTCAGGGGTGTAAAAATACCAAATATTAGTATGAATTTTCGGTGAATTTCCATGTGACAGCGTCATTCAGGAAAACAGCCAAGGCCATCTAGAAAGGCCGTTTAGTACATACGCTTTATTCTCTGGCCTTCCGGTGATCTTCCATGTATTGTACGGAGACAGGGTCAGTGTGGCCGAAAGAGATGTGTCCAGAGTTGTTCGAAGAAGAAAATAGTAATTGTATGACTAAACACACCTAGATAACTCGGAACAGAATTCTTTCGGTCACCCCCGCCATGCATTTTTTTTAGAACTTACACCGACTGTTATTCATAAACTTAACCAAGGCATTTGACACTATTAATCATAGAATTCTATCAAAGAAAATGAAGTACTTACAGATACAACTGCTAAATTGGACTAGTAGCCAGCTAACAAATAGATGACAAACAATTATAGTTAACAACTTATCACCTTATCCACTGCAAATATCAAATGGGGTCCTACAGGGGTCAATACTTGGGCCTCTCCTTTTCATAATCTATATAACAGCATAGAAAACTGCATGACCAAATTCCGTAGAAAACTGTGCATGGGGGCTGCTATGGTATTTCATATACTGTCTCCCGTTCTTGGAAAGATATCTTCCATATTGGGATATTTTTGCCTCCTTACGGCTCAGTACTCCATATATATTCTTGCTAGAAGAAGTTAGTATACATTTATCCTTCTCTCCAGAGGATTAGGAAAAGTAGTTTCGTTTCAGTGTCTTCTTGTTATGAAAGCCCAAGCCAAGGAACTGAAGATCTCAGACTAAATATATATCCATAAAGGTGAGATTGGTATTAAACTTTCTATGTAACTCTGTGTCAGACGTTAATTCCTTCTTATCTAGGAGGTGCCTGATCTCATAGACACCTGCTTTTTGTAGGCTATACAATCGGGAGCTGAACTGGGTAGAATAATTCTTCTGAACATTCTTCTGACATATTGTTCATTTCAAGACCTTCTCCTGTTTGAATATTCAACAGGTGCTTCCGTGATGCTTCTGATAATATTAACTGAAAGCAGTTGGAAATTCAAGAAATCTAATCCGCAAATCACAAACCTACAAAGTCTCTGTTAACAAGGTCTCGCCCTGTAGTAGCAGTGACATCGCTCGACGGCCACGGTGGCGCCTCAACAGTGTGCCGGCGAACGTACGAACTATTGAACAACAACTTTTCACGACAGCCGCACATGTCCACCATTGACCACTTACCAGATACAGCGGGTTTGTTCATGAGTTCCTCATGCATCATAAGTATGTTTTGTTACATACTCTTATATCCATTGTCGATCTCAACAAAACATTTATTCGCAAAGCTAGGTATAATGAGCATTTCTGCATTTATATAACCACATTATACGAACCTGTGGAAACCAGCAACGGCACCAGCCAAAGCTGACAAGTTGCCACCTTTCTTGTCTCCAATATAACAAAAAGACATATTTAAACATTACCGTATTGTAAACTATAAAAGGAGTTAACAACGAAACTGGATTAAACACTTGAACTCTATTTGATTTCCTTGGAATGGTTTGAAAAAGAATTCATTCTAAGAAGCTAGACAACGCCTAAACTGCTCCTCTTCCCATTGAGCTTCAAATCATATCCGCCAGGAGGCGTTGATGTTACAACCACGACTGGAAACTTACATACTACACACTCCACAGTCGAAACCGCATACAGTCTCCTAGTCGAGTGGCCGCGCCTTCTGGAGGGATGGACCAAAATCAACAGCCATCTAAACGTAGGCGCTGGTAGAGCCAGCTGCGATAACGAGTGACATTTATCCATCGTTGTAGAATAGAATAAACGTGTTCTCTCTTTGCCATCTATTCTCTGTTATGTAATTGTAATACATAGTGTTAAGTATTTCTAATCGTAGTAATGTATCGGGAGGTCTTTCGTGGTGAATCAGTGGCAGCAGGTGCACGGTCTAATCCACAAGACTAAACTTCACAAAGATACAGGCGAATTTATACAGACAAGGTAGGCCTATTATTTGAACAGCTACCACAATCATAGTTTCAGTACTTATTCTAAAGTATTATTCTATATGGAGGTACGATCTTAGAAGAAGGAGCGACCAATAAATTATCTTATCGGTCTTTGTGGTGTTCTCATTATTTGAATTAATCAGTCTTTAAACACACTAAGGAAGGAAATTCCTGGTATATAGACATGAATGACATAGCATTGAGATAATGTAAATTTACAAAAATTAAAGAGCGATTTCTTTTTCAAATCAAACTTTATGGAAGACAGTCTTACAAGACGGTCAGGGATAGGTTGTTATAACTAATCAGTAAGTATTTGGGCATATATATACCATTTTATTAGGTACTCATACCAATTTGACATTATCCTATACAAAGAGGTGTCTTCAATTACAATCATTCATGTTTCAGTAATAAGATCACTTTTCTAAAACACATCCACAAGGAGATCATTGCTACTATCGCCCAAGTAAATCTAGTGGTGTGCCCTTATGGCTGGTACCTTTTCGATTAACGTTCGGCCCTGAAGGCTAGTCTGATGTTTATCGATATTCCTAGGATGGGTGGGTGTAAGTTGAGAGCGGAGAGTGTAATGAAAGTCTCTTGGAGGCACATGGAGGTGCCTCTGACCCCCCGAGCCAAAACTTTGGGACATCCACCAGCCCGGTAGGGAGCGCCTAGTCAGCGGGAATCACAGAAATGGACTTTCTTTTGCGGTCCCTTCGGCTGGCAGTCTACTTCACGGATGGGCTGTGACCACCTACGGGAACACTACTCTTGCTCCTCTGTCTGAGCTCTCAATAGATTGCAATGATATAATGAATATGTTAGCAAGTTTATGGTATAGATATTTTTTCCAAGAATTGTTAGTTTTTTTTAACTTATTCAACTTCATTGGCTCCCTGGATGAAGTAATGCAGGGATGAGTTCATGGTTTGATGATACCAAATGTTTACGCATTAGAGGAACACATAGAGAAAAGTTAAAAATTCAAAAAACAAATTCGACACCGCGTTATTCCACGTTCTGTTCACGTTCTTTTAAGCCCGTAAGACATCGACCCGACAGCTGTGCCCGATTGCACCTTTGCCAGACGGATCGGGTCTGTGACAATCTGCGTCAATCGAGTCGGTGTACGCACTCCACTGACACGATTTTATTGCTTTTCCCGACGCGTCGGACATTACTATATATATACCATCGGTCCGTCGGTTAGAATTGTGTAGCTCTACGCACTTTGCAGACCCGATTATAATTGGGTCAGGCATTACTAGCATATGGGTAATGACCGACTCTGCCCAACCTTAATCTTGTCGTTGAATGCACTTCATCGACTGTTTCCGATTCTGAGTAGGCCGTTTAGACACTTGTGGCATGTATTCCCCCTTTTGATATACAAGTATTATACACCGATTATAAGTTTGACAACAGTTTTCCGATATCTTAAATAGAACAGAAGTTATTGAAATTCTTTGCATTATTGTCTATCAAGACCTCTCACCTGGCCCGGGGCCCAGCCGTGCCGGGCTACCGGCCGCTCTCTTTTGGTCTTAATCGGTTCGTTTAACGAGGTTAAGAAAGGGAGGAGTTGTGATCAGGAACAATATATGAAGGTATGAGACAGCGACATTAAAGTTCCCGATTATTATCGTCGATCGGATCGGTTGGAATCGGTGGTAGATCTTGCGGTCATATGGACTTTATGGGCTTAGGATTTCGATGAACGCACTTTCACCGACTGTTCCCAATTCTGAGGAGGCTGCTTATATTGCGATGTTTTGAATCCTCCTATTCCATACCCAAGTATTTTATGCCGATTTGTAAGGGAGACAGGCGATATTAGATCTGAAACCTGTTTTCTGATATCTTAAATAGAACAGAAGTAATTAAACTTTGCATTATTGCTATATAGCCCTATCACCTGGCCCAGGGCCCAGCCGGGCCAGGCTCCCGGCCGTCCCCTCTGATCTCAATCGGGTTGTTTTACGAGATTATAAAGGGAGGAGGTGTCGTCGGGAAGAGTCTGCATGTCGATGTCTTCTAGGTATTTATAAGACATCGACATTTTATTCCCGACTCTCCGCGAGATGATGATCGAGATGAATCGGGAACAAATGTCAATGTATAATAGGCTTTATGTATTCCAATTGTCGTTTATGTAACCCGACGCATTTGTAGATTTCCTGAAATGTAAATAAATGTAAATATTCGCACACAGGTAAATGCCGTTTTTATTTACGCCGGTTTGACTGTGACATGATGATCAGGAAGGTAGAAGAAATGAAAGTAGTTTCTCTCCATGGAAGAACATAAAAAGTATGAAAGTCAATCATGCGTCGCTATAAATGTATGCAGAATATGTGCTCAGTGCCACAAATATAGAAAACCAAGATGAATTAGGAACTGGCACATTATCGATTTACAAAGTGAAAGTACATTGGCAAGAAAAAAGCAAAATGGGAAGTTGCCCCTTTTGCATGATTTTCCCCAGTCATCTAGATCTCAAAATCATTCTAGCACAAAGTAAAATGGAACACCTTTGGTATAATATCCGCTTGCAATTGACTGCTATTCAAGAGAGTAATACATGTTCCCGGAGTAATAACTCCTAAATATCTGTACTCGACGTGGGTTTTTTTCATGAGAAATTAAGTAAACTCAATTAACCTTCGGGCCAATTTATGATCTTTTGTAGTATGATATAAGAACAAGAATCCTGAATGAACGACTTGGAGTAATTGAAAATCTCAGCGATAAGACCTGAACAATTCATAAATCATTTAGTTTCAATATATGAAGCCTTATTACTTCTAGAAGGAAACCGATAATGTTCCTTAGCATTCAAATCAGACAGCATGGGGAACAAGCTGACACCATCCTAAGTTTGATTTTCGGAGAACTAATATTTTGAAATAAAAGGAAATTAAGTAACATATCTTTAACCAATTCTCCTGTATATACATTAACATATAATATGTTTCTTCAGTATATATGTTGGTGTTGATGCTAGACAAGAGGTGGGAGTGCTGCTCCACGGTTGAATGCGCACACCGTCTGTGGTTGGCACGATACACCTGTGGTGTTTCATACTATTATACAAACATCGTTTTGAAACAGGAATTGTATGAAGTCCCTAATTAATCCCAAGAGGAAAGCATAAATAGCAAAACAAATGATTTACTAAGTCACCACAGTTTTTCGAGTATATCTGTTTAAAATTAAAGTGAGATTTAGTGCCCCTATTCAAACTATATGGGGAACATATCTATTGCTTGGATAAAGAAACTTAATTGGTCACACAAGGGGTAAAAGCATACAATGGCCGAGTATTGATGTCGAGGCAGCTGATAAAGTTTTTCCGCTCCGTCTCCCTTCACACCCCGTCAGCCGGCCGTTACCAAACCACCCGGTGCCAGTCCACTATATAACCGCCCCACCTTGCATTTTGCCGACAGAACCCAAGTTCTCAACCCCGGGTAACACTGTGGGATTCTATCTGAAGAGAAACTAGAGACAACGTGAATACTTGGCCGCGTATACACCTACAAGATCCGCGGCAATCAGAACAGCTGGACCGCAGCACACGCCGTGGTCATGGCGTCCAACTACATTTTCTGTCTGTTCGTCCTGCTGACATGGTATTCTGCTCCGACAACCGCTGATTACGGGTAAGCACCACAATTTTATATCTGAAAAAAAATTAGTATAACCGAAAAAACTATATGAAAAAATGTTGTATACAAACTCTGTTCGTACCCTTTCCCGAGTTGTTCGCCGTGGTTGGAGAGGACTTGTTTCGTACAGAAGAAAGAAACCAACCAAATTTTAAGGGCTTGCTATTTGACATGATTACAAGTTATGAGCGTATATTTCTGTCAGGATCATGGTTTCATTTCATCCAATCTTTTTTTTAAATCCCATAATCTTTATGTTTAGGTTTTTCAGTGTTTTGAATCGTTTGTCCATTCACCTGTCCTATATATTTCATAGTCTTCTGTTCCCCTCCACATTCTTGCAATATCCATATAAATGACTAAATATATGAATAAAAAGAATATAGCTCATATAACTAGTAATTCTGGTGGGTACAAAATGTTGATAGACTGAAGTAGCAGACTTTTAAGACTCTGACCAGGATCCCTAGACTCAATAATGTAAGCGCATGCTACATTCTAAGCGTAGAAGATGTTCTCGCTCGTAGGAAAAACACTTGTATGTATATTTTTCTGTCCCTGCAGTCTATGGCGAATATTTTAGGAGGTTATAGTCTAAGGTTTAAGATCCTCTTGATATAGACCGGCACTATGGCATCTCCGGCACGACGACTGATGATACTCAGTCCAGTTATCGTCGTTGTAGAAGGAATAGCGGAATTCAATGATATTAGCGGATGCTTGGTTTAGTATTGCGAGCTACGTGTTCCTTATACATGTTTTAAATACGACTTTCTTGTGACGCGGATTGTTAGACCTGCAGACGACTTTTCAGATAAACTGGTACCCTTAGTCTCCAAATAATGTTTTAACTATCTATGATTTTTTTTCATTAACAACCCATCTATCACAAGAGTCTTCTTCCAACCGTGTGTCATGCATCAACTTAACTTCAATTTGGTGGGACAATGTGTTAACATATAGAATGTTTAACACTAATAATGATAGCTATGATAATGGTATGAGGTGAGACGTGACAAGTATAACTATTTGGATGCGGACAGTTATGGTCTAAATGCATGGTCGGGTGTTACTCGATCCGCTCAAGTAGGAAGCAGAAAACCAGCCATCAACACGACAACTAGAAATGGTCGTCTACGAAAATGAATCTGACTTAAATACTTATTCTGAAGCTAAAAACTTTAAGTCAGTGTTCTGCAATAACAAAATCTCAATTACATAAAGGTATGAAATCATATGATTATTGGAAAACTTGTTTATAATTTTTCCGGTACGCACAAATGAGTTAGTTCTCTAGTATCACATATTTTGAAGACAGAAAATTATCTTCTAACCACGGACCTGTATATCATTGAAGTCCGTGGTCTAGCCAATATCATTGACGAACTATCGAAACAGTCAAACGCCTGAAAATAGTTAAGTTTGGGTAAGGTCGACAATCCATTAATACTTCCTTAACGATCATATATGTATTCTTTTCTGTTAAATGATGTTATATAAACGAAAGTTCAGTTCAAAACTTTCTTGCATAAACCTTACAAGAGCGTGCACGAGTCATTCTAAACTATGCTAACGGACCGCCTGACACCTGTAACCATTCACGCGTGGGAAGGTGTTGATACAGACGCCTGGGGTGTGATATGGCGTCACGCGACAATAACCACGCCCGCTGTTTTCTGTGTCTTTGTTACGTCTCCGCGCTCATGGCATGGCAGTGTGCAGGTGTTCAGGCCAGCCAGCCATGGTCAATTGCCGTCTACCCTCACTGCATCAATGAGGAAATTAGCCTGGTATTTATAATGTAAAATAGATAATCATAAATTCATGCTCAAGCTGGTTGGGGAAACCCAGGCTAGTTTTAACAACAAGGTGTAAATTTCAGATTGTGCGTGAAACAGCAAAATAAAATAAAAAGAAATATCGCAAGTATTTTGGATTTTCAAGAAGTAGAAAAGAAACTTAGATAGTCAGGGCCAAGGTTTTGTGAAACATAACCCCCATTGATAAATGAAAGCTTTAATTTCAAGACACCTCCACATATTGGTCCTTAATGTATAATATTCCACTGCTAATGTTTTCTCCCAACAAAGTATAAATATATTATGAACCAGTCCGGGTTATTATGACGGTACAGAGAGCTTGTATTTTCCATTCCTTTACCAGAGCTGAAGATGGGCACTTCTGCCCTCAGGAGGTGACAGTCATCGTGAAGAAACTAGTGAACGTGACAAAGTCCGTGCGGCTTAACTTTCAACCGTGCAGCGACTATAGGGATGACCAGATTATCTCTGTCGTGTCTCTCTCAGCCACCCAGCGATGGTGTGACGTCAACGTGTGAGTTCTTGTATTAATTCTCTCTTGTAATCCAATTACCAGTTCTTTTTTTGTGAGTTCAGTGTATATAACTTGTCATAGAGATATTGATACTTTTCCATTCTCCCTTGATCAAGTTTTTTTTTTCTTATACCAAAATCACTTTTACTGACCTGATTTTTACCTAAATGTAAAATAGAAATTCTTGCTGAAAAACGGCTCAAACATCGCAGTCTCATAAAGTTTATTTCTGTGATATTTTTGAATGCATTTCTTTGTTATATGGAGACTCCTTATTCCAATGTTCGATATTTTTTCACATCATTCTGGATTCTTCATATGATCTGAAATAGCAATAGACAATAATCGGTTTTGTAGATAGGCGCCCAAAAAACACGAGTAGTTGACTCGTAATAATACACGAACCGCCTGTCCACAAAACCATCGATTGTTGTATTCAGTATCCATCTTATTGGATAAACTAAACCCCGGAATTGACATACAGTAAGGTATATAATTTAGGACTATGTTTTTGCGTTCTAACCATAGACATAACCTTATACAAATAAATGGACTAGATATCTGATTAAAGTGTATTTCTCATATGTACAAAGATTTTGAATTTTCCGTATACCATGGATCTGAAGTGCGTATTCAATGGTTATGGTATCGGACAGTTATGAGATAATGGGAAGTGGTTTTCTGAATCCAAATACATTTAGTATGGTAGAGGGTTACTTAGTACCCCATACATTTTCAATGGGGACTTTCTATACGGTGGATAATAAGATGCTTTTGCCCACAGCACGGAAACCAAGCTGGTGCCGACGAACGTGACGAGTAAGGAGACCCAGATGAAGTGCTGCCAGGGCTGGATTGGAGACCAATGTAATGTCGCCTTGTGCGCTGAGCGCTGCCTCAATGGCGGCAAGTGTACCGGCCCCAACCAGTGTGACTGCAAGCACACAGGATATGTCGGGTCCTTCTGCCAGAAGGGTAAGTTCACTGCTCCCGTATCTCTTCCCACTCAGCGAGAATCGAATGCTGAAAAGATGCTATACAGAGAAATTGATAGTATAATAATTTTGTATTTGTAACAATCTAAAAGGAATTTCATCACAGAAGATACTTCAGGTTCAATATTTTTCTCCTTTTTTGAGTTATACTTTCTCGATTCACTGCAATTTCTTTCTCAAACTCAAGGTAGTTTCAACGAATCTGGTTTCTGTCCACATGCTTCTCGAGAAGCACGTTTTGAGAAAATGGTTTACTTTGCTCTTGATCCACTGTGATATTGTTCTCGCTGTAGTATTATCGTTCATGATGATGAAATACAACAAATCAGAAACCCACTCGATGAAAATAGCTTGGTCCGCAGTACACCTCGTTTGACCGCAGAGTAATTCATTCAGCTTCGTTTCGTGAAATACTTTGCAGTCAAACTCGGTGGAGTACAGACAAAGCTATTTCCATCTCATGGTTTTCCTTCTAGAAGTGGGAACTCCTTCAGCTATGTTCTAGATTGTTTTCATTGCACTAATCAATATAAATCCATTAATGGCGTTTCCTCATCCTCTATGTAAACTTACTGAATTTCTAATGCAATGTTCGCAAATTTTCATTTAGCCCAGTGCTCGATCGACTGCGGGGCAAACGGAAAATGTTCAAAACCTAACATTTGTACCTGCAAGTCTGGCTACAAGGGTCTCACCTGCAAACAATTCGAATGTACTCCTGAGTGTCATCCGGGCCAGGGATTCTGCACCGGCCCTAATACGTGCACATGTCTACAGGGCTGGACCGGCAAGGACTGCACTGAGCGTAAGTTGAACCATACATACATTGGAACATAGTTCACACATCACAATAAAATACTCGTAAATGGTCGTATTCTCCCCTTATATTGCGCAATGTAAACTACAACTAGAATACGACAATGCAGAGGAAACTCATGGTATGTTGTATTTATCTCCCAGCATTCCCAAAATAAGTTATTAAAGGAAGCACAAAATCACCAGCAATATTCTCACACACTGCTTTGTATGCTAGGGACCTTTCTTCCGTATCTTACTGAGTAGGGTAGGGCTTTCCATATTCTACTCAGTAGCGATCTGGAGGCACCATGTCTAGTATAGAGGGTCCATATTTGGTGGATAATAAAGGAATGGAAGCCAACGTTTAACAAAGACCTGCTTGTACATCTATCAGCTAGACAATAGGAATATCAAGGATCTTTCTTCTGAAGTTTGTGGAAGAAAGACGAATGCTGTAAACCTAACACTATGCCCTTCAAATATTACTGAACTCTCTTTTATCGCCCCACATGTTATCAGGTTATGGTCTTACAGACGATCGCATACATTCATGGGTTCGTGTACATTTGGCAAAGCGTGATACACTAGTTCCATGATAGTGATGGGTAGTGAGTTTTCAATGTATACAGACTTCACCATGGTGTGGCTGCACCGGAAAAAGACACCTGTTCGGGATCATGGGATAATCCAATTGGGTCTATATCTCCAGTTTAAAAAGTTGGAAAAAGGGTCGCACTTGAGCTCTCTCTAAAACAAAATGTCGTAATTCATGGTTGAGGTTTCCTTTGAGTACAGCTTCAATATGGCCCTGATATACTTGCCTTGGCAGTACATATTTTATGAACAGATTCTATTAATTTTTCCGGGAAAATCGGTGAAATCGAATCGGGGGCCCGATTTTCTGAATGGGAGAAGTTTTTTCCACAGGTTTTAAAGAATAATTGTATATCGACGAGAAGTATTTGGGTTAACCTATAGATGCTGATATAGAGAACATTATTACTCACTGTCTCACCCTACCTTCCAGCCAAATGCGTACAGACCTGTTTGAATGGCGGCTCCTGCGTGGTGGACAAACATGGCGGCCACTGTGCTTGTGCTTCTGGCTGGAAAGGACCAATCTGCGACGTGGCCATTTGCAATCACCCGTGCTATAACGGCGGAGAGTGCACGGGACCCAACACGTGCACGTGCGCACCAGGATACACGGGAGCGACATGCGCCTTCAGCATCCTCAGTAATACCGACGTACAGCGTAAGTGTTTCAATGAAAAAAAAAGAAATTATTATCAATTATTTGTCATTAAATGAACTTTATACTCTATATGGATATCCCCGGATGATCCTTTTTTAAATTACCCATCTTGGCTCTGACATTTGAATTAACCAACTGTCTCCCATAAAGACTTTTATCATTCGCCTACAAGGACATCTATTGAAAACGCGTGTACAAATTGAATGAGTTAGTTATTGTCATATACTAAATGCGCACACTCACTGTGAACGCACGGATAACAGCGGTATGTTCAACGACCTCGTTATACATGTACGTAATGCACGTATGCGCTCAATTTTTATTGGGTTGATAAGCCTGTTTTTAGATATTATCGTCTTGATTAAAGTTTCAACTTCTCTTATGTCTTATAACCTTACGACCATGTGGTACTTTTGATTTTACTTTATATGGCACCTTGTCAATTATCATAGGTTTTACCTTATCCTGTTTCAACATTTTCCTAAACTTACTATTCTCCTTACTGCCTCTCATCTTATTTACTAACGACGCTTGGATATCTCCCTGTAACACATACACGATCTACTTTATATCTACTGCATAAAACGTAAGAACATTGATGGGACAGTTAGATGTTCGATGTGATTACTGTATGTGATATTACCTATTATTTGCTACTATTACCTATCATTTACTATAATTTACCTATCATATGATACCGGTTGCTATGATATTTCTATGCTATCCAATTTACAGCTTGGAGGAATCGATCATGTAACGCCAATAGATCAACGGGGTCTAAATAAATGGATTGCCCTCTCATATGACCAATCATCTTGTGAAGATCTATAAAAAAATATGCAATATTAATGATTCGGGAGAGGAAGCATAACAGCAGTTGAAAACCAGCCGTCTACTTCTTCATTTCAAATCATTGTAATCTCTGCTTTCTCTCATCTGGTTATATTTGGTCCCACAGCACAATTAATGCAATTTTACTTTTGTATGCAGTTTACAACCGATCCAACATACAGGACGAATCAACCTGTGTAGCCTGGGGAGGTCATCACTTCATGACCTTTGACGGACACCTGATGACCTTCGAAGGTCGTTCCACCTACACCCTCATGCAGGAATGCATTGGAAACGCCGTACCTTCATATCAAGTATTTATCAACATGACCTACGTATGTGAAGGCGAATTCTGCAAGGTTGCTGTGAAGGTGAGGAATAGAGAAAGCAGGAACAATTACGGGACTTCATTTTATCGGATTCGTAGTTGGGCACACTATTGTTCTTGCGTGTTTTTTTCTTAAGAGCGACGCTCTTTTATTTGTTCTAAGAATCCATTTAAAATGGTCAAATTACATGTGACTATCCCGCGATGTGCTTGTGCTGTTATAGTTGATTTTGCTATCCCTTTTAGACTATGTATGGTTAGATATATATCATTACAGCCTAAAATACACTGACATCAAATAGTGATAGGGCAATATTAGCTATGAGCCCACTATCTGAATGGTATTGAGGATGCTTGTGATCAAAATTCACATACATACATACATATATATAATTCTTTCACACTCTAATGTATTATCTAAAATTCAACAGTTCAACGATAAACATGTACGACAGAATATGACGTGTTCTAGGGACAATTGGGAATGGACAATAGATTTCAAACGTGTTTGGCTAGATCTGAGAATATATGTTGAACACTGAATAAAACGATGTTTGACAGTCGAAATCTTTGCTTGCAACAAAAGGTGGAGACTGACGGCGTGAACGTGTACCTCACACCAGATGGCGCCTTCCTCAATGGACGCCTGCTTATGTTACCGGCGTCCGTCGGGTCTCTGGCTATTAGCAGGCTGGGTACCTACATGCAGATCACCGGACTTGATGGCAAGTATTGAACTTAATCCTTTCTAATTCTGTAGCTATCGAAGTCCTGTGCCGTGTCTCGGTAGACCTGCTCAATTCTCTTTGTTCCGCGATCATAATTCAACAGACACTTCCTTTTAGAAACTCAATTAAAGTGTCATCAATGCTTAGAAAAGTACAATGTTCAGTAAATTGCATTTGATACAATAATCCCTCGCTGCAATGCTATTCATAAGAGATAAGATGGTAAACATAAGTAAACAATGCCTTCTCTGCTTTAGCTATTATGAAATAAATATATTCCTTTCCTGGACATTTTCAGAGAGTCGACTCATGTATGACTCAAAAACCAGCGTTTACATATTTGCCCCAGTCACGATGCAAAACAAGGTAAGAAATTTGAACTGTAAGGGGAGAACAACACTTCACCTAAACATTATCAAAAATATTTCTAATATTTCATATACACATACATGTATCTAATTGGAGCGTTGATAATATGAGAAAAATGTTGGGAACTTAAAAGAAATGTCATTTCGAAATGATATCATAAAGACAAAAGATTCCACAACCCTTTAATTGATATTAATGACAGTGCTGCCAGGCACAAAGCCTTTCCATAAAATAAAATTGGGTTTAAGCGCCAATTATTGATAGATGTTGTTCGCAGATATAAATTCAAAGCGTCTGGTCCCATACTGACAATACGCGACATGCATAGTTAATACACCTAGAGGAAAAATCCCATTCAATTCCTACAGTAATAGCAATGACGTTATGGTCAATTTAGTTGACATTTTACTTCAGTTTCAATTTAAAAAATCTCATTATTGCCGTTTTTTCCTCAGGTCTGTGGATTGTGTGGAAATTTCGACGGCGACCCAATGGACGAATACTCGACGGTGTCAGGTCGTCAACTGGCGAGCAATATCGAATTCGCCAATGCTTGGAAGGACCCTAGTGATACACGCAAGCAGCCTCCTCTTGTGGAATATGTACATCCTTGTACCAAAGTCACATCCGAGCAGGCAAGTATTGTGTGCAACTGATTTTATAGTAGGGCGGGATTATTCTTTGTCATCCTGATTCGTTTTGTTTCCACATTCGGATGTCAGTATGTTAATGTTTTCTTAAAACAAGCCTTGAATGATGTAGACAATAAAGCAATATTTCGTGCATAGGCATCTATCAAGAAACTATGAGGCAGGACCAAATACTTATATAACCATGCCTTCAATGTACACCATAGAGAGATTCAAAACTGGGCACCTATCGCAACGCAATCTGGAGCTAATCGTACCTAGATATAGCGTATTCTATAGCTCATCTGAAACGATAGATATTTATGGTGCAACCCCTCACAGTTTATGGCACCTCTCCTTTTATGGGTCTAATGTTTCTCTCTCTCTGAGATGCAAACAATACCTGTACACAAATAAGCATGTCGTATCCTCGTTCAGCATGAGGATTGTTAACCATTCTACATTGTACTTCTTTTCCTGCACACAGGTCGGTGAGATCAAGCAGCTTTGCTCTTTCCTGACTGACCCATCGTTGGTGTTCAGTGAGTGTGGCGACTATGAGAGCCCAGACAGCTACGAGCAGCTGTGTATGATTGACCTATGCAACTGCTTCAGCCGCCCAAACACGACCCGCGACAAGTGTCTCAACCAGCGCTGTGGTGCTGCCACCGAGTACTCCAGGATGTGCTCTCATAAGGGCATCGTACTGCACTGGAGAACCCAGACCTTCTGCCGTAAGTCTCCTCTACAGACTTGGTCATGTAGAGTGACACATTTCATATGCTGGCTTGGTAATATCGTAAAACTGGATGAGGTTTAATCTTGGCCACCGTATTCAACGACTGGAGTTTGGCAAAGTGACTTCATGAGGCGAAGCCGAGTGAAGTCCGGAGCCAAAACTTCAGGAGTGGAATGCGATGGACAAGATTAAAACGAATCAGGATTTGATTTTATCCTACCCTATCTCCTCGATTTTGGAATATTACGTAATAACAATGCTGTATGCCACTAGTGGCATATAAAACTCTGTATGCCAGTCAGCGTGGCATACGGAAACCCAATGTTAAGCCTATGGGATTTTATATTAGGGGTAGGATAATAGGTTGGCCGCCACCTCTGTCCCCTCTCTGTTCTGACTGAGAAGTTGTTATGGTTCAATCACATACGGCATCTGCTGTGTACGCCTCGAACCCGGTAATTCTGTTCTATGTAGGTTCGTGTATGTAATGTAGTTATATTGATGATAAATCCAGCTTTAGGGTAATTTTAGATTGATGTGAAATCTATTCTATTTCTTAATTTTCTCTGTGGAGAGGTCTGTAAAAGGTCCGGACCTTAGAAAACTTTTTTAGGGTAATTTTAGTCAAAGTTCACACAAAGGAAAATATGAACCTGGAAAAGAGGCCTCGAGAGTGTGAAATTGCACACTCTTCAAGCATTATTCTAAGCGATACAAATATCTGCCAGGAGAGTGAAAGACACCTACAGCTAGTGGGCCAAGAAGGCCGCAGATTTGACACCACCAGAGCTAACATCAAGATTTCAGATTATTAGTAAGTATTTATGTTAGTAAATGTTATATTTCATATTTCATCTCGTAGCACCACCGCAATGCCCAGAAACCAAAGTGTTCAAGGACTGTGGCACTGACTGCGGCCAGGCGTGTGGCTCGGACATTTCTGCTAAACAATGCGCCAACAGACAATGTGTGGACGGCTGCTTCTGCCCGACCGGCTACTACTACAACGGGCACGAATGTGTTGGGCCTGAGCAGTGCAGTTGTACCCGATCCCAAGATGGCCTTGACTACCCAATCGGAGCACTTTATAGTTCTGGCTGTGAGAAGTGGTGAGCCATCTTCTTTTTTTCTGATTCAAACCCTCTCCTTTTCAGTTATTGAACTTCTATTGCATTGCTCTCATCAGTAATTGCCCATATTGGGTAAAGGTTTGTCCCCATAACAGTACATCACCTGGTTTTGATGATGTGGAGGAATATTGTAAGATACTGCATACAAAAGTAAAGTTGAATTGACTACGGATGCGACATAAAGAGGTTTTTTACAAAAATTCACAAACTAATTGTGGTTTTCTTGTCCAAGTTTACAATTTCTTGTTCTCTCTTTCAGATGCATTTAAAATCATGTTTGAAAAGTAGACACATTTGTGACAGATATATATCTGAGTGGATGTTGCCTGTAGCTCTGATTCTTTTGATATAATACTATTAATCCTGGAAAATATAAGGCAGTGGTTGCCTATTTTCTATTCAGTCCAGCACGTTGTATTTGACAATAATTACAAATTTGATATGACTTTGCTCTGCTTAATCAACTAGCTTTGAAGAAAATGACAGTATGTTTTTGAATAATATCGGAAGAACATTACTAGAAATCAATGAATTATCATAAAATGAGACAATCAGAGACATAAAGCCCCTGCATGCCCTGCAGATCGAGTCAATTATATTCCACGAAATATTGCATAATAATGACTGCACATCAGAGGCAGCATGAATGTTTCCGATGTATGCTCCATAGAAATGTATGTGGCATACTGGGTCGCCAATAACCTCTTCCCCTTTCTATTCTCATGACAGTGTTTGCACAACAGGAGGAAACTGGAAATGCAGTAGTCGTGATAACTGTGTTGGGCGATGCATCGTTGCTGGAAATCCTTTCTACAACACTTTTGACGGCCGTCGCTTCCGATTCGATGGCTCATGTGAATATGTTCTGGTAACAACACATTCTTCTTTTTGGCTGGTGTATTCTATCAGGGGAAGGAATTCATGTCCATCAAAATTAAGCAGCAATAATTTCATCATTGTATAATTCCTTCTTATTTGAACTTATCATCTTGCAGAAGCACTATCATGGATATCTCGATGTAATTGCATCCTTTAGATGACATTAAACGCTGCAATAAAAAGATAAAGAACCCTCAATCTTGGACGATTGGTATGTCCGTACGGACAACAACAAATATGAATTAATCATTATCATAATTATCATCAGTCCGAATGATTTACAAATTTTAATTCATAACTATGTGCTGGACAATTATTAAATGTCATTGCAACATCATCATGTTGCAATAACCCTAAATAAGCTTCTCATGAATAATTCCGCCAGTCACATTTTATAATTGCCATGTATTTGTAAACTTTAGCCATCATACATATGTTCATATTCCGTCCCATTCTAGTCGATGACTGTGAAAAACGCTGAGAATCCATTCGCTATCTGGGTACAAAACAATCCCTGTAACCAAGAGAAGGGCTCCATCTGCACCAAGACGGTTACCCTACAAGTAGGCTCGGGAGCAAATACTTCTATAATTAGGTAAGTTCACTGTTTGGGTTTCTTTATGCAACAGGGAATGGACTGGTAGTTTCTCTTGATCGTGATGAATCTGGATTGTGTTCTGAGAAACAAAATTAAGAATTCCCGTTTAGAAATGGTCATTTATAGAGTATTATGAGCATACATTAATGCGCTCAAATACTCAACAGTAGAATTAGAGGCGTGTAGTTTATTTTGCACACCGGATTTCTATGCTTTGTCTAGGTAAAAGTCTCCATACCCAGGGGTTATAAATACACAATTATGTCTGGTGTTGTGTACGAGTGGAAGTAATCTCCAAGTAGTTGACGCGTAGTATTATCTGAGCGATTACTGAGGATACTACGTCGTCAACTATGAGGGGATTACGGCCACTCATACATTAAACCAGTCGTCATTGTATTTAGTATGATTAATACAAAACGTTTTCTGCAGGACATGTAGTTCCAGATTATGCCATAGCACCACAACTCTGTCAAGCGTGGCAGTAATTTGGTGTAGACTTACACCAATGATATAGTTTGCCATTTTCTTGTGATTTTAGCATGTATAGCATGTTATGACAGTTATTTCTGGTGGTAAATAAGATTATCATAACTGACTTTAAATGATAAATAGTGAACGAACATTCAAGAAACTTATTTCGAAGTACATGATGATTTTGAGCTCATTATGGATGGAACTTTTTTTGGTGAATCTCCTCCCAGAGATTCTGATATGCCAGAATCTCCGGGTAACGCACATGGAGATTCCGTAGTAGGTGAATAATAAAGGTGCAGAAACCCAGTATTACAGAACCGGTTACTGTAGTCCCAAGTGGTTCTGTCAATCTACCTACCGCTGTCACTGACAAAGGTAGGTAAGCGCTGACACATTTAATAGCCTGGTCTTACTTATAAAATACCACACTCCTTATAGTAGCGGATTTTCTTTAATGACAGGTTGGATAAGACTGGAATCCAAGTTGATGGGGTCGGCATCTCCGTACCGTATTCCGATAAGGGACTTTGGGTGAAAGACGTGACCAACCTCATGTACATTACAACCCTGATTACCGGCGTCAGCATCCTTTGGGACGGCAGTCGGAGAATCGAGGTGCAGCTGGATGGAAAGTTCCAAGGACAAGTAAGTTATGATGGCGTATGATGAAAGAGTATTGAGAGAGCATTAAATGTCTGTATTCTTCATGAAGAAGAGTAGTATATGAAATCAGGGCCACTGTAGTTTGATATAAAAAAGTGGTATGGTTGTCAATTAGATTATCCTGATGCCGAGGTAACATGTATTTTTACATACCTTGAGATAGCGAAACTTTACATCTGTTGATGTTAATTGAATGGTTCTACCACATTTATCACTGTGTTAAGTTTAGTCATAAATATAACATGGGTGACAGCAGGTGGTATACCGAGGAGATATGGTCACCTCGTCCGGGAACCGCACACTGTAAACACAGTTATACAAGTTTTATATTACCTGAAATCATCAGGATATTTACTGTATCTAAGCCGTAGGAGCCATTTCAAATCCAATTTGGGTAGACAATGGTCATAGCTTAACGAGGGTTTAACCTTCTAGTCTCAAACCTCAGCGCAAGGCCTTTGCTGAAGCTGATGCGTGACGTCATCACCATCCTCCAACTCTCAAACCCGGTTCTTAGTTGCTCTAACATTATACCAAAGGGCACGTGTCAATGCTTGAGGAATTATAGCATGATCACACTGTGCTGCCCAGCAATCCTTTTTCGTTTGTGACCACACTGAACAAGGCGAGCCGGTGCTTTTTGAGTGGTCATTCCAGTCTAGATCTGTGTAAAATGCTGATAACTTTCTAATCCGAAATGCCCTCAATATATAAATGTACCACGCTTATAGATATGATCAATGTTCATATCTATTTAACAGAACTGATGATAATGCGGCTATACATTGGCTCTGGTTGGGCCATAGCATTACGCCAATCTCGACGATTATTGTTTACCTTTTGAGTGGCAATGACATCACTCATGGACTTCCCTTGTGGGAGTTTTCTGTCCATACGGACTGTCCGCAGTGCTTCGTAAATGTTATTTAGGGAATCTTTCATTGATTTTCGACGTTATGTCAACCAAATATGCGACTAGAACAAGCCATGTTTATACACTATTAGAAGGGGAATTACAACAATTCAGGGAACTGTCGAACTGGTTTACAGGGGATATTTTATCACTTGGATTTTGTCTATTTACGTTATAAATGAACTATAGATTAAGAGACACCTATGCAGTAGGTGACTTACGTTAGTAGGTATATAGTATAGGACTTTCACTAATATTTCATATTCTGGAATCCAGGTTCGAGGACTGTGTGGAAATTTCAATGGAGACATTTATGACGACAGTCTGACGCCATCTGGGGATGACAACAAGAACGTGACTGCGTTTGCTGCTGAGTGGCAGACAAACGCTGACTGCCAACGCCCCCAGTCTTCCAGCTTCAATGGAGCATGTTCCCGCAGTTCAACATATGAAAACCTTGCCAAGAAAGTCTGTTCACAACTCAAAAAAGGTGCGCAAATGATAACGGTCTATCTCATTTACATCTTCAGTTTAAGATCACAAAGATGATATGAAATACACCAAGCACTTGTCCAATCGCCTTTGATCCGATCTATTAAATCTTAGATAATATCTTTGAATAAATGCATAGTTCCGTAAATTGATGCCAGTCTAACTTTGATTTCCCCTCCCCCTGAATTTGCAGGACCGTTCTTGAAGTGTAACAATCTCATCGACCCTTCCCCATTCATCGAGCAATGTGAGGCCGATGTGTGTTCGTGTGGAGCATCCGAAAGCAAAAGTACCACACAGTGTGAATGTGACTCCTTCTCAGGCTACGCCAGAGAATGTGCCTTGAACAATGTCGTTCTGAACTGGAGGAGTGCCTCTTTGTGCAGTGAGTACCCAATATAGATCATCCTAACGATCTACTGTTTCTCTCAAAAACCATACAAAGCTATGCAAAAAACGATCGAAAGATACATATTTCTTACCAGCCTGCCCCTTTTTGGCAAGGCACTAAGACGTAAATCTATGTGTCATAACTTATTCAAAATTATGAGAAACAATGATTCAAGAGATGATGATTGACATAAAAAGTCATTCAATTACACAGAATTAAACCTTTTGCAGACTTTAGACTCTATATCTGTTGAATATTGCCAGATACGATTGTGATGGAGAATACATGACTCTTCCAGATGTAACATGTCCCAAAGAACTGGTGTATAGGGAGTGTGGCCATACCTGTGGGCTTTCATGTAAAAAAGATGACCCACCACACTGTCGTAACCAGTGTGCCGCCGGTTGTACCTGCCCGGAGAAGACAACATGGGACCATGAGTCTCAGAAATGTATTCATCCCTCGGAGTGCGGGTGTTACTACAGGAATGAGTTTTATCAACCAGGGGCAACCCGGAGAGACTTATGCAACTACTGGTAAGTAAATACACAATATTGGTTTTAGATGCTGTATGCTCAGAGGAGTCGACTCGGAGTTATATCCGAGCGAGAGCGAGTATGCTGCATAGAATTGATTATGCAAACATAAGCCTTGTTTTCACAACATATTATTAGGGTGTACTGACGTTTCCCTTTTGTAACCTTAAGGATCATCAAAGAAATAGCCTTTCTATTTGTGTCGGTTCGTAATGAAGTCAGTCAGTAGTGCCCATATTGCATATTCTTTGCCAAAAGGATTGTGCTCCATTCTTTTGTGCCAAATAAATACAGATTGGCTGATGGCCAATGGAAAAGACCTCCTCTTTAGTTCAATACTATAAAATGAGACGAGACGAAAGCGTAAATATGTAAGACCATATGATGTAGAAAGAAGTTTTAATCGTCAAATGTGTAGCGATACTGCTTCTCACTATCCAATATGTACACGACTAACAACTAGAGATAGAATGAACATATAATTATCATTATTAATTTCAGCAATCCAGTAAATAAAGATTAGGTCGCATGTAATCAATACTATGAAAATTAGCTATAATAGGCGAATAAACATTTCTCTCCTTCCAGCTCTTGCGCGCTTGGGGACTGGAAATGTACAACATTCAACTGCACAGGTAGGACCTCAGGACAAACATCCCAGAATAAATATGTTGAGCTAGGGTTTCAGTGTTTGGAATGGATAACTGTTCGGCCAAAATTCTGCTAACGTAGGCTTGTCACACCGTAGATCTATCTATTCCATTTCTTTTTTATATATTTTTAAAAGAGGTTTATTCACTTCCAGATTGGTATACATCGAGATGATCTTGGCTTTGTGTGACTTTCATCATTCCTTTGTAATTGTTTAATTACATAAAGATTAACTGAAGTTGTAACATCTCATATTCTCTCCTTTCATTTCTTAAACTATACGCAAGGCTCACGACATAACGAGAAGATGGCAAGACAATTTTACATTGCATCACAACACAAGTTGACGATAGTAGCTAGATAAATAAGAATATCTATTAACAGGAAAAACACTATAATATAATTTTCTTTCAGCCGTTCCACTCTGCCCACCATTTATGGTATGGAGTACATGCTCCGATTGTGAAGCAACATGTGAGAATCTGCAGATCCAATGCCCCATCTCCAGCTGCAGGCATGAGGGATGTGTCTGCCCGAAAGGCTTTGCCCGCGAAGGGAACCGCTGTATCCCCAAAGAGGAGTGCCCATGTGTCTTCCGTGGACGTAGTTATGAAGACGGGGAGGTGGTACAGAAACAATGCAATACCTGGTAAATACAACATTGATATGTTTGATAAAAATGTTACAAGTAGATGTATAACATGGGAGGCCTTTTATGATCAACATTCATCCTTTAATTTTCATTAATATTTTTTACAAGAATCTGGTCTTCATATGCATTACGTCTGTTATATAAAATGCTTCGTTCAAAGGAGATGCAGGAACAGATATTCGAAATTGCAGTTCATTAACTAAGTATATTATCTAGTAGTTTTCTACAAATTTGATCCATTTGTGATTGTTAAAGTGGTAAAATCGATGTATTGATAGAATGGAAATGAATCAACTCAACAGAGGCATTAATGTTCGCGACCTAAAAGTTGCTAATGTAAATTGTGACTGAGACTGAATATTTGAATATAATTTTGAATTACAGCTTATGTAAGGAAAGCCAATGGTCATGCACCAATCAAACTTGCCCGAAGACATGTCAAGCATATGGTGATCCACATTACGTTACTTTCGACGGAGTATCTTTTGAATTCCAGGTAAGATTACAGCCAAAAATGACAATGTTATTTATCTCACCATGTAAACTCCTCATTCCACAGGACCATATGAGACTAAATCATATCTGTATTATCATGTAAATCCTATTTAGATGGTTTTTATCAAGATGCAGTTTACTGAACTGACGACATACATGAATGCTATTCTCATATCCCCCAATTTAGATTTGTAATCAGAATAAATGAGGGCTGAAATATAAAGGGATAAAGTAAATGATTCAGATTATCAAAGGTGCCCGAATTGAATTAACTTTAGCCACCATTATATGTAACACAGTAGTAACAGTAATAATTGCTCGTTAAATGGGGGAGTTTCGAGCTTGCGTTTTCTTTTCTAGTTCCTAAAAACGATATAGACTGAAAACATTCTATTAACGAGATGAGTTATTAATCATTGAAATAATACCGCAATGATTTGTCCGATGTCGCAGGGAATGTGCAACTACATCATGGCTCAGGACCACTGCAGAGGTAAAGTAGGGACATTTGTGGTTAGTGTGGAGAATGTCCTCTGTGGCTACGAAGGCGTTTCTTGTACAAAGAGCATCAAGATTGTCATCCATGACACCATCATCCATCTGACAAGATCCTCGAGACCTGTCATCTCTAAGAACCAAGCAGTCACCCCCTCAACCCCGAAAGCCGATTACAATATTTTTGAAGTGGGACTCTTCATGTTCGTCCACATTAAAGATGGTGAGTGGTTTCATACATCAAGAAATACTTTTCCACTTGTCAACAAATGTTGGGCGATTTGAAGGCAACACTTCTTTAACTGTGCTAATGAGTGTAGGGCTGTGTGAGAGCTAACGATCCGCATAGAAGATCATCAATGTGGCTGCTCTGGTTCCACTTGCCGGCTGGCATTCTATAGCACCTCTGGTCTGTTTCACCCCAAACAAAATCAAGTCATATTATATCTGATGTTTTCACTTATAGATTTCTCAAGAAAACTCCAGGTTAATGAATCGGTCGATGGTGGCCGATAAATCTATCGAGAGCCAAAATCCACAAGTGGAAATAAACCTCTAGTGGCATATCCGTTGGGCGACACAAACTTCAACGATTTATGTTCCTTTCCTAGATATAGAATTTTTAGTTGGTGGTACATCCCCTAGGGGGTTGCTATAAAATTGTTGTACGGGGTATAACGGCAACCTTTTCACAGTGGGCCACTTTAGTAATGTAAATGTTAAATGGAATTGTTATGGGGTACTAGCGTCCGTACAGGGATGACAATACATAAGTACTCTCCAGGACCGCAGCAAGAGGTGACAGCGGTAAGGAGAGGGATTCCCGTATGAGAATCCTTAAAACGTTTAGATGTCACTTCTGCATACCTCCTCAATAGACACTTTCCATTTATCAATATTTCAGGCATCACCATTGAATGGGACAAAGGAATGAGGGTCTATATCACCTTGAATCCTTCGTACATGGGCAAAGTCTGCGGACTTTGTGGTGACTTTGACAATAAGGCTGAGAACGACTTCCGTTCACGCAGTGATCTCATTGAGGCCACTGCTCTTGGCTTCGCAAACTCATGGAAAGCTAGCGAGAGTTGTCCAAATCTTCTTGATGAGTCTGTTGATCCTTGTATCCTTCATCCTGAGAGGAAATATTGGGCTACAACGTCCTGCAGCATCATGAAGAGTGAGATTTTCTCTGAGTGTCACACTGTGGTAAGTATAAGTACCTCTATTGAAATGGATTATTCATGAACTTTGAAAACCCTTATTCTTCTGCGAGTTCTCCAAAACTCCAGACTGTAGATATATATTCACTATGATAATATAGCACAAAGATTTAAAGAAATTCGTATATTTGATATGTAGTCATTTTGATGAATCTGGTTTCGTAACGAGATAGAAAGCTAAACGTCGTCTTTTACTTAAGGTTGATGTCGAAGAATACTATGATGCCTGCCTGTGGGATTCTTGTGGTTGTAACCGAGGAGGTGACTGCGAGTGTTTCTGTACAGCCGTGGCTGCCTATGTTAGACAGTGTAACATCCATGACATTCACATCAAGTGGCGTGCCCAGAGCAATTGTCGTAAGTATGCATATAGCAACCATCGAAATTATATGAATAAAAATAATCATATAACGACACTTTGTTTCCACTCTCTTGAATCATCCGATGGTAGACGCAAATAAATCTAGAGCTTCACAAAAGCATTCTTTGATGTGAATTTTATGTGTCTAAGCTCGTCCTGATTATATATCTTTATTTCTAATCGTAGCCATTCTATGTGAGGAGGGATTCGTGTACAAAGCCTGTGTAGATCCGTGCCAGCAAGTCCTGTGCGACGATCCCTTCCAGAATAAGACTTGTATGCACTCCTGTGTGGAAGGCTGTGGCTGCAGAGACCACCAGGTCTTAATAGATGGTGAGTGATAGCTAATACATATTTCGTTTATCTTAACTGTGTCAATGTAGACCAAACCTATATATAGCCTTTTCCATTATCCATTTAAAAATTTTAGTCGTCTAATATCCGTTATTTTCCCCATCTATGCGATCTAGAATAACCTGATTGATATCCACAAAAGTATGGTTGTATAGGTTCGCCACTCAAACCTGAGCATTCTTTACACTGAAATATTAGTAGCTACACAAAGAAGCGCTTATCATTATATATGAATTTAACAGTCCTACAAATATTGCCTTTGTGGATTAACATGTTATACCTATCTCATCGATAATAAGACGTTGATGACTAAATCAATATATTATTTTGTAAATACAGGTGTGTGCATCGACAAGAACACCCTCAGCTGTACTGATCCAGAAACTGGCAAAGCTTACCCTCAAGGTGCCCGCATTGTGAAGGGCTGCGAAATATGGTAAGTAAGACATATTCACCATAGCTACAAACATCAATATCCATCTCATACCACGGATATCTAGAGAAAAGAAAACTGAAAACTGCCCAAAACACACCTCATTAAAGGTATGTCATTCTCTTGTAGTGAATGCCCGTCTGACGATTGTCGCTGGAAATGCAAGCCTTCCGGAACGTGTACAACAACAACTGTGGCTACAACCCAGATGACTACAACTACGGTCCCCCAAACCACCACCGGTTAGAGGCATTCTGATTGTTTCTTTACAACACACAAGTATGATGAGAAAAATTGAAAATATTGCAAAATAGGCAGTGGCTTAGGAAAAGATTAGAAGGGCTTCGAAATGACTAGAAATGAAATATAAAAATGAGGAGATATCACATCTGCAGTATATATTTAAAGTGCTGGCTATGACAACCTAGTAATACATAATCAATTGATTGGCAAATGAGACTTTTATATTGCATGATATTTCGAGGAAGACATTCTTAAGCAGCACTGGTAATATGGCTTATCCCTGCTTTATTTATGATTCAATAGATCCATTGATTGTGTACAGCTGAGATGAATTGCACAAATATTTGATGATTGAGAGAATGGCTTCTCATGTGGCTTCACTATTGCAGAACAATGCGGAGGTCTGATGTGTGACTTCCCACCTCTCACATGTGCCAGACTGTGTGACGGCCACCGTGACTGCACCTCACCCAACGACGAGGAAGGCTGCAGTAAGCATGCACCTGTTGCACTAATAGAGGGACGGGGTTTCGGGCGATTAAACTTATATCTGAAATAATTGACCTTGCATGGGTATTAGAAACGAACCCACATCTCACTGTGTGAAATGTTGGCCAAAGCCCAAAGTGTTCCCCATAAAGAGAGTGCAATAATGCATTTAGTAGCTTAGTGCTTCGAATACTACTGCACGAGATGTAGAAGAAAAATGCTATATATGATGCCATAGGTATTTGCTATTTCACAATTCAAGGGATTGCAGTCTGCTGATTGCTTTATCATTTACAATGTAATTGTGCTTATTTGTAAGCCTATAGCGTACATACGCCATTACTCTGGTCACCTACATTACATGGCAATATTTTGCAAATTTTGATTAAGTAAATGATTTTGAGAGTGAATAATGTTTGTTGAATATACAGTTGCAAATACGACGACGCCAGCTCCGACAACAACCCGGCCAGCTCCGACCGCGACTCCTGTATGCGGCTCATGTGTGGAGAGCTGTGAAAAAGTGTGCCATAATCAGCAGTACACCAAACCCTGCGATGTTTCCCCAGCCTGCCCACAAGGTAGATTAACGAATTCGTCTCTATATACGTATTTCTCTTATTGAGCTACCTTTTCTATAACTTATCAGTGAGAATATACGGAATAGAAATATTCATACATTGGTAGTGATTGCTCCAAGTAATAGCCCCTGTACATGAAATCGTCCAATTAGACTTAAAGAACATTACATCAAGCTTAAAACCTAGCCAAGGAAAGCAGCGACTTCTGGACTTGTCAACAATATATGGGCTAGTACATCAGCGGCAAGCGAAAAGAACCTTTGGCGATTGTGCATCATTTCACTGTGACAAAGTGAAAAATCGCCAGTGTGATTTTCTATGCCATACTGACGCCTAATCGACTTCAATCGCTTGGTGTGTTTGGGCCTTGAATGACTTGATCAAGATGGGGATTGTTCTCATTGCAGACTGCGAATGCCCCGCTGGAACGGTTCGTAACGATACCACGTGCGTGAGCACCAACCATTGTGACTGCTGGGACAGCATTATGAACGTCACTCGTAAGGTATGGCAACAATGGTCCAAGCTAAAGATGTTAAAAAACATGTGTACATAGATAACCTGAATGTTTCCCTAAAATGTGTAGCTCAAATGTAGCTCAGGGCTCTTTGAATTACACCGATTCTATTTCATTAGTACTACATACTAATAGTTCTTAACCGAAAACCTCAGTTCCTTAACTGTGATAGACATTTCCTGCCCGCTCATTTACTGTACTTCTTATCATCTTTCATCACACTTGTTCTGCATCAACATATTGACTTGTGAACGACACTGACTAGAACCCATGGAAAATGTAAATGGGATTGTAATTGAAAACCAACCACGCCGTTGAATTACGTCCAATAAAATAATTTAAAAAAAGAAAATACTGTGATATATTAGTTGATGATATTTTGCTGTTGTTATCAGCCGACTGTTCCTCAATCAATAAGGGAAGAGAATGACTCCTTCTCGGAAGAGTCCGGACCCCTATTTTCGTCCACCAGGGGATGATTTTATTTTCTGTACTTATCAGACTGTACTACTCTGCTAGGAGTCATTAGCGCATGTAAATTTCCAGCCTGAAGCAACATGGAAATAGGCACATCTGAGCCTCCTTTTTACCTCCAGCCTAAATAGAAAATCCCCCCCCCCCCCCTCAAGAAAAGGAATAGATATGTTTCATTACATGTTTCTCCAATCAGAAATAGATTCATCATTCTGCATGATCTAAGTTTTTTCATTACACTACCAGCTCCCCCAACCCTATGTCCTTCCTTGCGTTGCTGTGCATCATATAACGTGATCGTACCTTGTTTGATGGCCAGGCGGGAGAATCGTGGAGGGTCAGCGATTGCAAAGTCTGCACCTGTGAGAAGAATGACGTTAGGTGTGTGATAACCGAACCAGAGTGTGCAAAGGTGAGTTGGTTTATATGAATTGTACATCTATCATTACATCTTCCAAGGGGTTCAACATGTTTAAGATCATATCTGGACTAGAATCAACATTCTTTTACCAACTTTTATGTTTTTCGTTTATTGACAAATCAATTTCTCACTACAAGGCAGCTTATTCATAACAGTCGCTTGATAATTTACCATGGCGCCTAATTCTTACCAGGTATCTGGCATTCCGTGAGATTATCCTACAATAGACATTAGTGTCAGACAATTTCTTTATCTCAGCACCATCCCCCGTTTATTATGGACGATTGAAGGGTGCTCTTTGTGACCGCTTGGTAACTTATTCGAACACGTTGTTCTGCCTTGTCATCCTATACCTTGTTCCAAACAGGACTTCACTCCGATGACGATCCAAGGCCGGGAGTGCCAGGTTTGTGTACCGATCACCTCCACACTGGCACCTACAACCGTTCCCCGTAAGTACAGGCCTTTATGACTTAATCCAGTACAAAGCGATATCTAAACCGCGTTCATTTCTCCACTTCTGAAATAGTTATTCACCAAGGGGCCACAGAATTGTTCAAATTTTGTTACTTCACTTTATGATTTTTCTACTTGTGATCTGAAAAAATGGTCATACAAATTTAACTATATCTATAAACTATTTCTATTATACCGTCAATGAGAATAAAATGTTTTTTTCTATGCACCAGGGCTATGATATCTTCGCCGAGTAGAAAGGCTTATGGCATTCACAAAACTTCTCTCAAAAAGAAATCTGCTTCCAAGGGAGGTAGAGACAGAATATTCACAATTTGAACATTTTTTGAATGATTCTATTATGGGTCAGTTCTTTGACAGTACATCCGGATTCGGCAACCGCCGATCTTGCACCTGGTCCCTCAGATCCGGTAACAATTGACTGGTTTCACTATTAGAAATGATACCCCACTCTCCTTACAGATCCTTGTTTGTATATATGTCTATCTTGCACTCTCCCCACTCAGACCAATGCCCGCTGCTGGACGCTGTCGCTCACCCTGACGCTATCGTCTTTGCTGCCTCAAGTAATGAGGCGTCCGCCTACGAGGCGCTACTCGGCACGGACTCCGCCTGGGTCGCCAGTGACGCTGTAAGAAGTCTTCCTATTAATAGCTTATCTATAAAGGGCACATAGATATCGTGTTATGGAAGCAGCCAAACAATACACAAGGTGGCGGGACCAGTTATAAATGGATTTTATCAACTTTTTCAGCTTGCCATACAGGGGCTTTAGACTTGTCTAACTATTATCAATGGATTATAACAACTGATTACAGTCGTTGTCCCCCGACCCAAGTGACGATATCTCCACAATATCCTGGTAGATGATGGCAGAGCTAGCAATCACTCTGTGCCCTATATAACAGGACTAGTGTCAAGACGCTAAACGTAGGACTTTATATCAAAGAATGTTCATTTTCCTCATGAATATGATCTGAGATTGATAGTAGAAATAAATGTCACGGCATTCCCCGGTGAGATACACCAACACAGCAAGAATACAAGCTGGGTCGTACAGATGATACAGAACTAGGTAAAATTGTGGCAGAATAAGATTGTTATCAATACATCAATTTATAATGAAGCACATAAATATGGGACTGTGCTTATTCAGTCAACAAACTTGACTTGGGGCCCTGAAGGTGTATTACAAAGCAGCTGACTTCATAATTCTGCATCTTGTTTGTGTACAGTCTGGGAATGGAACAAAACATCAGAACTTCTCACTAACCATCAAAGCAGCATCCAAACCACCAATCATCACCGACATAGCCTTCAAGGTCAAAGGTGCCAGTAATGTGCGAGTTCTTCTCACTCAGCAAGGTATCACCGTCCATGAAGAGGTAAGTAAACATTATTCTTTTGTATATTGGATGTAACCGAGAAAGGTAGACACCCATATATCACATTTGATATATCTATCTATAGGCTCTAGAGAAAAGATACGAATTTAGAAATACAGTTGATATACAGAGACCTTTTTATCTATTGAATATAACGCGTATAACAATAAAGCAAGGCAGCTACTGCTTGCAAAATGTCTCCGACACGGCTACGACATGATTATGAATCAAAATCCCTGCATCAAATACTTGTCAGAATGTTCAGTTTTATAGAATATCAGATTACGAAATTAAATTACCGCATCGTCGCTGTGCCGGTTGCATCTATACCCATTTCTCAAAAGAGGAATTGGAGTTTAACAATATATCTACTACTTAACAACAGTCTTGCTAAGTCACGATGATATTATTCTACATAGGAAAATGTCATCAGCGAACCGAATAAGGAGAAACTTGTGTACCTGGAGTTCGCCATGAGGATCGAGGCTGACACGGTGACCCTGGACTTCACACAGACCCTGGCCTACGTCCGTCTCCGCCAGCTCACCGTCAGGGCTTGTTTCACCCCAGGTACTGCTTCCTCGACCTTCTCTCGATGTAGGCTTTCATCTCACCCCTGGTATTTTCACCCGATAGACTTAACATTGAGAACTCATACGCAATGCCCATGGAATATTTAGAAAGAAATACTCAATGGGAGATTATGTCACAAATGTTGGCAATTAGTCCATGTGAGTGGTGAGATACATTCTGAAACCTATTCAAGTTTTCGGGTAGAGCTTGATCCCATCTGGATCCCATCTCGCCACGTAATTCATCTGGCTTCAACTTATGAATTACCACACTATTCAAAGTCGATGGGATATGGGCTCTGACCATGAACATATCTGCTACTTTCCCTACTAATATTCTGGTAGATAATCGTTATTGATATGAATCTCTCCCGCGTACCACACATGTTCAACTATCTACTTTGACACACATTAGCCCCTCCACCGACAACAACACCTTCTACTGGGTCCACGTCGTCGACGACAACCCCGAATCCGACGACAACAAAACCGACTACCCCGGCACCCTGCCAGGCCCCACAGGTGCTCGACTACTGTCAGTGTACACCTACCTGTGAGGACGTCCGCAAGGGCACCAACTGCTCCAGTACGCCCTCTCCGGACGCCAATGGTGAGTCGCTCTTTCTGGGTCAATGCACTTGCCTGATATGTATTGCCTATAAAGCCAGGCTGTTATTCGATATGAGAACATTGTGATGAATTTATGTTCTAATAATACAAATAACACACAAAAAAGGGGCTACAAAGCTTTTCGGGGAATGTGTTTTCTGTAATAAATTGCTGATAATCAGGGTAGGTAATCAGAGAGTGGGATTTCCTCAAATAACAATGAGTCATGGTTTACTGCGGTTCCATACGTTTACATGTGCAAAGGTAATCAATGATTGATGAAATAAGATAACGGCGTCTGTGGAGATTAGGATAAATTTATAGCTAGATTTAGTTTTAGTTTTTCAAGAACACAATGCTAGAAAAAAATATTGTTTAACTTGGTATCACACCTTCACCTGTTTTTTGCATTTCACACGTACCTCTGTACATCATGAATTAACCAGGAAGATTCTTATTGAAGATTGATATTAATATTGCTCTAAACTTGATCAATAGCAAACAACTGATACAAGGTTGATTCTCATTTTGGTCAATTAGAATCATTGCATCTCTCAAACATACATTTGAGTTATTCTAATACAATCGAGTGGGTACAGCTTTATGAAGTACATGTATACAGTTACAATCTTAACATCACAAAGTGAGAAAATGAGATGATGTAGACAGATGATGAGATTCAGATATCTGATGCAAGTTTTCACAAGTCTTTTATTCTTATCATTATCAGGAAAGTGCTGTCGCTGCCCCGCCGGCCAGGTCTATGGTGATAAGGGAGAGTGCATCAAGAAGGACAAGTGCAGCTGTAGCCCGGAGTCCCCGTGTCTGGTAATCCAATATACCCTTTTATGAGTCTATCCATGAATATTAGTAACGATAGTACTACGATAGAAATGTAGACCTCACGATGCTGAATTCCAAAATCGTAGGCAGATCGTGAAGGTTTATAATCGTAGAAATGCTTGCCTTCCGACGCGATTCGAATTTTCCGCCCGGAGGTGCATCGTAAGGCCTATCATATACGTGTTGGAGCTCAGTGGACGCCGGGCCTCATTACAATGATTTATCATATGAACACAGCTCTATTTCTATGTAACTATGTTTGTATCACCTCTGCACACCGCCCGCTCATACCCATGTTGTAAATATGGCCACACAAAACCTGGAGATATACGGTGTATGCCATCAGGTGATTAAATTCAATTTCGCCATCTTAAAGTATATAGTAATAAGAAAACAAGCTCACTGTCTTTGTATGTCCGATGAAAATGCTGTATCAAGTGAATCATTTGTATTCCGAGATACCAGTGCAAAATCTAACTCGGCCTATACTACTTACATGTATACTGAAGCCTCAATTCACATACTACTCATACTGATGGAATGCTATGAATTAATGACTTAGGTACATGCGTGTGGGTGCGGTATTCACAGCTTCATGGCTGCCCTAGTACTCGTTGATGGTTGAGAAATACTTTTGCAAAATTTCCCAAAAGGCGCAGTGTGCTTATCTCCACAAGCCTTACAGATCTTCAATGGGAAAGAATCCACTGACAATTCCTCACCTCCTGACGCTATAGCGAACAAAAGGACAATTAGAAAAATAACCAAAGACAGGATAAACGTAATTGGCATATTACTCTGGTAGAAGTTGGAGCGTGACTGGTGAGTGCTAGGAAACTGACCAGTGTGAAGTCGACTATAGCACCAACTATTGGTGATGAGGGTTGAAACAATAGTCCCTCTATCGATCAATACATGAAATAATATACAGTAATTTCAAACCATACGCGCGGTATGTTTATGAATTGTTTAAATTTCAGGAGAGAGAATCAGGCGTACCCTTCGTGAAATACACCACTGAGACGGGCCTGGAGTGCGACCACTCCTGTATCTGTAACGGCACCTGTGAGGAAGTGTGTGTTCCAATCTGCCGTATCACCACGTGTGGTCTGGTGAGTTCCACTTACCTCTGATATTCACTAACAACGTATCAAAGTCGTGTGAAATCCTTATCTCCCACAGAAGGTATCACTGGCCTGGCCAGATTAGCCATTAAGCTTCTGATAAAGACTTTAGTAACTCTGCTTAGCACCAAATACACGCCCTGGATTACGCAACTGTAGCGCTATTATTATTACATACGGTGTAATATGCTGGTGCTTTGTCAATAGCCATTCTGGTGTAATTAAGTCGCAATGACATGGTAATCTATAGTGATTTGGATTTTATATAATATCAAAAATGTTAACTATCACATAGTTATACATAGGTTGAAAATATATAATTGTGAAAATATTAGCATTATATCATTGAAAAATAGCAATTATACCCCCAGTAACATCCGCCTATAATGAAATTGTTAAGAAAAGATTGTTAGGGATTCAGTTATCTACAAATCTATATGAAGTGACCTGTTTGTGAATACATTAGCATTATATCATATAAGGTTTTCAATCTTAGGTGGAGTTATATATATCGTATGGGCCATGTGATAAGGGGTGATTGTTATCACCCTTAAGTCACCATATGCCGTATGGTATTTTGATGTGGGCTTTCAGATATTCTGCGACCATCCATAGTACTCATGATAGTCCTATTGATTAAATTCCTATTGATTAAAGTTTCCCTTTACTAAATACTATACTACTCTTGTTGCATTGCCTGTGATCAGGGCTTTGAGAAGGCAGTCTCACCTGTGACTGGCTGCTGCTTCTGCACACCTGTGACGACCCCTACTGTGCCCACCACAACATCTACCTGTGGATGCCCTCAGCCAGGTATGCTCTTTTACCATTACTGTATCGATGTTATTAAAATACCCCTACACACATACGGGATTAACAAGAAATGGACAAAATATAACCTGAAGGCCACCCTCAATATTCTTGTCGACGTCAATAGAAACCCCTTGTATATGAACCCATATCTCACTGCTACATGAAGGGATTTTACCTGTCTAACTTCCTGGGGGGCGTTGCTCCACGTTTGCATGGCATCCGACGGGTTCATCCTACAATGGACAATCATATCCGACGTTTCCTTCGTCCCACTAACTGTTCCAAAGTCTAGTCCAAAACTTCCAAGGCTGTTCCTTCTTCCCCTGATTGTTTTTAACTAATAATGTTTTTTCACCTGCAGACATGAAACCATGTGAGGGATGTGGAACCTGTTACCATCCTTCCCAGGTGTGTGACGGTACGATAAACTGTCCTACAGGCGAAGATGAGAAAGATTGTCCATGTATCTACAACAATACCATGCATGAGGTGAGCAAAACCTGTCTGTATCCATCCTTTAAGGCTGAATGTATATCATTACGGTGGGGATAGGTAGCATCCACCATATATGTTGTGTTGTTTGTGGACATACATGTGACTATTGATGACAAAAGAAGAGAAACACTATCGAATAAGAACCCCAATATATTTCCGAATGTGGTAGCAATATCTAATGATTTTGCACATCTTTAAAATTTAAACGTTAACGTCTGTCTTCACCTAGATATTGAAATTATTATCATCGCCTTCCTCGTACCTCTAGATTATTTCGGTACACTGCACACTGGCATAATTGTCAAGGCTTGCACATTGTAGGCTATGTAGGTAATATTTTTCAATACTTGCACCTTGTCACATAAGGCTTCCAACGAAAACTGCTGATTTTTCCAGACAAATAAGACGTTCCCGTGCTATGAGTGCAGTGAATGTACCTGTGAGCATGGACAAATAACACAGGTCAAGACATGCAACCTAACATCATGCGAAGATGTAAGTAGATGATATAATTGGTTTCTATACTTATACTTTAAAATATGTCTTCAGTATTCTTTGCAAGTAATAAGGACCCTAAGGCATTACCAAACAGAACTGATAGCAAAGGAAAGATACAAGATTTAAGCATGCGCAAAATGTATCATGCTAATAATACATGTATACTTATAATCATTGATAGATTGTTCTACCATTATCCATCTACAAATGTATAACCTGTGCATATCATTTTCCATAGGGATACATGCTGAATTACCATGCTGATGACGAAACGAAGTGCTGTGAATGTGTGCCTCTAGGTTAGTAGACCATGAATTAGCCAAATTAATTCAGAATAAGGTACCAATACTATAGATTCCCATAACATTAGGTACATCAATTACCAGTTCAGTTATTGAACCATAAGATATATTTAATTCATTGAATAAGATTTAATCGTTTTGAGCTGGGATGTACATACATATATGCGTACGCTGGAAATCGACTTGTTACGATATTAACCATTTGAGAGCACATTCCTGTGGTTAAGTTTCATAGCAGATTACTTGTTTATTTACAGCAACCACCGCTTCACGCCCCCAAACCACAACGACTACACCAGCGCCGACGACTGTGTGTGTAGAGGGCACCACCAGCGTGCTTGACGAGTGTCACAATGTGACGTGTGTCGGAGGAGAGGAGAAGCACGTGATCGCCTGCAACAAGAGGTGCAGGGCGGAGGTGGGTCCATAGTTCTCTACTCTCCAAAGCCATAAATAAAGATGCTAAGGGGCCATCCATATTACCGCTGATAAAAAAACGCCGTAGGCTTAACATTGGCTGACTGTATTCGGATGGGCGTGCAGTAAAGTGTCATTTATTGCACGCAGAATGAATTATTGGAGACAGGGTAGGATAAATACTAAACTGAACCCTAGTTATTAAGGTTAGTGTGTATCACACTACTAACTCTCGTTCAATTTCTACTAAGTACGTATGTACTGAGGGGATGAGCGGACCAAATACTTATCAATTTCTTTTTCATTACCCAAAATTATGCGTACATGCTTTGAAGATGACCCCTATAACACGCTTACATTTTTTCTCTCCCATTGTTCAATTAGCCATGTATTCAGTAAATTAGAAGATGTTAATACTCTAACCCACCGATTCATTAATTCTGAACAAAATCAACGAACGTGTGCTTATCATTGACCGATTTGTGAAGTCCCATTATAGAATCTGTTTCCTAGCAGCTAAAGAATAAATATTGACATCTTTTATCCAACAAGGGAGACTCAAGGTTCATAATATATTATTTTATGCATTTATCAATAAAGGAAAACCCAATAGAAGTCACTTGTTTAATTCAAGATATATTTCTCTGTTGTAGGAACTGATGGTTACATATAGTAACAATACATGTTGCCAGTGCAAACTTCAAAGTAAGATCCATTTCTTTTCATTCTGTCATGTTCTGCTACAATTAATAGACATTGTGAATGGTATTATGTGAAAAAAGAGTAGAAATGTCCCTAAGATATATTAAGTGAGTAGATTAAGCATTGGCAAATAATTCATACATTTGTCAAACATTATGATAATATTGAAGTTTAACCCATTCTACTGTGGTATCTTTCTGGATGTACCTCCTACCTATGGTTGTTGAGTTATTAAGTCGATATACTTCTATCCTCAGCTACAACAACTATCGTCATTCCAACAACCACCCCTCATGTGAAGCCAACGACGACACGTAAGTCCCGGTCTCACGTTTCTACTCAGCCACGCCTACCAGCGGATGTTATTTGCGTGTTCTTTATACATAAGGATGAGATATAGACATCATAATCACCAACTGGAATACATGTTGTAGCTTTTATTTATGGAGTCATCTACCATTATTTATTGTTTTTAACAAATGAAGCTCCATTACGCCAGCAATTCAAATGCAAAACATTGATCAACAACAAAAATGACAACGTCCCCTTACATATTCTCTGTGTTACACATATAAGGGGGCTAGAAATCTTTTTTGGGGAGTTATTTTCTCGTATTCTAATCATCTTCTTAGACCCGTAATAAAGGGTGGGGTTTTTCTTAAGGTTAAGATGTGGTCCAATGCCTTTCCAATGGATCCTTTGTAATATATTATGAATCTTGATGTTTCAGCATGCGTTTTGCCAATGATTCCGACTCAATGTATGAAGGAATGTCCCTACTGCCAGGGGTTGAGGCCAGACTGCAATGTCACCCATTCCTATGTGTGTCAACCTGGATGTGAGTGCCCCAAAGAGCAGCTCTTTAACGGCTCACACTGTGTGGCTCCAAAGAAGTGTTTCTGTCGGCCGAAGGGAACTAACACAATCATTGAGGTATGTCTACTTTCATTATCCACCTCATATAAAGTGTCCATAGAAAACACATAGGGAGAATGTATAGACATAACCGGCACATACGGATATGTTGTATGCGCCGGGTAGCGATAAAGCGCATATACTGACTCATAGTGCGTACGGAAAAATAGTGCATTACTGAGATTAACTGATATCGGCACGCAACCTACCCGAAAAAGTGGCTCATAGATACATTATAGACTGGATTCAGATGAAAGCATGTGTTCATATATTACTACGCGTCAACTCCTCGTAGCATACGGCCAGTCAATATTGTGTATATCTGAACGCAATGGATAGAATTTAACACTATGAATATTCCGCTGATATTTTCTTTAGAATGATATATGATCAATTTAGTTTGATATCATATAACTATAACAAGCAAGTTTAGTAGAGTGTAACGCTTCTCTCATTTTTCTAGGCTGGTAAAATCTTTGTGGAAGACTGCCAAGAATACAAATGCGAAAATAACCAGATTATTCACGTACGCCATGTTCCCAAATGCCGCACCACAACAGCTCCGAGCAGTGAGTATTATCGTCACATGATGTGTGACAATCTCCCTATTGGACGATTATTTTTGTTGTGTGTCAATTTGCCATATTTCACATTTAATCGGGCATAATTCCTATTCAATCTTTACAGAAACATTTTCTATTATTTCCAGCCAATATCACCACGACCTCACCCCCACAAATGACAGTGACAACAACAATTGCTCGTGAGTAGACTCAACCATTCAATAAAATAAAGTCATTTAGGAGAACGATAGTGCGAGATAAACACAGAGAAATAAACTGTAATAGAAAGTTTTGTGGATGTCGTCAGTGCTCAAGTAACTCTAGGCCAATAGCATATTACATCTATCTGGTATCTAGTCTTCATCTCACTACGCAAATACAGGACCAATATTTACTTCAACTGAGGCTGGGTTTACATCTGCCGACGAAAAATGCACTGATAAAGCTTCAGGAAGGGAAGCGTCGGTCGGTGGTCGAGAAGATATCAGCACCGATAATCGGTGACACTGCAAGTGGTTGAGGAATTTACACCTGATGACTGAATATACATTTCGTCTACACCGATGGTGTATTTCTTTAAATCTGCATTCTGTCAGTGACCAATTCAACCCTGTTTGATTTTGTCGGGGGCCTCAAAAGTCAGTCGGTTGTACCAGATTATGCAATTGAGGAGAGAGACATCGTAGCCTGCGATTGGACTTTTGCTGTTTGGGCTTACCAATTTTGGTTGTTGTTGAAAACTTGTTATTTCATTGAGAATGTGTGGTAATCAGTCGATGGTGCCAAATCCTTGTCACAATCTGGGCTTAGATTATGTCATTTCTTAGAAATACTATTGAAGCATTAATAAAAACGAAGCATTCTCTCAATAACGAAAAATAATGATATTGTTTATGATTGTCTGCAGCCTGTGACAAGGTGAATATCCTGTGCGACATACCGTGCGGTGCACCGGATGACCTTACATGTGAGGACATTGTGGATAACGCTCCCGGTAATGCTACCTTGGCAAAGTTATACAAGATCGTGGACCCCAGCCCTGGAGCATGTTCGTGTCCACCTTTGTATCGTCTGGAGAAGATAGAAGTGAAAGTAGGAGAGAAGGATGTGAACTTCTGTTCACGGCCGCCTACGTGTGTGCAGTGTCAGTATTACGGACAGTTCTACAAGGTATGCATACGTCCATTATGCTCCCGTCCAATGTCAAATGATGATCCTATATGTTAGATACGAGACAAACACATTGATTGCGATTCTTGCCGATACAGGAAATACAATTCGTCGGCCCTTTTATTAAATGATGAACAAATAATTCTTTTAATATAATAAATGATTAAATATAACAATAAAAAAAAATGCTCTAGAGACCCGAAAAGAATGGCGGACGGAAAACATGTGAAGCCCGCGAACATGTAAGATCATGTGACTTGTAAGACCATGTGATCTGATGAATATTCATGAAGTCGGAGTCGTGTCTCTAGAAATATATATCCCCATAATAAAGGGATTAATTATAAATGCTATATCCGGCGTTTATACTAGACGACTAAGAACATGACGACTGTAGATAGTCTCGGCATTAATTATCATGTGGTGCTCAATTATGCAATCTCAGCCATAATAGTCGCCCCTGGTAGTCACCTACCCAAGAATACATGTACTCAAGCTGACGTTTCATAGTTCTAAATGCAGAACATGACTGAGTTTTTACAGAATCACCACAACCCAGACGACTAATTCAAACTAGCTTGAAATAGTCGTAGGCTGTCAAGTGGTCTACGATTGCCGCCTATGATCGTCTAGTGTAAAAGCCGGGATAGGAGAACTGGAATATAGTATAGTTCATGAACACATATTTTCTAAATACAGATGAAAAAGTAACTGCCATTACTCAGTCGTGGTGATCAGCCCTCAGATGGTCCGTTAAAAAATAAACTGGAACCCGAAACCTTTGCCTAAAACTCCTCCACTCTACACAACGTTGAACAATATAAACTTCTCATAAATATTGTTTGCAATTTCTAGGCTGGTGAAAAGTTCCCCGAGAAGTCAATGAATGATACGATCATCCCATGCCGAACATGTACCTGTAGTATGACCAAATCGGTCACATGCGGCCCCAGCCCCGACCCCGAATGGTAAGATCCAGTCTATAATACTTTGATATCTATACACTCTGTATGGTGCATGCAAGATAATGTCATATAACTCTAACACACCACAGCAAAGACATATGCGAGGGCGAAGTCATCAACAGAGTGACCCTGAGTCGGTCGCACCGTATGGTAAGGCCTGTTTCCATTAGCCGACGAAAACGGTGTAGATTCTTTTGTGTTCTCCTAATAGCTTATTTCCATTGGCCATCACCAATATACTATAGGGGAAACGTATAAGAGTTTTTGGTCAGAGCTGGTATCCCATCGAGTTTGAATCACGTAGTAATTCACATGACGAAGCCGCGTGAATTACGTAGAGATTGCTCTGTTTAGCACCACGGGGTTATATGTGGGTTCAGTCAAATCATTCACACTTTTTCAACATTTTGTAGTTTTTAAGTGAAACCTTGATTCCTAATTGATGTATTTCCTCTTTAGCTACACGACCACGTTGCCTCCTCCCACCACTCCCTGCCCAGGATGCTGGTACGAGGGCGAATGTGTACCAGTAAGTGTACTTCATTCTATTATCATAGCCTGTTATAACTGTCCATAGGCTTAACATTAGGAACTCTAACTATTACCTATTGCTACTAGACTATTTACTTAGTGTTTTCATGTCTTCATTATCATCACATCAATTACATATCCTCGCCATTACCATAATCTGTCAGATTATTGCCATAATGGAAAATTGTCTGTATGAATCGTATTTCATTTAGTAAATCCTGCTGGTCCATTTACACCCCATTCATAACCACCAGGGTGTTATTGTGTAGGCATTTCTTACATAGAAAGAAACCATTTCAGGACAACAAACAGTGGCAGAAGTCACCATGTGAAAGATGTCAGTGCCACGATGGCCAGGCTCGGTGTAATACCACACAGTGTCCCTTCCTCCAGTGCAGTATACACGAAACACTGAAATACATACCGGATGAGTGCTGCCCCAGATGTGGTAAGTAACTCAAGTTGTACATCTTATAACATAAGGTCAGGCCAGGTAGCTGGATTGCTATATTCTTGGTCCCTGCTCTTATATCCGGATATGCCCCCTTGCGGACATATCGTGCACATATATAGATATTCGAGGGTTACGTTGTAATACGCTCGGTAACGCTTGTCTATTACTACGCGTTAAACTCTTGTGATTTACAGTCGCATGCTCACAGAACCATCGATTTCTGTATTTATAAGCTAGTGTATAAGAGTTGCCTCAAGGACTGAAATACCGTTATCTAGGATTCAGATGCCTGGAATCTTACCTTCATAGATCATAGGGGAATGATCAATGATTGAATCGGTGTTTTATACATTGCTTTATCTCACCCCTGGTATAGGTTCAGCCATATGAATAACATGAAAGAAATGTACGCAACGACCACCCATGTAAAGTGCCAATATCATGCCATGTTCATGGTAGACATCAGCATGGAGATTCATAAGTCTCTAACAGATTTTGTGCAAGCAATCTGTATTATTCTGATATTGTAACATATGTCAATGGTCTCTTTTACAGTAAGAAACCCAACAACTCCAACTCGTGAGTATATATGAATACGAACTTTCATTTTGAAAAAAATAATAACTACACCATAATGATTACATTGTGAGACGTAGCACATTTATTTAATGAATATTATAACTATTTCTAAAATTTGGACTGGGAGAAAATATCATGACTAATAATATAATATTTGATCTTAAATAATCCCCGGAAATATCTTTTGTCAAATTTCTTTTTGGTTTGGAACAAAGTATCTAGTGTTTTATTTCATCAAGTGGTAGTTCTTCACTTTTTCCATATATGTTCACCGTAATTTAAGGTACTCAAAGTATTTCTCTTTTCCTACAATATCGTCAAGCCTGTCCTGATAATAACTGTTGTGATGAGCGTGACCTCGAGCAACCTGCCGCTTACTGTGACACCACCTGCCGGAACAACACATGCCACAGCATCAAAGAAGGCTGCTACAAGTAATCACAACTTATTCCTTATTTTGACCTAAACATAAAAACATTTATATTTTGTTTTAACCCCAATACATCACTGTGAGGGTAGGACAAAGACAGCAGCGGGGTGGGGTCATGGCATCCAAACCCTTAAAAGTAGGCGGGCCAGACCATGTTTTGCCCTCCCCCCCCCTTTGAGCCTCTTGTGTAAACCAGCCAGTTTATGTGGGAGGGGAGCCCGTTGTGAGTCTATGCCTATATTGAGATAGGAGAGGATATTGTGCCAGTGCCTATAGAATATAATGTTCAATATATGATAGTTGACCATACCACTACTACCCTACCTAATGACAAAGTAGATTAAGACGGTGGTTGGGTAAATAAAATATATATTTTATTGATAGATATATTTTATTATTAAGTAAGAGTATAAAATGTATTTGATATGATATAAATACATTGTATATATAGGATAATTGTTGTAAATGAATTACTACCCCTATACATATGTGAATATAATGAAATATACAAAGACGTTTTATAGGTGTTAAAAAAAAGGACAATGTTACAGCGTAAAAATATATAAGTTTTTGGTGATGGGTGGGCGGGTAAAATTTGTTGGGTGTTGTGGTTGACAATGGCGGGATTGGAATGAAGAAGGCGGAAGTGGTGAGTGAAGGTGAAGTGTAGAATGTTATGGGAGGGTAAGTTTTGATGAGTGTTTGGTTTTGACACTAGGTGGCTGCAGTGAGCCAGCCTGAGGCCACAAGGACCTCCTGCTCAACCTACCTATGCATTACGCATGATAAAGTATAACCTTGTGTATTATTGCGTGACATGACGATTTAGAGATGAGGCATGATGTAAGATAAATAGATGCTAAAAATATAAAGTAACACAAACAATAACAATACTCGAAATACATTGCTGATATTAGTAATCATATATAGAATTATTAAACATTTTTACTATGCAGATCCGTCTATTGCTGTGAATGTAACAGCGGATATGCATACAATGGAGAATTCTGTGTAAAATCTGGCCATTGTAACTGCACTGATGAGGCCGGAAGCACCAGAGAGGTAGGTTCATAAAATCCATTACGTGGTTAAGATTATATTATTCATATTTGTAGAGGTTCCGCTAGTCTGAATAAGATCGTTGGATCTTCTTCTGTATACGTTCATCCATAGACGACAGGGGAAATATATATATTTTGGAATTTTTCAATACATATAACTTGAGTATTTATCCTATCTATTCCACTTTGGGACCAATGGGACTGAATATGTGACTTTCTGAATATGTGACTTTCTGGGATCTATCAAAAATTGAAAGAATATATTTTCAGCCTGGTGACACGTGGCAAGACGTCATAGATCCCTGCACGACACATCTGTGCCTCAACAATCGGATCATCTCGCTGAGTAAATCATGTAATGTTATCCTGCAATGCCCAGCGGTAAGTCCGATATCTTTTAGCACGTGGAGAAATCTTATGGAACAAGCTAAAGCCATTGATGCTCTTCTTGATAAAACATACACAGAAAAATAGACTACCTTAGATGTTTGGTATCAAGAGATATTAAGCTTTTGTAACGTAGAATCTAGCGTGCAGCTGCCATTCCGTTTCCGATTATATCTACATATACGATCAAAGAATATTGATCTTGGGGTATGATAAAGAAACTTATATCACATCAGTAAATGTACTTGGCAAATATAAACTATGGCATAATCTGCTTCGTCACTAATATATTCAATATGCAAAACCTCGTCTGCTAAAAACGTTCATCATCGAAAGATATCTAGTAGGAAATGATTTCCCTCGCAGCATATATGACGGCCTCACTTATAGAGTGTATGTGAACTGTACTTTTAGCACCATATACTGACCAAGCTCGACGGGGAGTGCTGTGAAAGTTGCCAACGTGAGTAGATACTTGAAAACATGCGAGTGCTCTTTCAATTAACCAAATATATATGAGTTAATTGTTAAAGGATATGGCGCTCAGCGTTTTAGTTATAAATCCTACTTATCGTAGCATTTCACGCAAAAATCTTAGAATAAATGCGATTTAATGTCTTTGGCATTTAGGAACAGTTTGAATCATGGAGATGATAAAGTCGATTCTCCCTTTTTTGCTGTTAGCCCCAAAATGCTATACATTTTGTAATCACACCATTTTCAGCGACCGGAAGCACCCCAGTTCCTACCACAGCGGTTCCTGAAACAACCACATCACGTAAGCTACACAATGAAAATCTGAAAAATTCCTACTTTTTCACAAATTTTTACTTAATACTATCATTTATGAATGATCTATTAGTTTCTTTAGAATATTTTTATACTACATGTTGGCATTCCAAACCTTGTAGTCTGAGAATCACCGAAGGGAAAATGACCTCAGTGTTTTATAGTGTGATTTACAATGGCTGGCAAAAACCTAAACGATGCCACTTTTGTCAATATTGAAATCGTTCGGCATATCTCTGGTTTCCTGGTTTCCATTTACAGACATTTTGTTGAAATCGGTCGATTCTTGACTTTTGCACCATCTGACGACTTTCTGCTGTCAATGGCTAGACATCGGTACATTTTAAAAGTGTAAACGCTTGAAGAGATTTTTGGGTTGATGAATATTGTGGCCGATATTGCGTAATCGAGTACCACCTGACGACTATTAGCTAGACGATCTACAGTTATCACATTTTAGTCGTCTAGTGTGAACGCCGGCTAACGTTCAGTAACAACCACTGCACGACTTTGAATAAATCTCGAATTGATTCAATCTCGGCTGGAATGTTGTCGCGCTTAAACGAACAATGTATTTCATTTTTTGTAGCTTGCGCAGAGGACAGCAGCTGCCATTGCCAACAGGACTGCACTTCAATGGATTCCTGTGCATCGACAAGGCCTTGCTGCGCCGACCATAAATGTCCATCGGGTTACGTCATGAACGAAGACAACGTTTGTGAACTTCCGCCAATAGGTTGCAGTGAGTATTCTAATAGCCACACCATTCAGATTTCGATTTTATTAAATCTTTAGATGAATTAGGTGTTTGACCTACTATAGTAATCTAAATGTAGCAGATTAAGGATCTAAAAGATATAGTCGCAGATGAATCTCTGTTGGAACAACTGACAATCATTAAAAAATTATCGTTTATCTGTAAGAACGCATACGGTACCTATTGATGAATGATGCTGTGTACTAGACACTTGAATTATGATCAATAAATGACGGGATTCTTTTCTTCAGCCACTACCGTTGCCCCATCAACCACACCATATATACGTAAGTATTATCATATTTTACCAATTTTATGTCAGGTTTTAAATGGTGTCAGTCTTAGCCTAGTCGAAGCTGTTAAAGTACATTAACAGGACTTAAAATCTGACTTAATCATCGTTCTTGCTTTTCAATTTCTCAAAAAATAGATATGCAAATTATTATCGAAGATATGAGAATAATATCTAATGAAAGGACAATAACTTTCTTCCTGGATGTATCAAATTTGATTAGTTGACAGATCTTGCACCAACCTTATTCATGACAAACGCTGGAATTTACATAAAATAATGATTAGTTTTATAACATAGTGGCGTTTTGCTAACTAATTTCATCATTTATAATTATACATACAATCTAACGAAATAATTAAGATATTCTCACTCTACAAATATCAATTTGTATTAAACATATTTCCGCTGGTTTAATTAAAATATAAGGTTGTTCTGAATGCCAACCAGAATATGGACAATGTGTGCCAACCCAACAACATTTCATTCAGTGATTCTAGACAAGAATAGAATTATTGTCGTGAGCAATACTCGTGCGGGACAAAGATTTAGGGTTATTAAACGAAACTGTCTTAAGACATATCCATAAAATATCGTTCGTCCAAATTATTAAATGAGCCCCAGGCTGGTTAGGGGATCCATTAATTATATGCAAATGCCTTCCGTCCTTACCTGTTTCCCGATCATACTTCTTCTTTATTGGTCCAGTTCGTTTCATCAAGTGTTGCGGTCTACCACCTTCCCAAGTTGTCGCCCTGAAAAGAGAATTAACCTTTGTTTAATTTCTCTACTCAATTTCAGCTCCTTGTGCGGACTCATTGCTAAGCGGGACAGATCTTGTCGAGACCATGTCGGCAACGTCAGAGTTTACCGACTCTGAAGGTGTCTATGGAGCTTGGGAGTCCAAGGTAAGAAGGAACACTATAATTATAATTTATAAACCTTATGAAAACCAACATCCAAATTATGAATGGACTTCCTATTTTTAACTACTTCTCAAACATTCGCCCTGCAATAAATGCCGGTAGCTTTACCTGTAAGTGTCAAAATATAAGGCCCGGTGTCCACTGAGCTCCGGATCGCCTATGATAGGCCTAGTGATGTACATGTACCTAAAAATCGATTGCGATGCACGCTGATGTTCTTGGTCTTGACGTTTGTGTAAGATAAAGATGTTCCGATTGTCTATGATTTTTAACATTATACATTGTAGTGCATCGGAGGTCTTACATTCTAGTGGGTGGACACCGGGCCTCAGTGTCTGACAGTGACTGATTGATTGCTCTTTTTTTGTGGTTTTAGTTCAATCGCATGGGTTGGATGCCTCTCTCCGGAGTTGACTCAAAGCGAGAGTTGAAGCTGCAGTTCTCACAGGCCACAAATATCACTGGCTTCAAATTGAAGACCTCGGAGGTGCAACGATTCAGGTTCTTCTTCAGTAATGATGGCGTTAACTGGGAAAGATATCCAAAGGTAAGAGCAATTATGTAGAACGCACTCTATATTTAGGGGGACAATGGTGGCATTGGTGTTATCATCTTTGACTCTATTCTAAGCTCTATTCACTGGCAAGTTCACCTTGTATTGACATCATCGGACGAAACAATATCGAATACATGTGTAACGCCAAACAGTGAAAATAGGATTTAGGTAAATGATCATTCTTCAAGGGGTATTTAAAGATCCAATTTCTAAATATTATTATATTGGCGTCCATGTTCACCTATGTTTTCCAGATATATTCCGTGCAAGATCAAGTTGACGATGCCTACACAGAAGGCTGGTTCATCCCAACAGTCACTTATAAATGGATCAAGGTCAAACTTATTCAAATTGGTACACAGAATCCAAAGGTCAACCTTGAAGTAATGGGCTGTTACAATATGCCAGGTAGGATACTACCTTCTGTTTACTATGCCCAAGTGGTAAGGACGATTATTTTGAATATTTCTGTAATTGAAAAGCAAACAATCGATTGTTCCACTTGCCCGACAAAACGGGAAAAAGTCAAATTGCGACGTCCTGCGGGGATCACCCTCAATTAAGCTGGATATTGACACTGATGTAGTGCAACCTGACGTCCTGTGGCAATCTCTGACAGTCGAATTCACCCACACTATTCAAACACTCAAATGGTATTGTCATTTCAAAGTACATGTAACCCATGTGCAGAAAATAGTCCAAGATTGTTTCTAGTATCCATGGAGTTTTTGAAAGATTATCAATGATTACAAAAGCTAGGTGAATTTAATTCTAGCTTTTGTCATTATTTAGAATCAGAGCAATACTGCCAACTGAACATTTTGAAATGAAAATCGCATAGATTAGTTTTGCTGGATTCCTACAAACAGCGATTGCTAGACGTCAGTTTGCACTTTTTGCTTGGTGTGCTGTGGGTTAGTATGCTGTAAACGGCAAGAGTAAACACCATATATGTTAAATTTTCGTTGAGTCAATGGAACACTTCCTTTAGGCTGAACCTTTACTCGAAAAAGAATCATTTTAGAGCTGAAGTTTTCCCTTGTGGCACTGATGTTGCTCAGTCATTAACGGTGAGCTTTTCCTTCCAGCCACAACTCCCTTGTTTAAAACTACAACATCGCCACACACAACACCTATAATTCCATCTGTTACTCCATGTAAGTTTCTTATATTATTGCCTTATAAAAAATATAACTGATTTACGTTGCCAAAATCAATATGTCTCAATAAATTGAAACACTCGGCTAACGTTCATTCATACTAGTTACAAATAGAGACAATATCTGTAGAATAGGATTAGATTTGCAAAGATATCAATTGATATACAAATACTCGATTAAAGGTACGTAAATAATATTCAGAAAAGAATGAATGATATTTGTTTAAACATTTGAGCCAATTTGTATTTTATTCGGCTTATGTAATATGGGTTTCACTGCGCCTTCTGTGTAGCTTTTCGTATGTTTCCTGAATACAATGTCATCATTTAGAACATTTAAGCATTCAAAAGTTATATGAAAAACCTAAATAAGCTTTATTCATCAAGTAATAATTTTTTAGGTATATCTTTATCAGGTATCAATTCACTGGTATTCATATGTGATCCATTATTTCTTTGATAGCCTATTGTGATGCAAGTTGGGTACTGAATGATGCAACCACCACAAACGTCAACTGGAAGCAGATCTATCCTACAAAGAATGGTTCCCATTCAATCCTTGGAGATGTACCTCTACAGAAACTATTCAGTGACTTGCTGGAGGATGGACCTGGATTGACATTGAGAAAGAATAGCAAGATTGGTGTCTTTGGGCTGAATAGAGAGAATGGACTTAAACCGGTACATTGTATTTTTGAACTACTTGTGATTGAAAAATATAGAAAGTGTTTTTTAAGGAGAGAGGTAATAAATGTTAAACATACGACTAATGAAAATTAATCAGATATAAACTACAAAGATATACATTTATATTTATAGACATTCACAAAAAATTTGGAAAATATGATTGTACAGAAGATGATAGTCCTAATAATTATATCTTTCATTCTCTTATCCTAAGGCGGAGGTACATGAATTGAAGATATCTGGAAACAACATCAAGAAAGTTAAACTTGCATATGCTGATGGAGCTGGAAGAAGACACTATCTGCTGCATAATGAAAAACTACCTTCTTCTGGAATTGTTGCATTGAATCCACCTGTTCTCATGACATCTTTCTGGCTCAAGATCGTATTCCTTGAGAAAGCTAACAAATTGGTGACTGGATTCAAGATCAACATCAAGGGATGTACAGAGAGTAATAAACAAACTGTCTACATGCCAACTGTAACACCCACACATCTTGTAACTTATACTGGTAAGTCAAAATTCACTACAGATATAGCATTCGAGTGATGATACATGTGCCTCTGTTGTTAAATTTGGCTTGGCATGTGACATACCTATGTTTATTATAGTAAAGATTATAACTACAGAGAAAAGAAATATAGTTCATTCATATCTGTGATTTTCACAACCCACCTAAAGGTCTGTTGACATCAATTTCATCCACTGAGCTCTTCATGTGACCCAAGTATCACTAATATAGAGGAATTTGAATTATGGCCTACTATGGCTGTCTCCATTATTTCTTATCCTATATTATATATTGCAACAGCACCTCAACTGTCAACATCTACAGTGAGACCATCACAATCAACAACCCCACATACCACAACTTCTACAACACCACATACTACAACCTCAACAATACCAAGTTCAACTACATCTATCGTTCCATCCACGTCTTCTACTCCATGTATGCTTCCTTTTTTCTTGTTCTATTTTTACCTGTACAATATCCAACCATCATATAAATAGTAAAATCATCATCCTAAAGAGAAACCATCAGGGATGCCAGTAAAGTACAGTCTGTCTTTAAATGTTATATTGTCTATTGATGGTAAGGGACGTAATTAAAGGATTTTGATAAGAAGGCTTCATAATGGGATATAACACATACTTTGGACCTTTTCAAGATCAAAGTTAGTCTAATGGCCATCTGATATATTGTTAATTTGAACGACAGGGGGGCATGCCTCTTAACTACACACTAAATGCCATCACAATGGTTTTCTCTTATGTATTAGTACCTGTATTATACCACGGCTATTTTTAAGGGAGCTGTCCAAGTGGAGAGTCACCAAAGTGGATAATGGATGACACTGTGGCAGTACCTGAAAACCTAATTACCATCTATGACCCTGAGCCGGAGTCAACCCATGATGTCAATGATGCTCGTCCAAGTGGAGAGAAACTAGAGTTCTACAGGATGGAAACATTGAAACCATCAATTACAGTCGACCTTGACCAGAAAGGCTACTCTAACAGCTATGGCAATGTGGCTGCAGTGAAGATCTACAATGGCAATCTGGAGACAGTGAAGATATATAAGAAGGTATCAGATACAGATGAGACATGGACAGAAGTCTACACTGGTCCTATCCCTGAGAATGGAGAAATCAAGTTCCCTAAGGGAGAACAAATGGGCATGATTAAAGTTGAAGCAGATACTGGTAGCGAGACTGTGGACAACGAGTTCTATATCTTCACTATTGATGTTGCTGTCTGTGGTTATGGCATTGGTAAGTGCTCTTAGATTGAATTGGTCATCTCCAGTTATAAAAACATCGCAAATTATGAATAAGTGACTCCCCAAGGTGACTACTGAGAAATATCCATTCCAATTTGCCTAGAACCAGATGGATCTGCTACAATTCCATTTATTGATATCTATTTGTTATTGGATTGACATAAGAGATAAAAGAATATAAAAACCTCTGTCACTATTTCAAAAAAGATAGCTGAGAAAAATCTTGGTTGTTCTTTGGATAGAATGTGAAAAAAGAGAAAAGGAATATTTGGCTGTTGTTAATGTCTTTAAAACAAAGTTGTTGTTTGGAATCAAAATAATGGAAACCCTTCAAGAGAACACTTTTTTGAGTCCTTGAGGCGCATGAATGAATTCATTCTAGGGGGAAAAATATCTTTTTAGTAACAAAACTGACAGTACAAAAAACATAAATGGTTTTTATGTGTTAATAATAATATGTCCTGATTTCAGTCACAGGTCCTCCTATGACCACCAGTCCACATAGTACAACTTCAACAACGCCACACACAACAAGTTCGACAACACCTCACACAACAACGTCTACAACACCCCACACGACTACCTCTACCACACCCCACACAACTACCTCTACCACACCACACACGACTACCTCTACCACACCACACACAACAATCTCCACAACACCACACACAACCTCAACAACACCACACACAACAACCTCCACAACACCACACACAACAACCTCAACAACACCACACACAACAACCTCCACAACACCACACACAACAACCTCAACAACACCACATACAACAACCTCAACAACACCACACACAACAACCTCAACAACACCACACACAACAACCTCCACAACACCACAAAAAACAACGTCTACAACACCACACACAACAACATCAACAAGACCACACACAACAACCTCCACAACACCACACACAACAACCTCCACAATACCACACACAACAACCTCAACAACACCACACACTACAACTTCTACATCTACAATCCCATCTACATCTACTATTGAAATGACAACAACACCATGTATGTTTCATTTTCTGTTTTCTATACAGATGATATTTAGATCTATTTTTACGTCCTCCTGCCGAGCCAATGCCATTCATCTATATGCACCCCTGCTATGTCATTGTTAAAAGGTTGATTATTTTGTGACATCTGCACATGAATTCAAGCAATTTCTTTCTCTTATCCCATTCCGAGAATGTCATGATGGTCATGTCTCCTATCTGCTATGATTGTAGAACATAATTTAACTTTGCCAAATAGCTACTAGGCTTTTTAAATTCATTGATTTTCTCATTCTCTAATCCAGATACCTGCCCATCTGAAGAGGTACCCCAATGGATCATGAGTAATCAATATCTTATTACTGATGATCACATCACCGTAAGAGATCCAGGCAGTAGTGCTGAACATGATGTAAATGATATCCGTCCTGATGCTGTGAATGCAATTCAATTCATCATGACACGATATGGCAAACCATCAGTTACCATTGATCTGAGAAAACCAGGACAACCCCATTCTGCTGCTACTGTCCGTGCCATCAACATTACATCCGTCAATCTTGCCACTGTAAGGATTTACAAGAAATCTGGCAGCCATTGGAAGGAGGTCTTTGATGGACCTGTCACAGTTCAGAATGGGCAGATTGACTTACCAGGAGAAAGTATCAGTGAAATCAAGATCATCCCAGACACTCTTGTCAGTAAGGATATGGACCATTTCAGTTTGACTATTGACATCAACATCTGTGGAGCCATCCCAGGTAAGTTCCATTTTACTCCATCAAGATGCAAAAGTGAACAGAAATAGAAGACTTGTCATTGCCTAGTGAACAATTCAAATTTACCTCCTGTTAACTACTTACTGTAGAATCATCTCCAGCATGAAAGTAGTTTGCAAACCATTCAATGTAAGGATTGTCATCCATTCCAACAATATATCATTAATGATAGGAAATGCAATTCTTCATTTTAGGATCAATGACACCAACTATGAGCACAAAACCAACAGGAACTCCAGTGACAACACCAGCTACAACAATGTGTGAGTAGTAATAATTCATATTTCAACACTTTCTGCTTTGACCTATTACATACAGGTCTGGTGAATGTTTGTAGAACATGGCAATGACTTATTGATCACCTGCTGAAAATAACCTGCTTAACCTATTCACAACAACGATGCCCTAAGACATCACTATGCAGGTTTGGGTGATTCTCAAGGCATTACAAGTCCAAGTTTGGTATTACCATCATGCATCATTTACCAACATTAGTAAATCATTGTTTTTTGTGATAAAATGGTAATTCATTGCTCAATCACATGAAACGTCCACAGAAGGTAGGTACAATAACATATTTTAGATATTTTCTATGGACCAACAAATGATATCATGTGTCATCTGTCATATCATCTGATGACATCATCAAATTATCATAATCAGCCTGTGGAAACCCAACCCTACACATATGACTCTGTTGCAGGCACATGCAGTGAATGGGTTAAAGGGGACAGATACTGCATTAACATACATCAACTAGTTTAATGAATCTGGAATTTAATCTAGCATTCTCATGCATGCTTTCACATGCTTATATTAATCGTCAGGAAATACATTGACTCATTTCCGTTCTAATAGAGACAAGAGTCATGGGAGATGATGTCATCACAGCACAGTATGTGATGATATCTCAATACATTACACCACTCAGTTACTGTTTTTAATAGCAAACCATTTGGAATAATATCAATTGATATACACCTTTAAGATTGATTATCTCCTTATTAGGTAGTAATTCAATGGTAAATGTGGCGTCCTTTATTTCTTTGACAGCCTATTGTGATGCAAGTTGGGTACTGAATGATGCAACCACCACAAACGTCAACTGGAAGCAGATCTATCCTACAAAGAATGGTTCCCATTCAATCCTTGGAGATGTACCTCTACAGAAACTATTCAGTGACTTGCTGGAGGATGGACCTGGATTGACATTGAGAAAGAATAGCAAGATTGGTGTCTTTGGACTGAATAGAGAGAATGGCCTCAAACCGGTACATTACCCCCCTTCACTTTTACTTGCGATTGAAAACAGATCTAACAGTTATTAATGGTCAGGCAAAGACAATCACACATGTATACATATATTCAAGATTGGTAATCTAAAACTAATTTCCTAAGTAGAGGGCAGATGTGACAATACTAAGGTAAAGTGGTCTAACTGCTTATACCTAGTCAAAGAAATCTAAACAGTAGAACCCAATGTAAGGGCCACCTTGTGTAACAGGTCACTTGGTGTTAGGGTACACCTTAGCTTGGAATGGTTCCCTTCATTAGATTTAGGTTTCACCTCATATAAAGGGACACCCCACATAAGGGGATACTTTTGCTCACGAAGAGGGTGACACCTCAAAGTGTGATTCTACTGTACATTAGATCAAAATGAATCCAGAGAGAGTGAATGCACTAATGTATTCCAATCGAAAGGTTGTATGATTGGTGCTATTGAGCAGAAAGCTTATAGAATATCTAATATTCAGTAACTCACAATTATTATGATAATCTACCAGAGAAAATGTGGAAGTCTTGACTGTACAGGAAATGATAATCCTTACAAAATATGTTCTGTTTTCTTTTCTCGATAAGGCGGAGGTGCATGAATTGAAGATATCTGGAATCAACATCAAGAAAGTTAAACTTGCATATGCTGATGGAGCTGGAAGAAGACACTATCTGTTGCATAATGAAAAACTACCTTCTTCTGGAATTGTTGCATTAAATACGCCTGTTCTCATGACATCTTTCTGGATCAAGATCAAATCACTTGAGAAAGCTAACAAATTGGTGACTGGATTCAAAATCAACATCAAGGGATGTACAGAGAGTAATAAACAAACTGTCTACATGCCAACTGTAACACCCACACGTCTTGTAACTTATACTGGTAAGTCAAAACTCACTATTCATGAATATAGCATCTGAGTGAAGATAAATGTGTCTCTGTTATTAAATTTGGCTTGGCATATGACTTGAAGTAACTTTGGTCTACATGGTTTCATCAACTGGGCTGACTATCATAATTGATATTCTGACCCCTTATCAGTGCATGTCACTGAACAATTGTGCTATACCTATGTTTATTATAGTAAAGATTATAACTACAGAGAAAAGAAATATAGTTCATTCATATTTGTGATTTTCACGACCCACCTAAAAGTCTGTTTACATCAATTTCATCCACTGAGCTCTTCATGTGACCCAAGTATCACTAATATAGAGGAATATGAATCATGGCCTACTATGGCTGTCTCCCTCGACCATTATTTCTTATCCTATATTATATATTGCAACAGCACCTCAACTGTCAACATCTACAGTGAGACCATCACAATCAACAACCCCACATACCACAACTTCTACAACACCACATACTACAACCTCAACAATACCAAGTTCAACTACATCTATCGTTCCATCCACGTCTTCTACTCCATGTATGCTTCCTTTATTCTTGTTCTATTTTTACCTGTACAATATCCAACCATCATATAAATAGTAAAATCATCATCCTAAAGAGAAACCATCAGGGATGCCAGTAAAGCACAGTCTGTCTTTAAATGTTATATTGTCTATTGATGGTAAGGGACGTAATTAAAGGATTTTGATAAGAAGGCTTCATAATGGGATATAACACATACTTTGGACCTTTTCAAGATCAAAGTTAGTCTAATGGCCATCTGATATATTGTTAATTTGAACGACAGGGGGGCATGCCTCTTAACTACACACTAAATGCCATCACAATGGTTTTCTCTTATGTATCAGTACCTGTATTATACCATGGCTATTTTTAAGGGAGCTGTCCAAGTGGAGAGTCACCAAAGTGGATAATGGATGACACTGTGGCAGTACCTGAAAACCTAATTACCATCTATGACCCTGAGCCGGAGTCAACCCATGATGTCAATGATGCTCGTCCAAGTGGAGAGAAACTAGAGTTCTACAGGATGGAAACATTGAAACCATCAATTACAGTTGACATTGACCAGAAAGGCTACTCTAACAGCTATGGCAATGTGGCTGCAGTGAAGATCTACAATGGCAATCTGGAGACAGTGAAGATATTTAAGAAGGTATCAGATACAGATGAGACATGGACAGAAGTCTACACTGGTACTATCCCTGAGAATGGAGAAATCAAGTTCCCTAAGGGAGAACAAATGGGCATGATTAAAGTTGAAGCAGATACTGGTAGCGAGACTGTGGACAACGAGTTCTATATCTTCACTATTGATGTTGCTGTCTGTGGTTATGGCATTGGTAAGTGCTCTTAGATTGAATTGGTCATCTCCAGTTATAAAAACATCGCAAATTATGAATAAGTGACTCCCCAAGGTGACTACTGAGAAATATCCATTCCAATTTGCCTAGAACCAGATGGATCTGCTACAATTCCATTTATTGATATCTATTTGTTATTGGATTGACATAAGAAATAAAAGAATATAAAAACCTCTGTCACTATTTCAAAATAGATAGCTAGAAAATTCTTGGTTGTTCTTTGGATAGAATGTGAAAAAAGAGAAAAGGAATATTTGGCTGTTGTTAATGTCTTTAAAACAAAGTTGTTGTTTGGAATCAAAATAATGGAAACCCTTCAAGAGAACACTTTTTTGAGTCCTTGAAGCTCATGAATGAATTCATTCTAGGGGGAAAAATATTTTTTTAGTAACAAAACTGACAGTACAAAAAACATAAATGGTTTTTATGTGTTAATAATAATATGTCCTGATTTCAGTCACAGGTCCTCCCATGACCACCAGTCCACATAGTACAACTTCAACAACGCCACACACAACAAGTTCGACAACATCTCACACAACAACCTCTACAACACCCCACACGACTACCTCTACCACACCCCACATGACTACCTCTACCACACCACACACAACAATCTCCACAACACCACACACAACCTCAACAACACCACACACAACAACCTCCACAACACCACACACAACAACCTCAACTACACCACACACAACAACCTCCACAACACCACACACAACAACCTCCACAACACCACACAAAACAACCTCAACAACACCACATACAACAACCTCCACAACACCACATACAACAACCTCCACAACACCACACACAACGACCTCCACAACACCACACACAACAACCTCCACAACACCACACAAAACAACCTCAACAACACCACATACAACAACCTCTACCACACCACATACAACAACCTCCACAACACCACACACAACAACCTCCACAACACCACACACAACAACCTCAACTACACCACACACAAAAACCTCCACAACACCACACACAACAACCTCAACAACACCACACACAACAACCTCAACAACACCCCACACGACAACCTCTACCACAGCACATACAACAACCTCCACAACACCACACACAACAACCTCCACAACACCACACACAACAACCTCAACAACACCACACACAACAACCTCAACAACACCACACACAACAACATCAACAACACCACACACAACAACCTCCACAACACCACACACAACAACATCAACAACACCACACACAACAACCTCCACAACACCACACACAACAACCTCAACTACACCACACACAACAACATCAACAACACCACACACAACAACCTCCACAACACCACACACAACAACCTCCACAACACCACACACAACAACCTCCACAACACCACACACAACAACCTCAACCACACCACACACAACAACCGCAACAACACCACACACTACAACTTCTACATCTACAATCCCATCCACAGCTACTATTGAAATGACAACAACACCATGTATGTTTTAATTTTCTCTTTTCTATACAGACGATATTTAGATCTATTTTTACTTCCTCCTGCCGAGCCAATGCCATTCATCTATATGCACCCCTGCTATGTCATTGTTAAAAGGTTGATTATTTTGTGACATCTGCACATGAATTCAAGCAATTTCTTTCTCTTTTCCGATTCCGAGAATGTCATGATGGTCATGTCTCCTATCTGCTATGATTGTAGGACATAATTTAACATATGCCAAATAGCTACCAGGCTTTTTAAATTCATTGATTTTCTCATTCTCTAATCCAGATACCTGCCCATCTGAAGAGGTACCCCAATGGATCATGAGTAATCAATATCTTATTACTGATGATCACATCACCGTAAGAGATCCAGGCAGTAGTGCTGAACATGATGTAAATGATATCCGTCCTGATGCTGTGAATGCAATTCAATTCATCATGACACGATATGGCAAACCATCAGTTACCATTGATCTGAGAAAACCAGGACAACCCCATTCTGCTGCTACTGTCCGTGCCATCAACATTACATCAGTCAATCTTGCCACTGTAAGGATTTACAAGAAATCTGGCAGCCATTGGAAGGAGGTCTTTGATGGACCTGTCACAGTTCAGAATGGGCAGATTGACTTACCAGGAGAAAGTATCAGTGAAATCAAGATCATCCCAGACACTCTTGTCAGTAAGGACATGGACCATTTCAGTTTGACTATTGACATCAACATCTGTGGAGCCATCCCAGGTAAGTTCCATTTTACTCCATCAAGATGCAAAAGTGAACAGAAATAGAAGACTTGTCATTGCCTAGTGAACAATTCAAATTTACCTCCTGTTAACTACTTACTGTAGAATCATCTCCAGCATGAAAGTAGTTTGCAAACCATTCAATGTAAGGATTGTCATCCATTCCAACAATATATCATTAATGATAGGAAATGCAATTCTTTATTTTAGGATCAATGACACCAACTATGAGCACAAAACCAACAGGAACTCCAGTGACAACACCAGCTACAACAATGTGTGAGTAGTAATAATTCATATTTCAACACTTTCTGCTTTGACCTATTACATACAGGTCTGGTGAATGTTTGTAGAACATGGCAATGACTTATTGATCACCTGCTGGAAATAACCTGCTTAACCTATTCACAACAACGATGCCCTGAGACATCACTATGCAGGTTTGGGTGATGCTCAAGGCATTACAAGTCCAAGTTTGGTATTACCTTCAGGCATCATTAACCAACATTAGTAAATCATTGTTTTTTGTGATAAAATGGTAATTCATTGCTCAATCACATGAAACGTCCACAGAAGGTAGGTACAATAACATATTTTAGATATTTTCTATGGACCAACAAATGATATCAAGTGTCATCTGTCATATCATCTGATGACATCATCAAATTATCATAATCAGCCTGTGGAAACCCAACCCTACACATATGACTCTGTTGCAGGCACATGCAGTGAATGGGTTAAAGGGGACAGATACTGCATTAACATACATCAACTAGTTTAATGAATCTGGAATTTAATCTAGCATTCTCATGCATGCTTTCACATGCTTATATTAATCGTCAGGAAATACATTGACTCATTTCCGTTCTAATAGAGACAAGAGTCATGGGAGATGATGTCATCACAGCACAGTATGTGATGATATCTCAATACATTACACCACTCAGTTACTGTTTTTAATAGCAAACCATTTGGAATAATATCAATTGATATACACCTTTAAGATTGATTATCTCCTTATTAGGTAGTAATTTAATGGTAAATATGGCGTCCTTTATTTCTTTGACAGCCTATTGTGATGCAAGTTGGGTACTGAATGATGCAACCACCACAAACGTCAACTGGAAGCAGATCTATCCTACAAAGAATGGTTCCCATTCAATCCTTGGAGATGTACCTCTACAGAAACTATTCAGTGACTTGCTGGAGGATGGACCTGGATTGACATTGAGAAAGAACAGCAAGATTGGTGTCTTTGGACTGAATAGAGAGAATGGCCTCAAACCGGTACATTATCCCCCTTCACTTTTACTTGCGATTGAAAACAGATCTAACAGTTATTAATGGTCAGGCAAAGACAATCGCACATGTATACATCTGTTCAAGATTGGTAATCTAAAACTAATTTCCTAAGTAGAGGGCAGATGTGACAATACTAAGGTAAAGTGGTCTAACTGCTTATACCTAGTCAAAGAAGTCTAAACAGTAGAACCCAATGTAAGGGCCACCTTGTGTAACAGGTCACTTGGTGTTAGGATACACCTTAGCTTGGAATGGTTCCCTTCATTAGATTTAGGTTTCACCTCATATAAAGGGACACCCCGCATAAGGGGATACTTTTGCTCACAATATATTCCGATCGAAAGGTTGTATGATTGGTGCTATTGAGCAGAAAGCTTATAGAATATCTAATATTCAGTAACTCACAATTATTATGATAATCTACCAGAGAAAATGTGGAAGTCTTGACTGTACAGGCAATGATAATCCTTACAAAATATGTTCTGTTTTCTTTTCTCGATAAGGCGGAGGTGCATGAATTGAAGATATCTGGAAACAACATCAAGAAAGTTAAACTTGCATATGCTGATGGAGCTGGAAGAAGACACTATCTGTTGCATAATGAAAAACTACCTTCTTCTGGAATTGTTGCATTGAATCCACCTGTTCTCATGACATCTTTCTGGATCAAGATCAAATCACTTGAGAAAGCTAACAAATTGGTGACTGGATTCAAAATCAACATCAAGGGATGTACAGAGAGTAATAAACAAACTGTCTACATGCCAACTGTAACACCCACACGTCTTGTAACTTATACTGGTAAGTCAAAACTCACTATTCATGAATATAGCATCTGAGTGAAGATAAATGTGTCTCTGTTATTAAATTTGGCTTGGCATATGACTTGAAGTAACTTTGGTCTACATGGTTTCATCAACTGGGCTGACTATCATAATTGATATTCTGACCCCTTATCAGTGCTTGTCACTGAACAATTGTGCTATACCTATGTTTATTATAGTAAAGATGATAACTACCGAGAAAAGAAATATAGTTCATTCATATCTGTGATTTTCACGACCCACCTAAAAGTCTGTTGACATCAATTTCATCCACTGAGCTCTTCATGTGACCCAAGTATCACTAATATAGAGGAATATGAATCATGGCCTACTATGGCTGTCTCCCTCGACCATTATTTCTTATCCTATATTATATATTGCAACAGCACCTCAACTGTCAACATCTACAGTGAGACCATCACAATCAACAACCCCACATACCACAACTTCTACAACACCACACACTACAAGCTCAACAATACCAAGTTCAACTACATCTATCGTTCCATCCACGTCTGCTACTCCATGTATGCTTCCTTTATTCTTGTTCTATTTTTACCTGTACAATATCCAACCATCATATAAATAGTAAAATCATCATCCTAAAGAGAAACCATCAGGGATGCCAGTAAAGCACAGTCTGTCTTTAAATGTTATATTGTCTATTGATGGTAAGGGATGTAATTAAAGGATTTTGATAAGAAGGCTTCATAATGGGATATAACACATACTTTGGACCTTTTCAAGATCAAAGTTAGTCTAATGGCCATCTGATATATTGTTAATTTGAACGACAGGGGGGCATGCCTCTTAACTACACACTAAATGCCATCACAATGGTTTTCTCTTATGTATTAGTACCTGTATTTTACCATGGCTATTTTTAAGGGAGCTGTCCAAGTGGAGAGTCACCAAAGTGGATAATGGATGACACTGTGGCAGTACCTGAAAACCTAATTACCATCTATGACCCTGAGCCGGAGTCAACCCATGATGTCAATGATGCTCGTCCAAGTGGAGAGAAACTAGAGTTCTACAGGATGGAAACATTGAAACCATCAATTACAGTTGACATTGACCAGAAAGGCTACCCTAACAGCTATGGCAATGTGGCTGCAGTGAAGATCTACAATGGCAATCTGGAGACAGTGAAGATATATAAGAAGGTATCAGATACAGATGAGACATGGACAGAAGTCTACACTGGTACTATCCCTGAGAATGGAGAAATCAAGTTCCCTAAGGGAGAACAAATGGGCATGATTAAAGTTGAAGCAGATACTGGTAGCGAGACTGTGGACAACGAGTTCTATATCTTCACTATTGATGTTGCTGTCTGTGGTTATGGCATTGGTAAGTGCTCTTAGATTGAATTGGTCATCTCCAGTTATAAAAACATCGCAAATTATGAATAAGTGACTCCCCAAGGTGACTACTGAGAAATATCCATTCCAATTTGCCTAGAACCAGATGGATCTGCTACAATTCCATTTATTGATATCTATTTGTTATTGGATTGACATAAGAGATAAAAGAATATAAAAACCTCTGTCACTACTTCAAAATAGATAGCTGAGAAAAATCTTGGTTGTTCTTTAGATAGAATGTGAAAAAAGAGAAAAGGAATATTTGGCTGTTGTTAATGTCTGTAAAACAAAGATGTTGTTTGGAATCAAAGTAATGGAAACCCTTCAAGAGAACACTTTTTTGAGTCCTTGAAGCTCATGAATGAATTCATTCTAGGGGGAAAATTATTTTTTTAGTAACAAAACTGACAGTACAAAAAACATAAATGATTTTTATGTGTTAATAATAATATGTCCTGATTTCAGTCACAGGTCCTCCTATGACCACCACTCCACATAGTACAACTTCAACAACGCCACACACAACAAGTTCGACAACACCTCACACAACAACGTCTACAACACCCCACACGACTACCTCATCCACACCACACACAACAATCTCCACAACACCACACACAACAATCTCCACAACACCACACACAACAACCTCCACAACACTACACACAACAACATCTACAACACCACACACAACAACCTCCACATCACCACACACAACAACCTCAACAACACCACACACAACAACCTCAACAACACCACACACAACAACCTCAACAACACCACACACAACAACCTCCACAACACCACACACAACAACCTCAACTACACCACACACAACAACCTCCACAACACCACACACAACAACCTCCACAACACCACACACAACAACCTCCACAACACCACACACAACAACCTCAACAACACCACACACAACAACCTCAACTACACCACACACAACAACCTCAACAACACCACACACAACAACCTCCACAACACCACATACAACAACCTCAACAACACCACATACAACAACCTCCACAACACCACACACAACAACCTCCACAACACCACACACAACAACATCCACAACACCACACACAACAACCTCAACAACACCACACACAACAACCCCTACCACACCACACACAACAACCTCAACGACACCACACACAACAACCTCCACAACACCACACACAACAACCTCAACTACACCACACACAACAACCTCCACAACACCACACACAACAACCTCCACAACACCACACACAACAACCTCAACAACACCCCACACGACAACCTCTACCACAGCACATACAACAACCTCCACAACACCACACACAACAACCTCCACAACACCACACACAACAACCTCCACAACACCACACACAACAACCTCAACTACACCACACACAACAACATCAACAACACCACACACAACAACCTCCACAACACCACACACAACAACCTCCACAACACCACACACAACAACCTCCACAACACCACACACAACAACCTCAACAATACCCCACACGACAACCTCTACCACAGCACATACAACAACCTCCACAACACCACACACAACAACCTCCACAACACCACACACAACAACCTCCACAACACCACACACAACAACCTCAACTACACCACACACAACAACATCAACAACACCACACACAACAACCTCCACAACACCACACACAACAACCTCCACAACACCACACACAACAACCTCCACAACACCACACACAACAACCTCAACCACACCACACAAAACAACCGCAACAACACCACACACTACAACTTCTACATCTACAATCCCATCTACAGCTACTATTGAAATGACAACAACACCATGTATGTTTTAATTTTCTCTTTTCTATACAGACGATATTTAGATCTATTTTTACTTCCTCCTGCCGAGCCAATGCCATTCATCTATATGCACCCCTGCTATGTCATTGTTAAAAGGTTGATTATTTTGTGACATCTGCACATGAATTCAAGCAATTTCTTTCTCTTTTCCGATTCCGAGAATGTCATGATGGTCATGTCTCCTATCTGCTATGATTGTAGGACATAATTTAACATATGCCAAATAGCTACCAGGCTTTTTAAATTCATTGATTTTCTCATTCTCTAATCCAGATACCTGCCCATCTGAAGAGGTACCCCAATGGATCATGAGTAATCAATATCTTATTACTGATGATCACATCACCGTAAGAGATCCAGGCAGTAGTGCTGAGCATGATGTAAATGATATCCGTCCTGATGCTGTGAATGCAATTCAATTCATCATGACACGATATGGCAAACCATCAGTTACCATTGATCTGAGAAAACCAGGACAACCCCATTCTGCTGCTACTGTCCGTGCCATCAACATTACATCAGTCAATCTTGCCACTGTAAGGATTTACAAGAAATCTGGCAGCCATTGGAAGGAGGTCTTTGATGGACCTGTCACAGTTCAGAATGGGCAGATTGACTTACCAGGAGAAAGTATCAGTGAAATCAAGATCATCCCAGACACTCTTGTCAGTAAGGATATGGACCATTTCAGTTTGACTATTGACATCAACATCTGTGGAGCCATCCCAGGTAAGTTCCATTTTACTCCATCAAGATGCAAAAGTGAACAGAAATAGAAGACTTGTCATTGCCTAGTGAACAATTCAAATTTACCTCCTGTTAACTACTTACTGTAGAATCATCTCCAGCATGAAAGTAGTTTGCAAACCATTCAATGTAAGGATTGTCATCCATTCCAACAATATATCATTAATGATAGGAAATGCAATTCTTTATTTTAGGATCAATGACACCAACTATGAGCACAAAACCAACAGGAACTCCAGTGACAACACCAGCTACAACAATGTGTGAGTAGTAATAATTCATATTTCAACACTTTCTGCTTTGACCTATTACATACAGGTCTGGTGAATGTTTGTAGAACATGGCAATGACTTATTGATCACCTGCTGGAAATAACCTGCTTAACCTATTCACAAAAACGATGCCCTGAGACATCACTATGCAGGTTTGGGTGATGCTCAAGGCATTACAAGTCCAAGTTTGGTATTACCTTCAGGCATCATTAACCAACATTAGTAAATCATTGTTTTTTGTGATAAAATGGTAATTCATTGCTCAATCATATGAAACGTCCACAGAAGGTAGGTACAATAACATATTTTAGATATTTTCTATGGACCAACAAATGATATCAAGTGTCATCTGTCATATCATCTGATGACATCATCAAATTATCATAATCAGCCTGTGGAAACCCAACCCTACACATATGACTCTGTTGCAGGCACATGCAGTGAATGGGTTAAAGGGGACAGATACTGCATTAACATACATCAACTAGTTTAATGAATCTGGAATTTAATCTAGCATTCTCATGCATGCTTTCACATGCTTATATTAATCGTCAGGAAATACATTGACTCATTTCCGTTCTAATAGAGACAAGAGTCATGGGAGATGATGTCATCACAGCACAGTATGTGATGATATCTCAATACATTACACCACTCAGTTACTGTTTTTAATAGCAAACCATTTGGAATAATATCAATTGATATACACCTTTAAGATTGATTATCTCCTTATTAGGTAGTAATTTAATGGTAAATATGGCGTCCTTTATTTCTTTGACAGCCTATTGTGATGCAAGTTGGGTACTGAATGATGCAACCACCACAAACGTCAACTGGAAGCAGATCTATCCTACAAAGAATGGTTCCCATTCAATCCTTGGAGATGTACCTCTACAGAAACTATTCAGTGACTTGCTGGAGGATGGACCTGGATTGACATTGAGAAAGAACAGCAAGATTGGTGTCTTTGGACTGAATAGAGAGAATGGCCTCAAACCGGTACATTATCCCCCTTCACTTTTACTTGCGATTGAAAACAGATCTAACAGTTATTAATGGTCAGGCAAAGACAATCACACATGTATACATCTGTTCAAGATTGGTAATCTAAAACTAATTTCCTAAGTAGAGGGCAGATGTGACAATACTAAGGTAAAGTGGTCTAACTGCTTATACCTAGTCAAAGAAGTCTAAACAGTAGAACCCAATGTAAGGGCCACCTTGTGTAACAGGTCACTTGGTGTTAGGGTACACCTTAGCTTGGAATGGTTCCCTTCATTAGATTTAGGTTTCACCTCATATAAAGGGACATCCGGCATAAGGGGATATTTTTGCTCACAAAGAGGGTGGCACCTTAAAGTGTGATTCTACTGTACATTAGATCAAAATGAATCCAGAGAGAGTGAATGCACTAATATATTCCAATCGAAAGGTTGTATGATTGGTGCTATTGAGCAGAAAGCTTATAGAATATCTAATATTCAGTAACTCACAATTATTATGATAATCTACCAGAGAAAATGTGGAAGTCTTGACTGTACAGGCAATGATAATCCTTACAAAATATGTTCTGTTTTCTTTTCTCGATAAGGCTGAGGTCCATGAATTGAAGATATCTGGAAACAACATCAAGAAAGTTAAACTTGCATATGCTGATGGAGCTGGAAGAAGACACTATCTGTTGCATAATGAAAAACTACCTTCTTCTGGAATTGTTGCATTGAATACGCCTGTTCTCATGACATCTTTCTGGATCAAGATCAAATCACTTGAGAAAGCTAACAAATTGGTGACTGGATTCAAGATCAACATCAAGGGATGTACAGAGAGTAATAAACAAACTGTCTACATGCCAACTGTAACACCCACACGTCTTGTAACTTATACTGGTAAGTCAAAACTCACTATTCATGAATATAGCATCTGAGTGAAGATAAATGTGTCTCTGTTATTAAATTTGGCTTGGCATATGACTTGAAGTAACTTTGGTCTACATGGTTTCATCAACTGGGCTGACTATCATAATTGATATTCTGACCCCTTATCAGTGCATGTCACTGAACAATTGTGCTATACCTATGTTTATTATAGTAAAGATGATAACTACCGAGAAAAGAAATATAGTTCATTCATATCTGTGATTTTCACGACCCACCTAAAAGTCTGTTGACATCAATTTCATCCACTGAGCTCTTCATGTGACCCAAGTATCACTAATATAGAGGAATATGAATCATGGCCTACTATGGCTGTCTCCCTCGACCATTATTTCTTATCCTATATTATATATTGCAACAGCACCTCAACTGTCAACATCTACAGTGAGACCATCACAATCAACAAGCCCACATACCACAACTTCTACAACACCACACACTACAAGCTCAACAATACCAAGTTCAACTACATCTATCGTTCCATCCACGTCTGCTACTCCATGTATGCTTCCTTTATTCTTGTTCTATTTTTACCTGTACAATATCCAACCATCATATAAATAGTAAAATCATCATCCTAAAGAGAAACCATCAGGGATGCCAGTAAAGCACAGTCTGTCTTTAAATGTTATATTGTCTATTGATGGTAAGGGACGTAATTAAAGGATTGTGATAAGAAGGCTTCATAATGGGATATAACACATACTTTGGACCTTTTCAAGATCAAAGTTAGTCTAATGGCCATCTGATATATTGTTAATTTGAACGACAGGGGAGCATGCCTCTTAACTACACACTAAATGCCATCACAATGGTTTTCTCTTATGTATTAGTACCTGTATTATACCATGGCTATTTTTAAGGGAGCTGTCCAAGTGGAGAGTCACCAAAGTGGATAATGGATGACACTGTGGCAGTACCTGAAAACCTAATTACCATCTATGACCCTGAGCCGGAGTCAACCCATGATGTCAATGATGCTCGTCCAAGTGGAGAGAAACTAGAGTTCTACAGGATGGAAACATTGAAACCATCAATTACAGTTGACATTGACCAGAAAGGCTACCCTAACAGCTATGGCAATGTGGCTGCAGTGAAGATCTACAATGGCAATCTGGAGACAGTGAAGATATATAAGAAGGTATCAGATACAGATGAGACATGGACAGAAGTCTACACTGGTACTATCCCTGAGAATGGAGAAATCAAGTTCCCTAAGGGAGAACAAATGGGCATGATTAAAGTTGAAGCAGATACTGGTAGCGAGACTGTGGACAACGAGTTCTATATCTTCACTATTGATGTTGCTGTCTGTGGTTATGGCATTGGTAAGTGCTCTTAGATTGAATTGGTCATCTCCAGTTATAAAAACATCGCAAATTATGAATAAGTGACTCCCCAAGGTGACTACTGAGAAATATCCATTCCAATTTGCCTAGAACCAGATGGATCTGCTACAATTCCATTTATTGATATCTATTTGTTATTGGATTGACATAAGAGATAAAAGAATATAAAAACCTCTGTCACTACTTCAAAATAGATAGCTGAGAAAAATCTTGGTTGTTCTTTAGATAGAATGTGAAAAAAGAGAAAAGGAATATTTGGCTGTTGTTAATGTCTGTAAAACAAAGTTGTTGTTTGGAATCAAAGTAATGGAAACCCTTCAAGAGAACACTTTTTTGAGTCCTTGAAGCTCATGAATGAATTCATTCTAGGGGGAAAATTATTTTTTTAGTAACAAAACTGACAGTACAAAAAACATAAATGGTTTTTATGTGTTAATAATAATATGTCCTGATTTCAGTCACAGGTCCTCCTATGACCACCACTCCACATAGTACAACTTCAACAACGCCACACACAACAACTTCGACAACACCTCACACAACAACGTCTACAACACCCCACACGACTACCTCAACCACACCACACACAACAACCTCCACAACACCACACACAACAACCTCCACAACACCACACACAACAACCTCCACAACACCACACACAACAACATCTACAACACCACACACAACAACCTCCACATCACCACACACAACAACCTCAACAACACCACACACAACAACCTCAACAACACCACACACGACAACCTCAACAACACCACACACGACAACCTCAACAACACCACACACAACAACCTCAACTACACCACACACAACAACCTCCACAACACCACACACAACAACCTCAACAACACCACACACAACAACCTCCACAACACCACACACAACAACCTCCACAACACCACATACAACAACCTCAACAACACCACATACAACAACCTCCACAACACCACACACAACAACATCCACAACACCACACACAACAACCTCCACAACACCACATACAACAACCTCCACAACACCACATACAACAACCTCCACAACACCACACACAACAACATCCACAACACCACACACAACAACATCCACAACACCACACACAACAACCTCAACAACACCACACACAACAACCTCTACCACACCACATACAACAACCTCAACAACACCACACACAACAACCTCCACAACACCACACACAACAACCTCAACTACACCACACACAACAACCTCCACAACACCACATACAACAACCTCAACAACACCACATACAACAACCTCCACAACACCACACACAACAACCTCTACCACAGCACATACAACAACCTCCACAACACCACACACAACAACCTCCACAACACCACACACAACAACCTCAACTACACCACACACAACAACATCAACAACACCACACACAACAACCTCCACAACACCACACACAACAACCTCCACAACACCACACACAACAACCTCCACAACACCACACACAACAACCTCAACCACACCACACACAACAACCTCCACAATACCACACACTACAACTTCTACATCTACAATCCCATCTACAGCTTCTATTGAAATGACAACAACACCATGTATGTTTTAATTTTCTCTTTTCTATACAGACGATATTTAGATCTATTTTTACTTCCTCCTGCCGAGCCAATGACATTCATCTATATGCACCCCTGCTATGTCATTGTTAAAAGGTTGATTATTTTGTGACATCTGCACATGAATTCAAGCAATTTCTTTCTCTTTTCCGATTCCGAGAATGTCATGATGGTCATGTCTCCTATCTGCTATGATTGTAGGACATAATTTAACATATGCCAAATAGCTACCAGGCTTTTTAAATTCATTGATTTTCTCATTCTCTAATCCAGATACCTGCCCATCTGAAGAGGTACCCCAATGGATCATGAGTAATCAATATCTTATTACTGATGATCACATCACCGTAAGAGATCCAGGCAGTAGTGCTGAACATGATGTAAATGATATCCGTCCTGATGCTGTGAATGCAATTCAATTCATCATGACACGATATGGCAAACCATCAGTTACCATTGATCTGAGAAAACCAGGACAACCCCATTCTGCTGCTACTGTCCGTGCCATCAACATTACATCAGTCAATCTTGCCACTGTAAGGATTTACAAGAAATCTGGCAGCCATTGGAAGGAGGTCTTTGATGGACCTGTCACAGTTCAGAATGGGCAGATTGACTTACCAGGAGAAAGTATCAGTGAAATCAAGATCATCCCAGACACTCTTGTCAGTAAGGATATGGACCATTTCAGTTTGACTATTGACATCAACATCTGTGGAGCCATCCCAGGTAAGTTCCATTTTACTCCATCAAGATGCAAAAGTGAACAGAAATAGAAGACTTGTCATTGCCTAGTGAACAATTCAAATTTACCTCCTGTTAACTACTTACTGTAGAATCATCTCCAGCATGAAAGTAGTTTGCAAACCATTCAATGTAAGGATTGTCATCCATTCCAACAATATATCATTAATGATAGGAAATGCAATTCTTTATTTTAGGATCAATGACACCAACTATGAGCACAAAACCAACAGGAACTCCAGTGACAACACCAGCTACAACAATGTGTGAGTAGTAATAATTCATATTTCAACACTTTCTGCTTTGACCTATTACATACAGGTCTGGTGAATGTTTGTAGAACATGGCAATGACTTATTGATCACCTGCTGAAAATAACCTGCTTAACCTATTCACAACAACGATGCCCTGAGACATCACTATGCAGGTTTGGGTGATGCTCAAGGCATTACAAGTCCAAGTTTGGTATTACCTTCAGGCATCATTAACCAACATTAGTAAATCATTGTTTTTTGTGATAAAATGGTAATTCATTGCTCAATCACATGAAACGTCCACAGAAGGTAGGTACAATAACATATTTTAGATATTTTCTATGGACCAACAAATGATATCAAGTGTCATCTGTCATATCATCTGATGACATCATCAAATTATCATAATCAGCCTGTGGAAACCCAACCCTACACATATGACTCTGTTGCAGGCACATGCAGTGAATGGGTTAAAGGGGACAGATACTGCATTAACATACATCAACTAGTTTAATGAATCTGGAATTTAATCTAGCATTCTCATGCATGCTTTCACATGCTTATATTAATCGTCAGGAAATACATTGACTCATTTCCGTTCTAATAGAGACAAGAGTCATGGGAGATGATGTCATCACAGCACAGTATGTGATGATATCTCAATACATTACACCACTCAGTTACTGTTTTTAATAGCAAACCATTTGGAATAATATCAATTGATATACACCTTTAAGATTGATTATCTCCTTATTAGGTAGTAATTTAATGGTAAATATGGCGTCCTTTATTTCTTTGACAGCCTATTGTGATGCAAGTTGGGTACTGAATGATGCAACCACCACAAACGTCAACTGGAAGCAGATCTATCCTACAAAGAATGGTTCCCATTCAATCCTTGGAGATGTACCTCTACAGAAACTATTCAGTGACTTGCTGGAGGATGGACCTGGATTGACATTGAGAAAGAACAGCAAGATTGGTGTCTTTGGACTGAATAGAGAGAATGGCCTCAAACCGGTACATTATCCCTCTTCACTTTTACTTGCGATTGAAAACAGATCTAACAGTTATTAATGGTCAGGCGAAGACAATCACACATGTATACATCTGTGCAAGATTGGTAATCTAAAACTAATTTCCTAAGTAGAGGGCAGATGTGACAATACTAAGGTAAAGTGGTCTAACTGCTTATACCTAGTCAAAGAAGTCTAAACAGTAGAACCCAATGTAAGGGCCACCTTGTGTAACAGGTCACTTGGTGTTAGGGTACACCTTAGCTTGGAATGGTTCCCTTCATTAGATTTAGGTTTCACCTCATATAAAGGGACACCCCGCATAAGGGGATACTTTTGCTCACAAAGAGGGTGGCACCTTAAAGTGTGATTCTACTGTACATTAGATCAAAATGAATCCAGAGAGAGTGAATGCACTAATGTATTCCGATCGAAAGGTTGTATGATTGGTGCTATTGAGCAGAAAGCTTATAAAATATCTAATATTCAGTAACTCACAATTATTATGATAATCTACCAGAGAAAATGTGGAAGTCTTGACTGTACAGGCAATGATAATCCTTACAAAATATGTTCTGTTTTCTTTTCTCGATAAGGCGGAGGTGCATGAATTGAAGATATCTGGAAACAACATCAAGAAAGTTAAACTTGCATATGCTGATGGAGCTGGAAGAAGACACTATCTGTTGCATAATGAAAAACTACCTTCTTCTGGAATTGTTGCATTGAATACACCTGTTCTCATGACATCTTTCTGGATCAAGATCAAATCACTTGAGAAAGCTAACAAATTGGTGACTGGATTCAAGATCAACATCAAGGGATGTACAGAGAGTAATAAACAAACTGTCTACATGCCAACTGTAACACCCACACGTCTTGTAACTTATACTGGTAAGTCAAAACTCACTATTCATGAATATAGCATCTGAGTGAAGATAAATGTGTCCTTGTTATTAAATTTGGCTTGGCATATGACTTGAAGTAACTTTGGTCTACATGGTTTCATCAACTGGGCTGACTATCATAATTGATATTCTGACCCCTTATCAGTGCATGTCACTGAACAATTGTGCTATACCTATGTTTATTATAGTAAAGATGATAACTACCGAGAAAAGAAATATAGTTCATTCATATCTGTGATTTTCACGACCCACCTAAAAGTCTGTTGACATCAATTTCATCCACTGAGCTCTTCATGTGACCCAAGTATCACTAATATAGAGGAATATGAATCATGGCCTACTATGGCTGTCTCCCTCGACCATTATTTCTTATCCTATATTATATATTGCAACAGCACCTCAACTGTCAACATCTACAGTGAGACCATCACAATCAACAACCCCACATACCACAACTTCTACAACACCACACACTACAAGCTCAACAATACCAAGTTCAACTACATCTATCGTTCCATCCACGTCTGCTACTCCATGTATGCTTCCTTTATTCTTGTTCTATTTTTACCTGTACAATATCCAACCATCATATAAATAGTAAAATCATCATCCTAAAGAGAAACCATCAGGGATGCCAGTAAAGCACAGTCTGTCTTTAAATGTTATATTGTCCATTGATGGTAAGGGATGTAATCAAAGGATTTTGATAAGAAGGCTTCATAATGGGATAGCATTAAAATAACACATACTTTGGACCTTTTCAAGATCAAAGTTAGTCTAATGGCCATCTGATATATTGTTAATTTGAACGACAGGGGGGCATGCCTCTTAACTACACACTAAATGCCATCACAATGGTTTTCTCTTATGTATTAGTACCTGTATTATACCATGGCTATTTTTAAGGGAGCTGTCCAAGTGGAGAGTCACCAAAGTGGCTAATGGATGACACTGTGGCAGTACCTGAAAACCTAATTACCATCTATGACCCTGAGCCGGAGTCAACCCATGATGTCAATGATGCTCGTCCAAGTGGAGAGAAACTAGAGTTCTACAGGATGGAAACATTGAAACCATCAATTACAGTTGACATTGACCAGAAAGGCTACCCTAACAGCTATGGCAATGTGGCTGCAGTGAAGATCTACAATGGCAATCTGGAGACAGTGAAGATATATAAGAAAGTATCAGATACAGATGAGACATGGACAGAAGTCTACACTGGTACTATCCCTGAGAATGGAGAAATCAAGTTCCCTAAGGGAGAACAAATGGGCATGATTAAAGTTGAAGCAGATACTGGTAGCGAGACTGTGGACAACGAGTTCTATATCTTCACTATTGATGTTGCTGTCTGTGGTTATGGCATTGGTAAGTGCTCTTAGATTGAATTGGTCATCTCCAGTTATAAAAACATCGCAAATTATGAATAAGTGACTCCCCAAGGTGACTACTGAGAAATATCCATTCCAAATTGCCTAGAACCAGATGGATCTACTACAATTCCATTTATTGATATCTATTTGTTATTGGATTGACATAAGAGATAAAAGAATATAAAAACCTCTGTCACTACTTCAAAATAGAAAGCTGAGAAAAATCTTGGTTGTTATTTAGATAGAATGTGAAAAAAGAGAAAAGGAATATTTGGCTGTTGTTAATGTCTATAAAACAAAGATGTCGTTTGGAATCAAAATAATGGAAACCCTTCAAGAGAACACTTTTTTGAGTCCTTGAAGCTCATGAATGAATTCATTCTAGGGGGAAAAATATTTTTTTAGTAACAAAACTGACAGAACAAAAAACATAAATGGTTTTTATGTGTTAATAATAATATGTCCTGATTTCAGTCACAGGTCCTCCTATGACCACCACTCCACATAGTACAACTTCAACAACGCCACACACAACAAGTTCGACAACACCTCACACAACAACGTCTACAACACCCCACACGACTACCTCTACCACACCCCACACAACTACCTCAACCACACCACACACAACAACCTCCACAACACCACACACAACAACCTCCACAACACCACACACAACAACATCTACAACACCACACACAACAACCTCCACAACACCACACACAACAACCTCAACAACACCACACACAACAACCTCAACAACACCACACACGACAGCCTCTACCACACCACATACAACAACCTCAACAACACCACACACAACAACCTCCACAACACCACACACAACAACCTCCACAACACCACACACGACAACCTCAACTACACCACACATAACAACCTCCACAACACCACACACAACAACCTCCACAACACCACACACAACAACCTCCACAACACCACACACAACAACCTCAACAACACCACACACAACAACCTCAACAACACCACCCACAACAACCTCCACAACACCACACACAACAACCTCCACAGCACCACACACAACAACATCCACAACACCACACACAACAACCTCAACAACACCACACACAACAACCTCTTCCACACCACATACAACAACCTCAACAACACCACACACAACAACCTCAACTACACCACACACAACAACCTCCACAACACCACACACAACAACGTCCACAACACCACACACAACAACCTCCACAACACCACACACAACAACCTCCACAACACCACACACAACAACCTCAACAACAACACACACAACAACCTCAACAACACCACACACAACAACCTCAACAACACCACACACAACAACCTCAACAACACCCCACACTCCTACTTCTACCACACCACATACAACAACCTCAACCACACCACATACAACAACCTTAACAACACCATACACTACAACCTCCACAACACCACACACAACAACCTCCACAACACCGCACACAACAACCTCCACAACACCACACACAACAACCTCCACAACACCGCACACAACAACCTCCACAACACCACACACAACAACCTCCACAACACCACACACAACAACCTCAACAACACCACACACAACAACCTCAACAACACCACACACAACAACATCTACAACACCACACACAACAACCTCCACAACACCGCACACAATAACCTCAACTACACCACACACAACTACCTCCACAACACCACACACAACAACCTCCACAACACCACACACAACAACGTCTACAACACCCCACACGACTACCTCTACCACACCCCACACAACTACCTCAACCACACCACACACAACAACCTCCACAACACCACACACAACAACCTCCACAACACCACACACAACAACATCTACAACACCACACACAACAACCTCCACAACACCACACACAACAACCTCAACAACACCACACACAACAACCTCAACAACACCACACACGACAGCCTCTACCACACCACATACAACAACCTCAACAACACCACACACAACAACCTCCACAACACCACACACAACAACCTCCACAACACCACACACGACAACCTCAACTACACCACACAGAACAACCTCCACAACACCACACACAACAACCTCCACAACACCACACACAACAACCTCCACAACACCACACACAACAACCTCAACAACACCACATACAACAACCTCAACAACACCACCCACAACAACCTCCACAACACCACACACAACAACCTCCACAGCACCACACACAACAACATCCACAACACCACACACAACAACCTCAACAACACCACACACAACAACCTCTTCCACACCACATACAACAACCTCAACAACACCACACACAACAACGTCCACAACACCACACACAACAACCTCAACTACACCACACACAACAACCTCCACAACACCACACACAACAACGTCCACAACACCACACACAACAACCTCCACAACACCACAAACAACAACCTCCACAACACCACACACAACAACCTCAACAACACCACACACAACAACCTCAACAACACCACACACAACAACCTCAACAACACCACACACAACAACCTCAACAACACCCCACACGACTACTTCTACCACACCACATACAACAACCTCAACCACACCACATACAACAACCTTAACAACACCATACACTACAACCTCCACAACACCACACACAACAACCTCCACAACACCGCACACAACAACCTCCACAACACCACACACAACAACCTCCACAACACCGCACACAACAACCTCCACAACACCACACACAACAACCTCCACAACACCACACACAACAACCTCAACAACACCACACACAACAACCTCAACAACACCACACACAACAACATCTACAACACCACACACAACAACCTCCACAACACCGCACACAATAACCTCAACTACACCAAACACAACTACCTCCACAACACCACACACAACAACCTCCACAACACCACACACAACAACCTCCACAACACAATACACAACAACCTCAACAACACCACACACAACAACCTCAACAACACCACACACAACAGTATCTACAACACCACACACAACAACCTCCACAACACCCCACATGACAGCCTCTACCACACCACATACAACAACCTCTACAACACCACACACAACAACCTCAACAACACCACACACAACGACTTCTACAACACCACACACAACAACTTCAACAACACCACACACAACAACTTCAACAACACAACATACAACAACCTCGACAACACCACACACAACAACCTTAACAACACCACACACAACAACCTCAACAACACCACACACAACAACCTCAACAACACCACACACGACTACTTCTACCACACCACATACAACAACCTCAACCACACCACATACAACAACCTCAACAACACCACACACAACAACCTCCACAACACCACACACAACAACCTCAACCACACCACACACTACAACCTCCACAACAACGCACACAACAACATCTACAACACCACACACAACAACCTCAACAACACCACACACAACAACCTCCACAACACCTCACACAACAACATCTACAACACCACACACAACAACCTCCACAACACCACACACAACAACCTCAACAACCCCACACACGACTACCTCTACCACACCATACACAACAACATCCACAACACCACACACAACAACCTCCACAACACCACACACAACAACCTCCACAACACCACACACAACAACCTCCACAACACCACACACAACAACCTCAACAACACCACACACAACAACCTCAACAACACCCCACACGACTACTTCTACCACACCACATACAACAACCTCAACCACACCACATACAACAACCTCAACAACACCATACACTACAACCTCCACAACACCACACACAACAACCTCCACAACACCACACACAACAACCTCAACAACACCCCACACGACAACCTCTACAACACCACACACAACAACCTCCACAACACCACACACAACAACCTCCACAACACCACACACAACAACCTCAACCACACCACATACAACAACCTCAACAACACCATACACTACAACCTCAACAACACCACACACAACAACCTCCACAACACCGCACACAACAACCTCAACTACACCACAAACAACAACCTTAACAACACCACACACAATAACCTCAACTACACCACACACAACTACCTCCACAACACCACACACAACAACCTCCACAACACCACACACAACAACTTCCACAACACCACACACAACAACCTCAACAACACCACACACAACAACCTCCACAACACCACACACAACAACATCTACAACACCACACACAACAACCTCCACAACACCCCACATGACAGCCTCTACCACACCACACACAACAACCTCAACAACACCACACACAACGACTTCTACAACACCACACATAACAACTTCAACAACACCACACACAACAACTTCAACAACACAACATACAACAACCTCGGCAACACAACACACAACAACCTCCACAACACCACACACAACAACCTCCACAACACCGCACACAACAACCTCAACAACACCACACACAACAACCTCAACAACACCACACACAACAACCTCCACAACACCACACACAACAACCTCCACAACACCACACACGACAACCTCAACTACACCACACACAACAACCTCCACAACACCACACACAACAACCTCCACAACACCACACACAACAACCTCCACAACACCACACACAACAACCTCAACAACACCACATACAACAACCTCAACAACACCACCCACAACAACCTCCACAACACCACACACAACAAGTTCCACCTTAGTACCCTCAACGACTACAGTACCTTCAATGTCATCGACATCTACTATATACTTGACAGAAACACCATGTATGTCTCCATTTTCATCTTTTTCTTCAATGAAACTAAGAGTATCAGCTATTTCTGAATCAAATGATGTATAAGAGTGTAAATCTGGTATACAAGGATCCTGTTGAGAAAATTGAATGGGACTTTTCTGTCGAGTCGGTCCTTCAAGATTTAGTTTTTAGATTTAGTTTTACTCTCAATAAGGAATAGAGGGAAATAAGTCAAATTACTGCCCAAGGCTACACCTTATGTTGTTGGCAGTAATTTTTCCAAGCTTTTCCTCGTAACTTTGACTTATTTCCACCGGTACGTATTTTCACATTCCTATGTATACACCTTTAATTGTCGGCTATTACTATATACCCATGCTGTATATACTGTAAATACGCACCGTTTTGGCATATGACGTAAAAATGCTGTACGGACCACTGGTCCGTACACTAAAATACGGACCACCTAGCCATACACATTTATTAAGATTTTGGTTGTTAAGAAAAATGAAATTGATTTTTTTTTAAATTTCGGGTATATAGTAAATATATAACGTCCAACCATGCTTGTACAAGCCACAGAACTCGATGATAATATACCTTTTGTACGGACCGAGGCATATATGCCTCGGTCCGTACAAAAGGTAAATTATCATCGAGTCCTGTGAATTGTACAGCATGGTCAGGACGTTCTATATAAATATTGATAAAAACTGTTTGCTTGCCCGTCATAAAACGCGAAGCAACATCCAACCTTGTCGAGTAAACTGACACTACATGTTTTCTCCCCTCTTCGCTTTCATATGATTTTTGTAAGAGACGATCTGATTGGTCTAAACCTATTGGATAGCTAACTTTCAGCCAATGGCAGACGACCTTTGTACATTGCTTGTTATACTCTCGGAGCATATCTTCAGATCTCTTTGAACCTTACGTAAAGCACCCGTCTCTCTGAATGTCAAGCTGAGCAGTAAACGTTAACCTGGGCAGTAAACAAAAGTTATTCCATCCCCAGCAGCGTTAGGTAATCATAGGTTGTTAGCTAATAGGTATATAGGAATAGAGGGAAACTATGTTCCGGTGAGCAAAAGTTCAAGGTTGCTCGGTAAGGCTTGGAAAAATTACTGCCCATGGCCTTGGCCGTGGACAGTAATTTCCCCGAGCCTTACCGAGTAACTTTGACTTTTGATTACCGGTACTTGGTTTCCCTATTCCTATATTCCTTTAAAGATCGATAAAAATGATTATTTCTTTTCCTGCGATAGCCCCAGAAAAATGGCTACCCTTATCGAGTAACTGCAATAGCTAAGTTTTCGTCCTGCTGCTCTTAATGTCACGTGGTCAGCCCGGGATGAAAACGTCAGCCTGGGACGAAAACGTCAGCCTCGCTACATAACTTATAATTACTGCACACCCAGCAGCAGTATGTAACTACAGAGGTTTCGGAAATGGGTATATAGGAATAATGTTTATTCTTTTAGAAGGACTGTGAAAGTAACATAAGATACCTTGATGAAAAGACACTGGTTTTATTTCTCCAAGCCAATGCAAGCAATATGATAGTTTCTCAGCAGCCGCATTTGAATTCAATTAATTTCTTAAAGTCACGTTTTTATAATTTAAACCACCTACGCCTGATGCCCACAGAAGAGTCTCACACCTAAGATCGAGTATTAATGTCGGTGTATATCGCCAAGAGACGGATCTCCACAGGCTGATCATGATATATAGGATTATTATTTCAAAGCTTTGTGTGTGTGCCATGTAATACTTGACATAGTTTCCCCTGAAGATTAAAAATAAAATTATGTGCCTTCATGCACATGCACCCTATATCGAAAAATAATTTCCTTTTACAAACAGCAATGGCTTTTAAGTATGTGAAAATAGGCATCAAGGCAGCACCCATGGTATCACCTAATCGTTAATAGTGATACCCTGAGGCATCACTATGAAGGATTGGGTAATCGAGGCATGACCAAGGGATAATTGGTAATTTTCAAAGCTTTTTAGATATATTGATATTCATTCATCATCAAATAGTTATAAAACCTTTTCAATTTTAATAATTTTATTATTCTATCATCTAGATACCTATCCATCTCATGAGGTACCCTGATGGTGTCATGATGATAATGGCTCCTGCTAACGATGATCCAGGATATTATTTAACTTTGCCAAACATTTACAAAGCTTTTATATTAATTGATTTTCTCATTCTCTAATCCAGATACCTGCCCATCCAACGAGGTACCCCAATGGATCATGAATAATCGATATCTTATTACTGATAAGCACATCACCGTAAGAGATCCAGGAAGTAGTGCTCAACATGATGTCAATGATATCCGTCCTGATGTTGCAATGCCAATTCAGTTCATCATGACACGATATGGCAAACCATCAGTTGTCGTTGACCTGAGAAAACCAGGACAACCCAATTCTACTTCTACTGTCCGTGCCCTCAACATTACTTCAGACAACCTTGCCACTGTAAGGATTTATAAGAAATCTGGCAGTAATTGGGAGGAGGTCTTTGATAAACCTGTCACAGTTCAGAATGGGCAAATAGACCTACCTGGAGAGAGTGTCAGTGAAATCAAAATTATCCCAGACAGTCTCATAAGTGAGGATATGGACCACTTTAGTTTGACTATTGACATCAACATCTGTGGAGGCCTCCCAGGTAAGTTATTCTAATTTCTCCCTAAATAAAGCAAATACTCACACAAATAAATGAATTACTATGGTTGATAAATCTATGCTTAATTCCTATCAGACATGTAAAAAGACATTTGCAAAGAATTCACTACGTGCATTGTAATCCTTCCTAATGGCATAGTATCAATGATATGCAACACAATTCCTCCTTTCAGGCTCAATGACAACAACTATGAGCACAAAACCAACAGGAACTCCAGTGACAACTCCCGCTACAACATTGCGTAAGTAGTCAAAGGACACTAATTCTTCCTATGTTCAATCTTGACCGAAAAAAGAGCCTATTTCCATCTGCAGTCTTTTGGCCTCCGATAACTTTGTTGGCCACCTCCGACGGACCATCTTTTTCCAGAAACCAGCAAATGCAAATAAAAATAGAAAAAGTCTGCTACTGAACTATGTTATGCAGGTAAAAACAGACAATCAAACAGGTAAACTTTTGCTCGGATCTTTAGCACTTGTACAACCGTCACCATATTTTTATATTTGAACAAGTGCTTCTTGAATAATCTCCAATCATTTTGTCAGCAGGTGGAAATAGGCCTACTGCCTAAAGATTTGATAGATATCAGTACAATATGTCAATGTGCAATTGAAAGAAACAAGATGCATGAGAAGCATGGCCATCAATATGTTGTATACCATGTTTACAAACCTTTTGTAATATTCAAAGAGGAAATAATGAATGATAGATATTTAGCGTTGATCAATTATTCGCCTTGTATTTTAGTACATACCAGATCAAAGGAAAATAATGGAATTGCATCCTTCAAGGTTAAAGGAGGGTCCCATACGAATTGCACAATTATGTGCTGTCACTATATTTTTTATGTCTATTAATCGAAAAAGAATGATATCAAAGTCCATATTATCTGAATTTAATTTGCTCCTAAATAGGAATAAACCGGACTTAGTTTTTATATGTGTTAGCAATTCTCCTTCAGAAAGATAAAAAAATCTATTGCTTCATTTCTACAAAATTAACATAAGATTTATTCA